>OZ024914.1:50861172-51577852 GCA_964017125.1 Flabesymbios commensalis
ACAGAAGACATGTAAGTTTAGTGGTGAATATCTGATAAATGATAATTTATAACAACTATGTGCTCCTCAAAGTAATTATGGACGGATTTGCCAATTTATCAAAATCGGCTTATGGCGTGACCTTGTGGGCGATATTCACTGATAATGGCAGTATCGCCCACACTATCGCCACGCCTCGACGTCAGACCTTGACAGGCTTAGGGTAAGCTTTTCTACTGGCTGTGTAATAGCAGCTACGCTACGCCTAAAAGGATGATGGTACGTAAACATTATGAAGGGTTAAAGTGAGGGAGTTACATTACCCATCATAGGGGCCTACCACATGTGGCACATACATGTAGGTGGGATATGTGGCAGGTGGAGATCGCTTGTCACTTACGACAGGGAAGAAGACCCCCATGTCAGGGCATGTGGCACAAAAGAAGACATCATGTGACAGGTATGAAGACCACATGAGGCAGGTAACAAGACTACATGTGGCAGATCACCTTTGGCATAGCCCTGGATACAAGGCTAATCCGCCAGAGCTGCATATGCAGCTCGGGCGGAAGAGCCTTGTATTCAAGGCTACCTTTGGTACCGCTATAAGGTGACAAGACCATATCTGGCAGGTAAAAAGACCTGCATGTAGCAGGTGAAGATCGCTTGTGGCAGGTAAGAAGATCCCATGTGGCACAAAAGAAGTCATCCTGTGGCAGTTAAGAAGACCACACGTGTCAGGTAAGAAGACTACATGTTGGAGGTCAGAAGACCATTGGTACCGCTATGGTTAGCCCCAGGTAGGGCCCCCAAGTCGCGCGATAGCTCACTTCGCTCTGCGAGCGGCGGCTTCACATGTGGAGCTACGCTATGGTCAGATAAGACGACCACTTGTGACAGGTTAGAAGACTCCATGTACGGTAGCACATCATGTTGCAGGTAAGAAGACCACATGTGTCAGGTAAGAGGAGTATGTGTGGCAGGTAAAAAGATTCAAAGTGGCATGTGAAGATCGCTTGTGGCAGGTAAAAAGACCCAATGTGACACAAAGAAAGAAATCATGTTGCAGGTAAGAGGACCACGTGTGGCAGGTAAGAGGACTACATGTGACAGGTCAGAATACCATTGGTACCGGCATAGGGTGGCAAGACCATATTTGTCAGACTAGAAAATCGCTTGTGGCAGGTAAGAAAACCTCATGTGGCACAAAAAAAGACATCATGTGGCAGGTAAGAAGACCACATGTGTCAGGTAAGAAGACTACATGTGGCAGGTCAGAAGAACTTTGATACCGCTATAAGGTGACAAAACCGTATGTGGCAGGTAGGAAGACCGCTTGTGGCAAGTTAGAAGACCCCATGTGGCACCAAAGAAGACATCATGTGGCAGGTAAAAAGAACACATGTGTCAGGTAAGACGACTAGATGTTGCAGGTCAGAAGACCTTTGGTAGCGCTATAAGGTAACAAGACCATATTTATGTGGCAGGTAGGAAGACCGCTTGTGGCAAGTTAGAAGACCTCATGTGGCACCAAGGAAGACATCATGTGGCAGGTGAAACACATGTGTCAGGTAAGACGACTAGATGTTGCAGGTCAGAAGACCTTTGGTAGCGCTATAAGGTAACAAGACCATATTTATGTGACAGGTAGGAAGACCGCTTGTGGCAAGTTAGAAGACCTCATGTGGCACCAAGGAAGACATCATGTGGCAGGTAAAAAGAACACATGTGTCAGGTAAGACGACTAGATGTTGCAGGTCAGAAGACCTTTGGTACCGGCATAAGGTGGCAAGACCATATGTGGCAGATAAGAAAATCGCTTGTGGCAGTTAAGAAGACCCCATGTGGCACAAAAGAAGACATCATGTGGCAGGTAAGAAGACCATATGTGTCAGGTAAGAAGACTACATGTGTCAGGTCAGAAGAGCTTTGGTACCGCTATAAGGTGGCAAGACCGTATGTGGCAGGTAGGAAGACCACTTGTGGCAGGTTAGAATACCCCATGTGGCACCAAAGTAGTCATCATGTGACAGGTAAGAAGACCATATGTGTCAGGTAAGAAGACTAGATGTTGCAGGTCAGAAGACCTTTGGTAGCGCTATTAGGTAACAAGACCATATGTGGGGGGTAGGAAGACCGCTTGTGGCTGGTAAGAAGACCCCATGTGGCACAAAAAAGACATAATGTGGCAGGTAAGAAGACTATATGCTGGAGGTCAGAAGACCATTGGTACCGCTATAATTTGACAAGACCATATGTGGCAGATAAGACGATCACTTGTGGCAGGTTAGAAGACTCCATATGGCACAAAAGAAGACATCATGTTGCAGGTAAGAAGACCACATGTGTCAGGTAAGAGGACTATATGTGGCAGGCCAGAATATATTTGGTACCGGCATAAGTTTAAAAGACCATATGTGGCTGGTAAAAAGACTGCATGTGGTATGTGAAGATCGCTTGTGGCAGGTAAGAAGACCCAATGTGACACAGAAGAAGACATCATGTGGCAGGTAAGAAGACCACATGTGTCAGGTGAGATGACTACATGTGGCAGGCAAAAGATCTTTAGTACCGCTGTAAGGTAGCAAGACAATATGTGGCAGGTATATAGGAAGACTGCTTGTGGCAGGTGAGATGACCCCATGTGGTTGTAGAGGACAATGTGTGGCAGGTAAAACGGATACTGACCACATTGGTTTATTTTTTAATGTTAGCAGGGTTTAACGTGTAGAAGTCAGGGTGTGGTAATGCGTCATGACATGCCAAGTTGACACATGTCTAGTTGATAGGCCTACATTGTAACCGATAAATCTGAACAAAGTGAATAAAGTATATTATTAAATACTTAAAAAAAATAAACTTCATAATATTATAGTATACTTTTGATACTGATCTTATAATAATGCATATTATACTTTACAGACCTTCCGAAATCTCATCTCCCATGTGCTCGCCTTGGTGTGAATATGGTTGGTACGTATCTTTGGCCATTGCTTTCTCATACTGAACACAATAGTCAATTCAACACGATTTACGATGTATGCATATTCCATTTGTATTTTTTTTTTTTGCCTTATCATGATAAACACATGGTTAATGCCACACGAATTAATATCGAATGCACATTTCATTTGTATTTATTATATTCTGTCATGTTGAAAAAACGCTCATAGTACCTACAATAACTAATATCATTTAAACGCGGGTTTCCGTCATGATAATGTTGAATAAGCGTTATTTCCTTTGTCTCAATTATGTAATGGACTCGTATCGTTCCTAATGCATCTGAAAAGCATTTTAAATAAGGAAATATGCTTGGTATTGACTCACAAGAGAGATATTGTTGCATATTACCGTTATTATTTGATACAAATTACCCATTATATCTTTGCAGACCACAATTTGTTTTCATTTTCTTCTGAGGATGCATGGATTTCACATAATTATCACAACCCAATGTGACACGTGTATGTCCTCTGTCTGAGAGAATCAAGCCAAGTGCCTCTCATTTGAGGAATTTTCATTCTAAGCGAAGTGTTACAACAGGTGGTAAGTGTAAAATAGACATCTGCTTTGTTTTGATAATTTTCAAATGTATGTGATAGAACCATGATGTATATAATAATGTCTAACATACCAAGCGAACGCTAATTATTTTTAACAGGTAACAAGTAATTGTAAAATCATAATGGGAGGTTTAAAAAAAATATGAATATATTGCAGATTTTAAAACGGTTTTGCCAGCTCCATTTTAAATACATTTTATTTTACATTTATTTGCGAAGAGGTGGTCTGTGCCATTCTGTGGATGTATACGTTCTACATTATAGACATTTATTTCCAGGTATTCATGTACCAGTATGCACAATCATCAATGTAAAAATGCAGACATTCGGATGACTTTATAACTGTATAACTTTTATGTAGATCCATGGTCAGCCGCAAAGCATTAAAGCTTAACCATGTGGTGTCCAGAAGACACAAGCAAATAATGAAAGTGAGCATTACTCTATTCAGTATATTACGAGGGAGATTTATGACCTTATTTTATGAACAGAAATACATATTTTACTTCTTAAAAATAAAAAAAATAATACTGACGGAGGTTTAGTTGCATTTTTTTACCAAACATCTCGGTGGTCAGTTATTATATTTTTAAATCTTGATCGTCCTTTTGGTACTTCAGGGGTCCATACGCCGTCCTTTTAAAAAAATATGCAATATAGAATAGGTGACATGATACGTACGTTGACTCAATAATAGTGTAATGCTGGTCCAACGTCTGTAAAACTGGCGCAACATTACACCAGCATCCAATCGTATCCTAATTGCTGGCAGGTGACCACATTTACCCCCTCCTATTTTGTGCCCACATTTTGTTTAGTTTTTTTTTTTTTTTTAGTTTTTCTTTTTTTGTTAGTTTTTGCTTGGTTTTTCTTTTTTTAGTTTTTTACTTTTTCGTTCTTTTTTCAAAGTTTTACTTTTTGGTTACAGAAAATATATGGAGTATAGAGCTGGAGTTGGCATAGAGTCGCATCTGGCACATTGGAACAGATCTCAGAAGTCATGGATCAAGCTGTATTTTTTTTGTTTTAATGGTAGGCCTAATGAATTTACATTCCCAATAAAAACATGTTAACGTATTGCCGCTTGCCGTACATGATATACTACTTAAAAAATACACAAAAAAACAAATAACAAAATAATTAGGATTACAGATATTTATGACGTGGTATAGACTTTTTTAACTGATTAAAACATGTCTATTACAGAATGCTGAAGCACTGGCTCATGATGTCTCGGTGGGTGTTATGGGACTATTGAAAGCCTATGAGTACAGGAGCTATTTGCAGGAAAGATTGCTCTCAAATAGAAGAAAGAAGAGTGTACGTTTCGCTTGAACTATAATACTTTAGAAGTAATATACAAGTTTGAACATGGTTATTAGTTCTTGTCATCGTGTTTTGTACAATAAAATGATTTTCGATTTTTTTAGACATTTTAATCCTTTAATCTCCAAATATACAATGGTCCTGGTGTGGGTTTGATAGTTATGCCACTATCTTCGATTGCTAATAATGCAAATATTTAGGCATGCAAAGGATGGGTAGCGACTGTATGTCCTCAAGCATGAGTGAAGACAAGGAAATAGGGGGGGGGGGAGTATGAAGTATGAGGAAGCAGTAGTTGATAGATCAGCCATCATGCAATATTTTCAAGATAATGAGGACAAAAAATTAAAAATGGCCGACCGGCGGCCATTTTAGATTTCACTAGTGCGAAATTTGTCATGGGCTATCCTTGTGTGAGACCTTACATTTTGTTTTATATTCATGGTCCAGCTATTTTTCTTTTTTTTGAGTTACGTGAATATCACATAATTACTGAAATTGTTTGCTACCAAAAGTTAATCAAGTCATTGCCTGACATAGTTGAGCATATTTGCCAAATTCACAGAATATCTGACGGAACCTTTTTCTTGAAACAAGCTAACGAACATTTCTTCATTAGTGGTCGTAGTAATTAGAGGGTTGGTGATATGGGGATCGAAATGCCACCAAAACAGTTCTCCGGTGGAATGTGATGGCTGTGTGAAGTATGAGGAAGCAAAAGTTGATAGATTAGTAGCTATTTGGAAAACAAAATTAATAACTACGGCGGTGGCGGCGGCGGCGGACCGTGCGGAATACAGTAAGCAGCCCGCATCGGCGAGGGGTGATCAAATACATTTAAAAATATTACAGATCAAGACAATATAAAGTGCATATCTTTTACAGACATTTCAAGATTACTGTTGACAAAAAACAACTTTATCGCTTAAATGCTAGACAATCAAATAGTCTGTGACAACATTGCCTGCCCGGTATTCTGTGCATGACAAGGTGGCTTAGAATGATTCAATGAAAAAACAAAGCAAGGCAATCAAACAGAAAATGGATAGAGGCATTTCACAACTCCAGTATTGTGGATTTGTAGTCCAGTTCCCAAAGATAAATTAGAATTGAGTAACATGTGACGCCACAACAATATATAGTTTACAATAACTATCCATGTTTCTTGCTAAAAACATTCATTTCCATCACATGCTTATTAATTTCTCTCCTGAAGTTGATGATTCTGAAAGGCATCCAAATCATATTGTATAATCAAGAACTGTTTTATTATTACTCTCTGTAACTTAGTTGAACATCACAATGCAAAAATTAGAATATGTATAGTTATTGTTCTAATCATTATGACAGCCATCTTCCTTTCTGCTTTATTCTGTCGTTTATAGGTGGTTCCATATCACATTATTAGTCAAAACATAACGTTACTATGTTATCGTTTGCCCATAAATGATTTTGTTTCATATCATTATAACTGAACTTTTAGTCATACGGCAACCATTTTGGATTCCAAAAATGGTCTCTATTTTGCTTTTCTAAACTATGGAGATGTAAAACAGATTAACATGCTTAATGTGAATAAAATTTGACAAACATACAGCCGTTTCGAGTCCATGGCTGAAATCTTGAATAATTAAAATTGCTCAGAGGTGACACCTCCACACCACCCTGGATATTTTTATGTAGATTTAAAAGATAACTAATCAGACAAAACTATAGCAGATAATTTTTGGGCACCACCCTTAGCTGCCGGACTATATATATCGGTGATGGCCATTTTCAAATGTAAAATAATTATAGAGTCTGTAAATCATAGCAAAAAGATTTTCACTCTATATTTTCTTGGCCCAAGAATTTATCACAAATTTAGCTTTTCACACAAGGCAAAACCGCAATTATCAGTCTTTTAAAGGCGACCATTTTAAATTAAAAAATATTGGCCGAAAAAGTTCTAGAAAAAAATGGCATCCGTTTCTTTTTTTGTCAGTGATGGTAAGAACCTTACAGCTTGCTTTCTCGTGAGGTCAATTTAGGAATGTTTACCTATTGCAAGGACGTATAATTTCTCGGCATGAGTTAGTATTGTAGCAAAAACAATTAAGGTCATTGGAGAATAAGGTAATCCTGACAACAGTGAGATGTTTAATATAAATTTCACGAATACAAAACCAGTACTGATATCTGATCATACATTGAACGACGCATACTTGAAATTTCGGTGATTAAAAGATTTTACATGTGCCTCTATTTTCAAATGTATATCAAAGATTACTCCAATATTTTTACCGGAAGTGATAAATGGTAAACATGAGTCACCTATAATGGATCCGGTATTTAAATTTACCCAGACAGTAGTTTGATGTTTTTGACATTTTGAACTTCACAAGGGCGCCGTAAGCCTACTTGAAGTTGCTTGCATGACAAGGTTTCTATATCGTGTTTCTCCAATTAAGCTGTCACCAGGTTGTATGATTCAGGGTATGTGCAGTTTTAGGCAGCGATATATACAGCAGTATATAACTGCTGGTGATTTGCATTTGTAATTTATTATATGCACGGCTTGTCATATAAACAGATCTTTGACAAGGACACCTGGTGAGTATTTGAGAACCGTTACAGTGTTACACCGGCCATGTGACAGGTTTATGAGGCAGGTTTTATGTGACATCTTCTCATAGGAAAAATCAGTCTATCGATAAATCATAGCATATTCTCAAAGGGTTTATGTACAACGAGCGACTATAGTATAAAGATCTATTGGTACAATGTTATTATAATTTGAAACATGTTATTGTTTTATACAATTTTCTATCTCGCATCATGCATATCGTTTAAGTATTGTTACTCTATTTAATCTGATATAAAAGCCCATGTCGGGGCTGGGTGCGCATTTATTATAATACTTGTAATCACTCCATGAATTATTGTAACAGTATAATCAGTATTATAAACAAATACTACTATATCAAACACGAGACGTTGAATCTATTTTTGATCAATGTTGGGCCAACGTCTGCAACGCTGGCCCAACATAAAACCAACATGGAATGAACGTACCGTATACGATTTAGGACTACCCAGTGCAACATAAAAACATATTTAAAAGTGGAATATAATATGTAACATAAGCACCTCGCAGGATAATAATAATCTGATATAGCAACCTTGACCGGGCTAAGCAAGAGCCGGAGGAATGATTCCGCGGCTCACACTTCCTGGCTCACATCCACCAAATTTCGTCCCATGTTAATTGTGAGGCGTAATAACGCCATAACCCTTTACAAAGCTGAATTTTTTTGTAAAAACCATGGAGACCAAAGTGTTTTTTTCAATTTGAAATCATCATAAATGTCTTAGTTAGCTCTTCCCGCTTAATTTGATTACCTATGTTACGGGTCTTGCGGCCATTATAAATATTTAAAATCTCTCAGTGTTGGAACCGTCTTTGTACGTCAAAATCTGACGTATAATAACTCCCTTTTTAACGCTAATTTAAATAACCTAAATTTTCACCCACTTGAAGTTGTGTCTGGCTAAGTACCGCGATCCATACCTTCAAGTGAGTGAAAATTATTCATAATTATTTAATTTGTGAGCAAACATTTGCAAATCTTAATGTTTAAACACACATTTTGTTCCCCAAAAAAGTGATGTGATCGGCTGATAAAACAAATCAAAAACGACTATATAGTCGCGCTTAGCAGTGAAAGGGTTAACCCTTTAACCGCCGGTGCCGCATATACTAGGGTTTTCATTTTTTATTAGCACATTGAGTACATATTGCTGACAGCCAGGCTCGCTGCTCTCGAGGTCGCAGACTACGACCTCTGGAGAAGCGAGCCTTGTGTGGGAAGATGATTAAGTACCACATTTTAAATATGTTAAAGATAAAATGTGACATCAACCAGCAAGATTTGAAAAGAGTTGACCTCTATTTTGTTAAATCTCAATAATTTTCATTCACTTGAAGTTGTGGATCGCGTCAGCGAGACACAGCTTCAAGTAGGTGAAAATTGTAATTGAATAATTTGGCGGTGAAAGGGTTAACATGATAAGGCCTTTTTTGTGGAATGAAATATGTTAAAGATAAAATGTGACATCAACCAGCAAGATTTGAAAAGAGTTGACCTCTATTTTGTTAAATCTCAATAATTTTCATTCAATTGAAGTTGTGGATCGCGTCAGCGAGACACAGCTTCAAGTGGGTGAAAATTGTAATTGAATAATTTGGCGGTGAAAGGGTTAACATGATAAGGCCTTTTTTGTGGAATGAAATTTGGCGAGTATGACACCTAGGACGGTATAGAACGTCCTTGATGGAACACCGTATAGACGGTATAGTAATCCTGCAGTCTGCACAGATATTCGTTCTCACTCAACTTAGTGTGGAAACAACTAAGTCTGCCTATGACAGGGTGGTAATATGACAAATACGTTTGGATCGACTTTCTTTTTGTCAATAAAATGTCTGGCTGTCTGTCTTGTAATAAATATTATCGCATTGACGCACTAAGTGATTTGACAAAAAACATAGTGTATTTTTAGCCACCCTTATCAGATTTATGGAGCATGTCTAAGCAATAACAACATAGTTTCCCTTGGAGTCTCAAACACAACAATGATGCCGTGCTAAGTCAAAAGGCAGTAACTGCTTACTTGAATAGCAAGCAGTTAAAGCCTTTTGGCCCTCAGCGGGGGGGTGGGTAAACTTTTGATACACCCATATTAAATTTCTTGTCATGACGACTATCCCAGAAAGCAAAAAAATATTGACCAAATGTCAACCTGATGCTGGGCCAGCGTCGTACACGGTGGGCCTACATCAAGTTAGCATTGGTTCAATAATTATATGCGGCTCATAATTTCTGATGATCAGAATATCAACCTGTCACCTACGCTCTACCCCCCAGCGTTTATTTACTTAGTTTACACAATGGAGACCAACCGGTTTTTTTCAATTTAAAACCATAATAAATGTCTTAGTTAGTTTTTTCCGGTACATTTGAATACCTATGTAATGGTCTACGACCATTAATTTAGTTTAACCTTTTCACTACCATACATGACGGAAATTTCCGTAGTCATTCGTCAATGAACGTAACCATAAAATGACACAAATTTTCGTCAAATATATACTACATTTATGTATTTTTCGTCATTTGAGGCTGGAAATTGCGTTAGCAATTCCAGCTTCAAATGACGAAAAATAGAACTCCTACACCAGTATATCTGGATCCTGGCATGCACCCCGGCCTGGAAGTCAAAGGGTTAAGTCTTTCAGCGTGGGAACCGTTTCTGAATCTGACGTCTATTGACTTCAAACTCTGCCGTATGAGAACGGTCCCGTGCTGAAAGCCACATAATGGCATAATTTTACAATAATATCGTGTATATTCACCAGGTGACCCCACTGATTTATCATCGTCACGGAGTCGTACTAAAAACCGTAGACACTCTTTGGTCTATACAGAATAAATCAAAATCATTTTGGTGCTTAACCCTTTAACCACCGGTGCCGCATATATTCGAGTTTTCATTTTTTATTAGCACATTAAGTACCACCTTTTAAACATGTTAAAGATAAAATATGACATCAATCAGCAATATTTGAAAACAGTTGACCTCCATTTTGTCAAATCTGAAATTTTTTCACTCACTTGAAGTTGTGAATCGCGTCAGCGAGTTACAATTTCAAGTGGGTTAAAAATAAGATTGAATAATTTGGCGGTCAAAGGGTTAAAGCGCTGATATATTTTATATAAACCATGGAAACCAAAGCTTCAGTTGAATACCTATATTATGGGTCTCACTTATCTTATCGTCTTTAGACGTCAGAATCTGACGTCCATAGACGTCAGATTCTCGTCTAAATGCTGATTATCCCAGCTGCTTGTCCTGCACGTGTCAATGAGCAAAATATGTATATATATATATTTAATACCCATATATCATCGGGGTCGAATGGTATATTTTACTGTCATAAAATCTGTAAAGAGGGTCGATGTATCTCTTTCTCTACATTTTGGCAATGGCACTGAGTCATATTTAAACGATGCCTGCATATTATCCTCGAATGTACTTGGGTGTCAGATATGCAAACTATTTATTATGTGAACCCATGGAAATATGTTCATGTATGAGCAATATATGTTTTAATTATGAGCAGTTGACCTTAAGAATAGGCTAAGTCAAGGTCGCTCATCTCTGAGCTTGACCAGTATTGTCTGTCTCAAGATGAAGCTGTACACCAAATACGAAATCACAAACTTACCCCTTTCAGCGAGGGGACCGACTTTAGACGTCAGAATCTGACGTCTCTAGACGTCTGATTCTTATGTCTAAAGTCGATCCCGACACTAACCAGTCTAGTTTGTTTCTTTCAAGTCTGAACACAACTACCACCCGGGGACAAAGACGTGACATGTTGCACAAATCGTCGCCTCGGAGCTAAATGATCCTATCTGCCACTCTGACGAGTGTCAGATAGGATCATTTAGCTCCGAGGCGTCGAAATACACCCCTATTCTATGATGTGACAGGCATTTGGCGTAACCACCACTGCACTAATCATTTGTCTGCTTGTCACGACTATTGTCGTTTTTAACCTGGTTTTTAAATCTCTGATATATTGGGAATGAGATGGGTGCCTCAACGTCAAAATTTGTTGATGTTTGGTCTCAAATTAAACGAATTTGAGTCATTTTCAACCGCTAGAGTTCAAGTGCTTGGAATTTGAAATAAATCAACTTAGCAGGATAATATTTTTTTAACTGTGTCGACTGAGTTGGTCATTTCTGGCGATAGTGGATTACGTCAAGATTTACATAATATCAGTAATCATCACCCGTTTCAAGTTGATCAACAAAGACGATTTTCATTTTTTCAAAACGTTTGTCATCTCCTATCTTCGATTGCTGCTTTATATAGTGTTGTTTTGTAAGAAGATAATTTATTCATATTTGTTAAGTATACAAAAAGTTTTACACGTGTGTGAATTGAAAATAATTATTCAGAGCAAATGCTTGGTGTGTTTGTAAGTATTGTCATTGTCAGGTCTTATTCAAGGGTTTTTAAGTCAATTAGTTGAGACCATTGTATTTATTGTTAAAATCTAGCGTTGACGGTAAATTGCAATAGTAAATATTCTGGAACTCGTATCTAGTTTAAGCAGGTACGATGACTCTGACCTGTTTGTTATTACTGAGTGAACTCAAGGAAAATAGAATCAGATTCGATGTTCTTTTGTGAACTGCATAAAAGATTGCGATCCTTACGTACAGTAACTTAGTAGTTTACTGCACCCATAGTCATGGTTTGAACTGTGAAGTAAGAAAAAAATCTTTCATATAAACATAATTATTATCCATATGTGAGACATTTCGTCTTGTATTATATTCAGCTTTGTAATAATTTCCTTACAAATTTGCGTCGTGGGTAATAATAGAAAGGCCTAGTACTACCTTTAACCTCTTGAGTGCCAGTATGACATTCGTCATACTTTTGTCGCTCCCCTGTTCCGCAATGACGACTTAAGTCGTGATGTTTCAAGTATTTACCAATAGCCCCTCTGGCACAAGTAGACCCCCTATTTTCAATTGTGTCTGACTCAGAGGATTTCGTGTTTAGCGTCACATGATCACTATACTGATCATACGATGGATCACTCATCGATCACGTGACACCTAGTAATCCCTACTAGAACTGTTGACCAGACTACTAGTGGACGTTATCACTATGTCACTATATTATCATAATTATAGTATATCCTATATAAATAAGGCTCCTCTACTATAGGGGTATGTGCGAGTCTGGAAAATGGCCGTCGTGGCCATTTTGAATTTTTAACTTTTGACAGAAAAGCCTTTTCCAATTTTTCGACTTATTTGAAGACACTGAATTCTTTGACATCGTTATATTCAATGCATATAGAGGTCCAAAGTAATATGGCCACCAATAACCGAGGACATCGAGAGGCCACAACCCATTATTATTTTATTCAAATGCTTTGACCTGGATATGACCTAGACCCAACCTTGGGGTAGTACCCCAGTGAATAGCAACCCCAACCCATGACATCTTTAGTATCCAGTTGCGTGTGCCAATTGTGAATTGAAGCCAGTGTTCTTCAATTTACCTCATTTTACACTGATGTTAGCCCTGGTAGAGGGTGTGATATAAGAGGGGCGCTTGATATTAAAGTGGGATATTACTGACCATTACTCGTCCAAGCCATATTCAGTCACTGTACCCCCTATAGAATGCGTACTTGAAGGCTTCCCAGCCACAAAATGTCAGCTGCAGCCTTGTGGAACACCTCCCTGCAACAGCAAGCATATAGAAATTGTAAAAACATGTTTTTATTAAATATTTTAGCTGGTTTAACCTTAAAATGATCTTGACATGACCTTGACATGACCATGGAGTAGAACCCCGTTAAAGGGCGGCCGCAACACATGTCACCTTTAGTACCCAGTTGTGAGTGCCGCAGATGCTTTGTGACTTCAAGCCCATGTTCCACATGATGCCAATTGACCATATCTTGGATTGATTTTAGTGTTGGTAGAGATTGTGATATAAGCATGATAAGAGGGGACGGGTGATATAAGAGTGGGGGTATCACCCCTCCAAGCCACAATGTCACTGTCCCTAGGATGCGTGTTGGGAGCCTTCCCATCCAAAATAGGTCAACTGCAGCCCTGTGGAACAGATCTTTGCAGCAAAAAACATGGAAAATGTACAAATGTTTTTTATTTAATATTTTAGCCGCTTTGACCTTCAAATGTCCTTGACATGACCTTAGCCCGACCTTAGGGTAGTACCCCTGTCAAGTCTAACCCCAACCCAAGTCAGTTTGTAGCCAGGTGTAGGTCCATCACCTGTAGGCAAAAATAATTCACATAGAAGATTGTTGCCCTATAACTCCCTGCGTTGGCCCTATGTGACGTGGAACAGGGGAGCACAATACTGAATTGCAAAGGCAAAAGGCATTTTGCCTTCGCAGAGCAGAATAGGCCTGCACTCAAGAGGTTAACCCTATTAAAACGCTAAAATATTTGTATACAGACCAATACAGACCAATTTAAATTTGAAATCATCATAAATGTCTTTGTAAGCTTTCCCCGCTTTATTTGAATACCTGTTATATATATTATCTGCATTATACAATTTTTACTCTTTCAGTGCGGGGATCGATTTTAGACGTCAGAATCTTGGACGTCAGAATCTGACGTTTGACGTCGATTCCCGCACTTGAAGGGTTAATCCTGGAGATATATATAAATAATAGATAATAAAGCATCATAATCATGCAATGCCGTGGTCACCACGAACTATAACTACTATATGCATTGCTCACCATATTTATTTGAACGAAGAAAGTATAATACATGTTATCTTAACTATAATATCCTAGCTTATTCTTTATCTGTTTGGACAGCGTAGAAAAATCTCGAGCATTCTTAGAAATGCATGCAAAGTAATCAGTGGTAAAATCAGTACGGTAATGTAGACGTTTTTTCTATTATGGTATTTACAATCCAATGGATCTCACACACGGCAGGTGAAGTCTTTAAATATGTGAGCAAAGCTTACAATCACCACAACGCTGATTTTTTTTTCAATTTAAAATCATCATAAATAAAATGTCTCAGCTAGCCTTTTCCGCTTCGATTTAATACCTATATATGTTATGGGTCTACGGTCATTATAGATATAACTCTTTCGGTGCGGGGATCGACGTTGGACGTCAGAAGCTGACGTCTACAGACGTCAGATTCTGTCGTCTAAAGTCGGACCCAGCAATGGAAGGATCAAACATGTCGAGCATCATGCTGGAAGGATGATGAAATCGAATGAGTTCGAATTTTGTCATAAAAGTGATAATTTCATCACCAAAAATAACTTATTGTCACATCACAGATTTTCCACTTTACTTAACATCAGTGTGGATAGTTATAATACAAAGTTTCTCAACCATTTCTAGATCTGTGCTCATTGGAGAATGCAAAAATGTTCGTTCTAGCAAGAACTTTATGTAAAGTTATTGGTTCTATTGAAGGCAGATCTAGATTATACATTTCACAATAGCCTTTATTATTTTAACATGACTCAGATTCTTATCCATAGGCGAGTCTCGCTTGGTACCTCCTGGTACCGTGGTACGCCCTGATACCTCCTTTCTATCGATAGATCAATTACTTACACAGCTATCTCTTTCATTGCTGCCCATGACTGAATGGTATTTTAATGTTGGTCCACCGTCTACGACGCTGGCCCAGCATCTAACCATCATTGAGTGAACGCATCATGTTTTCTTTTAATCGCGATTACAGTTGATTTGATAACTTATTTATATCCAATGCTGTTTTAATGCTGGTCCAGCGTCGCAGACGGTGGACCAGCATTAAGCCAGTATCGGGTGGGCTCCGGTAACAGCGATAGTAAACTATTGATGACATTTTGTAACGAGGTCTTTAGATATGTGACGAAAGCCGAACCCTTTCAGTGCGAGGACCGTCTTTGGACGTCAGAATCTAACGTATCTAGACGTCAGATTCTGTCGACTAAAGATGGTCCCCGCACACACAGAATAATATTTAAAAAATGATAATGAACATCGACCCGCCCAGAACATAGGTATTCAAATGAAGCGGAAAGAGCTAACTTTTTAACATTTATGCTGATTTTAAATTGAGAAAACCCTTTTGGATTTCATGGTTTATACACAATTAATTCAACGCTTAAATAGTTAACCCATTTAGATCCTAAACACGTCTATTAAAACTATCCTTAATATCGGACATTCAAAATTTGAAGGAGAAAATAACATTAAAATTGTTGATCTGGGATATATTTGATATTCAAATTTCACAAATATATAATATTTTTTAACCACTTGAAACTGTGGGTCGCGGCAGCGAGACATAACTTCAATTGGGTCAATATTTAAATTTTAAACTTTAGCGCTTTAAGGGTAATTGATAAGTTTACAATTGTCACCCACTTAAAGTTGTGTCTCGCTACCACGACCAAGTCCTTCAAGTGACTTTTTGAAAATTGCTCGTATTTGTTTAATTTGACACCAAACATTTACAAATCTTTATGCTTAAGCACTCGTGTGATTTATCCTGCCAATGGAATCTGATTAAAAACGACAATAATGGTCGAGCTTAAAGCTTAAAGGGTTATTATCATCAGTACCACATTCTCACTTGTTACAGAATTAACCCTTAAAGCGCTAAATTATTTTTTATTTAAACCATGAAGACCAAAGGTTTTTCTCTATTTGAAATCATTATTAATGTCTTAGTTAGCTCTTTCTGGTTCATTTGAATACCTATGCTATGGGTCTACGGCCATTATAAATATTTCTACTCAGTGCGGGGATAGATTTTAGTCGTCAGAATCTGACGTCTACACACGTCAGATTTTGACGTCTGAAGTCAATTCCCGCGCTGTGGGATGTTGAGATCACCAATACAACACTCGCTGGGGCAAACCCTATGGGCACATGTGTTTTGTCAGCACCCAAGTACCAGCTTTCGTATACATGGTATAAGAAATAATGTGTTCCATCACCAGTGTCGAGTGTTCGCATCCCTATTTGACAAACCTAAGTTATTTTAAATTTAGTTTTTCTATAAAAGTCTTAACAAACTTAACACAACACAACAAGACAGACTTACATTGCAAAGCATATGGTTCATATTATTATTTCGCCATTCGTGTTATTTTGTACTATTTAAATTTTCATCCACTGTAACCCTTTAACCACCAAGTTATTTAATTTAAATTCTCCCCCCCCCCACTTGAAGTTGTGTCTCGCTGCATGACGCGATTCAAAACTTCAAGTGAGTGACAATTATACAGATTTGACAAAACAGTGGTCAAAGATTATGAAATCTTGCTGATTGATGTCACGTTTTATATACAACATGCTTAAAAGCTGATATTTTAAGTGCCAATAAAAAAATGAAAACCCGAATATAATGGTCGTGACCGGTGGTTATAAGGGGCTATATATACATGTAGTTGTGGGTAAACGTTCGTCTATTGACCACATCAGTTTAATTAATGCTGTTTTAGTTGGCGGCTTAACATTTTCAAGGTTCGCCTCAACCCTTGGGGGTCTGAGTTACTAAATTTTAATTTTAAGTCACTTGTAATTGTGGATCGCTACCGCGATCCACAATTACAAGTGACTGAAAATTACTTTGATTTGCAAAATTAAGGTCACAGCATGTCTCAATATCTTAACTTGTCAATATGATTATCTTAATTTTAGAATCCAGTTATACACAAGTGCTAGTACTCAAACACAAGAGTTTTACTATTGTCGACATCAGTGCTCCAGGGGTTAAATTACCACAGCCCTTGAGCTTTCAACGTCCTATTGAAAAGCACCAGTTGTTTGCGGAGTCCAAAGATTTGCAACCTTTCACATATACGTCCTTGGCCTAATGCCTTGGTTATTGCCCGTAAACCATTATCTTTTCGCATGATATCTAGATGAACAGATAATTGAAGCAATACATTTGATTCTGAGTTTTAATAAATACCATAGCGATATAAGGATATCAAGTTACCGCTATCAAATGTTACTTCTTTATCCTAGGGCGGGGGCCCTAGGGTAGTGGTTAGCACTGCTGCCTTTCACGCTAGAGTTCGGGGCTCGGTTCCCGGTCTCGGCGGTTTGAAAGAAACAGGGCGGGGGCCCTAGGGTAGTGGTTAGCACCGCTGCCTTTCACGCCAGAGTCCGGGGTTCGGTTCCCGGTCTCGGCGGTTTGAAAGAAACAAAATTGTTTCTTCCCCATCCACGTGTGAAAGTTAGTATTGTGGGGAGCCTCCGTGACCGAGAGGTAGCGTACTCGGCCTCAGACCGCCAGGGCTCGAATTTCGAATCCTGTGTCTGGAGGACAGTGTCATCTCAATCATCTCACCATCCTCAGAAGGTTCTCCTGGCCCAGTTTAGCCTATATGTGCACAAAGGTGGCCTAAAGCCCGATTCATTTCATTTCATTTGAAAGAAACAAAATGTTTGTTCCCCATCCACGTGTGAAACTCAGTATTGTGGGGAGCCTCCGTGACCGAGACGTAGCGTTCTCGGCCTCAGACCGCCAGGGCTCGAATTTCGAACCCTGTGTCTGTAGGACAGTGTCATCTCACCATCCTCAGGATGTTCTCCTGGCTCAGTTTAGCCTATATGTGCACAAAGGTGGCCTAAATAGAAGAATAGAAAATGAATAAGCTCCATGGTCCGTGATTCTGATTGAACATTACGTAACGTTGTGGTGGCCTAATGTTTGGTCACTGTCTGCGGCGCTGACCGAACATTGCACCAGCAGGGTTCTACATTTTAAGTTATGCTGTTTACAGTTGAATGAGTGGATTAACCCTTTAACTTTCGAATTATTTAATTGAAATTTTTACTCACTTGAAGGTGTGTCTCGCTCTCGCGATCCTCAACTTCAAGTGAGTGAAAATTATTCTGATTTGACAAAAAAGACGTCAACGATTTTGAGATATTATTGATTTATGTCGTATCCTTAACACATTCAAAAGCTGGTATATAATCTGCTAGTAAAAAATATAAAAAAACGTATATAGACCGGCGGCTGAAGGGTTAATTTGCTCAGAAAAGTGGTTAACTTTACCACCTGTCACGCCAAGCTCTGACACGTCCACTAGTACAAAAGTCAATATATCAGGGATATTTCGTAACCGAGAGGTAGTGTGTTCGGCCTCGGACATCCGGTGGTCAAAGGTAGAGTCCTTAGATATCTGAAGTGTAGTCCCAGCCCAACGTCTTCAACGTTGAGCCAACATTGCACAAATGTTATACAATTTATTTTGTGTTTACTGGTGTGTACGAAATGGTGTACCTATTTCGTCGCCTCGGAGCTAAAGGATCCTATCTGACACTCGTTAGAGTGGCAGATAGGATCCTTTAGCTCCGAGTGTCAGATAGGATCCTTAAGCTCCGAGGCGACGATTTGATAGTTTACGGTATGTATAACGTACTGAAGGACATGGTCACAAATGAGAAACATATTAGGTCCAAGGTAGGCATCCAGCTGAGTGAATCGAAATACAAATTACTGCTCTTTTACTGCTTATATATACTTATTTGATAGTTTACGGTATGTATAACGTACTGAAGGACAAGGTCACAAATGAGAAAAATATAGGTCCAAGGTAAGCATATCCAGCTGAATAAGTCGAAATACAAATTACTGCTTCTGTACTGCCGTGCAAAACCAAAAGGCGGTATCTGCTTACTTGTAAAGTAAGCAGATTCTGGCTTTTTGGATTTGCAGAGCAGCATAGTTACCTCTCTTCTAGTGATTAAAAACAATATAGGAATGTTGTAATTGTGTGGATAACTTGTAATCACACATCCTGTTTCTACTGAAAAAGGACAACTTTAAGTTGTCCTTTTTCAGTAGAAACAGGATGTAACACACCAGTATAAAGCCTAAGTCTTAGGCTTTATAATGGTGTGTCACGTTGGGGTATAGGAAGGGCAGAAAAGTGATGAGATCGGTCCTCAGAATGTTGCAATTATACATCCGTTTCACTGGGATCGACATTGATGGTGTTGAGACCATGTAGCTAAACTTCATCGCGAAGGCAAACAGTAGTAACTGCTTACATAACCCTTTAACCGCCGGTGTCGCATATAATCGGGTTTTTATTTTATATTAGCACATTAAGTACCACATTTTAAACATGTTAAATTTAAAAATGACATTAATTAGCAATATTTACAAACAGTTGACCTCCATTTTTTTCAAAGCTGAATAATTTTCACTCACTTGAAGTTGTGGATCGCGTCAGCGAGACACAATTTCAAGTGGGTGAAAATTCAGATTGAATAATTAGGCAGTTAAAGGGTTAAAAAGTAGGCGGTTATTTTTCGCAGCCTTAAATTTGCAAGGCAGTGCAGTCGTCAATGGGTAATAATTTGATTTCATAATATAAAAAAAAAGAATAAATAAAAAGGTGACGGGTAGTAATTTGATTTCAAAATATAAAAAAATAAAAATAAAAAAAGGTGATGGTAGTAATGAAAGCAATGTAGTCATGCATAAAAAAAACCCTTATCTGTTCTAGGTATTTGTTTCAAGATAGCGAAATAACAGATCGATGTTAACTCAATATATCAAGTTGTAAATTCAATTTAACGAGATAACTTCTCTAAAGAGTATTGCTATAGAGCCCTTTGAGATATCGCGTTCACGAGGCGGCGGTGACTACCCAGCAAACACAAAATATTTGTATAACATTATTTTATACAACGTCGGACCAACGTGGAAGACGTTGGACCGACGCTGTATAAATGTTATGCAAATTGTTTGTGCTCGCTATGTATCTAATGAACACACGTATGTAACATGCATCCTGAAGATGGTATAATTAGTTCATAATGCATACCCATGGGTAATTTCTCATAACAAATCAAAGAGGTCCAGTCAAATTTTTCTAGTTAAAGAAACAAGTTCCCATCCCTTGGTTACTCTCACCCTTGCACCTTAACATCGCTCGGGATGGATGTATGTGGGAATTTTGAATTTAAGGGACTATACCATGTCTGAACATTAGTGGAAAGAAATGGCGGTGGCGCGCGACCGCGACAAAAAAAACATATTTATACCTATTCGGGTCCAACGAGATAAAAAGATCTCACCATAAATTATATCACATCGGCTTTTGACATGAACATGCCGACATTATATGTATATATAGATCTTTTAGTTACACAATATTATTGAAAGACTTATTCTCCATAAAAAGTATACACGCGTTTCAATGGGATTGTAGTTACATCTTCAACGCTACATTAAGCGACTGTCGGATGCGCAGAAAAATGTCGGTGTTTCAGCAATGAGATGGTGGACATGAATATCAGACGAGATCAATAACATGATAACGACATAGTATCTTATCAGCTGCTTGACGATAATCTCACATTCTCCCTGGTGGTCCAAACGTCACAATTATTGTTGCACAATATTTGCCATCCATCATACATGTCAGTGCAAACCACCACACCTCGAACCAGTGCTGGCTTAATGTTGAGCCAGCGTCGCCTCGTGTTGGCAGGTAAATGCAGTATGACACGCCCAACTTGAACCCTTTGAATGCCAGCGAGGTTTTTAAGGATTCTCAACGGATCTTCCCTTCCTTCCCCTTCTTCCCATCTTTTCTTCCTCCTCTTCGTAATCTTCTTCTTATTCTTCCCCCTTCTCCTCCGCCTCCTCTCGGTGTGTCAAAAAAGATTTCGCATAGTTTGTCTCATTGGCATGGATGTGCTGGTACTTGTGATGAACACGTTGTTTTTTGGAGAAAGTTGATCTATGGGTATGGCCACGTCACCCTTTATCGCCTTGTTAAAAATAGTCTCACTTCAGGTCCTCGTCTGTACTTTCACATGTTTAACGAGCCTTGCAGCTCTGCGCTTCACTCGTTCTAAACTGTCAACATCCTTCTGTTATATGGATCCTCACATGCCACATATTCAAGACCATACGACACCAAAGCCATAAGTGATTTTTTTAAGACGTTTTGGACATTCACGGAGGTTTCTCTGTACAAAGCCTATTATTTTGCTAAGATGTGCTACTGTTTTTGCGATAGCTCGAAGATCATATTTTTGGAAGCTCAATGAGTTCCCAGCAAACACAAAACATTTGTATAACATCTATACAATGTTGACCTAACGTATCCGACGTTGACCCAACATTGTATAAATGTTATACAATATTTTGTGTTTGCTGGGTAGGCTCGGAGTAGATTGTGCTGTTGGAGGCCATTCGTTTGGTGGCCTTATTTGCCAGGAGTGCTCATGATGTAGCATTACCCAGCAGACACAAGACGTTGAATCAATAGTAGACGGTGGACCAACGTTAAACCACTATTGATTCAACGTCTTGTGTCTGCTGGGAAATGCTACATCATGAGCACTCATCAATAGTGGTTTAACGTTGGTTCACCGTATACAACGCTGGACCAACGTTAAACCACTATTGATTCAACGTCTTGTGTCTGCTGGGTACTGGGGATTCAAACGCAGGCCCCACTTTGTTGACCGCTGATCAACGGTGTCAGCTCTTTCTGTAGATGAAAACTTCAATATCATTTATTAGTCTATATATACGAGACCGTCTGACGTTGGGTCAACATTGTATAGATGTTATACACATTTTTTGACATCGGATTAGAGACAGTGAGTTGGCTGGGTCTATCAGCCGATTATTTGGAGGTGGATAACATGCCCCAGAATTTACTTTATCAGCTTCCCAGTCCACATCATGACAGTTAAAGTCCCCTCCGATTATAACATGACTGATTAATTTCCATCATTAAAAGTGTCTGTAATCGTATACATGGTAGGCTATAGGCCTGGGTCTGCATAAAGTTGTTTACATTGTGCAAAGTTGTTCGAAGGCGTATAACAAATAGCTATTTGTGTCACACCCTTTCACGTGCACTTCAAACTAAAATGTACTCCCCCTAACATGAAATGGTTCTAAAGGTTATGTTATAGAGCATGCCAAATGAAATGAAATGAATGGAGTTTTAAGGCCACATTTGTGCACATATAGGCTAAACTGGGCCAGGAGAACCTCCTGAGGATGGTGAGATGAATGAAATGACACTGCCGTCCAGACACCGAATTTGAAATTCGCTATGTCTCGGTCATGGAGGCTCCACACAATATTGAATCATTGCGAGTGAGCGGAGAAGAAACCTTTTGATGGCCAGAGTGGGGTTCGAACCCACGATCTCTGAATTTGCAAGCAGGCAGTTTTTACCACTGCACCAGGGCCCCGCCCTTATAGAGCATGACACGAAGTGTGACAGTAATGCGCTCTAAAGTATTACCATGTGTATCAGATATGCTATTAATTATTATTATTATTCCACTAAATCATGAAGTGAATCCATATAATTATTGTTTCTAAAGAATGTGTTGCAGCAGTGCTACTCTAATTCTACTCAGTATCGTGGGGAGCCTCTGTGACCGAGAGGTAGCGTGATCAGTCTCAGACATCCAGAGTGTGAATTTCGAATCCTGTGTCTGGAGGGCAGTGTCATCTCACTCATATCACCATTCTCAGGAGGTTCTCTTGGTCCAATTTAGCCTGTATGTGCACAAAAGTGGCCTAAAGCCCGATTAATTTCATTTCACTTACTCTACTTGTAAGTGCTGTGAAAAAGCGTCTCAATCTAAAAAAAAAAATAGCTCGAACTGAAACGGTTATAAGCAATCGAGAGATTTCGCAGGCTTATGGGATGTGAGCTGGCCCAGTGACCTAGTGCGAGAAAAGTGGGTGTAACCCGATAATAACGCAGCCTACTTACACCAGACCGTTGTCAATGTATCTTTTGGAACCTTTTGGAAGGTGTTCCACCATTGAATATCCGCGAGGGAGGAGGCTGGAGTATTTTTTAAATACATGGAGGGGGCCTATATATTTTGAGGCTGAATTTTCATGAAATAAATAATTGGCTGAAGGATATATTGTAAATAAATATTTAATAGCCCCCTAAAAATTTATGCCTCGTCATCACTTATCTCCTCAACCCCCACATCAGTACTAAGCCTAGTTTGGGATCCAACTTTGTAGAAACAAAAAAGTCTGAGAAACTAGAATAAACATTTTCCTTGAGACAGAGTGTGGGCCCGTAATTCAACCTTAGCCCAGACTTCTTTAGCACTGCAGAATGCGCTATGAACCCTTTTCCCACCAATTTGCCTTGTTTAAATTTTAAATAAACAAATATGAGTATTTGTCACCCACTTGAAGGTGTGGGACGTGGTAGCGAGACACAACTTCAAGTGGGTGAGAAATACTCATATTTGGGCCATTTTCAAAAAAATTGAGCTATAGCGGTAAAGAAATTTTGAAAAAAAATAATCCTGATTTTGTGAATTTAAATGTTAAGTATGCATATAAGATATTATGCCAAGCATCAATGTGTAATATCCAAGCAGCATGTCATATATTAGCACTTTTAGAGACATTAATAGAAATCTTTCTTTGTCTTTACCGGTATGGCTTAAATAGTAGGCAATTTTGATAACGGTAAAGACAGAACATTAAACATAAAGACGGTTTTGTGACGATAAAAATGTTGCTGTAACGGTAAAGAAAAAAAATTGTTGAATAAATAGGTGATATAAGTTGTATATAGCAGGCCTGGTTTTCAGTATAATTGTATGCAGCCTTCCACACCTAAAAAAATCTGAGTTCTAAATACGTGTCTTTAACTGATTAAATGATAACAATAATGAAATCATGCAAACTTTTTGAAAAAATGTTGAAGACATGTCCTTACCGTTTTTGCTCAAATATTTTGAAAATTGCCCATTTGTTTATTTTGAGACCAAAAAATTTGCAAATCTTGATGTTTAAGTTTCGTTTCTAATAGCAATTCCACGAATGATAGGCAGCTGCCCATGCGTAGTCTCTGCGCTGGATGGTGACATATAATTAGCGACATTCCAATGATTTAATTTCTAAACATCAAATCTGTATCCAGAGGACCTAATTCACAAATGTCTGGTGTCATCACCTGGAGCCTAATAAATACGAACAGCTGAGACGGATTCTATCTTCCGCAACAAATTAAAGACACACTTCTTTGTATCTTGTTTTTTTTATTCTAATAGTCTGCCCTGATGTTGCGCTTACTTTGATGACTGACTGACCATGGACACGGTTCTTGACTAAAGTTTGGCTTGGTTTGAAGCGCATTTGAGCTTGTCATACAGGGATTTAGGCGCATTAGAAGTTATATCTATCTGTTTGTTTGTCCGTCACATGTACACTGTTTGCATTTTTTGTGGTGCCTCGATATAATGAAATATTGAGACACCATGCATCGTAGCACACGTCTCTCTAGGGAATAATTGATGCTGGGCCAGTGACGTTGACTTCAACATTTGGCCAGTGCTGGGCGATATATCGTCGCCTCGGAGCTAAATGTTCCTATCTGCCACTCTGACGAGTGTCAGATAGGATCATTTAGCTCCGAGGCGACTATATGACTTATGTCGTGGTGATGTAAACAGTAATATAAATTATAAAATGAGCAAAGTTTACGAGTACACATAGGTTACCCAGACTATAAAAATATGTAAACCCCCTCTCTCTTCCCCACCTTAGCTCTAAGCTGGGCCAGCGTTGGCAAAGTTAGTCCTTCATTCAAGCAATACTTGACATAACAACAATACCGTGCAAAACCAAAAGGCAGTATCTGGTTACTTTACAAGTAGGCACACCGCCTTTTGGCATTGCAGAGCAGAAGAGGCCGTGGACTCGCATCATGTCCCATTGTGTGACTCATGCCTCGAGAACAATCGCGAAGAGCCAAACAGATGCCGAATTTATATTGGGCCACCATCGAATAACATCAAATCGGCATTAGGCAGACGTCTCTTGAGGGCAGTTTGTCCTCTATCGAAGCAAATACACTGATCGAAGATTCCAAGAAACACTTGACGTTGAGGGGTCCATGGGTTCGAACAAGATAAACATCAGCTAAGTGACACACACGCTGGATACTCGTGTCCAGCTCGGTACTTGTTTGGTAAAACAAGTACATACCAGTCTAGTTGCTACAGGCGCGTGTTCATCCTCTGTAAAATCATTTCACCGGAGGGATTGTCCCATCGTTTTTCCATAAAACGCTAAAAATGTATTTTAATGCGCCCAGTTGTGTGCACTCATTCAGTCGATGCGGATAACATTTCCTTTTTCTTTTAATATTAATGACAACGGCACACAGCAGACATACCAGTGGTAGATGAACAAAATCCAGAAAACTTACCGGCCCAGAGCAGTCATTTTTACAGATGTGGTGAAAATGTAGATTGCGTTTTTGCAAGCCTGAGCTGTCCCTGCAAAATATTACCCGGATGGCTGCATTTTATATGATGCAAATCTTCACAGATTTCCAACATATGAAGTGATGACGTAATCTAGGGTGTATTCAGGTTTTCAAAATTAGCTTGTTTTAATTCCACATTTTGATACAGTGAATTACGAAAAATAACTGGCAGACGCTAGATTGAAAGGCACATTAATTTTGTTCGTTGACGTAAGGAGGGAGGCATGGCTGGTAATTTCCACTCACTGATTGACAAACTCTCACATCAAAGGAGTCGTCCACTGTATGCAAACAGAAAGCACCACGTTAATTACAGAGATAGAGACAACAGTGTCTGGGGTACCAGAAACATACATAAAGTGGTATATAGCTTTGATTTACTGGTAGTTGTTTGCGTAGGTTGAAGTGTCGCAATTTATTGCACCATGTTGTGAGTCTGCGACTCATGTGAATCGACAGAGCATACCGTAGCTTGTGATTTAACTATTTTCACGCTAAGTTATCTTAATACAATTTTCACCCACTTGAAGCTGTGCCTCGCTACCGCGACCCGCAACTTCAAGTGGGTGAAAATTACTCGTATCTGTTTAACCCTTTAACCGCCAAATTATTCAATTTGAATTTTCACCCACTTGAAGTTGTGTCTCGCTGACGCGATCCACAACTTCAAGTGAGTGAAAATTATTCATATTTGACAAAATGGAGGTCAACTCTTTTCAAATCTTGCTGGTTGATGTCACATTTTATCTTTAACATATTTAAAATGTGGTACTTAATAAAAAATGAAAACCCGAATATATGCGGCACCGGCGGTTAAAGGGTTAAGTTTAGGCCAAACGTTCGCAAATCTTGACGTTCAAACACGCAGTTTGTAGATATCGTAGTCGTGCTTAACGGTTAACGGGTGAATGAAAGGATTGACACATGCATGTCGGCAACAATAAAGTTCTTCAATTGCTTCATTTGTCGTGGATATCATGTGCCTTGATACAAGTCCAGAATGAGAGGCCCGGACTCTGACATGTCACCCCTAAACTTTAAAGGGACATAGATCCCATTAACCCTTTCAGCTCGGAAACCATGTTTAAACGTCAAAATCTGACGTCTATAGACGTCAGATTCTGGCGTATAGAAACGGTCATCGCGCTGAAAGAGTTAAAATATTTCTAATGGCCGTGGACCCGTACCATAGGTATTCAAATGAAGCGGAAAGAGCTAACTAAGACATTCATGATAGTTTCAAATTGAAAAAAAATCTTTGGTCTCCATGACTTACAGGAAAATAATTCAGCTCTTTAAGAGTTAAAGGGACATAGATCCCATTAATGGATATGTTTCTGAAGAGGCCATGCAAAAATGACTGGCTGTTGTGTCAGGCCACTTTGTGATGAAGCGAGAATAGAACAAATTAATCAATCAAACATGTTGCTTATATAGTGTCGATACACCGTCTTCGACGTTGACCCAACAATGAAACAGCATAGGACTATCGTACATAATCTCATTCTGATATGATAGTAATATTGAGCTTTGATCCTGAACAGCAAAACTGAAAGACAAAAATAATTTGCGTAACCGCACATGCCGATAATGAGATTACAACACGCTGCCGCTGATAAGGGATGCTAATAAATAGGCAAATATTGTTATAACGTGTGTAGATATCAATCATATGTAGATCTGCATACAAACAGATAGCTCTAATGACAGGCATACATACAAAAACATCCTTACAAGCAACAAGTAAGCACAGATTCATGCTAATTATTGAGCTAAATGTTCTGGACCCGTATTCTCGTACAAGTTACGATATATCGAAGGCTTCGGTTTGGACGAGATGTTTATCTCGACCAATTCGAAGCGTACGATATATCGTAACTTGTACGAGAATGATAATAGCCCATGTGAAAAAAATCGCAACAGTCCCAATATATGGATAGCCATACCATTTTGAATTTCAGCTAAACCTTGAGATAATCACCTACACATCTTTATATCGTGGGGAATGTGATAATAACATTTGAATAATTTCTGACTTTAGATTTCTGGGTTCTTGCGCCACAAAAGAGTTGATATAAATCGGTGGCGATTTTTTTGAATTTCAGCAAAACCTTAAAAAAATCACCTGCACATCTCTATATCGTGGAAATGTAAAGCATTTCTGACTTTTTTTCAGCTTTTGTGCCCATAAAAAATAGTAGTCGATCCGTAGCGGCCATTTTTATTTCAATAAAACCTTGAAAAATTTCTTGCACGTTTCCATATCGTGGGGAGTATGATAGCAAAATTCGAACAATTTCTGACTTTCTTGCAACTTCAAAAAAATTGACCAGTAGTTTTTTTAGTTTTGGCGCCCACTAGTCTGCACTAGAATACGTGACGCCTGCCGCCTGACGAATACTGGCGCGACTAGAATCCCCCTTCCCTACGGGATGTGGATGAAAAATGAAGTGGTTAAATATGGTTAATATGGTTAAATTTTCGACTATTGATTCCAGATACACTTTCTGATAGTAAAGAATGTAATAAGAACACTTAAAGATGCATGGTATAACCATACGACACTAATCAATGATGTATGATACACGTACGAGATATCGACTTAGCTAACACAAGACAATAAACCAATATTGGGTAAATGTTATTTCACAGTCGCTGACGGTGGACCAACATTTAATTAACATTGATTTAAATGTCTCGAGCTAGCTGGTAAACAACCAGTGGTTTGACACCAAATGTGACCTGTGAAGGCTTATTTATGATGCGCAAACTCTTCACATTATTATGTTTTTAGATGGTGATTTATTTGAAGTTCATGTCGGAATTTTCTTATTTCTATTTTTTTTTACTTGACTTTATAATGTAATTTAAAGACTCGGTGGTCGACACGGACGACTAAAAGAATATGCGCGGAGTGGCGGAAATAAAACCACCATCCTATATGACACTATAGGGCATTAAGGGTTATTTCTTGAAGCGCTAATTTATGAAATTTAAATTTTTACCCACATGAATAGGCTCACTATAAGTGCGTGAAATTAGTTGTGTCCTGCTGCCGCGACCCACAACTTCAAGTGCATGGGTGAAATATATGTGTTCAATTTGATTGAAGCAGATTGAAAACGTGTTTTGTGATCAAAGGGTTAATGGTGTACATATCTCACTGAATTTAATTGTTGTTTGTCTGGACGTTCTGCAATAATTAATTTCCCATAAATGTTTGACTCGTTCCAGGCTGATGGTGTGGTAAATAATATGTCTATCGCATTCACGAGTCTATAATGTAAACACGGGGAATTCACCCAATGCTGTTTCAATTTTGGTCCACCGTCTTCGACGCTGGCCCAAAATTGAAAGAGAATTGAGTGAATGTCCCGTTTTGATGAGTCTAGACAGTAGTTAGGAGCATGCCGCAAATAACTGGCATGACCATGACATACTAAAGTAACAAAAGCTGGCAAATAGCATGAAAGAATGTAACACAAACAAGCGAGCAAACAAACAAACAAACAAGCAAGCAAAACAAGCAAACACACACACAAACAAACAAACAAACAAACAAACAAACAAACAAACTCATGATCCCTGAAGGAAAAGATGATTATGATGGACCGAGACTGAGTGGATATTTTTTTATGTGTGAGCAAAATCCAAAATGCAGACTTTGTTGTAATAGAGGGAGTAATAAATTGTTTTGGCTCGCGAAGACAAAACATAAAAAAAACATCTGCTATATCACACTTTTACCAGTTAATTGCCAAGTTAGTTGATTGGAATTTTCGCCCACTTGAAATGTGCCTCGCTGACGTGATCGTGATCAACACGACAAAATATAAAAAAAACATCTGCTATATCACACTTTTACCCGTTAACTGCCAAGTTAGTTGATTGGAATTTTCGACTACTTGAAATGTGCCTCACTGACGTGATCGTGATCAACAGGCACGGGGTTAACCTAGATTTCCAATCAATCGCAATCGCTTCTATGACGCGAAGTTCTAAAATAGCCTCAATATGTGCGTCACAAACCAGCTGCCATACATAGCTGCCACACCCGTGAGATACCAGCCCAGCAAACACGAGACATTGAACCAATGTTGGCTCAAAGTCGGCCCGCCGTCTACGACGTCGGTCCACCAATGAACCGACATTGGTTCAATGTCTCGTGTTTGCTGGGAACACCTTTAATTATTAGGCCTAGCTGATGGACGTCTATATATATTGTTCTTCTTGGAAGTTATTGGCCTATCTACGAGTCATATTTTCACCCTACAATGGAGATGTTATTATAACCTCTTGTGTTTAGTAAAGAACACGGGGGCTATCCAAATATTATTGTCATTATTTCGATTATCATTGAACTATGTTTGAATAATAAACACATTTTTTTTGTGTGTTTTGGTTCAAATTGTTAGCTTTGTTTAACTGTTATGCTCGAAGCATTTACACGATATGTTATTTAATTTAACAAATATTAACCGCGACCCACAACTTCAAGTGGGTCAAAATTGCTCATATTTGGTTTATTTTGTGTGCAAATCTTGATGCCTAAACACACATTTTATCACCAATAATAATGATTTGATCGACAAATGACACAAATTTAGAACGATTATATAATAGGCTATCTTGGAAAATGGATATTTATGGCTCTGTCTTCAAAAATATATATTATGGAAAGAATTTCACAGGAACATAATTTATATCTGTGAAAAATAAAATAAATCATCCCAGCTAAAATAGCTAAAAAGAATAATTTCGGATAAGCCCACGGCTACGAAAAAAGGCTATAATAATCCCGATATTAATTCATTCCAGACGTCCTAATTCATATTTTAGAATAGTTTTACAGCTTCACACCATTATAAAACTCTTGAATATGTACCAATTTTCTTATATGTTTAGAGGCCAATAATAAAACAAAGCGACTGCGGTAGCATTATCCATAGTGGTATAGAGTTGCAGCTGATGAAGGGTTTGTGGTTCTATTGCCCTTTACATTCATAATATATAAGAACCCACAGAGGTTAATGTTGACCATTACTTAAGTTTACTCAAGTTCATCCACTTTTTATATCAAAATATACACAAGATAGTAATTATCCTAATAATTAGAGTAGAGTGCCAATATTGGCCAGATGAGAACGAATTCACTGAATAATATCCTAAAATCAACTGTTGTGTAAAAGTCGGAATGTACATGTAAGTGATGCATGTTTAAATAATTAGAGAGGGCTTGGCAATTATATATCAAAACACGACTGCTCAAGCTTTACAAAGTTTTGAATTGGACTACACAAAGGATATTTAGTGTCCAAATAATGAGAGATTAAGTAAATTAGCGAGTTCATCAATGATATTTCTCGTGGCACCTGAATGTGACGAGAATGAAATCTATTTTTCAATTCAACAGTACAGAATAAGTCAATTGAAGGCAAAGAATTAACAAATGTAAGGTTCCCAATACCCATATGCCTACATATATGCCACCAACAAACAATATCAATATAGAGAGAAAGTGTAAAATTATATGTAATGATGGTGATATATATCAATCAAGGCGGGCAATAAAAGTAAGTTAATAGAACCCATCTCAGTGCTAGTGTAAATTCTAAGATATTATTTGGTCAAGAGATGTAGACACATTGATAAGCTATATTATTTGAGGTAGAGTAAACCTAATAAAGAACGTCAAATTGAAAATATAGTAATATTGATTTATATCAATCAACAGGGGCATTACATACGAAAACTGTGAAATGAAAGCGCAGTGAAATAATAAAATTAAGATCACAATTGCACATATTCTTATTGTAACTGATGCTCTTTCACAGATGTAGCAGTGTAGTTATGTTGATTTATATCAATCAACGCGGAAAGGCGCTAGGACAGATACATAAGATAAAACGTCTGTCTTTAGTGGTAGTTAAACTTAGTTAAAGCTAGTACGATATTATGCATTGTAGAAGGGTAAAAACGCGATATTATTTGAAGGAGTGAAACGTGTAATTCAAGTTCAAGTAGAATTCAAGTCATAGTGATGCTGATTTATATCAATCAACATGAGCATTCATTGCCACAATCTAGGTCGCCATCTCTTTTTCCTTAAATCAAATAAAAATAATGGATCAGTACAACAAGGTTATATATTTCAAGATAATATAACTATAACTTAAACAAAATACACTAGAATTATGCGTTAAATTATATTGAATTTATGCCTATTTACAGAGAGAAAATGCGCTCGATAAAGAAATGGCATGGCCTGATAAGGAAAGTTACATTCAAGTCATAGTGATATTGATTTTTATAAATCAACCCATAGGAAAACAAATGAAACCAGCGAAATAAACAATCTAATAATCACCGCTACACGAGTACACGATGACAAGGGAAATATGATAAAATAGCTTGTATTCAGTGTTTTTTTTTAAATTGTACAGCATTGTGTGATCCAGAAGGATAGAAACAGAGATGGAAACGCAGATAAGCGATATAATTTGACTTAAAGAAAAGGCGTGATGAAGATAGTTAAACTCAAGTTATGGTGATACATAGTCATAGTGATTTATATGGATCAACCCGAGCATTACAGAAGATAACGAATAGAAGCAGTGGGAGATTACAGTTTAGGTCACCACTACAGATAAGCCTAGATGCTGACTGATGTTCTCTCACATTAATACAAAAGGACCAAAAAGTACTAATTTGAACAGAGAGAGAAAGTGTAATAAATGATTTCAAATTCGAGTCGTAGTGATGGTGATTTTTATCAATCAACACGGGCATGCGCTAGCACAGACCGTACAATAGAAGTGCCTTTTTCCATTGCTAGTTAAAAGTGTACGATAATATGTGCTACAGAGGGGTCGGCGAAATTATGAGACAGACAGAAAATGCGCGATGGAGAAAGTTTGATAAATTTGATAAAGTGATGATGATTATATCAATCAACACTGGCACGCATTAACAAGGAAAGTAAGATAAGGAGTCTGTACATCTTCAGTGCTAGTTCAAATTGTACGATATCATATGATCAAGATGATAGAAACACCGATAAGAGTGGAAACGCGTGATAAAGAAGTAGAGTGCAAGTCATAGTGATATTGATTTATATCAATCAACCTGAGCATTCATTGCCACAATCTAGGTTGCCATCTCTTTTTCCTCAAAACAACTAAAAATAATGGATCATTACAACAAGGTTATATATTTCAAAATGTTATAACCATAGCTTAAACAAAATACATTAGAATTCTGCGTAAAATGACATCGATTTTACGCCTATTTTCCGAAAGTGAAGGTGCTCGATAATGAAATTGCATGGCTTGATAAGGAGAGTTACATTCAAGTCATAGTAATAATAATTTTTATAAATCAACCCATTGGAAAACAAATGAAAGCAGCGAAATAATCAATCTAAAAATCACCGCTACACATATACTGTAGATCTGGTAATATTCGCGAGGTTTTAATTTTCACGAATTTCGCGAGGAGGACAAATTCGCGAAAATTATTATTATATTAGCGCTATGTTAAAAACTGTGTGAAAATGATCAAAGATAATACAATACAAACCAACTCGAATTAGCTAGCAACCCAGCTAAAAAGAGTTGTTCATCATGTGTTGGTTCAATGTGTAAAATAGCGTTGACCATGTTATTGCAAGAAAAGACATAAGGCTTGTTCTTACAGATAAAAGATTATGAAGAAGGAGAAAAAGTAATTCTTACTTTCCGAATTTAGTTGCATGCAACGAAGATTAAACCACAATGATTGAATGAAAGAAACCAGATAATAATGTCGCGTCTGACACAAAATAAATATTAGCACAGCAGTAACAATTCATGTAATAATGTATAAAAAAAAACCTCAAATACATAGCAGATAAATATAAACGTTGTTTTCCTGATTGATCAAACTGTATATTAGCTTGCTATATGCTTAACGAATTCAGGAGGTACAGATAAAATATGACACCAATATTTTAAAACATTAATCTTTTGTAAAACTATAATAAGAATTTGACCTGTATCTCAGTATACAGCCAGAGATTGGATTTGTCGACTAACACCCAGCATTAAAAACTCTACTTGTATTTGTTCGATTTCTTGTATTTGTTTTCCGTCGTACGTTAACTCTGTGCATTATAATAAAATTGGTCAAATTTGACTGTTGAAAGTTTTTAGTACTAATCTATGAGTTAATTTACCAAATGTCTCAGAATTGCTAATACTTCTTTAGACGCCTTATTAGATAGATATGAAGAGATATCTCAAAGAATAATTTGTTTTTGTTTGAGCACCATGCTCCGAGATATTTATCCATTTACAATTTCGATAACTTTATTACCGTATTGAAAAAAAAACAATTTCGCAATGCGTAAGCAGAGTTATAGCCACCTTTGTTATAAATTAACTTACAATCAGATGCCATTTTGCACTATTTTTATAAACAGTTTAATTAAATAGCTCCATGCAATAACCTGTGAAGTGCATGTGTTATAGTTTTGAGAAAATCGACTCCAAAGTTTACGTTCAATAATTCTTTCGAGAAAAAAGAGTTTGTTTATCAATAATATTGAAAAAGTAATTCTAGTAATTATATCTAAGATTCCCAGCATTCCCAGTTTGTTAACTAGTATTCGCAAATAGTGTTCAATATCACAATAATTATGGTAAATGACAGCATCATCGTATTGCTAGCAAAAGTATGGCTGCAATAATTTTGCCAGAAATCATTCATATCGATTAGATATCTGTGAAACAGTGAATCAACGACCATTTATTTGAATATTTTTACACATTTAAAATAATACTGTTTATATTTTTTAAATCATGTTAAGGGTCCTTATTATTTCTAGTTTGTGATTGTATTATTTGTAATAACATGTCAAGTGAGCTTATCACTATGATTCTTTACATGTCAGGTGTACTTAACAAAACTGTTATTTAGTACATTTACTGGTAAGCGTTTTTTTGCAGCCATAAACAAGTACTTACTTCTGAGAAAAGTGTTTTATAATGGTCGTAGAGTTAAGATTTTTTTACGCAAATCCGTCGTTGTCAGTAAGGATACTAGTCTTGTTATCAGCAAAAACCTGGTAATGGCGCTTAACAGATTATTGCATAAAACCCTTCAATTGTTTTCGCAAACCTTTCACAGAATGCGATAATACAATTAGGTCATCTGCAAATAATAAAGTCTAGCTTAACTCCACATCCAGGATTCAAACAAGTTCAAACAGGGTTCAAAAGCAAGCTAAAGTCATTTTCCATATTAACTCTAGTCTGTTTATTTGGAAAACACACTTTTTATTAGGTTTGGAAAAGACATTTCTATTTATATAATCTAAGGCTTTAGTGAAATCCATAAAACATACATAAAAGTTTCTTTTCAGCCTTTTATACTGATGAACAAGAGAACAAAATGTATTATCTGCGGTTCTACTGTTTGCTTTAAATCCTGTCTGAAATGGGTTATCGGAAAAAATGAAATGAATCGGGCTTTAGGCCACCTTTGTGCACATATAGGCTAAACTGGGCCAGGAGAACCTCCTGAGGATGGTGAGATGATTGAGATGACACTGTCCTCCAGACACAGGATTCGAAATTCGAGCCCTGGCGGTCTGAGGCCGAGCACGCTACCTCTCGGTCACGGAGGCTCCCCACAATACTAACTTTAACTTTTTTAACACAATACTAACTAGGGCCCCCGCCCTGGGTTATCGGAACAAACAATATTTTAAAATTTTAGACTATTTTCTAGCATTATTTGGAAACGTTTTGTGGTGGTTTTCGGAATCAATATTAGAACCACTTTTAATAATTGGGGCTGTTGCCCCATCTACTCAACTTTCTGGGTTACTACACGATTCAAATATACTATTATATAGGCATTCTAATATAGGAATAAACATCAGACTATTTGACGAAATTTCTTCTAAACGGAAACCTATTTATTCCAGTCGCCTTATCATTTTTCCTTTACGAATAACATACTCAATTTCATCTCTCGTAATTTTTTCATTCAGGATGTCGTCTGAAATACAATATTTTGCTTCGTTTTTGTCGTGAGTAGAGGTCATTCATATGTGAATGAAGGATTATCCCAGCAAACACGAGAAGATGAGCCAATGTCGGTTTGATGCTGGGCCGCCGTCTACGACGCTGGCCCAACATCAAACCAACATTGTGTCGTGATCCTTGCTTGTCCTCTGCCGTGGCGATGATGGCAGCGCGCCAATTGACACCATTCCAACACAACCGCAAAACATGTTTACAAGGAATATCATATCTTATCCTTGATATCATACAACTAGCACATGATATTTGTCACGGGGAATTCCCGTGATGACGCATTTTGGGATTCCACCAAACCAAGTCTATACAAATAATATCAACACATTGCTCCAACTTTCACCGAATTTTGGGCTAGCAAGGGCATGTAATATCGTTAAATTATTCATGTTTTAATTAGAGTGACCTTAACCCTTGAAACACTGATGTCGACCAGTAGACATTCTGAGTTTTTATTGGCACCTGTATAACTAGTTGTTAAAAGTAAAATGTGCTTTCAATTTTGAAACACTGACATCTGTTGGGACCGGAATTTCACAAGTAACACAAATTTTAAGTCACTTGAAGTTGTGGATCGCGGTAGCGAGACACAACTTCAAGTGACTGAAAAATTAAATTGTAGAGTCTCCATGCTTGGAGCAAGGAATATTCTATGTTCCTTGCTTGGAGTAAAGCCTTCACTATGTATCTCCATGGGTATACAAAGGAAACTAAAATCTGATTATATTTTCTTTGGGTATGCTAATATAGCATACGAGAAAATAAAACAATGAAATGACAGTCTTACCCTAGTATATGATATAGGACTTCTCATTCGAATGTCAAGTGAAATTTTATTGTCACGTTTGTACGATGGGAAATATATCAATGTGGGCTACATTTTTTTACGAAATATAAGACATGGTCAACAGAGCATTCACATGTGCCAGAGGACGATGATATACTAGCATATTACAAAGTCACTAATAGCTGATTAAAAAGAACAGGGGTAAAATTTAACAAATACAGTTTATAGGTTCATATTTGTTTTAATACAGTTGCTGCTGTATATATGGGGTATAAACGAAATCTAATAAAATCCAGAAATAGTAAATCAAAGTTCGAGACACACCAGACATAACCATTATTATTGCCACGGGTGAGCTCCCAAGCCTTGTATGACCTTAAAGCCATGTCCTCAAGGACCGTCCCTAATAAAATAATAGCATACCCGACATTGACCGTTAACCCTTTTAATGCCGGGACCGACATTAGACGTCAGAATCTGACGTCTATAAATCTGATGTCTAAAGTCGGTTACCGTACTGAAAGAATTACACAATTTTATTGGTCGTAGAACCTTAACATAGGTATTCAAAGGAAGCGGAAAGAGCTAACTGAGACATTTATGGTGATTTTTTCTATGACAAATTTTCATCTAGCGCCGGCAGCCAACCGCATCGTGACAAATCGTGTGCGGTGCATGCTTTAATACACGTGTCGACACTCGTGGGGAGCCACCTGGCAAACACGAGACATTGTCCCAATGCTGGATATATTTTGGGCCAGCGTCGTACCCAGTGGACCAACATTGAAACAGGATTGGGCCAATGACTCGTGTGCAAGTCGTGCCCTGAAGTTGGATGTGTTGTGCTGATGTGTCATCGAGGTCTCTTTAAGTGGATCATGCTTCAATGACAGATTAACCTGTTTTCAGGAGTCAACTTTGCGTGAACTTTCAACTCATTTATCCCCTGGTCATCTTTATTTTTAGAAATATCTTGGCTTGTGGTAAACAACATCACTCATTGTGAGCTAAATGTAAAGCACAATGGCTTACCCTATATCAGTATATCAAGGAATGTCGATATAGTGAATGACCATGTGTCGGCTTAATGCTAATTTAAACGGACCCCTTGGGATGAGACATTTTCAATGTTGTCAATTTTGAAAATTTAACTTATATATAGCTATATAGCCTACTGATCTTAACTAAAAATACAAAAAAGTCAAAAAACACCGAGAAAGAGTGAAATAGTTATATTTCCAGGTCGTATATTGCCATGTAATCAAAACAAGTCAGCAATATATAGCACTTCACACCACATATTCCCACGTCTTGGCCGAGGATATCAAAGCAATCGCCGCTAATTGGTGTCTGATTGGTGTCTTATAGTCAGGACATGAGGTGATACACCTGCAACACTGATTGTCTGCCCAACGCTGGGCCGACGGCATCAACATGTGGCCCAGTGCTGTAGGAACATTCAATCGTCCTTCAGCATGTGTTTAGGTATACAAAAAGTTTGTTTGGGTTTTAAGCGGTTTCATAGAAATATTTTTAAAAATCGAAAAACTCTGAAAAAAATAAAATCATGATCTGGGGGATACACTACTTCATTACAAAACTGAAAAACGAAAATTGATGTCATCCCAAGGAGCTGCCTTAATCTAGTCATTCAGGCAAAATCACAGCTTGCCCAGCAAACACAACACATTTGTATAACATTTATGCAACGTCGGCCCAACGTCTTAGACGTTGGTTTAACATTGTATAAATGTTTGCTGGGTGGTTAATGAGGTCAGGTCATTTCGACACAAATATCAATAGTAATATTGATAATTGGATACATATTGTATAAACAAAGCCGTGTGTACGAACAAATCAACATGAAGCTCTATAAAAACATCGCTTCGCGCATCTAATTAGTATTAACCCTTTAACCGCCGGTGCCGCATATATTCGGGTTTTCATTTTTTACTAGCACATTAACTCATACCAGTCTGACCCCGAGCAGTGCTCGGGCTATAATTTAACAGCCTATCAGTCTGAATCCGAGCATTGATCGGGCTATGGCTATTTTGGACTCTAGTGCGTGTTTATTTATAGACCATGGGCTGAAAGTCGACAGCCTCCCTCCCCCCCCCCCCTGGGTATTTTTGGTACCCTTGACATTTAGTTGGTATGAAAATGTGCACAAACTGTCAGTGGAAAGGGGTAAAATTGATATTTGAACCAATGGCCAACACTTCCAATAAGTCGGTCCGAGCCCAACCAATGTGCACATGGTGACATGGGTTAGTCATGAGCTTCACAGGGGAGTTACCCCAAGGTCATAGTAAGGTTATCTCAATGTCACAGCAAGGTCTAATCAGCTCAAAACGGTTGAAAGTAGTTTTTTTTTCTAAAATTATGTTCACTTGAGATGTCTATGATGGCTCGAAGCATACCTGGATCCAAACACGGACCTATGCAAAACACCCCAAGAGGTTACAGGTATAATATAAGGGTTGGATGGTTTTCACCCCCTCGTGAAATCACCCTCGTGTCAACCCTGTCTGATTAAAGCAGAAATGAACCAAATAACACACTGATGGTATGTTTTGACCAATGGCCAGTATACAGTAATTACACCTGGCAAGGCAACGTCATGGCAAGGTCATTTGAAGGTCACAGCAAGGTCAAATCAGCTGAACGGTGAAGCTTGTTTTTGTTGCTTTAGCTACACTTATGTTCACTTCGAATGTCGGTGATTGTTGAAACCCGCCCAGACACCGCCATGTAGGCAAAATAATATGGGGTGAAAATGGCAATTTTTTGGATTTGTGTTTGTTACCATGACAACGGTTGCTAGGGAGGTAAGAGTGCATGTACCCAAGATATAATTTTGATCCCCTGTGTATGTTGTATAAGCATACCAAGTTTCAGAAACATTGCTTCGATATTTGTGTGCAGCTCCATGAAAAACTACAACGAGATACATTTTGACCGAACATGCATAGCAAGCCAATCTGTGGATACAGGTAACACTTAATAGTAAATAATTATGGTGATCAAAAATGATTATTATGATGCGGTAGTGTGTCACGCAGCCATACATCGTGTTTTAACACGCATTTCAACACCTTAATGCCATGTAGGCATAATAATATGGAGTTAAAATGGCAATTACATGGATTTGTGTCTGTTACCATGGCAACGGTTGCTAGGATTGTAACACTGCATGTCCCCATGGTGTGTAGTTTCGATCCCCCATGTATGTTGTATAAGCATACCAGGTTTCAGAAACATTGCTCCAATATTAACACACATGTGTGTATGTGACCATTGTGTTGTTGAAAATGTTCAATTTGGCTGAAACAGCCAGACCAGGGGGCTATGTCATTGAGATAACTGTCCAAACCGCAATGAGTTAAGTACCATATTTAAATGTGAAAGATAAAATGTCAGCAAGATTTGAAAAGAGTTGACTTCCATTTTGTCAAATCGGAATAATTTTCACTCACTTGAAGTTGTGGATCGCGGTTTTGGCAAAATCGCGGATTTGGCGGTTAAAGGGTTAATGAACCCAAATACAAGACGTTGGATCAATGCTATTCCAACGTTGTGAGCGGCGGACCAGCGTTAAACCAGCATTGATTCAACGTTATGTGTCTGCTGGGGGTGTTCTACGTGGCGAAATTCTGAGGCCCAAGTTATTTAGTTTTTTTGCAAGACATACTTCAATAACTTGACGAAGTTTGCAGTTTCATATTCTGACATCTATCATACGATTTTTTTCACATATCACTTCCTAGTCACTGAACCTGTAAGCACATTCGTGTGCCTTTTCATCTCCACTAGAAATTTTGGCGCGTATAACTTTGTCATCTCTGTCCTACCAGGTACTCATTTCCATCTAAGTGAAGTGAAGCACGTGGCCAGGCACACAAAACTGCTTATAAAAGCGCATCGCAGAAGTCACAGAAGTATTAAATAATTTGATATAATTATAATATAATGAATACCCGAAACAAAAAAGTATTTTACGTGCAAGGTATACATATATCGCGTTCCATCGTGTTCATTCAATTGTAGCTATAGCGTACCGGACGGTACTTGAAAGTCAAGAAACACCGAGGTGCAATGTACAAGAATACTGATAAAATACACTTCATTATTCTGCAGTGCAAACCCAAAAGGCTGTATCTGCTTACTTGCTTTGCTTATTATCTCTTTTTTTGCAGATAAGTATTGCAGTCTCGTCCTGTGATTTCAAAAAACTGTCACCAGTCTATCATTTCTATTATTAGCGTTGTTCTTATCAGGCTATGGAGGTGATTAATCAGTCCGTAACATAAAAATGTAGTGCATGTAGTACACAGCAAAACGATAGGTTTCACAATGCTTATGACGCTAATGAAAAAAGGCGTGTGCTGACATTTGCGAGCTTGTCGATCGTGTGGCATGTAGATTTAACTTGAGGTTTTGGAGATGATGTCATGACCCTCTAACACACACCCACACAATCAAAGTAAAAAAACAAACAAACAAACAAACAAACAAACAAACAAACAAACAAACAGACAAACAAACAAACAGATCGAAGTGTCAGCTTAGAATCATGTTATTTATATTTATAAATGTGCACAAAAGTGGCCTAAAGCCCGATTCATTTCATTTCATTTTTTGGACCTTTTAATACAAGATGTCTGTCGTTTTTTATATAAGCATACTGCTAAAAATGTTCGCGATGATATGATGTATTTGTAGTAACGTAGTGGACCAGAATAAACGGAAATGACGAGTAAATTCAGATGAAAAAATCCAAAATGATCGCGAAATTCAGATTCATATGAACAAGAAACAAAATGATTATTAAAATGTAAATTGAACCTACTTTTTAATGTGTGGCTCGAAATTGCTCAATTTATTAATTTTGTATATGACATGGGGGCCGAAACAAAAAATTTTGATGTTTATTGTTCATCGCCTGACCTATAGTTTATCGTAAAATCCAAGATGGAAGTCATTTTATATCACATTTGTTCTTAGCTTTATTTTTGAAAAATCATTTCTTTGCTTTCCTGACCTTAAAATTGTCACACTGAACTTGAAAATGACCTTTAATCATCAAAATAGTAGCATAAATGAATTTTCAGTCAAAATTGCACTAAGAAGATGTACTACACTTCTTTTGCTATTTATGTTTGTTAAGCACCATATTTTCACATTTTTGACCTCGGAATTGACTTTTTGGTGATTTTCAAGTAAAATTGACCTTGAATATGACCTTGGGATCAACAAAATATTGCCATAATTTGATTGGTCAGTCAAAATCCCATGAAAAAAGAGATATTACATACGTTTCTAGCTTTATTTGTTAAATATGACATTTTCTCTCACTTGACTTTGATAATGAATAAACAAAATAATTTCAGAGATGGTTTGTCCAGTCTAAATTACATGAAAATGAGGTATTACATTTGTTCCTGGCTTCATTTGTTGACCTTGTAGCCATAAAGTCATTTGACCTTGTGGCTTAAAATATCTTTTTCCCAAGTGGACGACCTGGATTTGACTCACTGGAGCATATGGAATGAGGTAAATCTAGTCGTTTGCTTTTAACCATTCAGTTTATCAGAAGTCACATTTATGATAATGGCCTCTAGCCTTTATTAGACACGGGATGTCGACCCAATGTTGCTTTAATGTTGGGCCAGGGTCGTAAACGATGGGCCAGCATTAAAACAACATTGGGTCGACGTCTCCTGTGTAGTCACATTATTTTCTCCAGAAATATCTCTCCGCAGGCTCTCTCCTTTCCCGGAGATTTTGATCTCACCCAGGCCACCTTTGTGCACATAATAGGCTAAACTGGACCAGGAGAACCTCCTGAGGAAGGTGAGATGAATGAGATGGAAGTGCCCTCCAGACACAGGATTCGAAATTTGAGCCCTGGCGGTCTGAGGCTCAGCACGCTACCTCACCCAGGGAAGAATGCTGTGTAGTATGCAGTGAATGCATACCTTACAAGTAAACAGATACTGCCTTTTGGCTTTGAAGAGCAGAATGAGTAAATTATCCAAACGCTACGTTTACAACAGTTAACACCGCAATTTAAACTACAACATGTCGTCGCCTCGGAGCTAAAGGATCCTATCTGACACTCGTTAGAGTGGCAGATAGGATCCTTTAGCTCCAAGGCGACGATGTAATAGTTACTGTAAGTTCTGTCGAATAATATAATATATATTATATAATCTATTATACTACAAGAACTAAAGTATAGACTTAATACCGATTAACTTTCAACTGTTTCTTCTCAAGATCATCATTATGGTTTAATGCCTTCGATTCGAACTGTGAGGTTTACACATTGTACCACGGATTAAAAAATATTGACTACTCGTTTAAATTTATTGATGGGAGAAATCATTTCAGCTAAAAAAATATCATTAAATTTGTGCTGGTCGACACCGGTGTTACAATATAATGCGCCGTCTTATTCGACGAATTTGATAGATAATCTACTTTTATAGATAGGCATAATTTTATTATTTAAAGAATATTCACTCTACTGTATCCCATGGGCGCTTCATTTTCAATTATAGCCATGTTGGACAGTTGAAATGAGAGAAAATTACGATCGAAAAGGGACGATTGGCGGCCATTTTGACTCGGAGGGGCATCATTTTGAACCCGTCGATATTAAAATTTACGGTACGAGCGCATGCGCAAAATCTCAGATTATTTGAGAAAAAATTGTCGGCTTTAAGGTAATTTTGCATTATTTGGACCGTTGTTTTGACCAAATTGCGTCACGTTCGAATTTATTCAAGCCATCAGTGAAATACATGTGCAATATAGATTTCAGAGCCATACCCTCAGGTCGATCGTATCATGTTAACATTAAAACATTCGGATATAAAAGAATAAAGATTATATCAAGGTTATATATAGAGATCATAGAATGGTCAAATGTAAAATCAACTAAGGCTTAGTCATGATTAGCCTATACATAGAGGTAGAAGAGCTCTTTCACCTCTATATAAGAAGTTCAACGTACAAGCCAATAAAAGGAAAGAAGTTATAGCAATAACAGTAACGGACAGACGGATGGACAGCCGAAGGGACGGACAAACGAGCCGTGCGACGACAACAGGCTCTCAGCCAAATCTTGGCGAAGGACTGATACTCCTTGATATATCTCTGTGTTTTCTTCGAGTAAAAATGCATAGGATGTACACCATGACACAATCGAAAAAAAGAAGCGATGCATTATTCATATAAATCTAATTATTTATTCATGTGAAATGTATGGAAATGAATGACTGATGTATGACAATGATGTATATTCATATGATGATGATAAATGTTTGTGTTCACTCTGCCGTGCAAAGCCAAAAGGCAGTATAGGGCCTATCTGCTTACTTTACAAATAAGCCGATACTGAATTTTGGCTTTGCAGCACAGCACTGGGAATGCACTATTCCCATCTCTAGCCGGACACCAAGTCGACCCGTGTGAGCCATGACAGAAAAGCCTGGACTTCAGGGCTTTGCCACGCCATAATAAGCGATTGGGCTAGCCCATCATAACGTCAGGAATTCTGCATGGACAGATAGGTCTGACTGGGCGTCCGTGCGTCCAACAGAAGAGACCGGGAAACCCCTCTGTATTCAGATGTCAAGACGCCGCCGCAGCCGGCTGGGTGGCCGCTTGCGGTGTATTGCGACATCCGGGACTCACTAGAGTGACGTACACCCAGTGTGATAGTTTGAGCGTTAAATGGTCCTCTTGGACTTAAAGGCAGAAATGTCCCTTTAAGTCCAAGGGGCCGTAGCGACATTGGTCAATGCTGGACCAAGGCCTTTTATGTGCTGGACAAGCGCGCGATACATGGAGGTAAAACATCACCTTTCCCTAGCACTATACAAAACATGCTATTTATATTACACAAAATCTAGTCTTGTACACAACCTAGTCTAAACAATAAGGCTTTCTTTCCTTAACATGAGTATATCTACATATATAATACCTATAAAATGTATAATAATATTCTTATGAGATCACATATTACATATCGTCGCCTCGGAGCTAAAGGATCCTATCTGCCACTCTAACCAATCGGAGCTAAAGGATCCTATCTGCCACTCTAACGAGTGTCAGATAGGATCCTTTAGCTCCGAGGCGACGATATGTTTGTGCTATAGATTCCATAATTATATTTGTTAGGATGGTGGGATTGATTTATTTTTACAAAATTGTTCTAGCCAGGTTCTAACTTCCTTGGGGAAGTATAATCTGGGACCTCTGCCGCCTTGGTAGACTATTTTTCCGTCCATAATTACGTACAATCTCTCAAACAAGCCGCCGTATGCCCAGCAGCCGTTGTTGTCCATGGCGTCGGCGACAATTTCGAACGGTGGGTTACGTGCCGATAAAATGTCTATGGCGGCGAGTCTGTCTTCTATGGTGCAGTGCTTTTTAACTACGACGTTGTTGTTGAACGCCCAGCCGTCCGCGGGGTGCGCCTCCTCAATGTAGACAGTGAGGAAGTCAGCAGCATGAGCAAAGTCCGACGCGATCCCGGCGACCTCGTCGAACTTGCCCATGAACGGACCTCAGGTGCTGCTGCCAAAGTTGACCACCAGGGGGCGCCCTGGCTTCTGAAAGTCTAACAGTTTGCCCGCCTTGCCGCTTCGACTGACCACGTCGGCGTTGAAAGCGTCGCTGCCCAGGTGCACTACTTTACTCAAGTCCATTACGAACTGTCTGAGGTCACTCTTGAGGGACTGCCACGTGTGTACGTTGTCTTGCCAGTCATCGTTCTCTAGAGGGCTCTCGTCCATGTGGGTGATGCGGGCAATGTCTGTGATTATGTTCTCCTTCCACGAAGGCACAATGAACAGTACTTTGAGCATGAGCTTTTCAAATATCGCGGCGAATAGGAAATAAACTATTTTCAAGAGTGTGCTGATGTTTTGTTTCATCACAGAAGGCTTCAGAAGGCCGAACCTTAGCCCGGGTTGGGCCACAGGATGGGCTATAGGATGGATCATAGGCTGGGCCATGGGCCGACTCACAGCTTGTGTCTGCAGCGTGGCCGCCATCTTGTTTTTGGTTGACTGCACCACCGACAAATCCTGAAACACATAAGAAAAAACACATGTTAATCTGCATTTCAACTGGATTTATCATAATCGCATATTATCTTCTTCTAAATTATATCACTATCAAGCATAAAACAGTAAACAATACGTATACCAGACGCAAGACGTTGAATAAATGTTGGTTTGACGCTGGTCTACCGTCTACGACGTTGGATCAGCTTTAAACCAACATTGAGGCGACGTCTTGTGTATTCTAGGTATGCAGTGAATGCACAGTGACAACAGACAGCCGGGTGAAATAAACTCAAACTGATAAAACACGAGTTGTTTGCTCAGGCATTGGGCATTGGACCACAACAAAATACGACCGTATACACCAGGGTTCAACAAATTTAACAAGGCGCATACATCAGTGCAAATCAACAGAATCATTAAATATAATTTTGAATGGAATGAAGCAATGATATAATGAGAAACGTAAAACGACAACAACTGTATTAAAAATAACACAAGCACAATATCAACGTTCATTCGTGTTTTATGCCCATTAGCATTTTAGAAAACTTCAAAATATATACAGTCACCACTGGCGACGTTCAGTGAACAGGCCATGTGCTGAGGTCAATGTATCACTTTCATATAATTACACCTGATTGAAATGGAGAACGAGTAGAGTGGAGTAGAGTAGATTATTTGTTTATTTTCATAAAAAATGGTGAATCATAAAGGTTTTTTATCACATTGTGATAATCAGGCGATGACAGAAGTACATTGCTTATCTATAGGTCATCACCTGTTGTTGTAAACATATTTATTAAACGATACCTGTTGAGGAGGTCACCGACAGGTCAAATGCAATATGAGGCGGGGTGAAAAGTTCGTGGGTGATTTCTTCTGTTTCCGTGTTCACAAAGAAAATGCATCTGCTTAGGGGGGGGGGGGGGGGGGGTTGAAAACGATTTTTATTCAAATTCATATTGCTTTATTGAGATAATAGAAATGGAATACTGAAAGATTCAGAAATGCTTACATACATAGGCCTATTTGGAAAATATTAATATGATATAAACGAAATTTAGGGCTGCTGGGTATCTATTGGTCTATCTAATTAAAGGATCGAACAATATAAATGTATTTTCCAGTCTTGTAGGTGTCTTATTAATTCATTACAATGATTCGCCACTATGAATAAAATGACACCTGCCATGGTATACATGTCAAAATTAGATTATTCTGATCTCACTAAGCATAAGCGATATGATCTAAAGTGGCCTATATATATATATAGATATATCTATATAATTATATTTATATCTTCGTAATAGTTCAGTCAGACACCACCATGGCGTTATGATTGACTATGGTAAGTCCATAGTCAGATCAAGATATATAGTATTCGATCAAGACTTCCAGATAACGTAGTCGACGGGACATCGTTGATAACACCACGGAGTGTAGATGGCATTATTATAAGATATAGATAGGGGGCTAAGCTATTGTCTTAATTGAATGTCACTTATAGATACGGTGAGCCAATGTTGATTGAATGTTAGATCACCGTCTACGATGTTGGCCAAACAGTCCACCAATATATTCCGTCTCGTATTCACATGACTGAATGTAATCACTTATATCAAGGAATCTTTGCTTTTATCAAACATACCTCCATTTTTGGCCGTGTTTTAATGATGGGCAGCCGTCTGCCAGCATTACAGCAGCAGTTGCGTGTCTCTTTGTACTGAATACCGGATAAAACAACACATCAATTTGTATTTCGACGGAATTTCGCGGAATTTACACCCATGGCGCTGTCACAGAGTATTTATAGCTTGCAAATTAAATCAGCTGGATGTTGCCACCGCGCAGTAAACACAAAACATAACATTTGTACAATTGTGGACCAACGTCGAAGACGTTTGGCCGACGTTGTACAAATGTTATGCAAATGTTTTGTGTTTGCTGGGCAGACTGCGAGCTGTGACATTTCGTTTCATCACAATATGTCTATAATTTATTCCTCGGTCGAGTTTGATTACATTTTATTATGTAAAAGATTAATCATTCACGAGAAAGGTGATATTGCTGAGGCGTGTTATGAACAGTTTTAATATGCAGAAGCTGACGTCTGACATTTTCAGCGGCCTCGTCGAGTTAAGGTTAAAACCAGTGTGTCGACGTTCATTTTGCGCGGATCCACGCGCTGCGCGCTCCTTCACCTGGCTGGCATTGCTCAATAGTGTTCGGAACGCTCAGCACAGTAACTCTCACAGCGCTAAGTGCGACTACAGTTGTTTTTAATTTGTTTTTCATCAGCTCGTTAAATTACAGTTATTGATAATAAAACGAGCGCTTACATAGCGAGATTTGCAAATGTTTGGTCTCTAATCGAACTAATATGAGTGATTTTCACTCATTTGGTGGGTTGCGGCAGCGAGGCACAGGGAGACAGACAAAACAAGGGGGTGACAATTTAAATGAGATGCCTTGGCGCTTTTCCTTTAAGCCCTCACGATGTATTAAAGCATCATTTCTCATCTCTGAAGAATGGTTTAATTTTCTGAGACCTGGCATGGTGGTTTTAGAGCAAAAGTTTTTATGAAACTGTTTTAAAAATAACAGTATCTTTTTCATTTGTCACCCACTTCATGTCATTTTCATCCACTATAAGTCGAAAATTGCGACAGCAATTCGCGGCTTGTAGTGGATGAAGATGACAATGGTAAACTCAGGCTTGAAAGTGTTGATGGTCAAACAACAGTTTACAAGTAATGCCTTTTGACTTTGCAAGGCATAACGTCGCGAAGGGACATGTGTGTGGGCGCATTTGCTATGGCCATATACATTATAAAACAGATATAACACTTAACATGTATATAACCACCCGATCATGACGCTGGGTGCAAAATGACACAAAAAGGTCCACGATTGACACAGGGTGGCGCCGACCAATTTCCATTATTAAAAGTGTTTGTATTCGTATACATGATATCCTATAGAAAGCACAAAATATTTGTACCATGTTATGGTCCAAAGTCGAAGACTATGGGCCGCCTTTGTACAAGTGCTATACAAATGCTTTGTGTTTTCTGGGAAATACATAACATTAACTTGGTCCCACATGCACTGTGCAAGGTTGTTCAAAGGCCTATAAAAAACAAATATATATTTGTGTCACACCCTATCCCGCGTACTACAAACAAAAAATGTTCACCTAATATGAAATGGGCAAGGCTCAAATAGCGCATGCCACGAAGTGTGGCAGTAATGTCGTATAAACTAATCGTGTCCAGTCAAGGCCAGACACGTGACACACTGTTCATGTATGCATGAACTTGATATATATAGTATTACATGTACCTTGTGTATCAGATAAAAACTATTTTTTTCATTTCAAAGAATAATCAAGTGAACCCTCTCAATTATTGTTTTTAAGGGGGCCACCATTCAATCTCCAAGGGGACGGGGGCTGGAGTATAAAGAATTTCGGGCAGACTCTACATGAAATAAATAATATATTTCAGCTCTATATAGCATATGAACATGTAAGAAAATTTTCAGCACGTCTCAGAGCCGGATTGAAATAAATAATTTGTCCGCGATAAAAACTCCACCCCCTCCACCCTTGAGATTGAATGGTGGCCTTCTAATCGTGACCAAGGCTTTGCATCAATACTACTTTACTAGTATTCCTATCGCGCTGTGAAAAGCGCATCAAGTTAAAACGCGGCTTGAGCCGAGACGGTTAAGCAATCGAGAGATTTCACAGGCTTGGGTGGGGGCGGGTGAGCTGGCCCAGTGACCTAGTGCGGGACAAGTGGGTATAACCCGACAATTATGGAGTCTGCAAACACCAGACCTGGATTGGCTGAAAGCCGGAGCAGCGTCTGGAACGTCAGGACGGTGTCACAGCAACATCCGGCCGATATAGCGGACCGGCAACAAGTGGCGAGAGCGGTAGAAGTTGAGAGCTCTCAGTTGTCAAGAACACACTGACAGCGTGAACAGTCGAGAAAGCTCGAATGTATGCACAGGACTTTCACGCAGTGTCGTTTTAATGTCGGTCCAGCGTCGCAGACGCTGGATCGACATCAAAACGACTTCGCGTGAACGTCCGGTGTATACAGAGCTACCAGACGGAAAAATGATAAAGCGGTATGAAATCTAGCCCCAGTGGCTGAAACAGGTTTCAGCCACAGATTGACCGCGTACAAAATCGTGGGACATTTCTTTGGGCTATCATATCAGAAAATATCGGAGAGTAATCAGGTCAAAAATAGTTTTTTTCAGAATCAGTAGCATTTCAGTTCCATGCCCGCATGCTCAGCTCAGAGGTCGCACAGGCATTAAAAAGTTATGGACATTTTTCGGGCCTTGGAGTCGGGATTGCTCTAAGTAACCGCCATGTTGGATTTTTCGGGTAAATCAAATACATCCATCCATGGCCTCGGAGAGGACGACACGGCAATATGAAATCATGAATGCAGAAAATAACTCCATTCAACGTTGATAAAAAAACTTGTGGCAACGTTGTGCAAAGGCAGTATCTGCTTATTTTACAAGTGAGCAGATACTGCACTTGGCTTTGTAGAGCAGTAGGCCTATATGGATAATATGTCACACCCGAGTGGCTGACGCAATCGATTCCTTATGGTGCATGTACATTATACACCGCGGAATGAAACAGCAGTTGAGAAAACACAAATATTTTTTTAAATTTTGTGTTAGCAATTCCAGCCCCAAATATCCTTAATACTTACTGCTATATTACCCCCCCCCCCACCCCTCTATATTTTGTTGGAATAAGCTATAACATCTTCAAAACATCATAAGCTAGGAAGGGTGCCAACTTAAGTATAATCGTACTTGATACATTACCCCCGGACGTGAGTCACTATGCTGTCGTGCAAAGCCAAAAGGCAGTATCTGCTTACTTTACAAGTGAGTAGATATTGTCTTTTAGCTTTGCAAATACCTGGAACCCTTGATTGGCTGAGCTGAAGCTCATTGCCTGGCCGTACTTGGCTATAAATACGTTATATGATTTTTTTTAATAATAATAGTATAACGAACACGGGCCATTGAATTAATGCGTGTTCATTGTTGGGCCAGTGTCGCAGCCGGTGGGCTAACATTGAAACAACATTGGTGTGTCGTGTTAGGTAATAACGATGTGAAATTAATAGTGAATATCTATGTATTTGGGGATATTGGTTTATTTTTGAAAAAAAAATATGAAAATACAATTATGCATATCACTCTATAAAGATTTCCTGGCACCACACTGGATCCGTATTCTGGTAGGCACCGGATTGAACGCAATGGCCATCTCTACGAGAACATCCTCTTTGTTTTATTTAGCAGGATAGGCCCAGCATAATCAATGACAGAATAATTTTGAAGGACTGGGTTCGAATCATCCCTGACCCTATAATATTCGGCCATCGTCGGATGCGATGTACCACACGTAAAGCATAATTATACCTGCTCAGGGCCAAATTCAATATTCAATATTCAAACGCGTGATTCATCTATTTAACCCTTTGAAGCCTGAATTTACCATTGTCATCTTCATCCACTGTCGCAATTCTCGACTTAAAGTGGATGAAGATGACTAGAAGTGGGCGGCAAATGAAAAAAATACGTTGTTATTATTAAAACAGATCCATGAATATGTTGGTTCGAAACTATCTATAGGTTAGGAAATCGAGTCATTTTTCACAGACACAAAAAAATGCTCTGCTGCATCGTGGGGGTCTATGTGTTTGAAAAATAATAGTTATAATTAAAATACTCACAGTTCTATGCAGCCTTGGTGAGGGTAGGAAGTATGTAGAGTTGTGGAGACGTCTTTCTGGCAGTGCTTGTATTGTTTCTGGTGCTATGAGCGGATCTTCTGTCTGCTGGTGCTAGTGCTGGTGCTAGTGCTGGTGCTGGTGCTGGGTGGACAGCGGTGCCAGACAAATTGTGAGGATCCACTACCGGGCGCCGGTCTTTTATATTCTTCAAAATCGCCCCAAAATAGTGGCCTCCCCCCTCCTCCTAACTACGTTATCATCAACACAACAGTCTGTCGACATGCGGTCCGTGTGTGACCTCACGGCAAAATTATGACCTTCTGACGTCACGTATAATACTCCCTCCCAAGCCCTCCCCCTCTTTAGGTCACAACGGCGGCTGAGTGTTGGATCGACCGTGTCAGGACAGCACTGCTCTGCAAAGCAAACAGACAGTATCTGCTTAATAATTATTGTAGAGTAAGCAGATACTGCCTTTTGGCTTTGCACGTCAGACCAGCGGCTGGTCGGAGTTGGGCCGCCGTCTCTCTCTCGTCACTGAAACCGTGAGCTGAACGTAACCACAGCCTGGTTGTGACATTTTCGTATCCAGCGCCGAAATGTTGAAATTTGTTTGTAAATAAAATGAATGGAGTTTTAGGCCATCTTTCTGCACATGTAGGCTAAACTAGGCCAGGAGAACCTCTTGAGGATGGTGTGAAATGTGTTTGTATATTAAATGATGAAGACGAACATTATTTTCAATTTTAAATCATAGCATAAATGTCTTATTCAGCTCTTTCCCCTTCATTTGAGTATCTATAGGTCATGCATGGGTCTACGGAAGACGCTTTGCGTGAACGGAGGTATGACGGGTCTCAGTCCGTCACTGTGCGGTGGTAGTCCATCTTCCTCCGCAAGGCCCTCTACTCTCGACGTCGGAGTAGAGGGCCTTGCTGAGGAAGATGTGGTAGTCCAGTTACATACTAGCGACGGATCAATCGCAAGGAGCTTTAGGGGGCGTCGGGCGAAGCAGCTGTCTGCGATTTTCATCGCAAAGAGTGACGTAGAGAAGTCTGCGAGTTAATGGGATTATGCTGCGAACAAGCCAAAAAGTCATCGCTAATCCATCCGGGAATCCATCCTAAACACCACCGATCACTGAGGATTTATGCACTTTCGACGAAATTTTATTGTTCTTTTGTTCGCAAAATTTCATACACTTGGTGAAAAGTCATTCTTTACGTTGGCAAGAGGGCACGCACGCATCATGTTTTAATCTTTGACCGTACCTAACACCTTCCCTGACGACGGTAACCTTGTACCCAGCAAACATGGGCCGTTGACACAATGTTGAGTTAATGTTGGCCCGCCGTCTGCGACGTCGGTCCAACATTAACCCAACATTGTTTGTTGGGGTAAACTCTCGCAACATCGGCTGACCGTTATCAGCCTCGGATTGAGCGCACCTGGGGATCACGTGCGTGTTTAACATGCAAATAGGTCACGCTGACACACATATACAAATTCAGGGCTGTGCTGTTGTAACATCCGACATTTCATCGGTGCTTAAAGCACTTGATTGAATACCAGTCAAGATTATCTTGATTAACAATCTGATGATTAATTATCACAGGAGTGTTCCGCTGGGTTAACGTTGGCCCAACGTGTGGACACTGACTGACGTCCGCCAACGCCTTGAGTGCCTTTAAGCACTCAGGAAAGTGTTTTCGACTCACAAGCCAAAATGACAAGCCGCGTCTGACGTGGGTCCACTGTCTGCAAATGAGATGCGGTGACATAAATGATCAGGTCAGAAGCATTTATCAATGGTATCTTGAGAGGATACAGTGCCCTCTGCCAATGACACGAGTTAATAATACCGGGGCCCTACTAGAAACTGTTTATTAGTATCATGTCGTGAAAAACAACGTGACCATTATTATCAAGATAAAAGATCGATTCGATTGACAACTTCTCATAAGTTATATAACCTTTTCATCTGTAACCATGGTGACATATTTATGCAGATTTCATTTTACTTTATTTTACTCTACTGCTAAACATCGGTATCATATAATTTGCATGGCGATATGTTGTTATCCAGTTGACTATATGAACTACTTTATTATTATACCTTGCACATATCATTGCACACTTTTATTACACACTTTGTATTACTACATAGTACTATAGATTATTTCTACTGTAGTAACATCTGTATCATACTTTATATATAATGTAGGAATATTTGAATAGTAATTTTTCACTACCTATTTGACCACTTTTTTATAAATAACATAACCTTTTCATCCATATTTATGTGGACTTCATTTCACTGTGAAACACCATTATCATATAATTTGCATGCCGCTAATCAGTTGATTATGCACAACTTAACTGTTACAACTTGCATACCTCTTTTGACGACTTCTCACAATTTAATTAGCCTATTCATTTGTTATATATTTATGCATACTTCATTTCACTTTTTTACTTCACTTTGTATTATTGTATTACTACATAATTGAGCAACGTTTTTGAGGAGCGTATATTGTATTAGCTTCTGCTATTGTACAATCCTCGGTAAATAAATATGTTTATACTAAAAGATCGATTCCGAGGACCGAATTTTCGCATCAAGATCTCATATGTTTTACTGAGTGAGATTCGCACATTTTTTGCAGAGATAATCACAAATTATGCGACAAATTCTAAGATCTGAAGGTAAGATCGTCTGATATTCTAGACGATGACCCGCTCGCCACCTCGGTATAAAATCGTCGTCTACGCCCCTTTATTACCAAGGGGGCGCTACGTTGGTTTGATGTAGGACCAACGTCGTAGACGTTGGTCCAACATTAAACCGGCGTAGGGTACGTCTGGTGTTTGCTAGGTGTATTATTATCCACGCCTATATAGTTGAGAAGTGGATGAGCATGCCAAGTGTACTCAAGTCAAGTATTATCGACACTGCGGATCTTGTCTACTTCAATGCCGTGCGGGGGAGCTCCTTATTATATAATATGATAACATATTGCCGGGGGATGTCAATGTCCCTTCCGATACGCACGTACCAAGTAAACACAATACATTTGTATGACATTTGTTACAAGCCGGACTAGCGTCAAAGACGTTGAGCCGACGTTGTACAAATTGTATACAACTGTTTTGTGTTTGCTGGATATACCTCGCTGCTCATTGCAGTTAAGCGATAACATATGGAAGTTATTGTTTTATGGCACACATGTCTTGACAAATATTGGTGGATCAATGCTCCAACGGTAGTGACACTGAATTATGGTTCCAATAATAACATATATAATAACATATATACATAAGTTTAAATTTTCAACAGTGTAGAAGCATTGCCCAGTTTTTTCCCAAAAATAATTTTAAAACGTAATAGAAAAGTACCAGTCTGTAGATATTACTGCGTCAAAGTAATTTTAGTTTACTTAATTAATGTATTGTTAATTATTCTTCTTTTTCTATATTCGTATGTCATATCAGAACATGTATTTTGTTATAGTTTATGTTAATTAAGATATCTTATTAATCAATGCGGCCTCTTGCATATATTATGTTGTGTTTTTTATTAATATTTTTTTAGTTAAATCAAATCATTGAAAAACAAATATATGACGTATTATATGCATGGTATGCAACTGCCCGCATTAATCAATAACATAATGACTAAGAAAATGTTACTCTTATTCAAATTCCGCTATTCGCCACCAACGCTAACCAGCTCGCAACGGGGATGTGAACCAATAGTCCGCGGGCCTGTGCCTGTGCATTTCCGTGGGCTTTGGATATTTATTTTGTCTCGTTTTGATAAATAGCTTCGTATTACTATAAGGAAGCACTGGCTTTACGCATCGTACTTTCTGATAATAGTCAAGAGTATTGTTTATGAAGAAAACGTGGTTCACTAAAAGATGAATTCATTATAAACGATTTAGCTTAGGCATAAGCCCATGCTACTATGCACGTGTTTCTATAATAATATTTGCGCTCACAAAAACGTTACATCATGAATCTCGTAATGAGCTATTGTTAAAACAATGTCTGCCTATATCTACATATATAACCTATACGTAATGCTGCTTCAATTTTTATTATTGCTTAACTGCTTGTCCATCTATTCATGCTTATTAACTTGTCTTTTGATTCGGTGCTGCATTTCTGCTCAAAAATACGAGACCGATTGATGTATACGACTTTTAAAATAAACATTTTTCTTTAATAAACATTTTTTATATCAACTGCACTGCACTGTGAACAGCACTGGATTGTATGATAAATTATTTACAGGGTTTAAAATGGTAATTTACCCATATCAAACGGGAGTACGACAGAGATCCATTTTGGGACCACTACTGTTTCTAATTTATGTGGATGATTATCTACCATTCTATTTCCAGTACTAGTTGCTGCCCAATGTTTTTGCTAATGAGAAAGACTTGATGCTTTGATTGTTACCTTGAACAGCTAGAAGAAATAATATTGTTTTTTCTGGCTATCAATCAACAAACTATCATTAAATAAAAAGAAAACACACTATTTTTTATTATACTTAATAAAATTAACTGATAATCTCTAACACCTGTAATCCTGTGCATATAAATGGAAAATCAATATAAAATAAGAAAATATCTTAATTTTTTGGTGTCATCACATTTAAAAAACACTTGAAATAAAAAATGTCCAAGGGCATTGGAATTAAATGTAAAGAAGAGCGCTATTTAAACATTAACACATTTACTCTCATTCTATTAGTGTTTTGTATGTCCATATATTTCATATTGTATTAAAATTTGGGTGCGACTGCTGATGTACATTTACAACAGATCATCAGGTTACAGAATCTGGTAGTAAAAATAATAAATTTCCATTTTCTATAACTTCAAGGATCTGTCTGATTGTAGACATGTCTAAAAATCAGTCTGACTATCGACCTGTCGGACTATTGAACTGTAGGAATATAGACCTATCGCACTATCGACCCGTAGGGCAAAGTAGCCTATTCTGTTCATCTTCATATATCCAGTTGTCTGCTACCGACAGACTCCTGGATATCACGCATTATGTGCTATGGGTATACGACTCTCCTCCTCCCTGGCCAATTCAGACAACCCAGACAAGTTGACCTGAGTGTGACCTTCCACACTAAAGACAGTAAACTGGTGACGTCATAATGAATATTTATGTTGCTCGCACCCCTCCTTTTCATACAGCTTTCACACACACCTGTTGTCAAGGTCAGACCCACTGGTCTGACTGTCAGACCGGATGTGGCGAGATGATTCTGTTTAGCTTATTTGCATGGTTCGATACTAACAGTTACAGTACTGTACCCTAAAAACTAACTCACAGTATGCCTACGTCATAGCGCGTCGAAATGAAATGCAATGAATTTGAGGCCACATATAGGCTAAACTGCAACAGGAAAACATCTTGAGGATGATGAAATGAATAAGATGACACGTACTGCCCTCCAGGCACAGGATGCGGAGTTCGAACCCTGGTGGTCTGAGGCCGAGCTCGCTACTTCTCGGTCACGGGGGCTCCCTACATTATTAAATCTGTACGAGTGAGCTGTGAAGAAACACTTTGTTTCTTTGAATCCTGAATGCCAGAGTTGGGTTCGAACCCGCGATCTCCGACTGTCCAAGCAGGCAGCTTTACCACTGCATAGGAGCCCCCGCCCATAAAGCGTCGAAGCAATGATGTCAGCGGAAATGGCAATATCAGCATAAACAGAGATTCTGATACGCCGAGTTCCAAGAAATCGTTACGACCTAAACAATGTAGTAAATTTATATCACCCGTCAGTCTGGAGCATACTTGTTTGCCAGATGACAAACAGTTGCTGACGTCATCACTGACTGTTGACTGATCGAGTCTTCACACCTCCCTGTTCCACTCTACCATCCTGCTCGGCACCATGTATATGTTGTTATATTGTTGTTATATGGTTTCTCGATCAGATGTGAACAGTGCTAAATGTCGTGATGTAAAACACATTGAGGCGGCAGAAAACCTGGACCAGGCGCAATCTCAATTTCTGAAATAGAATAAAAATATTGAATATTCCCATAAAACCGGGGCAATCTCAATTTTTGAAAAAAGAATAAAAAAGATTGAATATTCCCGTATTACTGTGTATTTACTATATATGAACTATCTAGCTACACCGAAATTTTCGATAGAAGGGGACGTGGCGCAATGAGTAGAGTGCCTGACTGCATCGCCAGTCATGCATGCGTCCCGGGTTCAAATCTCGCTGATCCTGTGTGGGGATTTCATTGAACTATCCTTGTTTCTTCCTTGTTAATGTGACTATAGGCGATTACGTTGATGGCGGCCTCGTCGAGATAGGATTGAGACCAGTGTATCGACGTTGATTTTGCGCAGGGCCACAGCTCACCACTCCGAAATTTCCAGCATGTCGATCGCCTCAGTTTCTGGCACGCGCACACGAGGCGTCTACCCAATGTTGATTCGACGCTGACAATACAAGGATGTATAGTATATCTGACACCACAACCCTTTTCTCGCTGAGTTATCTTTGCACTTTTATTTGCAAATGATACAAATATTTTTACCATTGGAACAATTAAAGGCCCATTCCCAAGTGTATCAATCTTAAAAAAATTCATAGTTTAAAATTATTGTCTTATTTAGGTTCATGTCATCGATAGTATTTTTCTCCATCCTCCATTTGAAAGAGATGTTCACCCAGTTCGTGTGTATTTCGGAATGTTCATACAATTTCGACAACCATCCATTAATTAAATTGGGTTTGACCATAAAACCTGCCCGCTGAGGGTCTAGATGAAGGGTCTTTGAAAGGGTCAACACTGAGGAAAATCCCTTCCTATTTGTCACTAGACCAGCCACGAACATCCCATGAATATTGTCTGTGTATTTTGGCGATGTTCACGATGTCCAGCAAAGATTTTTAAGACATGTCAATTGATCGAGTTTAGATGTGTTGACCCTTCCTGTTTGAAAATGTGAGGCCCGTCAGGAAAGCGCCGTTAAGGGGTGATTTTTCGATGACATTGTAATTAAACTCGCAACGTCTCTGACGATGTGATACATCTGAGACCCTCCATACTCGTCCTAATACGAGTTAAGAATTTTTTATCATAGATTACGGATAGTAAATTGTAAAAATTAGAAATAAATAATCAAATTGGTGTCTCGATGTTATTTTCCTGTCAAATGTGACGAGTGTAAAATAAAAACGGGTGGATCTAAAAGACAAAAATATAATGACCAACATTTTGTCAAAATCCGTTTTTTTAACTGATTGCGTTGAAAACGGATGTTTCTTAAAGTTGGAATGTATCAGAATGTTGCTTTCACTCATTCAAACAATTATAATTACATGCCATTTGGGAAAGGGCCTTTAATAGCCATTATGAATAATGAGTTATAAGAAATTGTTGAATGGTTAAATATAACAAAAAACTTTATTTTTAGCTTATCCCTCAATCGTATTATTAAAGATACAGAATATTAAGATTAATGGAAAAAATTGATAGTATCACGTGTTTCTTGTACTAAATTATTAGGAGTTGTAATTGATGAGAAGCTGTCATGGGCAAACCGTATAATTATAATCTATAAAAATGAAAATTTCAAAAAACACAGGAATTTTAAATAAAGCAGCAAAAACATATAGATTAGCATGATTAGTAACCTAATATTACAGTTTTATTTATAACATATTGCTTAGAAGTAGAAGCTAGAGCTCATTCATGTTCATATAAATTCGTGGTAGTTTACCATAAAATGTTTAATAATAATGTAAATATTCATAGTCTTTAAACTCGCCAGTAACATAAACTGCACACAAATGTAGAACATCTGCCGCTCAAAAAGCTACAGGTGTTATGGTGTTATTGTATGGAACGCGTTCTCCAGTGAAGTATGTTTTGATGTCAGTTTTGCATGTTATAAACGAACTTTAAAACCTTTTAGAACCTTTCGAGAGTGCATATGCCAGTGGTCATTTTGTCCTCTTTGTCATCAAATGCGATATTTCATTTATTTTATCTGTATAATGCTGTATTTCTTATCATGTTGTATTTCTAATGACAATATCACCCACTAGAAGTTGTGTCTCGTTGCCGCGATCCACAACTTCAAGCAGGTGATAATTACTCAATTTTGCGCCCACAAGAAATTATGAAGCCGATCCATGGCAGGTAACCATATTTTTGTATTTCATTATAAAATCTAGAACAAATCACTCGCACATCTTCACATTGTAAAATGTGATTTTACAAACCATAATAATTTATTATTTATATTATTTTAGCTTTTTCGCGACCACAAAAAATAATAAATTGACCTGTGTCGACCATTTTGAATTTCGGCATAGGGAATGATTGGAGTTTGAATTTTAAAATTTGAATAATATGTTTTTACAAGTTTTTTTTAATATTTTGCACATCTCCATATTGTTGGGAATGTAATTGTAAAATCTGAATATTTTTTACTCCATTTTTTTTCCTAGTGGTGGCCATTTCGAATTTTGGTATAATCGAGCCTGAACTCCCCGTCGTCATCTTCCTTCCCTACAAACCGTGAATTTCTGTCGCAATTTTTTTCTTGTAGTGAATGAAGATGACCTGAAGTGGGTGAAATGTTCAACAAAATTGCCATGTGTTGAAAAGTTTCATGGACATTTTCCTCTTCTAAAACCCTTTATAGTGATATATAATATATAAGAAGCTTAACTCTGTTTTCAAGGGCGTAAAATGATGCTTTGATGCATCAAGGCCCAAAGGGTTAAGGAATCACTTACAAATCTCCATGTTGTTGTAAATGTGACATTAGGAATTATATTATTTATTAATTTCACATTTTTGCACCCACAAAAAGCGTGACATACGGGTGATAATGACGAATGACAGACACACGGGCACCCCCGTGAGAACAGCCCTTTTACATACAGGACGGAGGGTGAAAAGGTAATTTATACTTAATATACTTCGTCAGTTTATATAAGGTTTATCACCTTGGTGATTATCTGCTTTATGTCACCATGCAATGGTAACCAATTTTAGTTAGTGTTACTTTTATAAATTTTAGAAACAGCACAAAACGAAGCAAATTAATGCTGCAACTGGGCTAGGCCCACCATGCAGCACAATGCATGCCGTATAACAATTTACCAAGCTAAATGTTGTAGCTACTGGCTCAGGCCTATCTGTCTTTACTAATAAAATTGTGAATGAATAAAAATTACATTTGTCTTCATTTAAATGTCAACATATTTGCATTTATTTTAGTTCTAACATGAGCATACGCATTTGTGGTTCCCGGCTACAAAGAATGACAACAGTTAACCCCGCCGTCTACAATTCAGTGTACCCCCGCATCTATCCAATTGATACAATTCCCTGTTTTTCTTTGCAAGGGATTTTTTTTAACAATTTGTCATGTTTCCCCATGTTTCTGCCAGTCTGTTAATTCAAATGCAGTGCAGAAATGTCCTGGAGTAGCCTAATGCCTGACCTGCCAGGTGCTTGACACATCAGGCAAGTATGTGCACTAAATCAGCGGAGTAGGTCATGTTTAGACAAAACCATCAAGGACATGCAGTTAGGCTGTCAATAAGAAGTGTTCCAAATATAGCTGCCACGAGTGTTAGATTATCGGGTTAACGAGATTGATACCAACAATATTTATGGTAGGCTTATGTACACTGCCGTAAAGGCTGCATCTGCTTATTTTAAGCAGATACTGCTTTACAGAGCAGTAGGCCTACAATACTTAGGGACTATATGCAATGTTATGTTAATAATAATATAACAATATCAACCCATCAAAGCCAAGGTAATCAATTTAATTTTCACCCATTTGAAGTTGTGTCTCGCTAACGCGATCCACAACTTCAAGTGGGTGAAAAAAATGGTTGAATTTGAGACCAAGCATTTGTAAATCGTGATGTTTAAACACTCATTTCATTCCCAGTAACTGTGATTTGATTATCCAATAAGACGGATTAACCCTTTAAGCCCTCACGATGCATTAAAGCATCAAATTACATCCCTGTAAACATGCTCAATTTTCCTACAACTAAGGGTTTTAAAAAGAAAATTTCCATGAAACAGGCTTGACAATACATGGTAATTTTCTTTAATTTTTCACTCACTTCAAACCATCATTATCCACTACAAGTCGGTAATTGCGACAGCAATTCGCGGCTTGTAGTGGATAAAGATGACAATGGTAAATTCAGGATTGAAAGGGTTAGAACAATTGCAATCGTGCGGAGTGCTATATAAAATAAAAGTTTTGAATGCCTAAAACTTGATAACTGACCACATGCATTTCTGCAATTAAATAGCAGGCTGCAATTTCTTGAGCTGCGTCTTCCGACGCGCTTTACGTTGCGTATTGTTCTGCATCTTGCCATGTGATTTTTTGCGATGTGATATTTTGCGATGTGATTCGCGGCGCGTTTTGCACGGCCTCTTGCGCTGCGTCTTTCGTCGCGTCTCACACCACTTCTGTCGCTGCATGCTATAGATCGCGCATTGCGCCGCGTCTTGCCTTGCATATTACGCAGTGTGCTTTGGTGCTTCTTGCGCAAGATTTTTGCGCTTTTTCTTGCGCAGCGTTTTTTGCATCACGACTTGTGCCGTATCTTGCATATTGCGCTGTGATTCGCGCCGCGCATATTTTGAATATATATTTTCATAAAGGCCTATTAAAAGCCTATCAAAAGCATTTATTTAATAAAAGGACAGTATAAAGCAGTAGGCCAATTACATGCATGTATTGAGCTTAATAATGAAAAGATGGTCTGACTAGCCAGCATAATCACATCACCTCCTAATACATCATATTTAATTTTCTAATGTGATAAAAAAATTATAAAATGTGCTATAGACAATGAAGGCTATGTAAATGTTAATATAATATTGTCATTTACATTTAAAGCAGCCCCTTGGGATAACATCAATTTTCGTTTTTAGTTTTGTAATAAAGTAGTGTATCCCCAAGATCATGATTTTATTTTTTTCGGGATTTTTAAATTTTTAAAAATATTTTTTATCAACATTTCTATGAAACCGCTTAAAACCCAAACAAACTTTTTGTACACCTAAACACTTGCTAAAGGACGGTTAAATGTTCCTACAGCATTGGGCCACATGTTGATGCCGTCGGCCCAGCGTTGGGTAGACAATCAGTGTTGCAGGTGTATCACCTCATGCCCTGGCTACAAGACACCAATCAGACACCAATTAGGGGCGATTGCTTTGATCTCCCCGCCCAATACGTGGGAATATGTGGTTTGAAGTGCTATATATTGCTGACTTGTTTTGTTTACATGGCAATATACGACCTGGAAATTTAACTATTTCACTCTTTCTCGGTGCTTTTAAATAGTTTTTTGACTTTTTTGTATTCTTAGTTAAGATCAGTGGGCTGTATAGCTTCACATAAGTTAAATTTTCAAAATTGGCAAAATTGAAAATGTCTCATCCCAAGGGGTCCCTTTAAATAGTCCTAATGTGCCGGATATTAACGAGCAATCAAACATGGTTCTCCCACAAGAACATTCACATGAGGTGATGCTACAAACACGAGCATATGAAAAAAATAACAGGAAATTAAAAAAATAAAGAAACATCATTTTATTTATGATTATCTCGCAAATTTCATGAACACAATGTCTATGACATAATAACCGGCATAATATGCGGTATATTTATATAGGCTACTGAACTGCCGTGCAAGGCCAAAAGGCAGTATCTGCTTACTTTAGATACTGCTTTGCTGTACAGAGTAGCGTAGATATATTTTGTTTGTTAATATTATTAAAAATTAAATTGCAATAAGACGCCAATAGTTCATTGTACTAACAGATAAGCATTTTGTTAATTAACCCTTTAACCGCCAAATTATTCAATCTGAATTTTCACCCACCTGAAGTTGTGTCTCGCTGACGCGATCCACAACTTCAAGTGATTGAAAATTATTCAGATTTGACAAAATGGAGGTCAACTGTTTTCAAATATTGCTGATTAATGTCACTTTTTATCTTTAACATGTTTAAAAGATGAAAACCCGAATATATGCGGCACCGGCGGTGAAAGGGTTAAGCATCTAGGCATACGCTACCGTGCAAATAGGCAAACTATTATAGTGAAGCATTCCCAGCAGAATTAGGGGACTCTACATTTGTAAAGAAACTGCATTGATCATTGGTTCTGTCACAGGACCATTCGCATTCTTGTAATGTGCATTTACTTTTTAATTATATATCTATCGAGATCTTTTTTTTTCAATAAAGATGCCAATTCTTTATTACTAATTTTATCAAGCCCCTATAGCACAGTCAGGAGGCACATTATTTTGTTAGATTGATTTATTTGCTTCTAACTTATCTTCGTTACAACGGCTATATTTCTTTTAATAATTGGTTGTCCTCCGACTAAAACAACATTGTTTATTATATCTATTGGCGACAAGGATACTGGAAACCACGCAGTCGTAATATGGAAAGGGGCATGTGTAGTGCGGTGGGGGGGGGGGGGGGGGGTATACCATCGAGAATGACTATTTCTCATATAATTAATAACCGCTGCACACATGATCTCAAATATGAATTAATAATTTTATTTTGAATAATTTAAAATTATTCAAATTACTAACGTGAAGATCCGTTTACACTATAGGTAATGATTCGTTGTCTTTTTGAACCCCATGACGACCTGTTCACATCGTAGCGAATGATTCACGAGAAGCATTTGCACTTATCACTCGCTTATTCAAGTCGTTATAAGGTTATCGCGTAGGTATACCGCCCGCCCCTTGCTGGTGATTACAATAGGGGCTGAGGGGTAAAAACACGAATTGATGTTTACTCTTTAATGAAGGTGAGAAATATCGTGCTAAAACTTTTTTTTATGTTAGTTGCCTTTTTGTGATCAAAAGATTATAAAAGTGCATTCAAAGTGTTATATAGAGATGAAAGTGTATCAGACCTCGTTCTAAAACTTTCTTCTGGTAGTTGCCTTAGAAGTCAAAGGGTTTTAATACATATAAAGTGTTTCCAGACCTCGTGCTAACAAGTGTTTTTTTTTTGTTGCCATAGACATCAAGCTAGGTTATATGGAGATCAAGGTGTTTCCTTTCCAGACCTCGGCTTTCAATTATTGTTTATGTTAGTTGCCATAGAGATCATAAAGATATATGGAGATCAAGGGGGGTTTCCTTTCCAGACCTCGGCTTTCAATTATTGTTTATGTTAGTTGCCATAGAGATCATAAAGATATATGGAGATCAAGGTGCTTCCTTTCCAGACCTCGGCTTTCAATTATTGTTTATGTTAGTTGCCATAGAGATCATAAAGATATATGGAGATTAAGGTGTTTTCTCACCTCGAACTAACAATTTGTTCTCATTAGTTGCCTTAGAGATGCACCTCGAGCTAACAATTTGTTTTCTTAGTTGCATTACAGATCAAAGGGTTATATATATATATTATATCACACATCACACCCTTATTAAAGAAACCATCACTGTCTAAGGATGATATGAAAAACTATAGACCGGTTTCGAACCTAACTTTCATTTCTAAAATAATTGAAAAAATAATTTCAAATCGTATCCGGTCCCATCTAAACAAAAACAACCTATCAAACCCCAATCAATCAGCAGATTAACCTCTTCATTCTACAGAAACAGCCTTGCTAAAAATTCACAACGACATCTGTATGAACATGGACAGTGGCAAGACCACAGCATTGGTCTTGCTGGACCTTTCCGCAGCCTTTGACACCTTGGACTATAGCAGCATCATTGAGCTCTTGTCCGGCTGGTATGGTATTTCTGGAACAGCTCTAAACTGGGTCCGCTCCTACCTATCAAGTCGGGTGCAAACGGTTAAACTTCTGGATAAACTTGGGGAACCGTTCAAGACGGATTATGGTGTCCCCCAGGGTTCTGTCCTTGGACCACTCCTATTCACTCTATATACAACGCCCCTGAGTAGTGTGATCAGTAGGCATAACATCTGCCACCATCTGTACGCTGATGACACACAAATTATCTTTCTCTTTCCAAAACAGATCCTGAGATGTCACTGTCGCTGGTCCAGCAGTGCTTGCAAGACGTCTCCGACTGGATGATAGCTAGCAAACTCAAATTGAATCCTGACAAGACAAACTTTATACTAATCGGCACTAAAACGGCCATGTGATGGAAATATAAAATATAGCAATCGATATCATTATCATTGGTTCAACATTGTACAAATGTTATACACAAGTTTTGTGTTTACTGGGTTATGGGGTAAAAGTTCAACTGACACATGATCTCCGCTGCTGGGGCTAGGCCTAGATTTAGAGTGTAGAACAGTCTGAGCAGAAGCATGTATATGCCTGACATTATTAGACCTGTTTGATTGCCAAATGTTTAATTTTAAAAATCGCCAGGGCAACTAAAGAAAAATTGATAGTCTTAGCTATTTGGTTACTAGTTTTAGAGAAAGTCGAACCTGGTCATCAGGTTGGATGGAAATTGTACATTAGAAAGATCTTTTTATGATTAAAAACGTCAGTAAGTCATGTCTAATATTACACCCCCCCCCTCTCGAGCTGCCGATTTAAGAAGAAATCCGTGTCCGGAACCCCCATATTTTTTGTTATTGGTGGCTCAACATTGTACATTATGGGCCAAACAAATGCCATCACTTGGTAGATGTCGTGTTCTGCTACAGGTAGCATGGATGTAGAACCATTGACAATTTTGCTTCCAGAATTACTTATATAATTCTCAATTATCATTTTTGTGTTGCCGTGATGTGTCTCTTTAACGTTATCCACTACCTCAATTGCAATGGATTAAAGATATTTACAATTTTCAAGTATTTATCAATCTTGCAGGCAGAAGACACGTTTTGTCATAAAAAAGGGGCTATTGGAGGAGCATATAAAAATGATTAAATTGAAGGTCATATGCGTGCTTAGCGTTTTAGACCAGTTATGGACAAACAGATGCATGAGTGAAAGTTCAAAGAATATATATAAACAGTGTTGTTTTATTTGTCGGTTAACGTTGCACACGGCGGGACCGCCATCATCCGTCACTGGGTAGACGTTCGGTATTATTTCTCACTATGTTATTATTGACTATATAACCCCCACATTAACTAATTGGAATTTTCATTTTTAACTTGATGGTGTCTCATTGCGTTATCCACAACTTTAAGTGGATGAGAAGTAGTTAGATTTGTAAAATATTTGTAAACGTTGGTAATAGAAGACACGTTCAATTGAATGGCGCAGACGTAAAGTGATTAAGTCCAAGATTTTTTTCTGTTTATGTCATTTTGGGAAAGATAAATATATAGGAAATAAAATAATAAAATATGTAAGCCATTCGTTAAAAATTAGAAGACTTATTAATCAACATACGTTTTTTACTTTCGAACTTGATACTTTTATTCAATGGTAAAGTGATCCAAGTCCATCAGTTTATATAGGGTCATTTTTTCTTGGATCAGTTTGCCTCTGAGATATACGGGAAATGGCAGTTGAAATGTTGAAATTTATATTTTTAAATTAAAACAGTTTTTTTTATAAAATAAAACGAAATAAAAATTGTCAGAAATGTTTTTATGACATTAATAAATAAATACCTGCCAATAGGAATGAATACTAAACTCCAATACGTAACTTCCAATTTGCTTCTAGTTATTGACGTAACAAAGTTAAATTTAAAAACGAAATATATATTTTTGTCAAAATATTTTAACTTTAAAGCCTTATATAGGGGAATTAGAAAATGCGGACTTGGATCACTTTCCCTCTAAGCCTTTCAATTGTGAAAATTGTGTTATCAAAAGTGCTAATAAAAAAGATTATATTCATGTATACTAATATCCAGAAAACAGCAGACATGAGTCCATCAACTTATCACTAGCCATGTAAACGTCAAAGTGATGATAATTTCATCAGTGTCAACAATAGCAAAGAAACACTTATTTAAAAAAAAACCTACATGTAAATTATATCAAGACCGACACAGATATAACTCTGGAACATTGGATTATTCACTAGTATGTCGTGACTGGCAATATAGTCTACTGAATCTGAACAATTCGGCCCACCAGTGCAGACATATGGACTAAGACACGGTATTTCGTCAAAAACTATAGGTACCACACAAGCCTCTAAAGCATGTGTAAATATTACAGGTGATGGAAATTGTATCTTTAGGGCCATTGCCCATTCTCTGATAGGCAGCAAAGATGAGCATACACTGCTTAGTCACAACACACATGGAAGCCAATGCTCAGATATTACAGAGTGTTTTGCCTGTGGGAACGTCCATGGATAGATACCCTGAGGACAGTCTGATGCAGCAGTTGACCGTGTGGGCCACCGAAATAGAAATTGTTGCCACAGCCTCGATACACAACACTACAATATATACATTTGCATCGTCAGGTCCATCAAACAATAGATGGAATTCAAACCCGAGGGTCAAAACGAAGGATGAACATTCAAAATAAGCTATTTATTTAATAACAGCTCTGGCGATCATTTTCAGCCTATGAAGAAAATGTAATTACATAGACCTAATCAAGCTTATGGTTGTTTCTTGCAGACATACAGAGCAATATGAGTCTTAAAGTAAAGAAATATGTTCACATTATGTTGCAAATAAATCCTCATGCTTATTTTGTACATTTTTTCTGTTAAAATGTATACTTGGCATGTTCAATCTTTGTCTTCGTTATAAATATTTAATTACCAATATTTGCTGTTAGAAGAAGAAGAAGATACGTTTATTTGTATCAGAAAACAACATAGACAAGTACAAAAGTTTAGAATGAAAAAGTGCTGATAGTATTATTGTTTCCTGGTGCAGGAGGCCTTCAAAAGACTCCAGAAGAGTCGCTTTCATGGAGGTCACCTATGAAAAAAAAACTGAACATATACTTCATAATTGTGGCAATATTGATTCTGTAAATAAAAAAAAAGACATGGCGGACAGATGAAAAAATGATGGGATAAAAACGGCGACTATGGTAGGAGAGGTCCGGTCACGCAATCCATGCTGCAATTAGCTTAAAAGTAAGATAATAAATATATACATATACACATACACACACATATATACACATACATACCTATATATATATGTACATCTATATATATATACACACACATGCACATACATGTATATTAAGCGCAGCGTCTATGATATGCCAGTTGATCGAAAAATATATATGTATAGAAAAATACACACACATAAATATCAGCATATATATGCGTGCACACGCATACTTATAGATACACCCATTTGGGTATAAAAATTACATATATTCAACGATTTTGTTGACAAACATAGCATAAAGGTATAGAGCATTGATTTGTATAATTGTCTAGAAGTTGATATTTTGCATACTGTACAAATTATGTAAGACTATGGGTGTTTATTTTGTTAATTATGTTTTTATTAGTAGAATTCATTAAGGACGGGATGGAGAAACGAATACATTTTTCCGCAAAAACATGATAAACTCTATTTCTCTGTACGTCTCCTTTGTTGCGGGTGTTATATGAATGAGTTTCCTGGTGCCTGAAAACTTGTATCTATTTAAAATATGCAGGTAAATTATTATTTAATAGTCTAAAGCAAAAATTTAATTGATTTATTAAAAATATATCATCAATTTTTAAAATACCCAGGCGTTTGAAAATTGGTTCGGTGTGTGATATATAATTGCTAAGCGTTATTGCCCGGATGGCTTTTTTGTAAAATACATATTCTATTTAGGTTATAACCCCACAATAAAATAGCGTAATGTATGTGTGGTGAAATTAATGTGTTGTAAAGAGTTAAAATATTTTTGGGGGGGAATATATTCTTAAATTTGTAAATGATGCCAGTTGCTGATGAAATTTTCAAAGCAATTTTATTTATATGCGAGTCCCATTTTAGGTGTTGATGGATGATGATACCCCAAAAAATTATATTCTGTAACCCGTTCTATGGCTGTGTCATTAATATTTAAAGACGGTATGTTAACACGGCATATGGAATACAATAAATTTGGATCTCGATACATTTATGGATAGCATATTCAAATTGAGCCAATTGCTTATTTTGGACAACTCATAATTTACATTACCATTGAAGCTGGAGATATCGGACATATCTAGTATACTAATTAAAGTATTATCATCTGCATAAAGAATAGCTTTAAAAAAAGTGCTGGAATTAGATAGATCATTAATATTAATGATAAATAAAAGGGGGCCTATAATTGATCCTTGAGGAACACCAGTAGTTATTTATTTGATGTCAGAGGTTACTCCGTCGTAGTCGACATACTGGGTTCTGTTTTTTAAATAAGATTTGAAAAAGTGAAATTCCCTTGACGTGATTCCATAAAACGAAGTTTATCGAGGAGAATATCGTGATTAAGGTTATCAAAGGCCTTCGAAAGGTCTAAAAAAATAACTAGAGGTAATTTGCCTGCATCTATTTTTTTAATGATTAAATCTATTAACTCTGTTGCAGCCAATTCTGTAGAGTGACCACGCCTAAAACCGTATTGGCTTGGATAAAAAAGTTCCTTATCAGAGAAATATGTGAATAATTGATTAAAAACACTTTTTTCTAAAACTTTAGATAATGTGGGTAATAAAGAGATCGGGCGGTAATTATCGGTGATTGTTGGATCTCGTTTCTTGTAGAGAGGAATTACTTTGGCCAATTTTAACTTGTCTGGAAATACAGTGACTGGTTTCTGATTAAAGTCAAGGAATCTAGAATATCCAATTTAATTGATTTCATTAGTTTAAGAGATAAATTATCGAAGCCACAACTTGCTTTATTTGGAAATTCATTAATTATTTTAATAACGATTGTTCGATCAATAGTTTGGAAATTAAATACATGATTTGTTTTGTTTAAAAAAAAATCTTTATAGCTGGCTTTAGGATCAGGTTTTATTTTTGAAGAGAGAGTTGGACCTATATTTATAAAAAAAATCATTGAAATTGTTTGATATCACATATTTATCCGTTATAAGCTCACCTTCAAATTTAAAATGATCATAGAATTTATTTTTATTCTTAGGTTTACTCAAAGCTTCTTTAATTATTCTCCAGGTATTTTGTATATCTAATTTATTTTTTCAAATAACTGATGGTAGTACAATTTTTTAGCTAAACGGATGTTCTTCTTTAATAGGGCGGGGGCCCTAGGGTAGTGGTTAGCACCGCTGCCTTTCACGCCAGAGTCCGGGGTTCGGTTCCCGGTTTCGGCGGTTTGAAAGAAACAAAATTGTTTCTTCCCCATCCACGTGTGAAAGTTAGTATTGTGGGGAGCCTCCGTGACCGAGAGGTAGCGTGCTCAGCCTCAGACCGCCAGGGCTCGAATTTCGAATCCTGTGTCTGGAGGACAGTGTCATCTCAATCATCTCACCATCCTCAGGAGGTTCTCCTGGCCCAGTTTAGCCTATATGTGCACAAAGGTGGCCTAAAGCCCGATTCATTTCATTTCATTTCTTCTTTAATATTTTGTTGTATGTGTGAAAATTTGTGTTTATGTTTGCATATTCTGGTGTGTCAGTCTGTGTACTTTTAGTGTCTTGTAGAGATTGTCGCGAAATTTAATTGATTTAATGATTCCCGATGTAATCCAGTCACTTTTATTGTGCTTGTGCTTATTGAATTTCACTTTCTTTGTACTTAGATGTCGGGTTCTGGCTTTTTGTATTGTATTGTGTATGATATTGTAGTTGTTGTTCGGGTCTGAATTAATATCTTTGTCAAGCAAATTGTACATTTCCCCGTTGCTAATTTCATGTCGAAAGTTATTCAAAGACTCCCCAGTAGGTTTTATTTCAATATTTCTTGTTAATTGTTTTATGGATTTTTTTGTGCTGAGACACACGAAATATAGCAAATGGTCTGAAATAGCACTGAATAAAATGCCGGAGGAAGTATCGTTATATTTCTCTGGAAATTTCAGTAAAAAATTGTCAATCAATGTAGCACTTCGTTTAGAAAATCTTGTAGGGAGGGTAATGCAAGGGGAAAACCATGACTCAACATGCTATCAAAATATTCTGTAAATATATTTCTCTCATTTATTTTAAGGAGATCAATATTCATGTCCCCCGCAATTACTTCTTCAAGAATTATACTATGTAAATGTTCGAAAACGGGTATTAATTGTTCTTTAAAATTACGGTCATTATTTTTCAAATCCTTGGGAGGCCTATAAATATTACCTATAACAATATTTTTGTGTAACGTGACACCAGAAATTTTAATAAACTGACCTTCCCATATATCGGAATGGTCGTGTATAGTAAGAATTTTGTGATCATACTTTTTTAATAAATATATTGCTAAACCTCCATAAGAGGAGCATATTTTACCTTGAAAAATAAAATTATAATTGTCCAAAGATAACAAAGAAATATCGGAAGTCTCGGACAACCAAGTCTCCTGTAAGCAGATCGCACTAAACTCACAGTTTTGTCTCTCTAAACCTTATAAAATAATACGCAGTTGATCAAATTTTGCATTAATGGATTGAATGTTTAAGCTAAGGATTGAAAATTGATCAGACTTATTTTTTAGCAATTTTACTAGTTGATCAATATCATAATAGGGTGAATGCTGAATTACGTTGATTTCTTGATCAACGCTCGTATCAGTGTTATCAACATTTAAAATATGTTTTAACGAATTACGAGGCATACCACCGAAACTCCGCAGAATATTCTCATCGAACATTATAACATTTTAAAGAAGCATCGCAGCACGAAACCACGCGACCACACCTATCCAAACATATTTGCCGTGAGATGATAAAATGGATGATACAAATAAATATAAACATAATAGTGAACTGTAGCAACCTTCCAGATGGCATGAAACAGTAGTTTGGATCGAGTGGCTTTCCCGTTGGTTGGTGATCAGTGATGAAAATAACAAAGACAATATGGTAGGCTGAATTCAGAAACAGTTGTGACTCAGCATACACGCAGCGCCGAGCCGCCGCTGGATCAGCCCTGGTCCACCATCAACGACGCCGGCCCAGCACTAAATCAGCAGCGGCCCAACGGTTCGTGTCTGCTGGTAAAAACGATCGTGACATTAAACAGCTAATTATGTTCAACAATAATTACAGTTTGTAAACACGGCTAACTACGCAATTGCCACGTAAAAAAAGGAAAGTTTTGTAAGTTATGTGGTTGGTGAACAGTGATAAAAATAACAAAGACAATATGATAGGCTGAATTCAAAAACAGTTGTGACTCAGCATACACGCAGCACCGAGCCGCCGCTAGATCAGCCCTGGTCCACCATCAACGACGCCGGCCCAGCACTAAACCAGCAACGGCCCAACGGTTCGTGTCTGCTGGTAAAAACGATCGTGACATTAGACAGCTAGTTATGTTCAACAATAATTAAAGATTGTTAAAACGGCTAACTACACTAATGTAGAAAAAAGGAAAAGTTATGTAACATAAATAAGCAAATATTTTTACCACAAGTAACTAAAACAAGTAGACCAGCAATAAGGCGTACATGTTATTTTGATGGGGAGTATTTAATCGGCCAGTAAACGAAACATTGAGCCCACGTTGGTCCGCTGCTGGTCCAACGTTTCAAAGGGTGGGACGACTTGAAACCAACATAGTACCAATGTCTACGTCATGCAAGTGTACACTCTCGGGAAGCCATTGTTAATAAATAAAATGTTCGGCCACTTTTAATTGATATAAGTATTAATAATCAGATAATAAGGGCTTATCCCTCGCCGGTTCAAGAAAGAATAGACCAACGTTGCGAACGATGGATCAACTTCAAAAAACATCACATCCACAAAATATAAGTACAATAAAAGTTAAGTTGTTTGCGTTTAACACCACAGGAAAAAAGTGTGATCATATAGCGGTGGGTGAGCGCACACACAAACAAACCAATTTCACATAAAAATATAAACAAAAAACAGTTGACTAAGATTGACTATAGCTCTGAGACATAGATACGTGACGTTGACCCAACGCTGATTCAAAGCCAGACCACAGGCTACGACGCCGGTCCAACACTGAAACAACGTCGGGTCAACGCCTTATGTCAGCTGAGTGACCAAGAAGAATAGAACAAACAAACAAACAGTCATCTAACCCATGTTGGCCGCAAACAGTGTCCCAGCATTATACCAGCGTATATGTCAGCCGGGTGTACACGCTCTGAAAGGCATTGTTGTTGAATATTAATGTTCAACCACTGTTCAAGTGTTCAATGATACCAGCAAATACCAGATGCAGGTCCCACGCCGGTTTAATACAGGACCGGCATTAGTTCATTACGGGACCAACGTTAAAAACAGCACCTACAAAAGCTGAACAGCATTTCAAAACAATTCCAAGCAGACACAAGATGCTGATAACAATGCTGGTCTACCGCTGGTTCAATTAAAGTCGTATACGGTGGACCAACGTCAAACCAACACTGGCCCAACATTCTGCGCCTGCAGAGTTAGTTAGATACCTCTGTTAAAGGCACACCTCAGCTATGTTCGTGGTAAAGTATACAGGCTGAATATGACATGCACGCTTAAGTGTTCCATGTCAAAACAAGAAGAATATTATTAAAATTTTGATTTAAATATTCCAACAAACAAATCAGTAAATTAGCACTTGTGGGGTTTAGTGTACCCTGATGACATCGCAAGGCTCTGACACAGTGACCTCTATTTTCAAATGTATTAGTTCCAATACGACCATAAGTTTACGCCTCCTGAAAATAGCCTAGTTTCCATAGGCACTTGAAATATTCGTCTCAATTTCTTGGCATCCAAGTTTTTTGGTAGGCAGCGCGAGTGTCGTTTTTACACAGCTGGCTGTGTGAACAAAATGGCGGTCAGTGTGACTGGGCCTCGCGCAGTATATGAGCTAGGCGGCCCAGTCATACCGGGTAGGGTTTAGTGGCGGTGGGGTTGTTAGTTCACAGCAAACAATTTACATGAGGCACCGACCCAAAGCTAGATAGATATGGGACAAGAGTCTTGTACGGTGGGCCAACATTAAACCAGTACCGGGTCGATGACACGTGCTTGCTGGGGTAGATCTGGTTCAGCGGAATATGGTGAGAATCGGTACAAATAATATGACGAGCTGAAACCAATAAAAAGCTATACACCAACGCTGCACGTGTTAATTTTCATATAACATACTGTATGTGATGGTTGTTGTTAGCATCCACGCTGATGTGGGTCCAGCTGTCAAAGCACACAAAACAAACCATCGTATCACGGTATATACAATATCATTGAAATGAATATGATGACACAATATAGCCGCTGAGATGAAACGTTTTGAAATATTAATAGTAGTAACGTCAATTCCAGCAGGTGATAAATACACGTCTTTAGCATAATTAAACACCCACTTAAAGGGACCCCTTGGGATGAGACATTTTCAATGTTGTCAATTTTGAAAATTTAATTTATATGAAGCTATATAGCCTACTGATCTGAATTGAAAATACAAAAAAGTCAAAAAAACAATTTTAAAGCACTGAAAAAGAGTGAAATAGTTGTATTTCCAGGTCGTATATTGCCATGTAAACAAAACAAGTCGGCAATATTCAGCACTTTAGATCACATATTCCCACGTATCAGACGGTAAGATCAAACCAGTCGCAGCTAATTGGTGTCTCATAGTCAGGACACGGGAGGACACACCTGCAGCACTGATTGTCTTCCCAACGCTGGGCCGATGCCATCAGCATGTGGCCCGATGCTGTGAAAACATTAAATCGTCCTTCAGGTATACAAATAGTGTGTTTGGGTTTCTTCTGGTTTCATAGAAATGTTGATTAAAAATATTTGTAAAAATATAAAAATTCTGAAAAAAATAAAAACATGATCCGTGGGATACACTACTTCAGTGCGGAAGTAAAACCAAAATTGATGTCATCCCAAGGGGCTGCTTTGAGCTTAAGTTGCGCTGTTAAGACGAATTTTCATCAAATGAATGTCGCTAGTATTTATATGGTTAAATGTAGCATTACAGGTAGATCTAGTTCCGTATACTAATTTATATAGGTGACACTTGATAGCCTAATGAAAAGAAAACATTCACTTAAGATACATCAATTGCAACAAGAGTAATCATAGTATGAATAAAATTGGCGTGGGTTTTAAATATGGGCTGTTTAACGTGGAATAGCAGCGATACAGTTCTGAGGTAAAGGAGTTCATGTAATCAATACATTCTTACAGCTTGATAAAATAGTACGTGGTAGCCCTACCAGGCAGCAGGCTGTAGTAGAAGTTATATTGATAGTTTTATATATTATGTAAGACTATTACTATATGAGAATTTGTGTTCACACATCCTGACCTATTCTGGGTGGGCGTGTCTTGAATCAGCTGAGCTTGGTTTGTAACTGTATGTACTGTTTTGTTGTGAAGTCTAATTTTGATATTACCGTCGCTGGACCAGCAATGTAGAAAGCGAGAGGCGGCACGTTCCTGGCGGGCCTTGTAGAACAATGTCTCCGCAGCTGAGTGAGATCCTCACCAACAAATACAACTTCAACATTCTTCCTGGCGTTAAAGATTTTCTGTCTAGAATTGTAAGTGTTGAATTTCACTATAATGGGTCGGTGCTTGACGTGGGAGGCGTTTCAGTTTTTTGCTGACGGGTGACGACAAACGCGGTGTGATCTATAAATTTCACCTATTGTCACACACAGGCCCGGAAGTCTAAAGGGTGCCGATCGGCGACAACGATTAATTGGTCAATTAATCGTTGTCGGGCACCCTTTAGACCTCTAAAGGGTGCCGATCGGCGACAATGATTAATTGGTCAATTAACCCTTTAGACCTCCGGACCTGTGGGTCGGCCATGTTGAGTGAGCGATGGCGAGCAAATTTACATTGTTTCAACAGTTCAAAAACCAAACAGCAAAATATCACAATATGTGAAACTTATCCAAAAAACTATTTGCGCCACTTTGTAGACAAATACTTTGTATACAAAATATATGTAAATAATAGTTCGATGTAGCCCGGCAGTTGTGCCAAAAAGAAGATATTTATTGCGTAATTAGCTCACTGGTTTCATGCCACGGTCCAAAATTCCCGTATATGACTTGTTTAATGTTTAATGACTTGTCTTTGATGCTTTGGAGGGAATTTTGAACAAAAGTACTGCGACAAAAAAAACACATAAAAAAATTATAATAGTAATAATCACTGACGTGATTTCTATTATTTCGTTGGTAGGAGTGGCGTGTGGTAAGCTGACATGCTAGCTGTCAATGGTCTATTATTATACCTCCTTCATTGTTGTGGTGTTATATATCAAAATAGTGTTTCAATTTTGGGCGTGTTTGAATAGTCACCGGGAGATATTTCTTTAATTATAGGTCTCATGTAAACACTTAAAACAGCTTGTTTTTGATAATTGAAGAGGTTAGATTTCGAATTTTAAACGCAGCTAGATAGCAAACCTATCGCGCCGTATTCTAGTACTGGTCGCATATATGTTTTGTAAGTCATTATTGTTTTCGGGCTGCTTCCCCAGTCTGTACAATTAAGTAATTTTGAAACGTCATTAATTTTGTTTGCTTTTGCAATGTCTATGTAGATGTGTACGTCATCGTCTTCGTTGAGGTAACCTCAAGTAGTTTAGCTTAAATAACGTGTTCTATTTAGTCACCACCATTTTTAATTTGCCGTGTTTCCTTCCGTTTATTTCAATATAATTGGTTGCGTCTTTAAGACATTTAATTGTATTCTCGTCTACGTCTTTCAATGCATTTAATATTCTCTATTGTACACATTATCCATTATTTAGACCAAATGTTCACATGCCGAAGTCGTCCGCGATTATTGTGAAATATTCTCTTGATTATTATATTAAAGGGACTGGCCCAGGCTAAAATCATCAAAAAATCGGTGATTTTATTTCGGGTTCTTAATATGACCATATGATGTAAACATGTACATAGACTAGAACTGCAAATTTTTATAATTTTTGTGCTGCGCATTCATCAGTTAGACTAGATATAGAGACGAAATTCCCGCATTTCCTATTTTTGACATGGTTGTCAATAATTAGAAATCAGGAATTTCGTCTCTATATCTAGCCTAACTGGTGAATGCGCAGCACAAAAATTATAAAAATTTGCAGTTCTAGTCTATGTACCTGTTTACATCATATGGTCATATTAAGAACCCGAAATAAAATCACCGATTTTTTGATGATTTCAGCGTGGGCCAGTCCCTTTAAGGGAGTCAACCGGTATGCCGTTCAACCGAACATCGTCTGAGGCTTCGTCATTAATATTTACTGATATCGTTCTATTGGTGATAAATGATGATATTAATCTAACTATTTTCTGAGTAGGTCACCCGTCACTTATTTATGTCTTAAGCCATTGTGCCATGCAGAGTCAAATGCTTTCTCTACATCGCTGAACTAACACAGCAGCGCCTACTCTATTTGCTTCGTTGGCTATTAACCCTTTGACTTCCAGGCCGGGGTGCATGCCAGGATCTAGATATACTGGTGTACGAGTTCTATTTTTCGTCATTTGAAGCTGGAATTGCTAACGCAATTTCCAGCTTCAAATGACGAAAAATACATAAATGTAGTATATATTTGACGAAAATGTGTGTCATTTTATGGTTACGTTCGTTGACGAATGACGACGGAAATTTCCGTCATGTATGGTAGTGAAAAGGTTAAGGTGTCGTCTGTAAGTCTGGGTATATGTTCCATCGCGCATCGTTTATTAATATATAGTAATTATATATACTCTTAGAAAGATTTTGATTAGCTCCATATAACTCATTGACACCTAAGCAATATAAGGTCTCTAGAACAAGGCAGGCCTTTACTGCCGTGCAAAGCCAAAACGCAGTAGCTGCTTACTTTACAAGTAAGCAGATACTGCCTTTTGGCTTTACCGAGCAGTACAGTCATTGAGGGATATGTCACTTTCCTTGTGCGCTTGCATTGAAAATCGTTTTATGGATGGGATCATTTAGAGAGGCCAGGGATGGATTTCGGGGACTTCAACCGACTATCCTGCAGAAAGCTACGACATGTATCAACATTTTCCTTAGGTCCTTTCTATATTTAATTGATGAGCTTTTTTCAGCAAACCCTAATTTCATTTGAAAATTATCCCTGTTTTTCCAACATCATTCATTTTCTCTCTGGTGTCTAATGTCAGCCACTCTCCATTGTGTCCACTGACTTCCTGACATAAATTCCCCATACTTTCATGATGCTTTAGATGGGTTAATGTTTAGTAATCATTTTTAAACCCATGTACGAGGAGCTGCTACCGCAAATGCCCGATCTCCAAAAGCCTTTGTAGCAGACCGCGGTGTGCTTATAGTTCTGAAAACAAACCAATTCAAGGCTCGGCTTGGACCCAAAATTAGAACTCACCCCGTTGTCGCTAGGGGGCATTATATGGAAGCTCCCTATCTAAAATTGCTCAGTACAGACCACTAGGGGCATGGGCTACAACCACCCACCGTGCACCCCCACCCCACATTTCACCCACACCAACTTTTTATAAACCTTGATATGTCTAAAACATGAAATCAGATGTTAACAGCAAAAAAATAGAGATGAACTTTACATTTTGACCCCTTATGGGGGGTACCCCATAACCTGTCTAAAATTAGGGGGAAGGGTTACGCAATGTCTGTCGTTGCTATTCTACACATGCAATATACCATATAAAAGGTAATTAAATTTCCGTTCTAATGATGTATTGCATGATACATTGGATTAAAGGGTTTTTTCTCTACAAATACGTTGAAACATGTTTTTTATTACAAAATAATCAAAATCGCAAACAAAACAAGCTAGTTAACATGGACAATGGAAACGACTTAATAAAACATATTTATTGGTTATATCTATATTTAACTTATGTTTTCTGAACCCAGATGTGTCCCCACATTGCTAACATCATTTTAAACATGCAAGCTAGAATTTTAGGGTTAATCATTACTAATAAGTAGCAGCTCCTATAACGTGATTTTGGTGTTTAATAAAGAATAGAGATCACTTTATTTCTACATAGTGTAAACAAACTATTAGCATAAAACATCACAAGTCCAGCCCATACGTTTAATCTGACATCCAATAGATTGATCATGCATCATACTAATCAGAGCTGCATGATCAATTCGCTAAGTTTAATATAAATAAATGATATTCTGTGAAACGCAGTGACGTCACTCGGTGAAAACAAGGTTATATAACACCCCCTCCCCCATACTTCATTCTGTGAAACGCAGTGACGTCACTCGGTGAAAACAAGGTTATATAAGAACCCTCCCCCCATACTCCATTGTATTAGCCAGCTCGGTGAAAACAAAGGAGGTCGAGGTCATTGAGTTTTACAGAATTAGCTTATACTGCTCCAATATAATAACACTTTTACATGTGTTAAAAATAAATAAAATGACCTAATCGATCTAAATGGAAAGGCATTATTTAACAATGCGATACATTATCAGGGTAGGAAGCATCCACGCATAAAAGGCGGGTTTTCATACGGGCCCGGCCGTTCAAAAAGGGCCGGTGCCGTGTTTTAATACGTGGACGTCTTTAATTTAATGGACGGCAGCATGAACTAATGTTCAATGAATAAATAAGGTCATATAAATTATTCTATCACAGTTATAGCTATAAAAACTGAATAATTAATTGCTGAGAGTGAATTACAATATATACTATACTTTCTAGTGATCGCATTTATTTTCACTTCATCAAAATGTGATGTAAAGATATATTGTAGCTATGACCACCACCTTAACTGCTCGTCATGCGTTAAAAATATTTAAATATTTTCAATGGAGCTCGACAAATATATCTATAACTTAGCCGCATCATTAAGACATCGGCCGTAGCATTCATATCTAAAATGACAAAAATATGAAAAAAATATGGTTCACTTTTTGTGAATATATCCCTTTTGACCCTCGTAATTAGGTTGGTCAAATAAAAAATTAAATACGCCATAGTTGAATATCTTATTATTTAATTAAATCACATAAAACAATCTTTTTTTATAAAAAACATGTTTTTCTGAGCACAATGACGATGGTGTGCAAATCATTTTTGCCACACACATGGCTGAAAGTATTAAACCATTTCATTCGTCAATCATATCAATGTCGGTATTCTTCTGTGATCAAAACATTTTAGCTACTATAGGGTAATAATTCAATATGTATAATAAGGCAAATATTAAACAATATAAATTCAGAACCAAATGCATTGGTGATTTAAAAGTAGAACGTGTTTCTAGATGTTTTTTGCTAAAACAGGTCAACGTTATTGGGTTGCACAATTTTGACAATGAGTGTACGGAAGCAGACGCTTTTTCTTACTATCACGGCAGCTGTCATTTTTCTGTCTATTATATCTAATTTATCGATTATGTCTTCGGCCTTAGTATGTATTTTTGCTTTATTGTACGTTTATATTACTAACAATGAATATTCAAACCCAAGCGTGACTTTATGAAATTGTATTCAAATAAAACAGACACATTTCTGTTAGAATCACTCATGCATGACGTGATTCAGACAGGTGTTTTTAAAGGGCGTCCGCTAATAAGCTCACGGCCACATCGGCCCTTTAAAAGCCACCAGACCCGTATAAAAAGCCACCCTTTATTCGAGTATGCTTCCTACCCTGAATATCAAAGCCGTGGACAGACCTGTAGGCGCGACAGAACATTTCATTTCTGCTGTTGTCCACTGTAAATCGTCGCCTCGGAGCTAAAGGATCCTATCTGACACTCGTTAGAGTGGCAGATAGGATCCTTTAGCTCCGAGGCGACGAAATATTGTTCTTTTGACCGTATTTCATCATACTATATTTCTTGCTTACCTGAGCTTTTGAGAATATCCTGCCACTAATATATCAACAGAATGACAAACACAGGAGTACCAAATACTAATAGTAGTTAGGTTATATTGAGAAATGTCTCGAAGTGTTAAGTGAATTGAAATGAACAATGTTTTTTTCTTTCTGTGAAAATCGCAATAAATCTCAGGAGTGAATGTAATGGGTTGAGTACAGTATACAATTTACCAATGTCTGTGGTTTGGTGAATACGGCGTAGTTAGTGATCACACATGCAGGCCCCCTGATCACTGTGACGTTTTAAACACTCCAGATTCTAAATAGTTTAAATGTAATATACAGCTATACCTGTATACGGAATATAGGCCTACTATTTTTATACTGTCCCATATATGAGAAGCTAAAATCAACCTTACATTGTGAGAATGTTTTTTATCGGGTTATCATGGAAAAAAATATTCTCAGTGTATCAAATTATAATTGAAAATGATGTGTACATGTGAGCTGGTACTTTAAATGTTACTATAACTGAACGTTTGTGTAAATATAATGTGACGAAATCTGTAACGCTCATCGCCCATATTTTCACAATTGTTATGCACATTTAGCGAGAAATAGAGATATGTCACATAAAAAAATGAGTTTAAACATGTTTAAAAATAAAAAAATCAAATTTAAACTGTTTTATTATGTAGAGTAAAACAAATAGAACATATAATTTTTCCAATGTGGGTACCTTTAAAAGTGAGCGGTATTTAGATTTTTACATGGCATATATATATTTAAATGAGAGAAAATTGCAGCGTTTTTATGAAAATGTGTGTATTTAGCCTGCTCGACATTTGAGTGCAAATCTTGTTTTTACATAATTTGGGTGTGCTGAATTCGAATATGCTGGTTAACATTCGATATTTGGTGTCATTTACCTTCAAATAAGCAAAACATAAAATGGCCGGCAAAACAATCTGTTCTATATCTTTGGTACATAATATTGCACGATTTCTGGTTTCTGCATGATTTGGAGTTGATGAATTTATATCTCATGATTTTCGATAAAAATGACCTATATTTGACCTTAAAGTTCAAAATGGTCACCGCCAACACACAAATAAAAGCTGTTTTATGCACGTGAACTAAATTATCATAAACGACATTTGTTTAATCGAAAACTAAAATAATAGATTACGTAATACAGTAGATTAGGTTGCAAGGCATACGAATTTGAATTTATTCACATTATATTCTAGCATGCTTTCCTTTGCTTAGTATTTAAAATGACGTCATTATTTTCATAGTAAATATGTAAAATAGAGTCCATCTTGAAATTTACGATAAACTATAGGTCAGACGATGAACAATAAACACCAGAAATGCTTTTTTCGGCCCCCAACTCATACAAAATAAAAAAAATAAGCAATTTCGGGCCACAAATTTAAAAAGATGTTTAATTTACATTTTGATATTCTTTTTGTTTCTTGATCATATAAAGGTAAACTTCGCGGCCAGTTTGAATTTTTTCATTTAAATTTACACGTCAGTAACTTTTATTTCTGATCTACTAAGTTAACAGAAATAAATCATACTTGCGGTATACTTATAGTAATAGTAAATATATAAAAAAACGACGGACATCTTGTTTTTAAAGGTCGATTAAAGGTGATTTCTTTCCAAAGACACTAGCAAAAAAATATAGAATAAAAACCGTGCAGAAATCATCAATTGTGCTTTCTTGTGCGAAAAAAACATACGGGTGTTTCTTTACATTTTGGCAGCCATTTTGTGTTTTGCTAATTTGAAGGTGGAGGTTACCAAATATAGAATGTTAACAGACAGATTAAAATTCAGCACAGATTAATTATGTAAAAAGAAGTGGATAAAAAATTATACACAAAAATTCAAAGAAAAGAAAAAATCATGCCCATGCTAAATACAACTCTTTTCATGTAAGGCATCAATATGTTTTCATTAATGTGAAATATATCATAAGAACGGGAATTTTATTATCTGGTATATGGTACATCGCAAGTGCAGATTGGTTAACCAAAACATCAACGACAGACGTTTGCGTAACCCTATACCTAATTTTAGACAGGCTTAGGGATACCCCCCTAGAAGGAGTCAAAATATAAAGTTCATCCCTACTTTTTGCTGTTAACATCTTATTTTATGTTTTAGACATATCAAGGTTTGAGAAAAAGTTGGTGTGGGTGAAATGTGGGGGGTGGGGGTGGTGGTGCACGGTGGGTGGTTGTAGCCCATGGCCTAACTCTTTATCTCAAATTTCGAATCCTGTGTCTGGAGGGCAGTGTTATCTCATTCATGTCACCATCCTCAGGAGGTTCTCCTGGCCCGGCCATCCTTTCAAACTGTCATAGCGGCTACCAGATGGAGATAAAATCGTTGTTATTTATATGTTCCTGCTGTTCATACTTTTCCAAAGATACATCACACTTTATCTTTGAGTGAAAAAAAATATTATACCTACTAATAGATGTCAAGTCGTTCCACAAGTGATATCAACTCGTACCATCATCAGATGTCGGTTCGTCCCAAATAGACTAGGAATATAATGCAGAAAAATAAAGTCAGGGGGGACGGAAGGCTACAAGCTGTCACCCATTTCTATTCTGTTCCAGTGTCCGTGCTGGTCAATTTAAGCCCATATGATACTTGATATTTTTGTTTCCCTCATAATTATGACATATTTTGTGAAAGCCGGTCAATTCGAATTAGCCGATTTTATGAAAAAAAACAACGAAATTGTAAATAAAATTAAATCTGGAATTACTAGAGCCTTCATAAAAGTATCAAAATGTGTAGATTAATGAACCCCATCATATTATTACACTTTATTTATTAATGTAATTTTATGAATATCACTTAGAAAGAAACCTTGAAACCTGACTAACATGGTTACATGCTGTCAAACATTTAAATATTTTGCCAGGACCCTTTCTGGGTGAAAATAGACAAAATAACCTTCGCTATTTAGACTTTTCACATAATTAAGACCTGGTTTGTTAACGTGAATTAATACTATTTAGCCGATTGTACATCGAAAACAACAAAATCATCAATATCATTTTCACTATAATAGCTAGAGCATTAACCTTTTCACTACCATACATGACGGAAATTTCCGTCGTCATTCGTCAATGAACGTAACCATAAAATGACACAAATTTTCGTCAAATATATACTACATTTATGTATTTTTCGTCATTTGAAGCTGGAAATTGCGTTAGCAATTCCAGCTTCAAATGACGAAAAGTAGAACTCCTACACCAGTATATCTGGATCCTGGCATGCACCCCGGCCTTAAAGGGTTAATAAAGGTATCAAATTGTGCAGATTAGTGAGCCAGGGCCCCGTTTTATCAACCTGAAAAGATACGAGATCTTATTAATTCTCGTGACCTCTGCCTGCCGCTTACGAGATTATAAAAAGCTCGTTGACTTTCCTCGTATGTCTCCCTCTTTAACATGTATAGGGAGGATACGAGCACTCTGACTCTTTTCAGCTTGATAAAACGGGGCCCTGGCAGATCATATTATTACAGTAAAGGCAAAACGATAACGACAAAAATATATAATTTTGTGTAACTTTAGAATATCAAACTTTCATGTCTTACATGCTACTAAATATTCATGTATTGTGCCAGGGTTATTTCTTAAAATTTAATGCAAAAAACGTAGATAATATGCAAAAAGTGAGATATCAACATCACAACTCTATCTGTGAGTTAACAGGCCTGATGATTAGACCGGTGTATGCTGATGACCAATGGGATCCTGCAGAGGTTTTAGTGTATTCGACTTGAGAGCGGGTGTGTATCCGATTGGCCGACAGGATTTACCTATTTGTGTAACCACTTAACCCTTTCAAGCCTGAGTTTACCATTGTCATTTTCATCCACTACAAGCCGCGAATTGCTGCCGCAATTCTCGACTTGTAGTGGATGAAGATGATTTGGTGTGGTTTAAAAATTGAAGAAAATTGCCATGTATTGGCAAAGTGGTAAACAAAAGGGAAAGCGGATGCCAAGCGCCTCACCATTAGGCTCAGCAGAACATCGCAGCAAAAAAACACTTGTAGAAAACATGGACGATGAGGCAGACAGTGAAAGTGACAGTGACTCAGTTTACAGACACGACCCCACCCCGTCATCATCTACGGCCCCTCCCACTACAACACCCATCGAACACTAGGACAGACGCCAGGAGAGGTGTCAAGTGCAACCCGGCACACCTCTGAACATCTCAACTCAGCACACTACAACTATGAACACTCAATTTCACCAGAACACACCTCCGAACATTTCAACACAACACACCCCATCAACGAACAGTCAAAATCAACAGAACACACCAACACAACCAACAAAACTTTTAATCTCGCTTATAAATGTATGTGGTGTAAAAACCAGAATGAAAAGTGTTGAATTTTATAACTTTATAAACAATTATGATGTGATATTGATGACAAAAACGAAACTAGAAGAATTAGACCAAATTGCTTTTCCAGGCTTTAAGCTGATCACGAAAAATAGACTGTTTTAGAGGAAGGCCTCAGGCGGCGTTGCCGCTTTAATCAGTGAAAAAGTACAAAGTAGAGTGTCTCTTATTAACAACACACAACAAGATTCCCTTTGGTTGAAATTTAAAGGTAACAACGACCAAAGAGACATGGTTTTAGCTTAATATATGTACCACCAGAGAACTCTAACTACTCCAATATCTCAATATTTAATGACATTGAAGATAATTTTATTGATTTGAAATTTAAAAATGAAGATTTTGATATATGTATTGCTTGTGATCTAAATGCAAGAACAGCTAATTTAAAGGATTATTTGGAGGTATCAGATCACGAAAATGAATTTCTTTGTAACGAAATGTTTCTTAACAGCTGTGATATTCAACAGAGCAGAAATAATGATGATAAAGTTGTTAACAACTACGGTAATAGACTCTTAACGCTTTGTAAGACCCTTGAAATATTTATTGTTAATGGAAGGTTGGGTGAAGCCGCTAACCGAGGAGAACTAACATGTAACAATGTCAGTTTGGTAGATTATTTTATATGTTCTCCTTCAATTTTCCCGACTGTTAGTAATTTTGAAGTTCTGGACTTTGATCTACTTCTATCTGACATCCATTGTGCTGTAACTCTCACCCTTAAATACAAGTGTTCAAACCCACGAAATGTAGATTTAGACAAGGATTATACCACAAGCCAGGATAATTCATATGTACGTCGCCCACCAAATAAACCTAATTGGAAATCAGATTTAACTCAACAATACCAACAAAAATCAAACGAAACCGACATAAGTGGTATAATGCTTGCGCTAAACGAATTGACAGGTGACATTCCACCTCGACAATGTACCATTAACAAGTTAGTTGACGAGATCAACTCAGTTTACACCTCGACAGCGAGCGATCTGGGAATGTTGAAGTGTGGCCAAACACCCATCTGAAATCCTCCATAAGGTGGGGCCTTATGGAGGATTTCAGAGTTGCTAAGTCAACTAATTTTCTCTATGAGGTCGGGAATGTTTTTCTTCGATTGTAACTCCTAAGTATGTGGTACTAACTAGGTCGTGAGTGAAATGGTATGAACTAAACAATATAGTGAATTAAAATAAGCTGTAATGTTTTTGTGCGAGGGCCATATAGATAATAAATCACTAGTTAATTAAACAAACTTTATCGCTATTGTGTGAGTGCCATGTCCTGCGTGAATGGCACGCATAATTATTATCCGTCATTTTTATTCTTATTACATCACTAAGTCTCCAACACTCGATAATATGGATGGTTCAGATGCTATACTTTGTTGGCAGTCGACGAACCATCATGTCCGACTTTTATTAGTATGTATATATTGTGTTTCGGTGGTATTACTGTTATTACGTTGTTAAATTTGCATCACTAGTCTATATCAGGGAATCGCCGAGTTTATAGCGACTGTGCTTGCATGGTCACATGGCTCAGAGCTACCTGTGTCGCAGATTGTCACATTGATTGTACTTGCATGATATAATATTTGATTTTTAAAAATATCGTGTAATTTTTAACATTGTCTTAATACATTCTCAAATTACTGTAGCATAATTATGCACTTGTATATATTCTAGGTTTCTACGCTTTCCAGAGTGTCTTTTTTGCTACTATATATATAATTAGCATGTCATACATAGTAGCTATTTTATCTCTGGTTTTGGTGCGGGAAACAAAATAATAGACCTTATGTTACCCTGGCAATGCCTTTCAATCTTATTTTAAGTATATACCCAGTGTTTCTTATGGCAATGCCAGCTAACATGATTTTAGTTATGTATGTCATACTATGTATATTGTCATATGATTTTAACAAATTAACAATGTTGTATATACATGTACATATCTCTATTTCTATGACAAATAAGTCTGGATTGACTTTCTTTCTGTCAATAAAATATCTGTCTGTCTGTCTGGTACCAAGAAACACCGCGTTAGGACATTTCCACACAGAGATTGGTATGACGATGAGTGTGAAACTAAAAGAAAGATTTATGTTGAATACAAAAATAAATATAGGCGACTAAAAAATAATGAAAATTTGATACTATTACGAAATTCTGGTCGAAATTATAAGAAACAGATAAACAAGGCGTTTAAAAATTACAAACAAAACACTGTTAGAAAAATACGTCTACTGAAGTCCGAAAACCCAAAGGATTATTGGAATATTATCAATGGCAAAATTTTTTTTAATATATCAGACAAAATGTCACCCACAATTTTTTTCAATCATTTTTCTAAACTTAATAAAGCAGAAGCCGAGGAAATAAAACCTGAATTTTCCTTAGAAAACGCAGAAAATCTATTCAATGACAATTTTACACCCTCGGAGGTTTCTAAATTATTACGGAATTTAAAAAACAATAAAAGTAGCGGACCGGATCAGATTTTAAACGAATTTCTTAAATATTCTCCACCAAATTTCATTGATATGCTAACTGTGTTGAACCATATATCTTGCACATAAGGGGGAACCACCTCATAACAGCAATGACGAGATATCGAATGAGCTCACATGATCTAAATATAGAAAGAGGGCGATTCAATAATCCAATCACTCCAAAAAATCAGCGAATATGCACAAGGTGTCAATTAAACGAAATTGACGATGACATACATCTTCTTCTCCACTGTTGCGCTAAACGCGAAATCTTGTATGATTCTGTAGCCGCAATTATCAATATACAACCGACAAATGAAATGTTTCTAGGAATTATGACATCTAGAGACATATCAGTGGTGAAGTCACTAGCGCAATTTATTTATGGTTGCTTTAAACAAATTAAGGGCTAAAACTACTGAGTATAATAAATCTGTCACCTGTGGCTATATTATTCATATTATCATGCCCTCATGATCTGACTTGGGTATTACCACATATCAAGACGGTTGTTGCTCTCGGATTTTATTATTTGGCTTTTTGGGGCCGGTTAGGGACGTTTCCGTCGCCTTTGTTATCAGACGAGGTGGGGCCTTATGGAGGATTTCAGAGTTGCTAAGTCAACTGATTTTCTCCATGAGGTCGGGAATGTTTTTCTTCGATTGTAACTCCGAGTATGTGGTTCTAACTAGGTCGTGATTGAAACAGTATGAATTAAACAATATAGTGAATTATAAAAAGGCCTAATGTTTTTGTGCGAGGGCCATGTCCTGTATGAATTGCACAAATAATTTTTAACCGCCATTACTACTGTTATTACGTCGTTAAGTTTGCACCACTAGTCAATCTCAGGGAATCTCCGCGCTCATAGCGACTGTGCTTGCATGGTCACATGACACGGAGCTACCTGTTTATGCCATATTTATTGTACTTGCATGATATTATATTTAATTTTAAAAAATACCATATAATTTTTACCATTGGCTTATTGCATACTCCAGTTACTGTAGCATAATCATGCACTTGTATATATTTTAGGTTTCTACGCTTTCCAGAGTGTCTTTTTTGCTACTATATATAATTAGTATGTCATACGTAGTAGCTATTTTATCTCTGGTTTTGGTGCGGGAAACAAAATGATAGACCTCTATGTTATCTTGGCAATGCCTTTTAATTCATTTTTAGTAGTAGTCATTTATATTATCGAAATACCCAGTTTTTATTTTGGCAATGCCACTTAACATGATTTTAGTTGTGTATGTCATACCATGTATATTATCATATGATTTTAACAAACTAACAATCTTGTATATACATGTACATATATCTCTTTCATTTCTATGACAAATAAGTCTGTAATGACTTTTCTTTTCTGTCAATAAAATATCTGTCTGTCTGTCTGTGTGCTAACTCAACTTTTTAACGTCATTCTAGACACCGGTATTTTTCCAGAACAATGGAGTTTAGCAATAATTAAACCACTCTATAAAAATGTTGGTGAGCGTGAAGATTCTAGTAATTATCGAGGTATATCATTATTAAGTTGTCTCGGAGAAGTATTCTCAAATTTAATAAACGACAGATTGACACGATTCGTAAATGAAAATAACATAATAGGACCCGAGCAAGCCGGATTCAGATCTGGCTTCTCAACGTTAGATCATATTTTTTCATTAAAGACTTTAATCGACATTTACCTTAACAAACACAAAAGATTATATTGCTGTTATGTAGACTACAGTAAAGCATTTGACACAGTTTCACGTACTGAGCTCTGGTCTAAACTATTAAATAATAATATATCCGGGAAACTTTTTCAGATCATTTATAATATGTATAAATCGGCAAAATCATGTGTTTCTGTAAATAGTACGCTAACTGATAATTTTTCATGTATGATAGGTGTTAGACAAGGAGATAATCTGTCTCCATTATTATTTTCAATATTTTTAAATGACCATAAACTATTTTTAGAACCAGCCCACGACGGACTGAAGATTGTGAATACGTTGTCTGTAGAAAATTTAGATCAAGAACTTTTAGTATTTTGTAAATTATATATCCTCCTTTATGCAGATGACACAGTTATCTTGGCTGAATCACAAGAAGACCTACAGCAATCAATTAATTTAATGGAGTGTTATTGTAGCATGTGAAAACTGAACATAAACGTGTCAAAAACTAAAATTACTGTCTTCTCTCGTAGAAAAATAAGAAAAATACCTAAGTTCTTTTTTGGAAAAAATGAACTTGAAGTGGTTGGTCAATATAAATACCTGGGCCTCATATTTAACTATAATGGAAAATTTACAGAGGCAAAAAAACAGCTGGTTGTCAAAGGTAACCGAGCTATGTTTTTGTTACTACGTAAATGTAGACAGCTCCAGCTACCTATCGATATTCAACTCGAACTTTTCGAACTTAGTCAAACCTATTCTTTTATACGGTTGTGAAGTTTGGGCAGCAGAAAGTGTCGATATTATTGAAAAAATACATTTGCGATTCTGTAAATATGTACTGCAAGTAAACAAGTCAACTTGTTCCAACATGGTTTATGGCGAACTCGGCGTAACACCTCTTGTACTACACGCCAAGAGTAGAATGATTATGTTTTGGGCTAGAATATCTAATAGCAGCAGTACACCAAAACTGTCAAATATTTTGTATCAATTAATTTTTAATCTATACAATCGGAATATATATAAGTCCCCGTGGCTTTCAACCGTGAAAAATACATTGGAAGGTTGTGGTTTTTCGGGCGTCTGGGATAACCAACTCATCCCAGGAAGCATAAATTCATTCAAAAAGAAATTACAACAACGAATTAAAGATCAATTTTTTCAACATTGGACCTCAGAAATTAATCTTAGCAGAAAGTGTTTAAATTACAGGATGTTTACAACAACACTAAATTTAAAAACATATTTGGTAAGTTTGTCCTATCGCGAGAGAGGCATCATGCTAAGTTTCGCTGTAGAAACCACAACCTTCCAATTGAATCAGGTTGCAGACAAAATATACCCCGCAACCTCAGAATATGTGACCTGTGCACACAAGATATTGGCGATGAATTTTTTAACTATTTTTAACTGTTCTCACTTTGAAGTCATACGAAAGAAATTAATAAAAAAACGTCACAGAAACTCACCTTCATCAGTTAAATTTGAAATACTAATGAATGTAACAAATAAAAATCAATTGTTCAAATTATGCAAGTTCATTGAAAAAATCATTTATTTCGTAAAGTGATTAACCAAATAAAAAAAAAATGTAGATTCGTTATATTATTAGAGCATGGTAACTACGCACCTTTAACATACTTTCCCGGCATGTATTCATACACATCTGTATTTTATATGTATATATTTTTGCAGATCCTATGAAATAAACTATTGTCTATTGTCTATTGTCTATTGGCAAGTCAGTTTCATGGAAATTTTCGTTCTAAAACCCTTGGTTATAAGAAAATTAAGTCTTTTTTCAGGGATGTAAAATGATGCTTTAATGCATCGTGAGGGCTTAAAGGGTTAAGCAAGCGATCTGGTCGGAGATACATGGAGTCTAGTATGAGGCGAATGAATGAATAAAACGTCGCTGTGCCCAAGAGAGTAGTGTGTCACTTACTGCTCAAGTAACTACTATTATCATCCGATGACCCACCAACCCTGGACGTTTGCTACTATATAATTAGAGTCCTATATGAGGAGTATGGGCGGGGGCCCTAGGGTAGTGGTTAGCACCGCTGCCTTTCACGCCAGAGTTCGGGGCTCGGTTCCCGGTCTCGGCGGTTTGAAAGAAACAAAAAATATTTCTTCCCCATCCACGTGTGAAAGTCTGTATTGTGGGGAGCCTCCGTGACCGAGAGGTAGCATGCTCGGCCTCAGACCGCCAGGGCTCGAATTTCGAATCCTGTGTCTGGAGGACAGTGTCATCTCAATCATCTCACCACCTCAGGAGGTTCTCCTGGCCCAGTTCAGCCTATATGTACACAAAGGTGGCCTAAAGCCCGATTCATTTCATTTCATTTTATATGAGGAGTATGGTAGGGCCAGCACCCGACTGAATCAAATATCTGTAAAATCACTCACGATCAACTCAGTCTCAGGATCATCGTAGGCCTACAAACCATTTTTAATTGGTGATTCCTGTCTGGGACAAGCAATATCTGCTTGAAGCCACACACATGACTGATATTGCGCTCCTCCAGACAGCATTGTCAATCTAATATCGAACAAACATCAGGCTGGGAGCGCTTTCTCACCAGTGTCACGTGGACACAGCCCCGTAGGTTGTCCATGAATTTGAAATACATTTTGATGGTTGAAAAAACAAAACTGCAGTAGATTTAAAACAGCAAATCATATATCTGTCCAATGTTCATCATCTTTGTGTTTGATTGTTAACATGGCATAGACCTCAGTCAAACTTGTGATGCTTCGTAGTATTTGTTGACACTGAGTGTGAAGCTCACTAATCATTTCATGTGATCTAGATTGGGAATAGCTCAAACTTTTCAGCAAGTGCACTCTGACTCTTGACTTGTTAGAAGAAGGAGTTGTATGTGTCATTAGTTTCCAAGTCAAAGATGGATCTCTTGCACTGTCTGACTGTGTTATGCCAATTAGGTCTTTCCCAACTTTGTCTACCTGTTCCAAGCCCAACTCGGAACTGCTGCTAGATATCTGGGTAAGATATTTCTAGCTGGTCTGCGTCAGCAGAGCAGCATAAACAGTACCCACGAGGGTATATTTGGTATGATCATATTAGGCAAACCACAGCAACATGTCGCAACATGGAGGGTATTATTAGGACTAACTGCATATATTATCAGGGTTTCCGCCAGGGGGGGAGGGGTCCAGAGGGGTCCGGACCCCCCCCCCCCCCAAACTCAGCATCACAGGGGGGGATATCCTCCCCTTGTTGGCAAGAAAAAATAAAATATTTTCCATATTTTACTGTCATTTCAGTTAAAATAGGCCATTTTAAGCACCAACTGAGCACCCCCAGACCCCCACCCCTCTTGGACCCCCCCCCCTCTCAAACATTCCTGGCGGAAACCCTGATTATGTCCAGTCAGTTTTTTACCTGTAGTTCATAGATTTTGCATTTTCTTGTGCATTCACCAAATGTACAGTGCCAAAATCGCAGTCATCATCAAAATATTGTTGGCCCTACTACTGGTTCGGAAGCTTGTTACCAATTTCATGCTTCTGGGTAAGTTTGTGCTGTTCTGCCCATGCTTATGCACTGACTATGCGCTTCTACATTTAGTCATCACGTTGTTCTCAGCTAATGTATAGAGCTCTTAGCTCAAATGCCATGTAGACCTGGGTCGTAAAAATCTGTCCTATGCATTTTATAAAATGATTACTTATGTGGAAACCACCGCGATATTATTACAGAGACTTGTATGTGTCCTAATATTCCCACCTGGAGCTCTTTTATGAATTGGGCTCTGCAAATGTAAGAGCCAACTATTGGATTTATGTTATCTGAGGGCCAATGAGACCCCAGGACTTGTTTTAAAGATAAGCTATGAAGACTGATTGGACAAGGTAGCGTTGCTGCTTTGTGAAGTGGTGCTGCGGCGAGGTTTTCAGAGCCACTTCTCTGGGTTTCCCTTCATTCGCCCTCATAGGATTTTCACTATTACTGACTGCCCGGGGTTTATTTCTTGTATAATTTTCATGCACCTCAATAGAACTGTCGACAATGTGTATTTTTTTGTATTTTGTTTGCCTTTTACAACACAGAAAATAAGAAATTATTACATAAAATGTATTAATATGCTCTGTCATTTTGGCATTTATACTGTTTTTTTCGTATAATCAGTAGTCAAATTTAATCAAGTAACTGTCACAAAATAGGTCATAGTTATCAGAAAATAAATTTAAAAAGGGTCATTTAATGGGATCTGAATGCCCAGAATAGGCCATAGCACAATACTTGTATGTTTGTCAGCATGTAAGACATCTCTTCAAGGACAGGTTTTAAGGATTCTTTCCGAGTAGCATTCAGAAAGCTACACATGTTCTAAATTTTACTGTTATTTTCATCACAAGGCAATCACAAGGTATTTTACTGTTATTTTCATCAAAAGGCAATAAATAAATATTTAAATCATGCGACTCGATAATTTGCACATTTTGAAACCTTTATGAAGACTGTCGCTATTCTGAATAAAAAAATATTAACGATTTTGTTGTTTTCGTATAATCGGCTTTATCGTATTTACTCAAATTTACAAATCAGGTAATAGATTCAATTTTATTTACAATTTCGTCTTTTTTCATACGATCGACTAATTCGCTTTCACCGTCTTTCACAAAATAGGTCATAATTATGAGCAAAATCAAAATATCAAGTGTCATATGGGCTTAAATTGACCAGGAGGGACCCTGGAACAACATAGAAATGGGTGACCGCTTGTAACATTACGTCCCCCCTGACTTCATTTCTAAGCCCTTTTAGGATTAAATTCTTGGTCCAAAACAAGGCAAGTATCAGATGATGGTACGAGTTGACATAAGTTTTACTACACAACCAATGTCAACTCGTACCCATGTCAACTCATACCACTAATAGATGTCAATTCGTTTCACAAGTGATGGCAACTCATCCCCAACACGTCAGATGATGGTACGACATATCGAACTGCACAACATATGTCAACTCGTACCGTATTTAGATGTTAACTCGTACCAGATATAATTTCGGGGGGGGGGGGGGAGGGAGGTGCAATGCAGGTAAGCTATGCATAGGCGACTGAACACCGGCATGTTTTATGTCATGTATGTATTAAATAATATACGGTCATTTTAAAACTAAATGTTAATTGTCAAAAAATTGTCATGATTGTGTGAAAGCAGCGTGAAGCAACATTCACACATTCACTCAACTCGTACCCATGTCAACGCGTACCATCATTATATTTCAGCCCTAATAAAAAATATTATGATTTGCCAAATAGTACATGTAGCATACAGTACTTCGTACACTGATAGGATAGCCTACCTTGCTATATGATTCGAACACATATTATGTAAAAACAAATGAATGGGAAACTACACACTAAAATACAGAGTAAAAATAACCATGGAGATACTATCTCCATGATATAACGAGTCGACATCTAATGATGGAATGAGTTGACATCACTTGTGGTACGATTTGACACTTATACATGTACCTAATAAATAACAGTACCACAAGTGCTATACCTATATTTTTGAATCACATTTTAAAGGGGATGAATGCTGGTGTTTGAGTTTAAAGCATAGGATTGATATTGAAATGACTGAATGAGAACTTAGTTATGAAATATATGTTTATTATAACAAACAAAATTATTATACCTAAATTTGCGCGACAATTTATACCCTTTTGAGTTTTATAACGGGTTTTTTTTGCGCAGGACGTTGATAATATAATAAATTTATTAGATCTATGCCTACCAGTATTCTATAACTAATAATAATTGATATCTTTCCAGCATCAGCAATTAATTATGTGCACCAGATGACATACAAATAAAACATTAACTGGTTTGTGATATTACGCAATGAACATAGGAGGCCTATAAGACTACATGGCACAAACCATTCTTATGTATAACCTATCTCTGGTACAAGTTAGAATCTAATGACGTCTGTTTTGCAGTTGGAGATGTAAACTCGTACCTGATACTTGCCTTGTTGGGACGGGTTGACATCACTTGTGGAACGACTTGACATCTATAAGTGGTACGAGTTGACATGGGTACGGGTTGACATATGTTGTGTAGTAAGATATGTCAACTCGTACTATCATCTCATACTTGCCTTGTTGGGGACATAATATAATGATGGTACGAGTTGATATCACTTGTGGTACGACCATTCGTGGTAGGAGTTGACATATGAGTACTGCTCATTCTCAGGCACACAACACACAATCTGACGAGTTCAGAAGAGAGATACAGGAAATAGTAGTTGGTGAGATGAGAAGAGTTTTCGACTAGCACAACCCGAATGAGAGGAAACTGTTGCCGAAGAATTAGCAAGGAGAAAGCAGATGGGTATACCCCAAGCTACTCAACTCCTCCAAATTACACCAGTTTCTGCGCACTTGCAGATAAGTTTGGTTGATTGGCACTTTCTGAGTACGTCACACAACAGCAGAACAATCAGTCTGGAGGATGGGCACCTCCAACGATTAACCTTTTCACTACCATACATGACGGAAATTTCCGTCGTCATTCGTCAATAAACGTAACCATAAAATGACACAAATTTTCGTCAAATATGTACTACATTTATGTATTTTTCGTCATTTGAAGCTGGAAATTGCGTTAGCAATTCCAGCTTCAAATGACGAAAAATAGAACTCGTACACCAGTATATCTGGATCCTGGCATGCACCCCGGCCTGGAAGTCAAAGGGTTAATACAGTCTCAAAACACACATGTGACAACATTTTTATTTCCTAAGCCAGGTAAACTGGTCGCAAAACACACCAACTGACTCAGTAAACACAGAACATTTGTATAACATTTGTACAATGTTGGACCAATGTTGAAGACGTTGGGCCGACGTTGTTCAAATGTTATGCAAATGTTTTGTGTTTGTTGGGTACTAGCTTCCTATGCATAGTTTAGGACGACTATACATCGTGCTATAAATAAATCAGGTGTTTAAATCAGCGAATACACAGCGTTCCGCCACCGCCTCAAGCGTTATCATGGCGACAAAGTTAACGAATACACCGCGCATAGCCAATGCGTAGCACGAATAAGTCAGAAAGCATTCAGCACGCCCCATATACGTTATATATGTTCGCTGGACATGCGTTAGAAACGCGTTAGATGGGCGCTATATGTGCGCTCAGTGCCGGCATTTTTGAGTTTTTTTCTGACCGTAAGGCTCAGTCACACATGGTCGACGCACGACTCACGCACTGAAAATTGATTTTTTTTGTCAGAGCGTCTGTCGTGCGTCGGTCGTGCGTCAGCACTCGTTACTGGTTCGTGGAGGGCGCCGCACTAACGCTACGCATATTTTTGTGCGCAGTGTAATCGCCAAAGGAAGTTGGTGTGTTTACAATATTGAACGCATATGAACGCATAAATTTACACGCCAGAAGACCGCCACAAACACGTAAGACGTGCTAGAACAACGTTACATCAACGCCAAAAACGTTTGCTTTGCTTTGCTGTAGACGGTGGACCAGCGTTGGACCGGCACTGATTGGCGTCTGGTGTCTGCTAAGGGTGAAATTATTATAATGTATGTTACCCCGGCAGGCGCGGGCCGTTGAACTGATGTTGTTTTCATATTGGTCCAACGTAACAGACGATGGACCGGCATCTGAACAACTTCGGTTTGACAAATCATATCATCTGAAATTGCACATCTCCCCACTCTTTCCTGTCAAAATGTCACAGCATATCACACGTCACACACGACGTGTGACAACCACGACAATTCTTGCTGTACAGTCATGTCGGTACTCTCGTTTTGTCTGCACTATTTCCATTTTTTTTTTGCACCTTGTTATTATGCAGATTCATGACCATTTACAAATGTATATATTTTAACTTTGTGGTAGGCCTACACATTATTACTCTTGTTATATTTGACGTTAGTATAACGTTTACCCAAATTTTACATGGATAACGAACCATTGCAATATATAGAAAGCGAAAATAATAATACATTGACCGATTTATTACAAAATCATAACAGTGAAGAAGAATATGATAATTCTACCTTGAATTTTGATAAACACTCTCCTTACTATGACCACAGATCTTTTTTAACTTTTATACAAGATAATGACAAATCGTTTACAGTATTAAGTATTAATGTTGCAAGCCTTAGATCAAAATTTGATGAAATTGATTTTTTTTAAATGAGGTAGCATTATGTTGTCCACCTCTGAGTGCAATATGCATTCAGGAAACATGGTTAAATGAGCACGAGCAACTTTAACTAAAATATCATAAAATGTCCTGAAATCTCAACTTTATGGGAATGTCAAGTTATTGAGATAACTAACACTATACTCTCTAAAAATAGAAACATCCACAGATCACAAAACATTTATTGATGAATTTTCCCCCTTATCAGCTCAATTGGAACAATCCCACTCCGAAGTCATTATAGCTGGCGATTTCAACATTAATTTACTAGACATAAAGACTGAGGATAAAGTTTTAACTTTTTATAATTATTTTACTACTATTGGCTTTTTGCCTGAAATTACTTTACCTACACGATTTTCACATAGCACAGGTACACTTATCGACAATTGTCTCTGCAAATTATCAGATATATCTTTAAAATCTAAGTCTGGCATTCTTGTAGATAGATTATCAGATCATCAACCATATTTTATGTCATTAAATCTAAGAACGGTAAAATTATCCCACATAAATATATAACAATCAATAAACAAACGCCCAATGCTATCCAGGATTTTAAAGAAGAACTTTTGAGCTCCAATATTATGGAATTACTTGATGTGAATTTGGAATCTAATCCCAACAATAATTATGATGTATTACATGACTTAATATGTGCACTGAAACAAAAACATTTTCCAAAAAAAAACAAAAAAAAATACAAACACAAGAGTACGCTATGGATTACAACAGGTATTTTAAAGTCAATCAAATTCAAAAATAAAATACACTTTGCACTCAGGAGAACACCAGATGAATCTCCTCATTACAGTACAATAGAAACAAATTTAGGAAATTATAATATGATACTAAAAAACTCGATTAGATTGGAATTTTTTTTTATTATACTACAATTTTTCAAAAGGCAAAAGGTAACCTTAAAAAAAGCTGGTCAGCAATAAATGAAAGGTTATGCAAGAAAAGAAAAAAAAGTGAATTTCCCTATTTTTTTCAAAATTGACAATACCATAGTTACAGATACAACTAGTATTGCGAATAAATTCAACTTTTTTTTTACTAATATCGGAAAACTGGCAAAAGAAATATGCGTCCCGTCTAGAAATAATTTAAAAACTATTTATTAAATCAAAATGATAACAATTGTACCTTTAAACTCATAGGATACTGATAGACGATTTAGTTAGCAAAAATAATACAGGATGTGATGGGTTGTCAAAATACCTTACTTTAATCTACTAAGCTAAACCTAGTTTAACCAATAAATATCATTGTGAACCAAATGCTAACAACGGGTATATTTCCTGACAAATAAAAATAGAAAAAATCATACCATTATTCAAAAATGGAAATAAATCTATATTTTCGAATTACAGGCCCATTTCTCTATTACCATCAATATCCAAACTTTTTGAAAAAGTAATTTATCAACAACTATACAAATATTTTGAAGATTTAAATTTATTCAACGAGAGTCAAAAGGGTCATGCCACCGAATTGGCCTCTCTAGAACTAGTAAACAGGTTGTTATCTAAAATGGATAAAGGCGAGGTACCTCTAGCTATATTCATTGATTTATCAAAAGCCTTTGACACCTTAGACCATGATATATCACTATACACATTAAAATGCTATGGATTAACAGGAAAATCTATAAATTTATTAAAATGTTATTTAACAAATACACACCAATGTGTACAATATGATAATACTGACGCATATTTCTTAGAACAAGTGAGCATAATTATAAAACAAGGAATCAAGATCTATGTAAATGTCGTATAAAACATGAATTTGGTAGACAGTGCTTATTATATAATATACCTGATGCAATCAATAACTGCCCGACAAATATAAATGAAAAGTTTTTTACTCACAGTTTGCAAGGTGTCATCATTTATGCAAAATCATCAATATTAAACAGCTATTTGTCATATTTCTCGGTGCTATGATTGTATTCAATTGTTTGTATTTAATAATAATTCAATAATACATGTATATGTTTGTGTATTACGACAAAGTTTCTGACTTTTTTATTATCATATTGCCTATACCTTACAGTCTGACAGAGTGTTAATCTTTGAAGGGTCTAATTTACCCGTTAAGCTCTAATATTTATTGCAATTGAATTTTTAAATGTATTAGTCATTTTACTATAATAAACTTCATGATTATTATATAATAGTTTTTCTAAGCATAATATTGTTTATATTTTCTGATGATAGCTCCCTGTCTGTTGCCTTGGTCTTCGACATATCTTAGTACTGAGGTGACGGCCAGGGAGTTAACATCGCCTTCATCAATATGTACTTGAAATATTTAATAAACCTGTAATATAAATGTAATGTAATGTAGGTGGCCTCCACGCTAGCGACCATTGCTTGGTCTTAGTGGAGGTCTCCTGATCAACAAGAATATATACCACTGCTTATATATTACTATGTACTTACTTTCTGATCAAATAAATGAATCTGAATCTTTGCATCACATGGCAGCCCGTTGAGGGCGCCGGGCAGTCGCGGGCAACGCGCCTGCCCTGCGCTGCATGAGCGCTCGAAGCAAACGCTGGGCACACGCCGGCAGTTCACCCAGCGCTCGAGCAACAGGCTGTGACTATGTTATTTCTGCAGCTTAACCCTTGGAGCTCTGAAAAATGGTATGTCATTTTTAATCATTTGAGGTGATGTTTCACACGATACACGGCTTTAAGTGCAGGATTGTTTTTTTTAATTTGTCGAAATTACTTTCAAACATAAAATATAATTTTATCATAAATTTAGGACACATTTTTTCTTTTAAAAATGGTTACATATGTACAAGACATACTGATAAAATTTACTCTAATCGTCGACTTTAGCATTCTGGTGTTTAACGCGCACTTTATGCGTCCAACGCGTTAGCAAAGCAATGCTCATTCGCCCTTTGCATTGAAAACACGCTGTGCATTCGCTAGCAATTTGCTACGTTTTTCATAATCCGGACTCAAATTGTTATTTTTTATTTTTTTATGAGTGGACTGTGCGTCGTTTATGTGTGACTGGGACAAACCTCGGTCAACGAAAACACAACGATTTTTGAGCGTGTGCTTTACTTGTGCCTAGCGTTAGACTGGCGTTGGTCTGACATTCTTCTGGCGTCTACATTCACACTTGGAAAAAATGTTCACATTCTTGAACATGCAGAAAATGTGCGCAGAGATTGACGCACACAATAAATGAATAGCATTTATCCGGCGTTCTCGTAAAATCATCAACGAATTCTGACGCACGACCAGCGAATCACAACGCACTGTCCAAAATTATTGATTTTTTGTGCGCTGGATGTGCGTGATGGCATGTGTGACTGGGCCTTCAGTGGGGTGGCTTCTGTGAGCTCGATAGGCCCACCGATGCTTATGACAATACTGCAGTACAAAGGCAAAGCCAGTATATATTTACTTTACAAGTAAGCAGATACCTCCTATTGGCTTTGTTAACATGATTACTTTTATAAAAAAATATTATAAAGTACTTTTCAATGATGATGTTGAAATTATCTTTTTGTCAGTGCTTAGCTATTATTTTATTCAGCTATATGTTATCGATATCATGGTGGACGATGTAATAATTTGCTCGTAGTTGGCCAGACAATTTTCTGTCGTGACATATTATTATAGTGTGTAATAAAACTGTAAATTATTTATTTATATATTAGCCAAATGTGTATTGTATTCTGCTGTGAAACGCAGTGACGTCACCGGAAACCGTTTTGAATGGCAACTCGGTGAAAACAATGTTATATAAGACCCCTCCCCCATACTTCATTGTATTAGCTAGCTCGGTGAAAATAAAGGAGGTCAATGCTGTTGAGTTTCACAGAATATGGATCAATTATATTTCACAATCCATCACTATACAAATATGCTACTGTTAACCTTGCTTTCGGACTATTTTTTCCTTTGGAGCTAGAATTGCTGACGCAATTTCCAGCTTCAAATGAATGAAAAATTATTATATTCATGCAAACATATACGTCTTCGAAATAATTATTCGATTAACAAGGCATCTACCACAACGCATTTTTGAAATTTCAGTTCGATTTATTTAGTCTTACATTTGCTTGAAAACTCATATATACGGTTCCGGCAGCGTAAGGGTTAAACCTGAGTCAGTTGCCAGCTAACACAAAGTATTTGTACAACATTTATACAACGTCGGCCCAACGTCTTCGTCGTTGGCCAACACTGTACAAATTTTATACAAATGTTTTGTGTTTACTGGGTTGCACGGATAAATGTAGATGAGGCACCTGTGCGGTAGGCCTACCCCACACAATAGTAATGCATATTTTATCATACAATTTTCGGGATAAATAAAAGTGTGCCGATTGATATCCTTTGGAGTCAAAAATTGAATGTGTTGATTTGAAAACTACTGTATGCCATATTGGATTATGATACTTTGACCTATAAAATTCCCAAAGAAAATAGACATTGAAAATTTACAATTTTATTGTCATTAAAACAGACTAAATATACAACAAAACTCGTTGGAATGTAGCCAAGAAAATTACAAAATTTCAGGTGAAAAATATTTGACAAATCTAATACGGCAATCAATTCTACTAAAATAATCCAGACCTGTCATATATAATTTTACTCCTAGCCTGCTTGTATTTTAAAATAATTTTCGACGGTCAAATGCTACGTATTCTAGCGTATGGTACCACAAAATCGAAGAATAGCATTAAAACACAAACAGCAGTAGATACGTGTGCTAAAGCTACATCGACGAAGGATCAAAAAGTGATAGAAAAAAAACAGAAAAAACAAACCAGGCAAAAAGCACAGAAACTGTTAACAAAAGCACCAAATTAAATTAAAGACAACCATATAAAAAGGATGCAGACAACCAAAATGTCAAAAACGATGAGCAAAATAATAGGCTAAGTAGTTCTAGAGAATGTAGCAGCACCACCAGCAACAGTAACAGCAGTGATGTAACACAAACCATCAATGACCTATCCGTCAATATAGACTAGGCAGAATCTGAAGAAATGTGCTTATAAAAAGTCATGGAGGCATTTTGTGTTTACGGCTGGCAAACATGTGTTCTAGATGTATTAATATGTCCTAAATCCAACTATGGTGTTTGCCAGGCTGAATTTTCAACGATTAATCCTGTAATGGCAAATTCCAAAATGGCCGCCACCGAAACAACTAAAATCTATTCATTGTCATATCTTTGGAACCAACCATGATAAAAACACAAAGAAAATATGTATTAATACATTGTTGGACACAAGGAATCTATTGATACTATTAATTAGTTGATAAAATGCAATCAAATTAACATTGGAACCATATATGTGGGCTAGATTGGCTCGTTTTTAATAAATACGGTAATATAAAAAAGAGAATATTTCAGACAATTAAATATATTTTTGATAAAAGACACAACAATAACACACCAATAACACCCATGAGTATATAACAAAATCAATAGCCTGATTCAATAACTCAAATATAAAGAAACGAAATTACTGATGTACGTCCTACTGTATGTTACTGCAAGGGTTATTGTAGTTTGTGGAAATATTGCGAGTAGAACTTATCAGAACAATGTCTGTGACAAGGAATCCTGTGATGCCATTACTTATTTGATAAAATGTAAGCAAATCAACATATGGGGTCATATTTGAACTTAATTGGTTCGTAATTTTCATAAAGAATACAAACATGAGGTCATTTACCCACTGTAAGGGTGTGCGTATTCATAAATCTCATAATAGCTATACACATTATCCACGATCCAGGAAGAGAAAACATCCCATAATTAGGACAGCTTATGGTATATACCAGTGTATAGTAATACTCAGTATAACTTATTTGTGCATGTTTAACTTAATCACTGCCCTGTGTGATATTTCAGCATTCATCCTTATAATATACATGGCAAGCGCATTTTGCTGCAACTGCAGAGCTTGATATAGCTAAACCCAGAAAAGGCAATTGAACGCAATTATATTGATGAAACCGTTGCCTAAATTTAAATACTTTATTCGAAATTGGACATGACAATTTCGTTCAACTTTTTTGTTGAAAGACATTGTCATGGACGATTTCCATCAAAGTGTTTAGATGTAGGCAATAGGTCCCCTCAATATAATTGAATTCAATTTAACTTTTCGGTTTTACAGCTCAAGCACCCCTCGGTAAAACCACGTGACATGATTTCGGAGCATGCTCTTGTGATAGCTGGGAGAGAAAGCAAGTGTGGCACTAAATGACTATCCGTGCGTTTCCACCCCATATCGATTACCACTGAAACAATTGGAGATGAGCAATTTTCTTGGTTCCACACTCATGATTGGTAATGGGCCCACCTGATGTGTGACTGTACTGCATCTGATGTTCGCAGTAGTTTCTCCCGTACTTGTCCCACACAGAACAGCTTCACTCTGGTTGCATCATGTTCATCACACATATTTCCATCAGGAACTCCATATATGGTACAGATTTAGCTGTACCTTCTGAATATTGACTCTTTCCAAAATCAGTCAAATAATTGTGATGTTAGTGGAGCACATGCCATGTTGTTTTCTTATTGTGACCAGCAAATTGTATCGAATGGTATTTTTCATGCACTGGGATATATCTAGTATGTTTAGATGTTCCTGCTTTAATGAATAGAGATAAGCATCCTATTTGCAGTAGACAAGGACATCTGTATCACGTACTGACACCACCATTGATTCAACGAGAGCATGAATACAATGCAATATTAGGTGTGACTGTCCGCTTCCTCGTGGTCAGCTTCAAGTCTTCACAAAGTCGGGTCAGACCACTTGACAGTAGTAGCCACCAGCAACCACCACTATTAGATAGTTTGTAGCAGGATGCCCCTGGTTTTAGCAAGTGATAGTGAAACTGGCATCAACTCATGCTGCAGGATCTTAATTGTTAAGTTTGACCTCATGCCATACTCTATAAGCAGTTTTAAGCCTTATGTAAAATAAGCCATATGTTTATGTCCACCTAATAGTGTTTTACTTGCCTTGGACGTCTTGCACAATTGTGTAAAGTGAAGCAAATGTTGCGGCCCTATTCATATGAATGAGGGCGTTAATACTGAGTTCACTCTCCGGAGGCTCACACATGCGCTTCTTAAAGCAGCCCCTTTGGATGACATCAATTTTCGTTTTTAGTTCCGTACTGAAGTAGTGTATCCCACGGATCATGTTTTTATTTTTTTCAGAATTTTCATATTTTTACAAATATTTTGAATCAACATTTCTATGAAACCAGAAGTAACCCAAACAAACTATTTGTATACCTGAAGGACGATGGAATGTTTTCACAGCATTGGGCCACATGCTGATGGCATCGGCCCAGCGTTGGGTAGACAATCCGTGCTGCAGGTGTGTCCTCCCGTGTCCTGACTATGAGACACCAATTAGCGGCGACTGGTTTTATCTTACCGTCTGATACGTGGGAAAATGTGATCTAAAGTGCTGAATATTGCTGGCTTGTTTTGTTTACATGGCAATATACGACCTAGAAATACAACTATTTCACTCTTTTTCTGAGCTTTAAAATGGCTTTTTGACTTTTTCGTATTTTCAGTTAAGATCAGTAGGCTATATAGCTTTATATAAATTAAATTTTCAAAATTGACAACATTGAAAATGTCTCATCCCAAGGGGTCCCTTTAACAAACTCATCCAACTGTTACTTGCAAGACGCTCTGCACAAAGCAGCGATTCCTGGATGGTAGCAGTGACAACATCCTTGTATTTCGCGGGGTTTGTGATTCGTTATGAAACACTCCGTGCTGCTTAAGTGATGTTACTCGTCTGCTTTCATCTCTGTCACCTTTTGTCCTCTGAACTGTGGTGGCCTCATTGTGTGTGTAGTCATCATTATCATCTTCCTCCTCATCGATGCATGGATATTATTATCTTTGCAATGTCGTCAGTGTCAAAGGGAGTTCCAATGGCATTATTTGTCAAAGAGCTTGCTATGCGTTCTCATTGAACGTGCATAGCCTTTAACTGTCATCACTTTCTGAGCAGTATTAACACCCGCAATATCACATAGGCTTACTATCCACAGCTCACACAAGCCACATTCATCCATGAGGCAGCCCGAAAATTCCAAGAAAGTTCATTCCTATAATTATGCAGCCCACAGAGGCTGGGCATCAATACATCATTGTATCGATCCACTGATCATCAGCTTTAGATACAATGCCTCATCGACTGTTAGAACATGTTCCTGCTGCAGTGATTCTGCTACACGCGCTTGACAACAGTGTTCAGTTTATCCAGTTCATGTGCTGTAGCTGACAATTTGGCGTCGGTACCCCACAGATGCTTGTTCTGCATTTATGGAGCTGACCTGCTGATTGAACGAAGTCCGAGAAGGCATTTTATTTTGAGACGAGCGGGTCATTGTAATGACCATGTGCTTCCCATGAACGTTAATGGCTGGTGGACATTCATCACTAAATGGGTAAACCAATCTGCTATGTTATCTTCAGTAAATGGACATTCATAAATCACCCTCTTTGTTACTGGAAGTATGTCATTCATTACATCTGGGATGCATAATTATCGTTCAGTCGACAACTTGATACCATCCAATAAATTCGATTTGGGTGGACCTTTTTACCATGATGTTACCTGTGTAGCATTTGTGTGGCAGAATTATTTTTTGAGCCTATAAGCTATCCCGTCATCCATGTGCACATCACTATGCACTTGCATATACCATAAGCTGTCCTAATTATTGGGTATGCTTCATGTTTTCTAGATCGTGTATAATGTGTACAGTAATTGTGAGGTTTATGGATACACACACGTTTTTATAGTTGATAAAATGTCCTCATGTTTGTATTGTTCATGAAAATAACGAGCCAATTTAGTTCAAATATGCCCCCTATGTTGATTTGTTTAAATGTTATCAAATAAGTAATGGTATAGCAGGATTCCTTGTCTCAGACAAGTTCTACTCGCAGTTCTTTCACAAACTACACTAACCCTCGCAGTAACATAGAGTGGGATTTACATCGGTAATTTTGTTTCTTGATAATTTGTGTAGTTGAATTCAGCTATTGATTTTTGTTATAAAATTAAAGTATATTAAACTCATGTATGTTATTGGTGTGTCTATTATAAAAATAATAAATAATCTTTAATTCTTTGAAATATTATCTTTGTTTGTATTACCGTATAAGTGAAAAAATTTGTTCAGATATGATTCATATGTTAATTTAATTACATCTTATCAACTAAATAATGGTATCAATAGATTCCTTGTGTCCAACAATGTATTAATACATCTTTTATTTGTGTTTTTATCATTTTTTGTACCAAAGATATGACAATTAATAGATTTTAGTTATTTCGATGGCGGCCATTTTGGAATTTACTATTACAGTATTAATCGTTCAAAATCCAGCCTGGCAAACACCATATTTGGATTTAGGACATATTAATACATCTAGAACACATATTTTCCAGCCGTAAACACAAAATGCCCCCAACATTAACATTTTTTCGAATACTACCTAGTCTAATAACGTTAATGCAAACTTGACCAGACAGATCCCCGTCGTCAAATCAAATAAAAACAAGACTACATAAGTCCAGGAGCTCCCGCTCCGAATTAGAATTTGATTTAAGCAATTTTGTGTAGGGTTATTAATGTAGTCCTAGGCTAGTTCAAAAATCAAGACGCAAGACAACTAGGTCTAGGGGGCTCTGTCTAAGAGTAAGATAAGAATTAGACAGTCTGTCAGAGATTGCAAACCTCCATTGAAAATAATGATCCTAATCAGTATCCCAGTAATGGTCTACCAATCTGGCATGGTTTACTCGATATCAGGCCAATCGAGGTAAATAATGGCTTATTGACGGTCATTTTGAATTCGATATAGTTTAAAAATTTCAGGGTGCATCCTCCCCCGAAACCTCACATTTTGTTTCATAGTAATGGCCTAGCCATCTCACACAGTTTGCCAAATATTGGGCATGTGAAAGTAATTATTGGCCGATAGGCAGACATTTTCAATCTAGTTAAAAAATGTCAGGGTGCGTCCTCCCTCGAAACATCGCATTTTGTTTTCTAGTAATGGTCTAGCCATCTAACACTGTTTACCAAATATTGGGCATGTGAACGTAAACAATGGCCGATAGGGAACCATTTTGAATTTGATTCAGTCTAAATTTTTTGGGATGCATCCTCTCCTGAAACGTCACTTTTTGTTTTATAGTAATTGGTCTAGCTATCTAGCACGGTTTACCTGATATAAGGCATATCGAGGTAAATAATGCTGATTGTCGGCCATTTTGAATTCGACAAGAGTTCAAAATTTCCTGGGTGCATTTTCCACCAAAAACTCAAATTTTGTTTTATAATAATGGCTTCTAGCACGTATTACCAAATATCGGCCATGAGAAAATGAATAATGGCCGACAGCCGGCCATTTTGAATTGATCGAGTCTATTTTTTTTCAAGATACATCCTCTCCTGGAATCTCACATTTTGTTTTATAGTAATGGTCTAGCCATCTAGCACGGTTTACCAAATAATTGCCATGTGAAAGTGAATATTGGCCGAAATGCGGCCATTTTCAATTTGATCAAGTCGAAATTTGTCAAGATGCATCCTCTCCTGAAATCCCACAATTTGTTTTATAGTAATGGTCTAGCAATCTAGTACCATTTACCAAATAACGGTCATGTGAAAGTGAATATTAGCCGATAGGCAGCCATTTTGAATTTGATCGCGTCAATTTTTTTCAAGTTACATCCTCTTTTTTAATCTCACATTTTGTTTTATAGTAATGATCTAGCTATGTAGCACGGTTTATCAAATATCATCATTGTGAAAGTAAAATAGTGACCGAGAGGCGTCCACTCTGAAAAGTTTTCAAAATGCATCCTCTCCGGAAACGTCACATTTTGCTTTATAGTAATGGTCTAGCTATCTAGCACGGTTTACCTAATATCAGGCCTATCGAGGTAAATAATACCGATTATCGGCCATTTTGAATTCAATAGAGATAAACAATTTCAGGGTGCATCCTCCTCCGAAAACTCACATTTTGTTTTATAGTAATGGTTTAGCCATCTAGCACGGTTTACCAAATATCGGCCATGTGAAAATGAATAATGGCCGATAAGGCGGTCATTTTGAATTTGGTGGAGTCAAAATTTTTCAAGATGCATCTTCCCCTGAAATCTCACATTTTGTTTTATAGTATGGTCTAGCCATCTAGCACGGTTTACCAAATGACGGTCATGTGAAAGTGAATAATGGTCGAAAGGCGGCCATTTTGAATTTGATCAAGGCAATGTTTTTTCAAGCTGCATCCTCTCCTGAAATCTCACATTTTGTTTTATAGTTATGTTTTAGCTATCCAGGACTGTTTACCAAATATCAGGTCTGTCGAGGTGAATAATGGCCGATAGGCGGTCATTTTGAATTTCATCGACTTAATTTTTTTCAAGATGCATCCTCTCCTGAAATCTTACAATTTGTTTTATAGTAATGGTGTAGCTATCTTGAGCGGTTTTCATGATATTCCGCAAAATATTTCAATCGGATTCAGCGATGTTATAAATCAAGTCAAAGTGCTGGGTCAACTTCAAGGTCAAGGTCCAAAAACCTGAAAAGACAAAATTAGGGACCTTAGAGAACATGTATGTGCAATATGTAATATGTAATCGGCCCAGTAGATCTGCTCTGGAAACGAAGTGCGCGTCAAAACGTCTAAATAGGTCATAGTTCTGAACCAAAAGTAGGTCTAAGTTCATATTCCCCAAAAGCCACAGCTAGACCCCGTAGAGGTGTTGTGTGTAAAATTTGAAGACAATCGGACAAGTACATTCTGAGATATGCTCCGGAAACGAAATGGTCACAGACGGCCTAACTGCCCAACATCCCAACGCCGTAACATAATTTCTCCTCTGGGACCCTGCGTATTGAATTCAGATTGAAACTATTTTAACCAATCCATTATCCACCTGGAAGTAACCCACATACCAAAAATTGTTTTCCTAGTTTCTTTTTTTACAACGTTATAGGCAAAAGAAGAGATAAAAACCAGGACGGAGGCGGAATCCATAGCTCCCTCCACTGGGTACCGTCTCGCGGCCGAAGTGAATCGGCAGCACTCGGAGTATGTGTGTATTATATACACACACACTTCTAGTGCTGCCAATTCACTTCGGCCGCGAGACGGTACCCAGTGGTATGCGAACGATATTAGTGGATCAGTTAACAAGGTAAAGGAGGATATTAACAGACTGGCTGATAAAATGAAGGGATTCCAAAATACACAATTCTACGTGGCTGAAATCCCCCCCCCCCCCCCAGAAGTCAGAACAAATATAATACCCACATTCACCACATAAATTGTCACATGTGAAATATTTGCAGAATTGTCCAACGTTGACTATTTACCACTCCCGTGAAAAAACAACATCTTTACCGTGGCGGAATTCACTTAAATGAGGAGGGACAGCAAATACTATGGCAGAAGTCCTCAACAATCACTCTAATAATAGTCAGTGTTTTCCCATAAAAACAATCATCACTCGGACATAACAGATGTGAATCGAGTAATTAACAATGATCAGGACAGTAAAATACGCATGCTGTCATGGAACATAATGGTCTAGGTAACAAAATGGCAGACCCTGATCTATTTACATTTATCCGCAACTACGATATAATATTTTTTCATTGAAACAAGAAAGGGAATGATTTCACTTTGTCAATACCTGGTTATGAACTCCACCATGTAAGTAGTAAACTTAAACATAAAAATGCCTGTAGAGCTTCTGGTGGTATTGGTATACTTATTTCAAATAAATGTGCAAATTTAACTAGGATAAACCACACCTATGACTATTTAGTATTGTTAACATTAGCTACAGACTGTTGTCAGAAAAACATTAAAACTGGTTGTACCTATATACCACCAGAAAATTCAACATATGTCGGTGTAAGAAATGTTATTTCACCATGCTAGAAGAAGAAGTGGCTAGGTATATAGAAATGCACCACATCCTATTATGTGGTGACTTCAATAGCCGAACTGGTCAGGCTCCGGACTATGAAGCTGGGGTGATAGATACTAATGCAAATGTTACAAATCAACGTTCTCATAAAGATAAAGTAATTAACAAATACGGTCAACTTTTACTAAATTTTTGTATAAATGGTTCAAGCACAATAGACTATCAAATTTAAGTCAAGATAACACAATCAGCAAATTTGAAGTTTTACCGAAATTGGTGGACTCAGATCATTGTCGCATACAGTTCAATATTTCAAATACTAAGCTCGATGATCATGATGACTACAACCCATTAAAAATAGATACCTGTGTAAATGACAAAGCTTCTTTCTCTAATGTTTTTATATGGCAAGACGAGAAAAAGCAAAAATATCAACTAGCTTTACGAAATGAGCAAACGTGTCATGCATTTGAGAACATGCTGTGTGCCGTCACCGATGGGTGTAATACTGACACTCCATATGACATGTTCAATGGTATGATAGAAAATGTACTTTCGCCATTATTCCCAGCAAGGAAACATATTTCGAAGGAAAGGAGGTACACTCAAAATAATCCCCCTCTAACCATTGGTATGATAAAGAATGTAAATCCTTGAAGTATGTTGTTAATAATATTGCTAAGCATAGAGACTTTAACGCATGGCATGGCAAAAATAATAAAATGTTACGACAATATAAGCAATTAATCCAAAGATAGAAAATACAATACCAGCAAGCCAAACTTAGTGAGCTGGAAAATATGAGAACGGAAGATCCTGATATTTCCTATTGGAAATTCTGGAAATCTTTCAATCCTTGAAATGTTACTACAGGGCCTACCTTGGCAGACTTTGTGAACTATTTTGAACAACGAATCAACCCACCACATGTGGATTATTTTGATTATGCACACATGAATAATATTGTAAAGCAAGTTACGTCATTTTCAACATAATGTAGAGCACGATAAATCCAATATGACACAGTTCCTAAACAGTCCCATAACTGCGGAAGAAATTAAAAAGGTAATTCGAAAGTTGAAATGCAAGAAAGCAGCGGGTGTAGATGGTATTTCTGCCTAATTTTACAACTATGGATGTAATGAACTTTTGCCAGCATCAGAATTGCTGTTCAATACCATTCTTACCAATGGGGAATATCCATCTAGATGGGCTACCGGTATAATCCACCCTGTCTACAAAAAAGGGGGACCATGGTGTTCCAGATAATTACAGGAAAATCACAGTCATGCCGTTTATTGGGAAACTATTTGAATCTATACTTAATAACAGACTCTCATATAAAAACGAAGTGTGTAATGATAATGATCCCTCTCAAGCTTGTTTTAAAAACAATTCGCGAACTACGGACAATATATTCATACTATGTGCCATCATAGATAAACAAAGGTGTCTTTCTAAACCCCTGTATACATACATTGTCAATTTCACAAAAGCATTTGACTATATTGCTAGAACAGCATTATACTACAAATTATTGAACAGAGGAATAGACGGCAATTTGCTAAACGTAATAAGAAGCATGTTTTCTAAAGCAGAGTGTCGTGTAAAATGGGACTCGCGTATCAGTGACATATTAAAAAGCTAATTTGGGGTTCTACAAGGCGGTATGCTCATTCCCAAACTATTCACGGAATTTTCACAAGACATATCCACATCATCATTTTGACCAAGATCAAGGTATCCCTGTGGACACCTTACTAATGGTATACCTGTTATTTGCAGATGACCTTGACCTTTTTTTAAGAATCTCTGAGGGATTACAAAAACAGCTAACTGCTCTGTATTCGTATGCTTCCCTTTGGCATATCATAGTAAGCATTCCTAAAACATAAGTTATAATCTTTAATGAGCGTTACACAAAAATACGCGGAAGCTCCCACTATGGTGATAACATTATAGAAAAAGCTGAACAATATAAATACCTGGGTATTGTGTATAGCACCAAGTCTGCTAATAACGTGTTAAAAGAAACGTTTTCTCATCTTGCTTCCTAAGCTGGGAAAGCAATTGTTTCTCTACGCAAACAGTCCCGTTCTGTGGTCGGTAAATTGTCACCCACTATTGCGTTCAAGGCATTTGATTATCAAATATTGCACTTACTAGAATATGGAAGTGATATATGGTACACAGGCGATGATGTTAACGATCTGGAAAAAAATCCATCTACAATTTATTAAATCTACACTTGGAGTTAGAAAGCAAACACCTACAACTGCAATATATGGGGACACAGGACGATTTCCACTGATCATCCCGACAACACATAAAAGCCGTAAAATATTGGTGTATAATTCTAAAACTATCTCAGTGCCATCCAGTCAGAAATGCCTACAATATGCTTCTCAAGCTAGATGGCATAGGCTTCACGAACGAGACGGGCTTGATCAAATTTGGGAATCGCAGAATACTGGGGATACAAATAAATTCATGCTTTTATTTAAAGAATCAATTGTTAGAATATTTACACAGCAGTGGAGAAAAGATATTGAGAGCTCGAGTAAACTGCGCATATATGCATTAGTAAAAAGATATTTCTGTGTTGAGCCATATATTTTACACACAGCGGAGAACCACCTCATAACAGCAATGGCGAGATATCGAATGAGCTCACATGATCTAAATATAGAAAGAGGACGATACAACAATCCAATCACTCCAATAAATCAGCGAATATGCACAAGGTGTGAATTAAACGAAATTGAGGACGAAATACATCTTCTTCACCACTGTAGCGCTATGAATAATGAGCGCAAAATCTTGTTTAACACTATAACCGCAACTATCAATATACAGCCGACAAATGAAATATTTCTACGAATTATGACATCTAGAGACATAACAGTGGCACTAGCGCAATTTATTTATGGTTGTTTTAAACAAATTAAGGGTTAAAAACACTGAGTATAATAAATCACAAGTCACCTGTCGCTATGTTATCCATATTATTATGCTTTCATGATCTCACTTGGGTTCCACATATCAGAACGGCTGTTGCTCTCGGATTTATTATTTGGCCTTTTAGGGCCGGTTAGGGACGTTTCCGTCGCCTTTGTTATCAGACGAGATGGGGCCTTATGGAGGATTTCAGAGTTGCAAAATTAACTGATTTTCTATATGAGGTCGGGAATGTTTTTCTTCGATTGTAACTCCGAGTATGTGGTACTAACTATGTCGTGATTGAAATAGTATGAATTAAACAATATAATGAATTAAAATAAGATGTAATGTTTTTATGCGAGGGCTGTATCCAGTGTGAATTGCACAAATAATTATTAACCGCATTATTACTGTAACTAGTTGTTAAGTTAACAGGTTAATATGAGGGATTATACGAGCTCATAGCGACTGTGCTTGGTCACATGGCTCGTAGCTACCTGTTTTTTTTCGGATTGCCACATTTATTGTACTGCTTTATATTATATTTGTGTTTTTAAAATACCATATAATTTTTACAATTGTCTTATTTCATAGTCCAGTTACTGTAGAGTAATTATTCACTTGTAGATATTTTTGGTTTCTACGCTTTCCAGGTCTTTTTTGCTACTATAAATAATTAGTATGTTATACATAGTAGCTATTTTATCTCTGGTTTTGGTACGGGAAACAAAATGATAGACCCCCATGTTATCTTGGCAATGCCTTTTAATTTTACTAAAAGTAGTAGCCATTTATATTACCGAAATACCCAGTTTTTTATTATGGCAATGCCACTTAACATGATTTTAGTTGTTTGTCATACCATGTATATTGTCATATGATTTTAACAAATTAACATTCTTATATATACATGTACATATATCTCTCTCATTACTATGACAAATAAGTCTGTGATAACTTTTATGTCTGTCAATAAAATATCTTTCTGTCTGTCTGTCTATGGCAGAAGAAGTACCTGAATTTGAAAGAGTTCACAATGATTTAAAGAAAACAGTCGGTTTTCAACAGCAGACTCCAACCCTGGCCATTTATCATAGTAGGAGTAGTAAAAATTAATGCTTAATGTCACTCTTCGGCACAAATGGTCATTTAAAAGACATTATAATACGATAAAAACAGTGCAGTGCCTTGATGAGATGAATGATGTACAGATGATGACGTGATGGTGGGGTGATAGGGCATGGTGGGTTGTTGCCAGTGTTTTTTCTTCTATTTACGGAGACGGATTGGTGATTCGTCAAAGATGCAATATCATTTAACCCTTTAACCGCCGGTGCCGCATATATTCGGGTTTTCATTTTTTATTAGCACATAAGGTAGGCCCTACTTCATTTTAAATATGTTAAAGATAGAATGTGACATCAACCAGCAAGATTTTAAAAGAGTTAACCTACATTTTCTCAAATCTGAATAATTTCCCCTCACTTGAAGTTGTGGATCGCGTCAGCGAGACACAACTTCAAGTGGGTGAAAATTCACATTTAATAATTTGGCGGTTAAAGGGTTAACGACAAATGAAGAACATTAGTATAGCTTGTTTAGCCCACTCATCGCGGGAATCGACTTTAGACGTCATATACATATAATGTAAAACCATATTTAAATATATACAATAAATTATCTAGTTTTAAGCAAATAATGTCTTCAACATTTTTTAATTGTACGTATAATACACATTCACATTCACAAAATATTGCGCGTCTCCGATACTGTAAGGCATAATCTGTAATATTTCAGTTTAGCCACGTGTCTATTTCGCGGACAAGCAACCAGGAAGTAGACCCCACACGCGAATGTCGATCGAAGAAAGCGGGAAAACCCGCTATCAAACGGTTATATACTTGATGGTTTTCATATGTCCGCAATTATAGCTTATCACATCCGCTTTTGTCATCCGTTTTTCGTTTAACCACACGCTTTGTCACGGGCTGTTCTGAGACCCACATCTCACTCAACCACAAACCATCGACCATCGACCCCTACAAGAGTTCGCTCTGTGGCGAGTTAAGTTCTGTTTAACCCTTTGAGCTCTCACGATGCATTATTGCATCATTTTACATCCCTGAAAACAGACGTAATTTTCCTACAACCAAGAGTTTTAGAATGAAAATTTCTTTGAAAATGGTTTACCAATACATGGTAATTTTCTTTAATTGCTCACCCACTTCAAATCATCTTCATCCACTACAAGTCGGGAATTGCGACAGCAATTCACGGCTTGTAGTGGATGAAGATGACAATGTAAAGTCAGGATTGAAAGGGTTAACCCTTCAAATATTATTACTCTTTCAGTGCGGGGATCGACTTTAGCCGACCGAATCTGACGTCCGACGTCAGATTCTGACATCTAAAGTGGATTCTCGCGCTGTACATATTAAAAATAAAGTGTTCTCCTTAGTCATTACCATGTTCACTAAACCAAAAAACAAGTCTGGAGTTGCAAGTAGGTCTACATGTCGTCAATGTCCAACACTTATATTTTAGCCATTGTTTGTAGGAAGTACGTGTTAACAAGGTACCAAATCGCACCCTTAGCGTCGAAAGGGTGTATCTGCCACTTTTAAAGTAGCAGTTGCACCCTTTCAGCACTACGGTGAGCAAATGGCAATACTAATAATGTGGAGAGCAATGGCCATACTAATAATGTGGAGATATTCCCATATTATGATCATTAAAGATGAGCTTACAAAGATGTATTGATTAACAGTTTTCGGCCACATTTTGGTATTTATTATATTATCAGTGGTTATGGATAACAATTAAATGTTTTGGTTCGAATGTTGATACGACAGATTTACTACAACAAGGGCGTAGCCAGGGGGGGGGGGTTCGAGGGGTTCGGACGAACTCCCCCCCCCCCTTTTTGGGCCCACTGACATAGCTGACGGGCATGTAACCATTCTTCTATGACGTCTGGGTTTTTTGATTTCACAAGCAATATATCATTCGACATTTGACATGTCTAGTAAGTTACTACGCCTAATTATGACGTCCTCTATAAGCCCAACAATCTAATTTTATTTAGTTTCAATTTCGAAATTTCACTGTTGTCGATCATTTGACACGTAGTAAATTGCTAGCTTTGACGCCCTCTCCGAGGCCGTGGATTGCTGTACTCGTTTTTTCCAAAAAAATCAACGTTTTTTCAAGATTGCGGTGACTGAGAGCAATCTCAACCCCAATGTCCGAAAAACTCCCATAACGTTTTAATGACTGTGTGGAAAATGAGCTGATCATGCGATCGTGTAGCTGAAATGCTGCTGATTATAAAACATATTACGACCATCCAACGAAATGTCCTACGATTTTGTATGAACATAATCTGTGGCTGAAACCTTCTGTTTAAAATTCTGTTTAAGCCACACGTGTCGGGGCTATATATACTAGTAAATTGCTAAATATTACGCCACCCACCCCCTATAAACCCATTAATTTAATTTAGTTTTGGTTTTGAAATGCCAATTCCATGTATAACCTACTACATTGCTTATGATGCAATATAGGCTAACCTTTTCAACTTTGAAAATGCTCATTTAAATTTCAATACATTTTCAGGGTTGTTGTGACTTGCAAAGTGTGATTACACAATGCGTTTAGAATATACATGCGAAATCAGTGAAAAACACGCAACACAAGTCTAACACACTAGGTTTCCTATCAGTGTGTATGTACCAGTTCATTAAATAGGCACTTGCTCCAGTTTTAGTCCAGTCAATACAGCCCTATGGTATAAAATGGCCCAACGTAGAATAAATTGCAACAGAACATTTTGCTGCAATATATTCAGAAAAAATTGTGAGTTTAAAAAAAATCTACAAAAATATAAGTGAAAACGAACAGAAATTGTCTGGGTTTTTACAATGATAATTTCAAATTACATCCTCTGACCAGTTCACTGTAAAATGACATTATTATGCGAACCCACATTTATGTAAATTTTAGAATGGCATCTTAAGAGATAAAACACATTGGCATCTGAGCTCCACTTAATCATGTTAATCATGAATGCACTTTATGAGATATTGTTTTATTTTTGAACAAGATTAAGCATTTTTTCAAAACAATTCACCAGCACGGAAGTTAACACGATCACCACTATTTAAGCAGCCCTTGTCAGAGGCAGGCCGATTACCTAATTTCACACGATTCGCCAAAGCAGTTATTTAAGCTGTAGGCCTACCATACCCCCCTCATGTAGGGCTACTTCTGCAGAAATCTCGTCGATGAACCGTAATCTAAACTGTTTTCCTATAAAACAGCTGTTTGCAATGTATAGTAAATAATAATAGCGCCGTTTTATATGGTATGTAAACACGCTCACAGTGTGATTAATTTCATAACTATGCGCTGGACCATGGCAGAAACGATTCAGCCCCCTTGCTCTGATGCATGTACACCATGACATGGTGATGGTTATCTCCGTCGGTGAAGTTGCCTAGTACTTTGCATTATTTTGCAACACTCCATCCAAGACGTCTGGAAATGGTGATTTGCTAATTTGGTGTGTGATTAGACTTAACTCACTCAATCTCCCACCCCCAATAAATTGAGATCCAGATCACCCCAGAATGCTCCAATAAACACATAATATTTCAAAATTCCCTGGGGGGGGGGGGCTGCCCCTAGACCCCCTAAATGTGAGGCTGTACAGGTAGGCCTACAGCAAAAATTCGAACCCCCTCTAAGAAATCCTGGCTACGCCCCTGTACAAGGTCTCACTACCCCAAATGCCAGTCCCATTTAAACACATATAAACTGCCTCAATTCCGCAGGCTGATTTCACCAATTGTCACCCTATTAAACATTTAGTGTAGCATATCAGGAGAAAGCTTGAAATATCCTTGTTCAAAAACAAGCCCGCTATGGGTATGTTTACCAGACAGATTTTGAGCTGAGCCCCCCAGCATGTAAAAAAGTCACCACCGCTCAAATTCGACTGAAATCCATACCCTCTTTCACAAAACAGACACACATCATTTTAACCCACTGTATCCCTGTGAGGTTATCATGATACAGTTATATCTGATATCCTTTATGATGTGCTTATTAAATATTCACAAAGTTATAACTTCTTTGTATTTATTTTGTTTTACTAGAGGTGGGAACGTCCGCGTTCAAAATATTTTGTGTGATGATTCCATCATTAGTAGACTACCCCCTGGATTTCGGCTTATCAATCTACATTGTTCATCCCTTCTAACTTACTCTACTGTCACATGTATAACCAAAAAGCAGTATCTGCTTACTTGCAACCCAGCAAACACAAGATGTTGAGCCAATGTTGATTTAATGTTGGGCCAGCGTCGGACATTAAAAACGTAAAGTTGGTTACTTATTGGATATTCGAAACATTGGACATTCGAAATTCGTATTGGCGAAATAAACAAATACTGCCTTTCGCATTTATGTCATGCATAGTCAAAAGAAGTATCTACTTACTTGTATCAGCTATATGTAACACAAAAAGATACAAAACCAAAACGCAGTATCTGAATGTGAATCTCGACTATTTTTGCTATTGGACATTTGCTACATGTATTTGACATTCGCCTTAAAGTTGGCTACTTATTGGATATTCAAAACATTGGTCATTCGAAATTTGCTATTCAGATATTGATGAAATAAGCACATAATGTCTTTTGCCTTTAAGTCATGCATCCGCTATATCTAACACAAAAAGATACAAAACCAAAACGCAGTATCTGAATGTGAATCTGGACTGTTTTTTTTATATTGGACATTCGTTATTTGACATTCGCCGTAAAGTTGGCTACTTATTGGATATTCGAAACATTCAATATTCAAAATTTGTTTTGCGTTTTGCGTTTTGGTTTTATATCTTTGTGTGTTACATATAGCGGATACAAGTAAGTAGATACTGTCTTTTGACTATGCATGACATAAAGGCAAAAGGCGGTATGTGCCCATTTCATCAATATCTGAATATCAAATTTCGAATGTCTACATTAGACTAGCTGTTATTCAATACATTTGACATTTGCATTAGACCAATTCCTTTGTTTAATAAATATTAAAACATCACGCCTACGCGAAGAGTAAAAAAATGCGATCCTGCGGAGAGCAATTTCATTACTGACTGCCTTTCAGAACCAAGTACCATAGCCCAGCAAACACGAGACATCGACCCAATGTTGGACCTATGTTGGTCGACCGTCTTCGACGTTGGTCCAACATTGGTCCAACATTGGGTCGATGTCTCGTACTTGCTGGGAGACATAACATACATTACTCACTTGTTGTCACTTTTAGGTCGGCTCGGGTAACAACACCTAATGACAGATGAGGTATTCTTCGACAAACGGTTTCATTTTTATAATGAGTCCATACCGCATGCCATGTAAAGCCAAAATGCAGTGTCTGCTTACTTGTAAAATAAGCAGATAGTGCCTTTTGCCTTTCACGACAGTGTCGTGGGTCACCTCGACGTTTTATAAACTTTTGTGAACACACTTCAAAACATTTCCGCGCACACTGATATGGCTATATATAGGCATACACGAAAAAGTAGTTATCATTTTTTTAAAAAATCACAATAGCTTCACCATTATCAAAGTAGATTATCAAAGTAGCTAGATAGATAGATAGATATTTATTGACGACGGGAAGTCTATGTAGACTTAGGGACGCACCATTAGATATGTTGGGGGGAGGGGGGGCTAGAGTTGTTGTTGCTTGCAAACTTTTTTTTTTACCTCCGAGAGAAAACAATCTTTTTTTTTGGCGATCAACGTCCGTTTCGTCTAAGAATTTTTTTGTCGTATGCTTTCCCTATTATGTAGGTTACCATTTGGTGGTTTTTTTTTTGGTCAACATATGTTTCATAAATTTCGGCAACGAGCTTTTTTTCTGCCCACACTTTCAACAAACTTTTTTTCTGACTTTTGTGGCGACAAACTATTTTTTTTCATTTTTTTTCTAGCCCCCCCCCCCCAGATATCATATAGTGCGTCCCTTATGTGTGATTAAAATGAAGACTAAATGTATACAAACTACATGTATATATACAACAGGGTTAGTTCTATAAAATCACATGATTTGTAAACTTGAAAGCATACTTATCATTAGCATGATCATAATACCATAGACTAGTCTGTACGCTCATGCTGGCGCTCTAGCTGTGACATAAAATAGTATAAAAGTGGGAAAGAGACAAAATGCAGCAATGTGTCTTAGAACGACTTGGTCACGTAGGCCTATATCAGTCGCAACAGTTGTGCGAATTGTGTACACTCAGCTCTTACTATAAGCAACGTTACTGATTATGACGCTATGAATATGTCCCAGATAATTTCCCGCAAGATGACTACATAAGTGTGTTTTTTTTGTGTTTTTTTGTTGTTGTACATGTTTAAAAAAAAGAGGTTAAGGTATGGGTGGATGGGGTCTGGCCAATCCGAGCTTTTTTTGGAGTTTTGATTTTTTTTAACTTGACAAGACCCCTAAGCCATAATGCTAAATTTCAAACGCACACAGTTTTCCAATCAAACTATGCCATGACGTACGTTTGAAGTCAATCGGATGGTATTTTGGATGGTCGGTATCAAGATACAAGTTGTGTTTTTGAGTAGCCTGTGTTGCCTATTATATCATTACACTTGTATCCGTCATAATTTAAAACAATACATTATGTTTACGATGTAATGAAAATAATTGTCATGGTGACTTGTTTAACCTATAGGTTCTTCAGAAAGAACCCTCCAGTACTATTACCATGCAACCCCAGGAGAACCCTTATAGGGTTCTCCTGGGGTTGCATGGTAATAGTACTCAAGGGTTCCTTCTAAAGAACCTATATTGTTTAGAATGTGCCATTAGGCTTATTAGACAGAACACTGAAGATAAGTGTAGTTTTCTGAATTCACATTGTCATCTTCATCCTCTACATGCCGCTTGTGGTGGATGAAAATGAATATCGTTATTATTAAAACAGTTCCATGAAAATGTTAGTTCTAAAATCCCCAGGTGTAGGAAATTAAGTAATACTCTCTTACAGCGCGGGGACCAACTTTGATCGTCAGATTCTGACGTCTGCAGACGTCAGATTCTGACGTCTAAAGTCGGTCCCCACACTGTGAGAGTAAAAATATTTATAACTGCCGTAGCCCCATAACATAGGTATTCAAATGAATCAGAAAGAACCAAGACATTTATGATGATTTCGAATTGATTAAAACCCTTTGGTCTTCATAGTTATATTAGGAAATTGTCTGCGTTTTAAACCTTTAGCCGACAATTTATTCAATTTGAATTTTTACCCACTTGAAGTTGTGTCTCGCTGACGCGATCCACAACTTCAAGTGAGTGAAAATTATTCAGATTTGACAAATGGTTAACTCTTTTCAAATCTTGTTGGTTGATGTCACATTTTATCTTTAACATAATAAATGTGGTACTTAAAGTGCTAATAAAATTGAAATCCCGAATATATGCGGCACCGGCGGTTAAAGGGTTAATGGTTGGAGGGTCAATGATAAGGAGGGCCAAACATCCATCTGCACTTTTCAGGCTCTCGTTTGCTATTAACTGACCTTTTAGGGGGACATTTGAAAGAAAAAAACTGTGGAATGTTAGTCGCAGATTCGTGTCAGTGGGCACGTATTCGAATCTGTGGCCATAGATTGAAATCTATGGGAAGAAATTCGAATATGTAGGACCAGGTTGCAATTTGTGGGAACGAGTTCGCATCTGTTTCCAGCAATTTAGTAAGAGTGGCCACAGCTGAGTTTACATTTTTTGCCACAGTTTCAAATCAGTCGCCACAAATTCAAATCGGTGTTCACAGATTCAAACTAATTTACATATTGGAACTTGTGGCCACGTCGAGTCCATTACCACAGATTTTCCGCAGATTTCACAGTTTGTTTTATTTCAAATATCCCTCTAGAATCTTCGCATCTATGTGATCTTATATATCAGTATTCCTTAGTATATACATGTAGTGTGGAGAGGGATTGGTGCACGTAGAAAGGGGGTGCACATGTAACAGATCATATTTTCTATTTGTTCCGCGTTCAGATTGTGCTTGGAAGTGGGAGGTGCTAACTTGATTTAGTCTATCTTTTTGTTAGATCTGTTTTATGGAAAATTTGCTACCACATTTGAAATATCATACAATAATGAGATGTAATAATATAACCAAAAAACGTAATTGTATAGTGGCAATTTTGGTAATTTCTGTCAAATCATATTTGTTATGTTACACCACTGCATTTTAAGATATCTGAAATAATATGCAACCCCAGTTGGCTTCTTTCAACTCTGGGCTATTACCATACAAACAGAGTTAGCAGGTTTTTTTTGTTCAACGCTATGGTGTATGCTTCAAGTAGCAGTGGAGAAAAGAGCTAAATGGATTTGACGACTCTCCTTGCTTCTAATTTAAAATATTATAAGCGATGATGAAAGCAGGTAACTGGAGTAGTATGTTCATGTAAGTAAAAAATTTCAGTAGAAATGGGTGTTTCTTGTTGCAGTGTAAGATGACAAATACAGTTGGGTTTTTGCATTGCTGTAAATATGAGGGAAATATTATATTATCTTAGTGTTGATAAGGGATAACTAAATTTACCCTTTCGCATTGTTATTAAACTAGTTTAGTTTCAAGTGCAGACAGCAGGTGTAACAAGTTGATTCAATTAAAGTTAATATTTTTAAAATTTGTTTCTTCTAAAATACAGGATCTTTAATTTTAGTGACAAATAATATATACCCCAGGCGAATTTTCAGAAAACTAAACAGAGCGTCGGCGCGCTAGAACAACGTTATATCAACGCCAAATACGTTTGCTTTGTATCACATGGCTGCCCGTTGAGGACGCAGTGCAGTCGCGGGCAACCATCTTCCTGACAGCCAGGCTCGCTGCTCCCGAGGTCTCAGACGGTCTACGACCTCGGGAGAAGCGAGCCTTGTGTGGGAAGATGCGGCAACGCGCCTGCCCTGCGCTGCATGAGCGCTCAAAGTAGGCGCTGGGTACACGCCGGCGTTTTTTTTCCCAGCCCTCGAGCAGCAGGCTGCGGCTATGTTATTTCTGCAGCTTAACCCTTGGAGCTTTGAAGAACGACATTTTGTTTTTAATGATTAAAGGTTTCTGACGATACACGGCTTTAAGTGCAGAATTTGTTTTTAATTTGTCGAAATTAAGTCCAAACATATAATGTGATCATAAATGTAGGACACATTTTTTCTTTTAAAAATGGTTACATATTATGTACAAAAAAAACTGATAAAAATTACTATAATCGTCGACATTAGCATTTTATGGTTTAATACGCACTGTATGCGTCCAACGCGTTAGTAAAGCGCTGTTCATTCGCCCTTTGCGTTAAAAATACGCTGTGCATTCGCTACCAGCTTGCGACGTTTTTCACAATCCGGAATCAAAATGTTATTTTTTTTTTTGTCATGCGTGGACTGTGTGTCGTTTATGTCTGACTGGGACAAACCTCGGTCAACGAAAACCCCACGAAAACACAACGAATTTAGAGCGTGTGCTCTACTTGGGGCTAAAGTTAGACTGGCGCTGGTCTGACGTTCTTCTGGCGTCTACATTCACACGTGGAAAAACGCTCACATTTTTGAACATTCAGATAATGTGCGCAGATATTGACGCACACAATATACGAATAACGTTCAGCCGGCTTTCTCGCGAATCATCAACGAATTCTAACGCACGCCCAGCGAATCACAACGCACTGACCAAAATTCTTCATTTTTTTGTGCGCTGGACGTGCGTGATGGTATGTGTGAGTAGAAGGAACGATCGTACAAAATTGTATGATGTTCACATTTTGCTTTTCGATTACAGATTATTAATTAAGCAAACATAGTAATTTACGATTGAAGGTTATATGTGATATTTCGAATCTTTAAATTTAGAAGTTGTTTTTAAATCGGTAAGTACTGAAATTATCTATGGTTAAGCGACGATTCCCGTATCAAAACGCTGTGCATTGTGAAATATCTCCTCGGATGATCACGGTATGAATTTATATAATTTTCAAAGACAAACGTTGTTTTAACCATTCAATATAGGCCTACAGTGCATTTTCTACTTTGTGATATAGGTTCATGGGATTTTTCAATCAACCAATCTTTTGTTATCAGTTTTACTGATTGTTTGAATATTATTATTCGATAGAATATGGGTGAGTTTGATTTGCGCGGAAGCCATAATCTACACTTATTTAAATCGTTTTTTACAGTTTTTATCCTCACTATCACAGCGCGGGGATCGACTTTAGACGTCAGAATCTGACGTCTACAGACGTCAGATTCTGACGTCTAAAGTCGATCCCCGCACTGTAAGAGATTCTGATGTCTAAAGTCGATCCACGCACTGTAAGAGGAAACACATTAATAATGGTCGTAGACCCATGATATAGTTACATGTATTTAAATGAAGCGGAAAGAGCTAACTGAGACATTTATGACGATTTTAAATTGGAAAAACCCTTTGGTCCCCATTGTTAATACAGAAATAATTCCACGCTTTAAGGGTTAATTCCACATAAATTGTGTTGTTTGTCGCACAGATATGTTCAATTTATGATTTTTTGCATAGGTCTAACTTGGGGACCGAAACACTCATGTCTGATGTTTATTTATCATCGTCTGGCCTAGATTGTATCGTAAAATACAAGGTGGCCGTCATTGTGCATATTGACAATTAAACTCATGACGTCATTCTAAATATTGAGCCCATCAAAGCATGTTAGAGTATAAACCTAGTTTCAAATGCCATGTAAGTTAATGTGTCGTATTTTTTGTAATTTTCATTAAATAATATATTTTTATTATATATAGCTCAGATGCATAAAAATGTTATAATTTTGAGCTGGTGGTAACCATTTTGAATTTGAAGAACCAGAAATTGTGCATTTATTTATCGGAAAAATGGAGAAGATATGTGGTTTTGGCGGTCATTTTTTTATTTTTAAATTTGAAGGTGAAGGATACTAAATATAGAACGTCATCCGACTAATTCAAATTCAGCACACCCAAATTATGTAAAAACAAGTGGATAACAAATTATACACTTATATGCCGAGCAAAGTTCAGTGTTTTATATTTCATTGCAGGTAAAATCCCAGGACATTTTCATAACATACCGCTAAATATTAACATTTAAAAATATATCAACATGTATAAATCTAAATACCACTGGGTGTTAACACTTTAACCGCCGGTGTCGCATATATTCGGGTTTTCATTTTTATTAGCACATTAAGTACCGCCTTTTAAACATGTTAAAGATAAAATGTGACATCAATCAGCAATATTTGAAAACAGTTGACCTTCATTTTGTCAAATCTGAATAATTTTCACTCACTTGAAGTTGTGGATCGCGTCAGCGAGACACAATTTTAAGTGGTGAAAATTCAGATTGACTAATTTGGCGGTTAAAGGGTCAAACATATACATATCTGCCTTCAGAAAAGATAGTCCACATGATATATGGACATAATTATCTATTATTTTATACAGTCGCTTTCATTGACCATGTTGACTATTTTGTTTTGTTGCCGATTTTTATTTTTGTGTATAAAAAAATATGTTTTAACGTCTGTGGAGAGATGACTATTTACTCCACTGCAACATGTAATTTTTCATTGAAACGGAAACTAAATTTCCATGTGTACAGTATTGGTAAACTATAACAGCTACGACAGACGTTTACGGAAATCCACCCCCTAAATCTAAACAGGTTTGGGTAGTCTCAATGACCACTAGAATATATCAATAATCACCAGGGCAGTATGCAACATGAAGTCAGCTCAGTCTGATTAAGGTTACACCCATAGAAACAAATTTGATCTTACTTTTTTCCTGAAGCATTTTTTATTTTGGTAATATAATGCCTTTTTGGCCAATACGCTTAGTATAATTTCTGTTTCATTTTTTGTAAAGATTAAGAAAATCCATAGCGTATTTAGTATTGAGATGTGACTTGATGTAAGTTGGTATATTCTCAAAGACCCAAAAGGTAGATAATTTAATATTGAGTGTATTGATACCAAAGTGTAAGAATTGGTCTATTCATTGCAAAGATATGGCTATTTCCCGAACTAGACCTCCACTTCGACGAACATAGCGAAAAACACATCCCCTCCCCTATGTTACCTGGTTACAAAATGGGCTATACAAAAAAAACCGAAACCACAATTTGTTTGTACATACTACCTAGGGTTGTTGCTGAAGGTCCATTCATCCATTCTGTCGATTCAGACTGTAGATACTACGCCGATTGAACAAACTCACTAACTATAGGCCCGGAGCCGGACCCAGCCCTCGTATTCACAAAAGCTAAGAAATTTTCACTGCGATTTTTATTTAGTTTGACCATTGGGAAATAACGAGTTTGGGTGCTTTTTTGCCAAACAGGACGCTTTAAGCCCTATAGGCCTTTTTTATAATTTTTTAGAAGGACACTAAAATAGTAGTAGTTTTATTTATTTTCACTATTGTTTTAGTCATAGCCCTCGGCCATATACACATGTAGGTCACTGGAAAATATTTGTGCCTAGATTTTTTTTTAAATAATTTTTTCAACCCTTTTATCAATACGGGCGCCTGAAAAAACAAACATTATAAAATATCTGTCAAGTTTGGAAATCTGTCATTTTTGTTGAGTGCTACTTAGAAGTAGGCTAATTCGCAAAAAGTGTCCCCATTATGTCCCCAGGGGACTGGAAGTTAAAGTTAAAAAAAATTTAGGGTTAATTTTTTTCTATAACTACATATTTAGGATACATGCGTCTTTATCGCTAACTCGAATTTGCGGTAAAATTCAAATGTTCTGATATTTCGGCCTCCAGTAGGCTATGGTTATTTATCATTATATTTATTATACATGAATCTAATATTGGTGTTTGTTTACATTTTTACGGAGAACTAAATATTATATATAAAGTAACACTTTGAATGCTAAGACTGCATTTTTGTTCCTAAAATACTATATCTACTATGGCTATTCATTATTATAATTAACATGATTATTTCATGTTAATCTCATATTGATGTTAATGTTTACATGTTTTATGGAAAAGTACATATATAATGACACTTTGAATGCCAAGGCTGTGTTTTAAAAATAAATGTGAATTAATGTAAAATATGGCTCAATGCAAGGAGACTTAGTAGGTTGTATCTTGATCATCATGGCATTATCTACATATCCCTGAAGTTTTTTTGCGAAAATATAGATATACCATACAACTAGCAAACAAATAGATTACCGGTTAATTCTTAAATTTGGAATATTGTTTAACTCCAAAAAGACTGATTATGAATTGTGTTCATGTTGTTTCATTCAACAAATTTACTTGAAACTTCATCATGACGTAGAGCATGCAATACTTCGTTGAATTGACAGGTATCATAAACAGCTGCCGCACCAACGCTTTAAAAAAATGAGGGTTCATAAAGAAAAATGTTAATGTATACATTTATTTTTGACCTCGCATTAAAAAATTAACCCATCAAAAATGTTGATGACGTATGTCAAGTGCTTTAAGAGCAAACACACCATGGAGCTGAAACACTTCTCAGAAATGATGGAACAGGTGCTGCATGATTCTCAATTTCATGAAATCACTGTTCTTTTAACAAAACAGTAGAATAAACTATAACGGGACATGCAAATTCGTCTTCATGGGGGTAGTGCACCAAACAGTCGTTAGTGGGTCGGTCCAGGGTAAATTACCAACGTCCTTTTAACGTCTAAGACGTTGACAAAACGTCTGGTGCACCACTTTCTGCGTTTGCAACGGTACTCCTCATCTACGACCAAAATGTCACGTCTACTAGGGGGTAGACGTTGCTGGGGCGTTAGCTGTCAAATATATACAGAGATCGTGACGCGCATTTCATTAGTCCTGACACTTTCATCGTCTACTAATGCCGAGCTTTATCCCTCTAATTATTCGTCAGGAATATACTGATATCATTTTCTTCTGAACGTGTTTATATCGCAGGTATGATATTAATGGTAATCACAGTCATATTCCTATAGATATAGAACAGTTGGTGTTTCATTAGTACACTTTATCTAATGATCTTGATTTATCAAGGTACCGCTGTTATGTTGCACGGATTGCTTCAAACGTAGCTTTCATAACCATCAAGTTGAATAAAGATAATTTAAATTTTGACGACTTTCATATACTCTGAACGCTTCGAATTGTATCTCTGTTAGTACCTTTTGGTCAGTTTTTTAGTCATGTTACTGTTAGCAGTACACGCTGAGCTGTAATAACAAGTTTAAGCCTACACGCTCATCGTCACCGAAACTAACATGGGGAAATACTATAACGGGGTTTTAAAAACACGCTAATTGGAGGAAAATTGACACATTTTTCCAAACAGATATAGTCTAGAATATTGATGCGAAATAAATTCAAATGTTGTCTTCCGATATTTCAACAATACCTGTATCTGAACTAAATTTAGCTCTACTGTCAAAACTCGCGGGACAAGGGTCCCCCAGAAGGCAATAGTGCCCGTGGGTAGGCCAAGGCCCTATTCCATAATAATACTAAATATGTGTTTCATACCAAAGCCTCATTAAGAGCAAGTTCTCAAATCACAGCAAGTTCATATATACTTGAGCGACATCTATGAGTTAATAATTCAAAGCACTTTTCCCTTGCCCCTACTTTGTCGCTGGCTTGCAAACAAACTGACTGTATTACTGAGGGGATTTGAAAACTGTTTGACCCCAAAAGCTTGTATTGACACTCAGTAAACTCAAAACATTTGTATGACTTCATGCAATGTTGGACCAACGCCGAAAACGTTGGGCCGACGTTGTATAGATGGTATACAAATGTCGTGTGTTTGCTGGGAGCTGCAGGAGGACTTTCTCTCAAACATTGTACATTTATTCAATGTTGGTTCAATGTTGGGCCAGCGTCGCAGACGTTGACCTAGCATTAAAACAGCATTGGATCAATTTATCGTTTAAGTAGAATCTTGTAATCAGTTCAGTGGCTATATTTATGCCGTCAATCTGTACTCAATGGGCAACTGTTGGCCTACACGTGACCGTCCCAGGCATGCGCATTTTGCAGTTGAACACCAGTTTAACATAATTTTGTTGAACTGTTTATGGTTACATATATACTCAAATAGGCTAATGAAGTCCGGGAGGTCAAAGTTAATAATGTATGTGAAAACTTGACTACCATCAACAGCAATTGATTTATTCAATTATCCACCTTGTCATCACACTTTCAAACAAAACTGGCACATTTCCCAGACGACATTTGGAAAAGATCACATCAATCCTCTTTGAGTGTGCTACTTGCTGCTACACATCATGGATGGGCCATTGACAATGAGAGTGGATTAAAAAACACTGTGGTTTCTAGATTACATAATTCTACAGCAATCAGTTGACACTGTAACGCGGCAGGTGTAATCACCAGACAATTAAATAGATTATGCAAATATTACACAGTCTGACGAAGATGGCAATACAGCTGCCAAAGATTATTTGCTCAATTACTTTATTGGTGGCACTGTCAGTTTCCGTTATTTTTGTTTTTACAATAATTTTAATTTTCTCATATACCGCTAGGTACACGTAGGCCTATAACTTTTGGGTAAAGATCGACGCACAGTAAAGTTGGTGGAATGGTTTTGCCATTTATTAGCACCAAATTTGCATCTGTCTTGGTGATTCGTATCGATACACCCATGTTTAGTCCAGAGGCTTAGCAAAAAATCGTGCACTTTGTGATACAAGTATAAAATTTGGCACACAGATAGTATAACCAGCAATGACTTATTTTAGGGTGGGACCCCAGCCAGATTTGACCTGTGGCGGCGGTAGCGGTCATTTTTCAAAATGGCCGCCATATCAATTATCACAGTGTCATATATAGCTTACTATTGGAGATAGAAACATGATTTTGGTGTCTATATCTATGTTTGTAGGCCCATGGATTTCAAATATCGGATCACTTTCAACTTAGCATGTTTTGGTCCTTTTTTGTTCTGCAAAATTACTATTTTAGGCTTAAAATAGGTATTTTTATAAGTATAAATGTTTAAAAAAGCAACGTCTCTTAGTTCATCCATGTAGAATTGGCATATTCTGATACAATTACGCTATTTGGTACATGCCTAGTATAAGCACCAATGACTTATTTTAAAGTAGGAACCCAACTAAATTCAATCTGTGGCGGCGGAAGCGGCCATTTTACAAAATGGCCGCCTTACCAATTTTCGGGGTGTCGTATATCGCTTACTATTGAAGATAGAAACATGATTTTGGTGTCTATACCTATGTTTGTTGACTTATGTATTTCAAATATTGTATCGCTTTCAACTTAGCATGTTTTGGTCACTTATTTTTCTACCAAATTACTATTTTAGGCCTAAAATAGGTATTTTTATAAGTATAAATGTTTATAAATCAACGTCTCTTAGTTCATCTATTTAGAATTGACATTTTGCGATACAAGTACGCTATTTGGTACATGCCAAGTATAAGCACCAATGACTTACTTTAAAGTAGGACCCTATCCAGATTCTATTTATAGCAGCGGGAGCGTCCATTTTTTCAAAATGACCGCCGTACCGATTTTCGAAGTGGCGTATGTTGCTGACTATGGGAGATAGAAAAAACTTGATTTTGGTGTCTATACCTATGTTTTCAGGCCCAATGATTTCATATATGGTATCAGTTTCAATAAATCAGGCTTAGGTCTTTAGGTTTTCAATATAATCACTGTTTTAGACTGAATTTTTTTTTTATAGTATAAATGAATAAAAATCAGCGCATTCTAGTTCATTCACGTAAAATGAAAAAAACCTGATCTAGCAATACTATTGGCCAAGTAATTTATTTTAATCGAAAACGGTTATAGTGGTCAGGCAAGTCATTAGAACAAGATTATTTAGAGATAGCAAAATGACACAAATGACAATAACTGCATTTATTTCTCGGATATGTCACATGTATTGTATTGTTAATTATATTTAAATAGCTCAGCTATGACTTGCAAATAAGAACAAAACACTATACGCAAATATTTTGTATATATATCTAATTGATGTAAGTGATATATAGCATTCAACATGGAGAATTATTCATCAATCACATCCACCACATTTACATAGTGTTGTGCAAGCTAAATCCGTTTTTTTGCACAATTTTCTTCATCCCTTGGTGTATCCCCCTTTTTTTATAGCACGGCATGCTTCACCAGCCGTTGGCAGAGTCATCCATCGTATTTGCCACGGTGTACTTTCGCGGTCCCAACTCCAGGCAAAGTAAAGTCTTTCGTGGTAGATTGTTGCCATATATGACTTGCAATGTATCCTACCTTCAACAAATGCTGTGCTAGAGCATCTCTTGTTGGTGGTGTATTTTCTATGTATCTGCCTTTCTGAGTGAACAACATCTGTCTTTCATAATTGTCACTGCTTTCACAGCTCGTACATAATTTTCATAAGTCTCTCAATAGAGGGAAGAACATTCATTACATCATCTATAGAAGGTTTATCAGCCAGGATACACAAAGCAGGTGTAGAATTTTCCCATGTCCCATGCAGACCAGTTCGTACCCTTTCCTCTCCGACCAAATGAAGATGCCACATCACAGCCTGTAATGGCATGAAAAGCAGGCAGAGCTGTACATTTATTGCTACCAAGTGATTGCCCCATGTCCATAATGGCTGTTGCATCAATGTATCGGAATGTATTCCCTGTTGCAAAGGCTAGCCACAAACGCTCACAATCAAACTTTAGAGTCACACTTGTGCTGATTACCACGACATCTGTATACACAGTTCTCAGTAGAGTTTCAGTAGAATGTTTTCAAATCATGTTGAGCTGCATGCGAGGCATGTACAAACATCCCTGTGTCTGCCTCCTCGTGTGTGCAGCCGATTAGCTGTTCAATATCACATGGTGTGAATGACAGCACATTCTCACAATGTGTGATAATAACCAGACCTGGGAACACTTCATGTACAGCTTGTTCGCTGATAGATAGAAGAGTTATTACAATACATACACAAAAACTCCTGCCAATTACATTATTCTTTCCTTCGACGCACCTCCGTGTACCTTTACCCCTTTTTTGTCAAGTGCCAGCTTTTAGACTTCCTTTTTTGTAAATTTCAAATACTACATCAACTTGAACCACACACATATCCAATGGTCCGTGACTTGAACCACCTCGCCACTGAACTGACTACGGATGTATACCATGATGGTTGAGATGTAGTCGTTAAATAAATCAGATGCTCCTGGCTTGATGCTGGCAGCACCGTCAAGTATAATCATCTGGACATCTGGTCGGTTGACTGAACCCTGTATGATTTGGTCCTCAATACATAAAAGTAGATCTGTTTTTGTCCCGCATCTCATAGAGCCATACTCTAAGAGAGAGAGGGAGCATGGGTATGGCTGGTTCTCGTGTGAGAAGAATTCTGTCATGCTAATTTGCCGCACTTGACAAACAATATATAATGTAGAGAATAATGCACGGTCCAGTTTCATGGCTTCCAACTGTTTTTGATCTCGCGATTTGTCTTTATGCTGACGCAAACAAAAGAGTCAAACATTTGCTATCGTAACTGTGTCAGTAAGAGACCTTATGCAGTCAGCCAGACGGTTTTTTTAAAGAAAGTGTCAAACATTGCCTGTCCCAGTTTTTCGATCTTCTGGATGGTGTCCACCACAGTGTCAACGATGGTGTCTAGAACCAGTAGATCTCCACTTCAAAATCGGTTTCCAAAATTTGCACTGTACACTACTTGCACTTCGCTCCTTTGACCAATTTGCTCCAGATATTTCAGTGTCATCTTTGGTGTAGACATCTTGTCGTAGCGTATATTGGACGCAAGCTGTCACCTGGTGATCCCTAGCTGTCTTCTTGACATGTGAAGCTTAGAGAAAACTTTCTGCTGTACCAGGTGTGGTAATGTTGGACTGTGATATAGCAAATGTCCAGCCTCTCTTATTAAGTGGATCTCCAATATATTTCAGTAAAGTCATCTTAATTTGAAGGCCGCTCAGCATCACCACATAAGAATCTCCTCCATGTGTCTCAGACCAAGTCCACTGAATGTCTTTGGCAATCTTATAAAGTTGTTGGTCACATGCTGTAACAGGTGTCTGCCCATGGTTGACGATATTGACAGCATCCCTTAAGTCCATCGAAATGTTTTATCGTGGCTACAGATTTAGAGTCATTTGGAAATAATGACAGCAGAACACTAATTGACGTTTTCTTAGTATCATCAATTCCATTGCTATGATATACTGCCCATGATGCATGGTCCACGTACCTCGTGTGCATCTTTGTTGTTAATTGGTCGAATAAGAACATCACATACATGTTGACATCATAGATTTCGTTTTATAAGATCAAGAGTAAACTCCGGCTTAGTGAGGTTTGCTAGTTTGGGAACGTGTAGATTCTTGCTTGCCACCACAGCTTGTACTGATGTATAAAAGCTTGGTAGTTTTGAAATTTGGCGGTTGGACTTCGAAAGTGGATAACGTTCTTGCTCAATGCCCATGCTTTCCTTATCTGGATGTTGATATTCCAGTCCCATGGAAAGAAGTTTTAGCCGTATTGAGCTGGGATCATGGTCTATCTTATCAACTGCAGATGTTGCAAAAATTGCAAATGCATTGCTTAAATGATTTAAATGATTACTATAGGCCTATATAGATTAATTTTTAAAATTATAATGTCAAAAATTATAATAATATACTGAAATAATAGGCCTAGAACATACGCCTGTATAGGCCCTTGTGAAATTCATTATCACAGCATGAATACGATCTGTTAAATACTGTAAAAAAAAAAATCGATCGTGAGCCCATTTTAAAAACGTGATTGCAGCAAAGCCATTTGAAACTAAAAATCATATAGGCTAATACCATTTAAAAATCAAATAAACAAATCACAAATTAACTAACATACAATGTAGGTTTATGTCTGGTTTGGGTGGTGTATGAAATCATTTTATGCAACTATAAATAGTGGAATTGAGCTGCGACGCCAAGATGGCTATGAATTTCTACATAAAATGGCAAACAAACTGCAAAACAAGATGTCTGGATCAAGATAGGTTGAAAACAATTCAATATTTAAAATCCTTGTACCTGAAAACATAGGGTTAGACACCAAAATTAAGTTCCTATTCCGATTATTAAACAATATATGATACCTTTAAAATTATATGGCGGCCATTTTGAAATATGGCTATCACGGACGACACAGGTGAAATTTGGCTGGGGTCCCACCCTGAAATAAACTACTATATATTATTCTAGCTCTGTACCAAATTTCATGCTTGTATCACAAAATGCACGATTCACCAAGAAATGGGGCTTAAGCCTCCGGACTAAAATGACAATAACTGCATTTATTTCTCGGATATGTCACATGTATTGTATTGTTAATTATATTTAAATAGCTCAGCTATGACTTGCAAATAAGAACAAAACACTATACGCAAATATTTTGTATATATATCTAATTGATGTAAGTGATATATAGCATTCAACATGGAGAATTATTCATCAATCACATCCACCACATTTACATAGTGTTGTGCAAGCTAAATCCGTTTTTTTGCACAATTTTCTTCATCCCTTGGTGTATCCCCCTTTTTTTATAGCACGGCATGCTTCACCAGCCGTTGGCAGAGTCATCCATCGTATTTGCCACTGTGTACTTTCGCGGTCCCAACTCCAGGCAAAGTAAAGTCTTTCGTGGTAGATTGTTGCCATATATGACTTGCAATGTATCCTACCTTCAACAAATGCTGTGCTAGAGCATCTCTTGTTGGTGGTGTATTTTCTATGTATCTGCCTTTCTGAGTGAACAACATCTGTCTTTCATAATTGTCACTGCTTTCACAGCTCGTACATAATTTTCATAAGTCTCTCAATAGAGGGAAGAACATTCATTACATCATCTATAGAAGGTTTATCAGCCAGGATACACAAAGCAGGTGTAGAATTTTCCCATGTCCCATGCAGACCAGTTCGTACCCTTTCCTCTCCGACCAAATGAAGATGCCACATCACAGCCTGTAATGGCATGAAAAGCAGGCAGAGCTGTACATTTATTGCTACCAAGTGATTGCCCCATGTCCATAATGGCTGTTGCATCAATGTATCGGAATGTATTCCCTGTTGCAAAGGCTAGCCACAAACGCTCACAATCAAACTTTAGAGTCACACTTGTGCTGATTACCACGACATCTGTATACACAGTTCTCAGTAGAGTTTCAGTAGAATGTTTTCAAATCATGTTGAGCTGCATGCGAGGCATGTACAAACATCCCTGTGTCTGCCTCCTCGTGTGTGCAGCCGATTAGCTGTTCAATATCACATGGTGTGAATGACAGCACATTCTCACAATGTGTGATAATAACCAGACCTGGGAACACTTCATGTACAGCTTGTTCGCTGATAGATAGAAGAGTTATTACAATACATACACAAAAACTCCTGCCAATTACATTATTCTTTCCTTCGACGCACCTCCGTGTACCTTTACCCCTTTTTTGTCAAGTGCCAGCTTTTAGACTTCCTTTTTTGTAAATTTCAAATACTACATCAACTTGAACCACACACATATCCAATGGTCCGTGACTTGAACCACCTCGCCACTGAACTGACTACGGATGTATACCATGATGGTTGAGATGTAGTCGTTAAATAAATCAGATGCTCCTGGCTTGATGCTGGCAGCACCGTCAAGTATAATCATCTGGACATCTGGTCGGTTGACTGAACCCTGTATGATTTGGTCCTCAATACATAAAAGTAGATCTGTTTTTGTCCCGCATCTCATAGAGCCATACTCTAAGAGAGAGAGGGAGCATGGGTATGGCTGGTTCTCGTGTGAGAAGAATTCTGTCATGCTAATTTGCCGCACTTGACAAACAATATATAATGTAGAGAATAATGCACGGTCCAGTTTCATGGCTTCCAACTGTTTTTGATCTCGCGATTTGTCTTTATGCTGACGCAAACAAAAGAGTCAAACATTTGCTATCGTAACTGTGTCAGTAAGAGACCTTATGCAGTCAGCCAGACGGTTTTTTTAAAGAAAGTGTCAAACATTGCCTGTCCCAGTTTTTCGATCTTCTGGATGGTGTCCACCACAGTGTCAACGATGGTGTCTAGAACCAGTAGATCTCCACTTCAAAATCGGTTTCCAAAATTTGCACTGTACACTACTTGCACTTCGCTCCTTTGACCAATTTGCTCCAGATATTTCAGTGTCATCTTTGGTGTAGACATCTTGTCGTAGCGTATATTGGACGCAAGCTGTCACCTGGTGATCCCTAGCTGTCTTCTTGACATGTGAAGCTTAGAGAAAACTTTCTGCTGTACCAGGTGTGGTAATGTTGGACTGTGATATAGCAAATGTCCAGCCTCTCTTATTAAGTGGATCTCCAATATATTTCAGTAAAGTCATCTTAATTTGAAGGCCGCTCAGCATCACCACATAAGAATCTCCTCCATGTGTCTCAGACCAAGTCCACTGAATGTCTTTGGCAATCTTATAAAGTTGTTGGTCACATGCTGTAACAGGTGTCTGCCCATGGTTGACGATATTGACAGCATCCCTTAAGTCCATCGAAATGTTTTATCGTGGCTACAGATTTAGAGTCATTTGGAAATAATGACAGCAGAACACTAATTGACGTTTTCTTAGTATCATCAATTCCATTGCTATGATATACTGCCCATGATGCATGGTCCACGTACCTCGTGTGCATCTTTGTTGTTAATTGGTCGAATAAGAACATCACATACATGTTGACATCATAGATTTCGTTTTATAAGATCAAGAGTAAACTCCGGCTTAGTGAGGTTTGCTAGTTTGGGAACGTGTAGATTCTTGCTTGCCACCACAGCTTGTACTGATGTATAAAAGCTTGGTAGTTTTGAAATTTGGCGGTTGGACTTCGAAAGTGGATAACGTTCTTGCTCAATGCCCATGCTTTCCTTATCTGGATGTTGATATTCCAGTCCCATGGAAAGAAGTTTTAGCCGTATTGAGCTGGGATCATGGTCTATCTTATCAACTGCAGATGTTGCAAAAATTGCAAATGCATTGTTTAAATGATTTAAATGATTACTATAGGCCTATATAGATTAATTTTTAAAATTATAATGTCAAAAATTATAATAATATACTGAAATAATAGGCCTAGAACATACGCCTGTATAGGCCCTTGTGAAATTCATTATCACAGCATGAATACGATCTGTTAAATACTGTAAAAAAAAAAAATCGATCGTGAGCCCATTTTAAAAACGTGATTGCAGCAAAGCCATTTGAAACTAAAAATCATATAGGCTAATACCATTTAAAAATCAAATAAACAAATCACAAATTAACTAACATACAATGTAGGTTTATGTCTGGTTTGGGTGGTGTATGAAATCATTTTATGCAACTATAAATAGTGGAATTGAGCTGCGACGCCAAGATGGCTATGAATTTCTACATAAAATGGCAAACAAACTGCAAAACAAGATGTCTGGATCAAGATAGGTTGAAAACAATTCAATATTTAAAATCCTTGTACCTGAAAACATAGGGTTAGACACCAAAATTAAGTTCCTATTCCGATTATTAAACAATATATGATACCTTTAAAATTATATGGCGGCCATTTTGAAATATGGCTATCACGGACGACACAGGTGAAATTTGGCTGGGGTCCCACCCTGAAATAAACTACTATATATTATTCTAGCTCTGTACCAAATTTCATGCTTGTATCACAAAATGCACGATTCACCAAGAAATGGGGCTTAAGCCTCCGGACTAGTTTGTTTACTTCGGCGCATACCATTAAATGTTAACCCACCTCGTTCTTCTAGTCACTTATTAAATATAATGTATTTATCTTGTGCTTTTTATTATAATCTGTAGGGATACTCGGATTGATGATATAATACTCAAAATGAAATTGAATTAATGGGATTTTAGGCCACCTTTGTGCACATATAAGCTGAATTGCGTCAGGTAAACCTCTTAAGTAAAGTGAGATAAATGAGATGACACTGCCTGAATTCGAAATTCGAACCCTGACGGCCGAGCACGCTACATCTCGGTCACGGAAGCTCTCCACAATATTGAATAATTGCGAGTCAGCGGAGAAGAAACATTTTGTTTCTTTGTAACTCGGAGGCCATTTTTCCCTATATTTAAATAAAACTAAATAGCCTATATATATATATATATATATATATATATATAGAATGAAGAATTAAACATCAATATGCGTCTAACATACAATATGCATACTAATCGTAGTAATAGCCAGATCATTTATAGTATTTTACAAACAAAATTTAACATAAAAAATATGCCATAGCATTCAAACTGTATAAAACAATTAAATTTTACCTTGTTCTTCCAGCCAGTTATTAAATATAATACATTTATCCTGTGCTTATCGTTATAATCTGCTGCTGCTGTGGCAACGCAGCAATAGTAGCGGAAAACCCTGTTTATAAATAATTCCTGCATTTCTTATTTTGGACATGCATGTCTGAAATTAAATCTCGCCCTTATTTCTCTTTCAACACAATGTTTAAAAAAACACTTGCGCAATTCTAGTCTGTGGTTATGTTGACATATTATGGACATATCAAGGAGCCGAAATAAAACTAATGATTTTGGCCTTATTTGATTTCAGCCAAAAAATGGTTCTGTTGAATACGGGGCTAAATGGTTTTATTAAAGTTCAATCGCACCTCCCCCCCCCTCTCAAAAAATATTTCTCGTGTGCATATCTTTTAGACCGCGTATAGATCCATGTTAAAAATTATTTCAGCACCACCATTCTGCTCTCAAAGTGAAAAGGCGGTATAAGTAATCGTTTATTATACTGATATGTGCTTAATATGCATTTAACTTTTTACAATACACCATTTCCATCGTTCAAGCACCCAAGTCGACTTTGGTTTTTTTAATCGCTATATATAATGATCTGCTTACTTGTATGTATCAGATGTATCAGATACTGCCATTTGGCTTTGCACGGCGGCATTCTATCCTCTATAAATCTTGCTGGTGAAGTACCGTTACTTGGTCGACAAAAACCCGGTCTAAGTTCTCGCTGCACAACATAGGTAATGTACGATCTATATACACAATTCTAATTTTTTAAAAGACTGTCTTATAAATATGATTAGGAAAACAAATTTAACCCATATTCCTATATAATTATATTTAATCTATTTAAATTTTCCCCACTTGGAGTTGTGTATCGCTACCGCGATCCACAACTTCAAGTGGTTTAAAATTACTCATGTTTGTTAATTTGAAACCCAAATCTTGATGTTCACACCTACATGTACATTTTATTCCCATTAACAGGGATTTAAATCGGCTTACGTGTATATAACCGCTTCAAAACTACCATTTTCATGATCACCAGACAAAGGGTTGATATAATAAACCTTCACCCAAAAAATAACATACCTCACGCCAGCATTGATTGTTGACGTTTGCCCACCTGCAGAGAGTATCCAACTGACTGTTCAGAATGATATTTAGTTTCCACTCGACGCCCACGGTCACTGCGACCTCTGCAGCTACGTTGATACATTTATTTATATATGATGACACTTTAATATCCATTGGGAACTCCCAACTGACACAATACGTTAACCCAATGTTGTTTGAATGTTGGGCCAGCGTCGTAGACGGTGGGCCAACGTTAAAACGACATCGGTTCAACGTCTTGTGTCTAATGAGTGAGCTCTGGGCCAATGGTTCTCTAAGTACTACACGAAGGCCCTTGAAGCCCTGGAATATATTTTTGTACAAACCAAGAGAGCAAGGTTTTGCTCAATTTGAAATCATCATAAATGTCTTAGTCAGCTCTTTCCGCTTCATTCGAATACCTATGTTATAGGTCTACGATGATTATAAATATTTTACTCTTTCAGAGCGGGGATCGACGTTAGACGTCCCCGCGATGAAAGGGTTAACGATATCTACATCCCAGCAAACATGAGACGCTGGCCCAACGTTAGTTTACTGTTGGGCGTACGTCGTAGACGGTGGGCCAACAGTATACCAACGTTGGGCCAACGTATCATGTTTGCTGGGATGTAATACAAACTAGCCAAACTAGATCCCTTCTCAACACTAGAGGAAATGCCAGTTGACCTCTTTACTCTTTTGGCAGTGTAATTTACAAACTGCTTACTGTTTTCTGACGAAAAAATATGCATTTTTAAGTCATTGCTATATCGTAATTAATACAATATTTCTGTTATAATTAGAATTATCAGTGATATCACTATACTACCATAATAACAATAAAGCCTACAGGCGGTAGGCCCTATACTACACCCCAACGGTACATTCTCAAACATTAATTTGGGTTTTTATTAATCTATGTTGCAGAAAAGGTATGTAGTTAGTGACATCAGTGAATTCTTTGTAAAATATCCGAAATTAAAAAATCGCAAATTACATTGTCCCGTTGTCATGGTTGTATAAAAAATGGTATGTCTATCCAATTTACGACAATAACAATCTAATTATTATAATAATTATTATAACACAGATCAGTTAAATATATCCCTGCACTCCTGCATCATCACAGATTACACAGCCACTTGACTCCATATATATGGTCAGCGAGGTAAACATTTGAGAACATGTTCATGTCAATCATACCACCATGTGATTTTGTGAACATGTGAAACCACAATTAGCAAGTTTAGCCCGACAAGCACTAGTATTATAATAGATTTTATAATATTATTTCTAGATTTGGGCACTCATTTTGATATTGGCAGAAAAAAAGAAGCTGATCTCATGTACACAATGAAATATGAAATATAATGTCATTGACATTTGCAAATATGTTTAAACTAATATACACAATCATATTGAAGACGATGATGCTAATAATGCTGCTAATATCAATGTTGTTTTGTAGGATCATATGATCATATAAAAGTCCTTAACCCTTTAACCGCCGGTGCCGCTTATATTCGGGTTTTCATTTTTTATTAGCACATTAAGTTGCACATTTTAAATATGTTAAAGATAAAATTTGACATGAACCAACACGATTTGAAAAGAGTTGACTTCCATTTTGTCAAATCTGAATAATTTTCACTCACTTGAAGTTGTGTATCGCGTCAGCGAGACACAACTTCAAGTGGGTGAAAATTCAAATTAAATAATTTGGCGGGTAAAGGGTTGATATATTTAATGTAGTGATGTCGGGCATGATATATCAATTTATAATAAGTTAACTAATTTGGTTAGAACTCTTTTCTAAATCATATACTTACTTGTCTAATTTATATCCATGTGTTACACGATGTCGATGCAGTTTATGTTATTTAAGACATGTTAAATGATAACATAGGGCTATGCAGAGTAAAACTACCTGTACCTGTTTTGTTATTCCGGCTACAGTTTATTAACAACTTTGCAGAATTAACAGACGACATTGAAGATAACGACACGTAATAATCATGGGTGTGTTTGGGATTTTTCCATAGTTTGATATTCCGCAGTAGTTGATATGATACGTGTCATGCATAGCCGAGTTGTGTGTTATGTAGCGTTTTGAGAATCTGGTCTATAAGAATGTTTTTTCTTTACATATGTACATTAATACTGAGTAAATAAATCGGGGTAATATATCTTTATTAAGTATATAGCTTGGTACATACGAAAGTTCTAAGAAATGTTCAACTCCGTACATTTCTGCACCGAACATACAGGTTTACTTTTGGGACTATGTGGGTGTTGGTGTAAGACGGGCTATGACATTATCATTTTCCGTACCTTTTTAATGCATTATAAATATTCATTTTGGAATATGTGGATTTTCAAAACATGTTGAAAATATTTACTAATGTTGGTAGAACATGTCTTTAAGCTCAAAAATGCATATTATCTAGCTGATATGTAAACCTTTGAATAGTTCGACTTTCAGCATCACATTAAATTCAGACCAGAATAAACTTTTAACGGGGTAAACAGAAACTCTAGTATGCAATTATTATACTTTGAACCACTCTAATTTGACCAAGATTATTCTAATTAGTTTTTTTCGAAAATAATATAAAAAAACGGTACATAAGGGGTCTTGTCAAGTTAAAAAAATTAAAAATCTGAGAACAAATTGCATTGGCCAGACCGCCACCCCCTATCTAATTTTGTTTCATGTATAAAAACCAACAACACGAAAAAACACAAAAAACACACAAAAAAAATCCGAGTTTGGGGCTTGACCCATCCACCCACTTCCGAGTTTTCCGCGGATTTTTGCATTTTTTTTAAACTTTACAACACCCCTAAGTTCATTAAGTGAAGTTTATTTTTTGCTAAATTATGCAGGACACCAATGGACAGAAGAATAAATTGTAGGACAAATAGATTATGGTATCTAAATGTATCATGTGAGACATTTACATTATAACCATTTATATTTAGACAAAATGCAGAAAATAGTGTATAAATTGGTGGGTACGTATCTTTTAACTCAATTTTCACAAATTTCTCACTTTATAATACGGGCACCATTTGAAAGAGGACTACAGTTCCAGTAAGTAAACTAAAATGTGCCCCTATTACATTCTCAACCTGCACGTCAGCTGCATGGCTAATGTTCTTGGAATAAATGTATGTTTGGGCAGTTTTATTTTTAAAGTTTAGGGATGTTTCCTTTGCTCATCTTATCAGACCAACAGGCAGGGTCCGAATTCTCGTAAAAGCTACGTTATACAATATGCTTCGGTATTTCGTAAATTGTACGAGAATATGGGTCCAGGAGGTTTCCAGAGATTCTAACTGACTTATCCATCAAGTCAGGATTATTTTTTTCTTTCCATTGCAACCGACACTAAGTATGTAGTATTAATGAGGTCGTGATAGAAAATGATGTGATTCAATAGCTGTATTTGTCTACGACCCTCTCTCGCAAATAATTGTCATGTGTGTCATGCCCTACATGAATGCCATCCCAGTAAACACAAAACATTTGTATAGCATTTATACAATATTGGACCAACGCCGGAGATGATGGAGCTTTTTTAAAAAAAAAATTTAAGACCGAATTTTCGTGAAATACATAAAATTGTCGGAAGGATATGTTGTTAGGAAGTGTCTATTGACCCCGTCACGGGGTGTGCAAGAAGACTAAAACCCTTATTTAACCCGACAATGACAACCAATCAAAATTGTTCTTTCAATGCCCTGCTGTCAGTGTTTGTTTTTTGGCGCTCATTCATATCCCTGACTCCTGAAAACTATTATCGCTTGCAACATTTATAAAAGATATGAAAGCTGGATTACTACCAAATATATGTGAATAGGCAACTACACGTATTATCGTCCGTGGCCGCATTTGATTTATGGATTATGCTAAATTTCCACACAAACAGTAGTCGCAACATGTTTGATTACGACGCCCGCTGTACAGTATCTGAGACATTTACCCAAGGTTACTTTATTGTTGGTCCACCGTCGACGACACTGGGCCAACATTAAACCAACATTAGGTAAATGTATAGTCAGCTTAATGACGGGGAATGCCGGCCGCAGGTCCAGGCGGGGAAGGGGGGACGGCCTCGTTTTTTTCGAAATATTATTTTAAATTGGCCTCAGAATACCAACAAAAAACTTGAAGGCCGGCACCAAACCCTCCCCCCCCCCCACGTTTTGTTTCAAATCCTGAAAAACAACCTGGGCTAAATAACAATGAAAACTTTCTTATATAACCCACATAAAAACAAGTGGGTCATAAAGCTACATGTATTCCATTCTTCGTCTTCAACTCACATAAAATCACCCGGAATAATATGTGGCCTACTTATTTAACCCACAACAAAGCATCCAGGCTAAATAACTATTTCCACATCAAACAACCCGGGCTAAATAACAATCCCAACCTTCTTATTTAACCCGCAATTAAGAATCCATACTATATACCTATTTCAACCTTCGTATTTAGCCCACAACAAAGTATCTGGGTTATAAACGTTTACAACCTTCTTATTTAACCCGCAGAAAAGCAGCTGGGTAATATAGAACTATCTCAACCCTCATATTTCATCCACACAAAATCCACCGGGCTAGATAATTATCCCAACCTTCTTATTAAGCCCACAGAAAATCACATGCTGGCTATTTAACTATTTGAACCTTCTATTTAACCCAAATAAAAAGTAGTAGGTTTTATATCTTTTCAACCGACATATTTAACCCACAGAAACATCCCGGGCTAAGTAACAATACAAACCTTCTTATATAACCCACATAAAACAAGTGGGTTATAGAGCTATTTCAATCTTCGTCTTCAACCCATAACAAATCACCGTGAATAAATAACTATGTCAACCTATGTACTTATTTAACACACAACAAAACATACAGGCTAAATAACTATTTCGACACCAAACAACACGGGCTAAATAACAATTCTAATCTTCTTATTTAACCCGCAATTAATAACCCAGATTATATACCTATTTCAACCTTCGTATTTAGCACACAAAAAACACATCTGGGTTATAAACATTTACAACATTCCCATTTAACCCACAGAAAAGCAGCTGGGTAATATATGCCTATCTCAACCTTGATATTTTATCCACACCAAATCCACCGAGTTAGATAACTATCCCAACCTTCTTATTTAGCCCACAAAAAATCACCTACTGGGCTATTTAACTATTGGAACCTTTTATTCACCCCAAATAAAAGCAAGTAGGTTTTAGGCCTATAACTTTTCAACCGACATATTTAACCCACAGAAACATCCCGGGCTAAATAACAATACAAACCTTCTTATATAACTCATATAACACAAGTGGGTTATAGAACTATTTCAATCTTCGTCTTCAACCCACATCAAATCACCGTGAATAAATAACTATGTCAACCTATGTCCTTATTTAACCCACAACAAAGAATCCAGGCTAAATAACTATTTCCACATCAAACAACCCAGGCTATATAACAATTCCAACCTTCTTATTTAACCCGCAATTAATAACCCAGACTACATTGTATATGCTTATTTCAACCTTTGTAGCTTCCAGACCACAGAAAATCTATTTAACCCAAACAAAAGCAAGTAGGTTTTATAGCTTTTCAACCGACATATTATTTAGCCCACAGAAAACAACCCGGGCTAAACAACAATTCCACTCTTCTTCATGCCTACACATATTAAAGCATCCAGACATATTTTAACCTTATATAGCCCACTACAATGGACCTGGGTTTTATAATATTACAACCTTTTTATTTAACACACAGAAAAACAGCTGGGTTTCAGAACGATTTCCCAATCTTCATATTTAATCCACAACAAATACACCGGGTTAGATAACTATCCCAACCTTCTTGATTGACCCACAGAAAATCACCTGGGCTATTAAACTATTTAAACCATATTTAACCTACAGGAAAAACAGCTGGTTATAGAAATATTTTCGTATTTAATCCACATCACATCCATTGGGTTAAATAACTATTCGAACCTTTCTTATTAAAACCACAGAAAAGCAGCAGGGTTATTTCAACATGTCTGAGCAAGTTAATCTACAGTATATCTGGTGCAAAAGTTCGCTATGAGCGCTAGAACATAAATCGTTGTTGCTACAGTACACCTACGTAGCAGAATTGCTTTCTCGTAATGATTAAATTGTGCTATATTGATATTTGTTTTTGTTTTCTTTGTACAGGATAAAGGTACAGCGATACATTTTTTAGATCATTCTTCTGGAGACACGATTGCCCCGTGTACAGATGATACAGTAGTGTATGAGAGATAAATGTAGGTATGACTATCTACCTAATGTATGTGTTACCCAACAAATATTTAAGTTCTTGTAGTTATTATATTGTAAAAAAAATTATCAACATATTAAATGCAAATTTCGAATTTAATCACCACGAATAGGATATATTAAAAAAATAATTATGTTTCATTGATCCACTCATTATTTTATTTTTAGCAGTGGTTTTAGAAGAATATATATGGACACTCTATATGAACACTCAAAGTCATTGGCTATTTTTGTTTTATCTGTATAAGAAACATAAACAAGATCTACATTATTTTATGTGTGATATGATTTTCTTTCACATGGTCGCAGAGTAACACAAAAGTTATCCACAAAAGGATTACCTACTTCTTGTCTGTACATTATCAAATTCTCTAGTAGCTATAACAACTATCATTATATCGTTCCGGGACAATTGTAAACAAAGCACTAAATTCTAATACTTCCATTTGTATTAATTAAACAGGATAGTATGCCTACCCCCTACACTTTTCGCCACCCAATAGAAAACTATTATATGTACACAGAAGTAAAATACAGAAAATATGTGCCCCTGAGCCCTTGTTGAAAGGAAAATAAGATGTGTTTTCGCTATGAGGCAAAAACGAATGCATCTCTGCCAAGTATTTTAATTGACAATAACTACAAATCATTGCGCTATGACCAAAACCTTCTCATTTCGTACTCAGGCAGGTAAGTGCCTACATACAAAAGTATGAGGAATACGGACTAGCGGTACTTGGGATTACGCGCTCACAATGTATTTTTAACTTTTTGGACAAAAACAAATTCACCATACATTCTATAGTTCCTAAAATATTATTATAAATAAGTATAAACATAATGCTGTTTTAAAACTTTTTGGTAAATCATAAATGGTACCTTGGATAAAGGCGATAATAACTTAATGTAAACAAACGATGATAATAGTGTTCACTTTGCCTTATTATTTCACAAATATGTATATTTTTTTGTTTATAGCTAAATGTAATAATGATAACAGCAATTTGAAACATGTATTGCAGTAATATCGTGCGCTCACCATGTGACCTCAGAAAAAGTCATCGCCATGGAGTGGTATAAAAAAAAATACTTTAGGACTAAAATCTGATTCAACCCATCAACATTGCCCAGTTAAAAACAGGTCAGACGTTTCACTAACTGATTTAAAAATATTCACTTTTGATGGCCCACATACCTTAGAACGTTGGCAAAATAAATATGAATTCAATAATATCTAGATGGTTTAACACTTACAATGCTGAAATATTTGCGTATCAACCATGGAGACCAAAGAGTTGTTCCAATTTGAAATCATCACAAATAGCTTAGTTAGCTCTTTCTGTTTCATTTGAATATCTATGTTATGGGTCTATGGTCATTACAATTTGCTTATTCCTTCAGTGCTGGGGGCGTTTACGTCTATAGACGGTCCCCGCACTGAAAGGGTTGAGAATAATTTAGGGAAAATATCAGGGTAAAATATGTGACCCATCTGCACAAAATGAGTCGCATGTCGGCTCCATACAAGTTGAGAAAATGGGCAATATGCATGATATGGGCTAATAATAGCGAATTTTGTTTTTTGACAAATGTTGATGTTTTAAAGCCTAGAATTATCATTTTATGGCCAGAAATTGGTTCTACGCTCCAATATTAGTCAGAAATGACATATCACATGAGTGTGATTGTCAGATTTTTAGTTAATTTGTTTTCAAATTGGCCGCTGGCGACCATCTTGTATTTTACCTTTTTTTTAAAAACGCGCGAAGTTAACCAAAGTCCACCAGGACGATTCTGAAAGTAGACATCCTGAGCTATAAAAATCAATCGTTAAAAACTATAAATACAAAATTTCCAGGTTTGGCCGAAAAATCCTGTTTAGCCATAAGGAACTATTTTTTATACTATAAAGAGCTTACAATCAAATTTGTGTCGTGACTTAAAAGCCGATTTTCTCTATTTTCATTTTTTTAAATATTGACCCATTTCCGTCACTAAAATGATCATAACTCAGCTCCAGATCAACATAATTTCATGTTCTTGGTGTCATATTGAAGCTCCAGCTCTATTTTTCCAACATAAGACTCGTTATGTACAGATGGGTCACATATAAGCTCCGAGCGTCCCCACCATAGCGGTATAGTGGCCAAAATTAGAAGACAGTATGTCAAAGCTATTAGGCTATAGACTAAACCAGCTGAGAAGTTTCGCTCACGTATCAATAATATTTACCTTGACGACCCCAACCTTAGAACTATACTGTACATGCGGGTGGTCCTACGACATGTCTTCAGTAAATAGTGACGACTCGCCTACTTTGATATTGGGTGGTCGGCGTTGCAGATGCTGAGAGGCCTACTGGTCGTGTTTGCTGGAAAGAGACGGATGGAGGGAATAATGTAGGTGGGTCGTTGTGATTCGCTGAGTAAACATTTAGAGCGCCTAATACAAAGGCAGGCATGCGCAATAAGGTGAACTTCGACAGGAGTGGGTCTGTCGCAACGTAAATATTTTGATTCAGTGAAGTATAACGACCCACCAACTTTAAATCATAACTGACATGTGAGTAAACTGAATAACAATCGGATAGGATAGATTATTTAATAGACCTACACACATACTTGACCTCGCTTATTATTGGTTGGTTTTGATAATATTATGTAATATCCACATAAAAAAACACTTAATTATCATATTCCTGGTTATTATCAGAAAAGTGGACAGGCATGTACATCGATCGAGAGATCATCCACAGTCACTCGTCATACGGACCCTCGGGGCCAATGCACAGGCCCACGTCTTAGTGCAGAAGCATTTAATATTTAATTCAAAATAAACATATTCAGTGTGCAACAAGCCCCGTCTTTTCATCCCTGAGAGATGAGGTTTACCCAGTGTGCAGTGGGCCCCTCGTCCCAAACTGGGCCTAAAATATGAGGTTTACCCAGTGTGCAACCAGCTCCTCATCCATCCTAATTATCGTATCCCCGCGCATGCACTTATATTCGAAAATGCACTTAGTTTTCGAAAATAAGTGCATGCACTTATATTCGAACATAAAGATAAATTTTAAATTTATTCCAATTCGTTAAAATCGTAATTATTTGATGTATTCCAATCCAAAGTAAACTGAGCTAACGCTAGTAATCACTGGGACAGTTACTTTGAAGTTACCTTGCAGGAGTGACTCCAGGAAATAGGTGTTGACACTACCTGAACTGTTATATCACACCTCATTTGTCCCCACTTTTCAGCTATCATACCCATACCCTATCGCTTTGACGCCTTGAACTGTTGGCGCATATCTGTATTATGGGGCAATTCTCTCCTATTATCCACCCGTTAATAAATAATAAAAAAATAATATTGTAGTTTGTGTTTACGATCAACATTTTTTAAAATTATTATGTGCATTAACTAGTAATAGTCTTTAAGTCAATATAGTCATATTATTATTATTCTCACCTGAATTATATGTCTTGAGTTACACCGTGGTACGCGTAGTAATTTTCGAATGTAAGTGCATGCACGTAGTATTCGAATATAAGTGCATGCATTTATAAACGAACGAGAATATTTTTGGGAAAATGACATTCGAATTTCACTTATAAGTGCATGCACGTTTATGCGCGGGGATACTAGTCAGTTGGCCAGGAATCAGAAAAGAGCTTATTTAAGGTTTTCGTGTCGACTTTTCTGTGCATACCCAAAACCTTGCTAGATGTATTCTCAGACCTCTTATGATGAAACCCCGACCGGTTGTCGGCATTCATGTGTGTGCACTAGAGCTACAGAGTATTTTCAAAATGGCCGCCAAATCCACCCTTAAATTGTCAATTTACCAGCCAATCAACATTATTATGAACAGCAAACACTCAATTAATAATCAAAAACATTCTGGATGTACTATAGCTTTATTTTATTATACTTTAGGACAATATTATTTGATCTAGAGCTACAGAGTATTTTTAAAATGGCCGCCAAATTCACCCTTACATTGTCAATTTCACCAGTCAATCTGAGCTACTGAGCCCAAAAACCAGTTAAAATGATTAGAAGACATTTTTAAGCCAGAAACCCATTATTTTGCCCAAGTTTCTAACAATGTGAATCCTCGGTAGCCACCAATGAAGAAAAAATCATTTGACCTTGACCTTGAAATGACCCTCAATGACCTTGGTGTCATCTTATAGCTATGTCACATTAAAGCCATGAGGGTTATACTTATATATATATATATATATATGTCCACATATAATATATTATGCCATATCGTCATATTAAAGTGCCATTCTGATATTTACATGACATCTTAACCTGATATTACAATACCATATTTCCACACTATAGCAGGCCTGATATAAAACATTATGATACGCAATACATCCCTCAATTATATTTTAAGTAGTAGTCATTTATATTATCGAAATACTCAGTTTTTATTTTGGCAATGCCACTTAACATGATTTTAGTTGTGTATGTCATACCATTGTATGTCATCTGATTTTAACAAATTAACACAATCTTGTATATACATGTACATATATCTCTTTCATTTCTATGAAAGAGATATATGTACATGTGGCTTTTAATATAGGTAGCTGCACATAGGAGTTTCATTATTATACAAAATGTCATTTAATGACCAAGTGGCCTCGCATAGGGGTTTGGCTGCTCCTAAGAGTGGATGCTCACAGCAGGTTCTATTCACTACTGCATTGCCAATTATATTGCTATACTCACACTTTCTAAAGCCATATTTTGACATTATATGCTGATGTTGAATACAATATCTCGACATATAATTTCATTACCAGAACTCACACTGTCATATACAGTTAAACAAAATGTCATATATCGACTAGTTAATGTCCTATATATACATTATAATAGCATGTTGTGGGGAATTTGTATCATATCTTAATACTACAACCCCATATTCTGAAAATATGACATCCTATTGTGACAGTATGCTGATAACATTTTTTACCATATACAATGATGTGGATGTAATTTTTTTACACTAGTGCAGCTAGTTCAATATTATAGTATTATTATTTTATTAAAGTAACACATCCTGACACTGTAGTGCTTCATCCCATCATTGTATGGCATAATGTGGAATATTCCACCATGTCAGTGTCATGCTGGGGTAAAAAAACATAGATTTTTAAATGCCGGCATACCAAGATTTTATTTCCATATATTGTCTTTATAATTCCATATTATGTTAGGCCCTACTATGAGTAGCATATATCGACATTATCATGTTATAACATGAAATTTTAAGGTTTGTCACAAGATTTTACCAGCAATATAGTGACATTATAATGTAATGTGCCTACATTGTGATGCCATATTTTGACATTAAATTTTAACTTTAGATTTTTATAAAGTCGTTTCTGTGCACTATTGTACTGTACCATATATGCACGTAGATCTACTGACATAATGTATCATCTTGATACATTCATAACATATCGTGGCACAGATCTGTTAACTTTACTCTTATATCCGGTACTATTTATTATATTGGATAAAGCGGACATCTCACAGCAAATATGTTTATATCTTCATCAGCTAACTTTGTTGATATGAGTAATGTCATCAACCATACTATTTATTCAAGCGTTGAAAATGACAGACTTAAATTAAAAGAAGCGGAGAAATTTGTGATCGAACTGTACTATCCCTTTATCATCAACTGCTGTAGAAGTCAATTCACTTCCATGATAAAAAGCAACAGATCTTAAAAAAACACCCATAAAGGACGACTTACCCGAAACAGTTTATTAGGGTCTGTGCTGTGCCCATATTGCTCTCCTTGGTATATCATCCCAGGAGAATCAGCCCAATCGAATTATGCAACCCATCAGTAGCTGATCCAGAGGGAGCGCCGCCACCGCCCCCCTTAAAAAACCCTACTAATTTGGGCTTTTATATGCTCCAGAAAACACCATTTTGAGCCTCAGAGTTTGACATTTTTCTGGAGAGGCATGACCCCGGACCCCTGTGAAGGACATACATTATAGTAAACAAATTGGTATCAGTTGCTGAATCCACCACTGCCCAATGAGATGTCAGCTAATGCCTACTTCATGCCCAGAGCTCTGTCTCCTTGTGTACTGCAAGTAAACATACTATTATTAGTGTAGTTGTGCTATAGACGTCAGATGGGTTGTTCCTAATTGCTAATTGGTTCATATGGTTCATTCAAACATGGAAGTTCGATGTTTTACTGAATTTCCAAGATTCTAATATGTTATTTCTGTGTATGTTACATGTCAAGAGCACAGTATCGTGATTCATACTTGAAGTTACAAACTATCAGCCACTAGTTTATCATAATTATTTTGTTGGTTTGTTAAGCACAATCGGCTTTAAAAATGTATTTGCTTTTAAAAGCTGATGCGACAGTAACTATATTTTTGATAATTATGTATACTTATCTGGTCTCCCTAGCTTTATTTCTATGCATCTATTTCACATGTATTTGCATACATATGCATTCTCCCAGGCTTCATGTGTTATATACTATTATACTATATATACTATTATTATTATTTTGACTGCACAGTATATGGTATATCACAACAAAGTAGTATCCTGCATATTTCATATAACTATCACCCTAAAATACTGCTTCTAAAAATAGGCTGATCATTGATCAATTGCAAAGATGTTACTTGCATAGGGAAAGCACTCGGTTTAACCGTTTACCGTTTATTATTTTTTTCGGTGTGATCCAATTACTTAACAAATGTGATTTATTTCATTATAAGCTACATTTAAAATGATACTGTGCATATATCTGGTCTATTCTGTGTCATTTTCAAAAGGTTTTGCTTAATTGTAATAAATTAATTTATTCTCACGGAATTTTTTTTTGTGGTTTCGTAATAAATATTATTTTGCCCCTCAAAAACTCATGCACACACCTGCAAGCCAACAACCGGGTGCTAGTTATGCCCAGAGGTCCCCTTGACATACTAAAAAAGGTTTTAGGTATGCACGCTCAAGTGGTGACGAAACCCTCCTTGGCCACCTCTGGCCAACTGACTATACAGTAAGGATGAGGTATAGCCAGTGTGGAATGGGCACCTTACCCCTCCTAATATATGAGGTCTACATAGTGTGCAGTCAGCCCCTCATTCCTGACACTGCATCAGAGATGATGTTTACCCAGTGTGCAGTGGGCCACTCATCCCTGACAGATGAAGTTTACCAGTGTGTAACCAGCCCCTTCTAAGGATTAGGTTTAGCCAGTGTACAATGAGCCCCCCTCCCCCTCCCCCTCCCCCTGAGAGATGAGGTTTACCTTCTGTGCAGAGGGCCCCTCGTCCCTTCCGAGAGATAAGGTTTACAAGTCCTAGTGTGGAGTTGGCCCCTCATACCCCTTGAGTGTTGAGGTTTACCTAGTGTGCATTGGCCCCTCATCCCTCCTGAGAGATGAGGTTTACCTAGTGTGCAGTGGGCACCTCATCCCTGACTTCGCCTGAGAGATGAAGTTCACCCAATCTGCAACCAGCCCACCCTACAGCCCCTACTTCTCCCTGAGATGAAGTTCACCAGTGTGCAACCAGCCTCTCATCCCTCCTAAGAGATAAAGTTTTTCCAGTGTGCAATAATAACACAATAATAAAACAATGATTTTTAAAACTTTTATTACTATAAAAGTATTTTGCTAATTTTCTCTCTAACTCCTATTTATCCACCTAGCTTTTCTAGCGTAGATAGCGTTAGGCCTATGTTTCGTAAATATCTGCTTTTAAAATTCATCTGTCTAAAAAATATTTCAATTTGTAGCATTTGCTGGGTGTAGCTACAGAAGATAATATATCATACCCATGCCAGATGGTTAACATGGTTAATATGGGAGCAAGTTCATACTCTAGCTACCAGAAGATTATTATATTAGACAACACTTGATACTCCAGCCTCCAGACAGTTAAAGCGACGCAATCAGGCTAAAATCATAAAAAATCCTTAATTTTATTTTGGCTTCTTAATATCGCCATAATATGTGAACATATCCATAGTACTGCGTATGTTTTTTTAAGTTTTGTGTTGCGCATTAACCAGTTAAGCGAGAATAGTTGAGACACGTGATACCAGAGACCCCAGAGGATTAATGCATGTGTTACTCTAGTCCGGAAAGGGTTAATAAATAAAACATATGATACTCTAGGTATGACAAGGTTAATATAAAAAAATATGGTAATCTAGTCCACAGCGCAGTAATATACGAGACACACGTGATACTATCGACCCTCTGGACCTCAGAGGGTTAATACACGTCAAACTCTAGCCTATAGAGGGTTCAGAAATAACATCTATGAAGCCCTAGGCATGAGTAGGTTAAAAAAAGATAAGCATGATAGTGTAGTCCACAGAGGGTTAAGACATAAGAAACGTGATACTCTAGACCAAAGAAGGTTAATACGTGTGATACTCTAGTCCACATAGGCCTAATAAATAAGATATGTGATACTCCAGGCATCAGAAAGTAGCGTAGAGAAAATATGGTAGTCTAGTCCACAGAGGGTTGATACATAAGACATGTCATACTATAGACCCCAGAGAGTTAATACATGTGATATTCTAGATTGGAGGGTGCTAATACATAAGATATGTGATATTCTAGACATCAGAATGTTAATATAGGGAAAATCTGATAATCTCATCTCTTGAGGATGAGGGGCTCACTACAGACTGTGTAAACTTCACCCTGATAGATTGAAAGGCTCGCTACACACTGGGTGAAACTCATCTTTCAGGCCCAGTTATGGATGAGGGGCTCACTGCACACTGCCGGCTGAATCTCCTCTTCAGGATGGATGAGGGTTCGCTGCACACTGACTAAACCCTTATCTCTCAGAAGGGATGAGGGGCCCACTACACGCTATGTACACCTCATCTATTAGGAGGAATGAGAGGCCCACTGCACACCGGCTAAACCTCATTCTTAGGATGGATGAGGGGCTGGTTGCAAACTGGGTAAACCTCATCTTTCAGGGCCAGTCAGGGATCAGGGGCCCACTGCACACGGGGCAAACCTCATCTCTCAGGCAGTGTTAGGGATGAGCGGCTCACTGCACACTGGGTAAACCTCATCTCTCAGGAGGGATAAGGGGCTCACTGGACACTAGGTAAACTTTATCTATCAGGCAGAGTCAGGGATGAGGGGCTCACTGCACAATCGATAAACCTCATCTCTCAGGAGGGATGAGAGCTCCACTGCACACTAGGTAAACCTAATCCCTTAGGAGGGATGAGGGGCCCACTGCACACTAGGTAAACCTCATCTCTGAGGAGGGATGAGGGGCTGGTTGCACACTGGGTAACCTCATCTTTCAGGACAAGTCAGGGATGAGGGGCCCACTGCACACTGGGTAAATCTCATCTATCAGGGATGAGGGGCTCACTGCATAATTGATAAACCTCATCTCTCAAAAGGGATGAGGGGCCCACAGTGCACTTGGTAAACCTCATCTCTTAGGAGGAATGAGGGGTCCACTACACACTAGGTAAACCTCATCTATCAGGCAGTGTCAGGGATGAGAGGCACACTGCAAAAGCGATAAACTTCATCTCTCAGGAGGGATGAGGGGCCCACTGCACACTGGGTCAACCGCATCTCTCAGGAAGGATGAGGGGCCCACTGCACACTCGGTAAACCTCCTCTCTCAAGAGGGATAAAGGGCCCACTGCACACTAGGTAAACCTCCTCTCTCAAGAGGGAGAAGGGGCCCACTGCACACTGGGCAAACCTCCTCTCTCAGGAGTGATGAAGGGCCCACTGCACACTAGGTAAACCTCCGCTCTCAAGAGGGATGAATTAAGGGCCCACTGCACACTAGGTAAACCTTCTCTCTCAGGAGGGATGAGGGGCCCACTGCACAATAGGTAAACCTCATCTCTCAGGATGGATGAGGGGCCCGCTGCACACTAGGTAAGCATCCTCTCTCAGGAGGGAGGAGGGGCCTACTGCACACTGAGTAAACCTCCTCTCTCAAGAGGGACGAAGGGCCCACTGCACACTGGGCGAACCTCCTTTTTCAAGAGGGATGAAGTGCCCAATGTACAGTAGGTATAAACCTCCTCTCTCAAGAGGGATGAGGGGCTCACTGCACACTGGGTGAACCTCCTCTCTCAAGAGGGATGAAGGGCCCATTGCACACTGGGTAAACCTCCTCTCTCAAGAGGGATGAAAGGCCCATTGCACAGTAGGTATATAAAGCCTCCCCTCTTAAAAGGGATGAAGGGTCCACTGCACACTGGGTAAACCTCCTCTCTCAAGAGGGAGGAGGAGCCCACTGCACCCTGGGTAAACCTCCTCTCTCAAGAGGGATGAAGGGCCCACTGCACACTGGGTAAACCTCCTCTCTCAAGAGGGATGAAGGGCCCATTGCACACTGGGTAAACCTCTTCTTTCAAGAGGGATGAAGGCCCCACTGCACAGTAGGTATAAGCCTCCTCTCTCAAGAGGGATGAAGGGCCCAATGCACACCGGGTAAACATCCTCTCTCAAGAGGGATGAAGGGCCCATTGCACACTGGGTAAACCTCCTCTCTTAAGAGGGATGAAGGGCCCACTGCACACTAGGTAAACCTCCTTTCTCAGGAGGGATGAGGGGCTCACTGCACACTGGGTAAACCTCCTCTCTCAAGAGGGTTGAAGGGCCCACTGCACACTAGGTAAACCTCCTCTCTCAAGAGGGTTGAAGGGCCCACTGCACACTAGGTAAACCTCCTCTCTCAGGAGGGATGAGGGGCTACTGCACACTGGGTAAACATCCTCTCTCAGGCGGGGCTCGCTATACACTGTATATGTTTATTTTTCTAATTGAATATCAAATGCTCCCTACACTAAGATGTGGACCTGTGCATTGGCCGCATGACGAGTAACTGTGGATGATCTTATGATCGATGTACATGCCTGTCGGCCTCGGAGTGCCAGATGGAACATACTCCACTAATCGATGCTTTTGAAAATTAAAAATGCGAACATATTTATTGTGCTAGTCGAATGGACCCAATGCAATGCTTCTTTTGACAACCAATAAGAAACCTCGTTACATCATTCACGGGGTGCCCAAGGACACCTTAATTATCTTGCATACACCGCAGGGGCTGTATACTCTGGTCCCCAGAGCCACACTACGCGGCGTGGCCGAGCTTCATGTAGCCTCTGGTATGCCCCAGTGGCGAATGTTTGTGACTAGTTGCTATATTTAGATGAAAATAGGGTAATCCCCGAATTCAGGCATTTTTGTAAGGTCACTTCCCCGGATGAAGAGTTAGTCACAGTTTTGTATTTCCCCTCTGACGCATTTCCTAAGACTTGACCCAGAACATTATTCACCGGCCTCAATAGCACAGGCATGATGATCACGTGACTAAGAACCTTGGCCCATACCCGGCCATAAATGAAATTGGCGGGGCTCGCCAGGCAACGGGCTGTGTAACTCTATATTTCCTTTATTTCGGCCGCCACGGTGTATCGAAGGCGCAAAATCAGCGGTTCCACGCCCCGTCACGGGACATGGAAGAGCATTTAACTGTTATTTGCCCCGTCACGGGTTATCCAACACACTTTTCTTGCCTTGTGTGCCCCGTGACGGGGCAATTAGACCCGGCCTGTTAGGAAGTGTCAAATAAATATTTAATGGCCCCTGAAAAAATGTGACTTGCTTCGGTTGGCATCACCAGTAAACACAAAACATTTGTTTAACATTTATTCAATGATGGCCCATTTATTTGAGGTCGAAGACGTTGGGCCGACGTTGTATGAATACTGTACAAATGTTTTGTGTTTGCTGGGAATATGCGAAGTCTGCTATGTCTCTTTTTACTTCATTAGAATGCCTATGTGAGTAGGAGGGGGGGGGGGGGTGGAGTATTTTTGAAATAAATATTTTGAGACCGAATTTTCGCGAAATAAATAATTGACGGAAAGACCTGTTGTAAATAAATATTTAGTGGCCCTTGAAAAAATTTGCTTGGCTTCGCTCGGCATCACTAAATGACGTCTAAATTTGTGAAGCCTCAAAATGAAATGAAATTTCATTTCATCTCGCTCGTCTCTTTATCCTCCAGATTCAATAATTAAGTCTAGTATGGGATCCAACTTTGTAAACAGAAAAAAATTCTGAGAAAGTGAAATAAATACTTTGCTTGAAGCAGAGTGTGAAAAAATAAAGCACTGCACACAGGGAGTGAAATACATTGTATATAATTTTTCCAGTTCAAAAACTCCAGCCGTCAGATTCTGACGTCTAGAAGGTTAATTTTTGATAAACGTGACAGACAGTGGGTCAACATCAAACGACCATTGGTTTAGCTTCCCGTGCTAGCTGGTATTGTTTTTTCTCACGTGAAAAATCAAACTGTGAGCGCCGAAGCTGACCCAGCGTACGACGCTCACGTTCTAGAAAAAGCGAGACGTTGTACGAATGCTGGCTTAATGTTGGTTACACGGGTCAATAAAATCATGAAATTAATGATAGAATAGCAGGCCAGCGTCGCAGACGGTGAGCCACCGTTTTACCAACCTTTTTTCAACGTCTCCTGTTTGTCGCCCAACCTAGCACACCCTGAACCAAAGCTGGTTTAATGTTGGTCCACCGTCTACGACGCTGAAACAACAATAAATCACCATTGGTTCGAAATGTTGTGTTAGCCAGCGAGCTGTTGAAAGCTCCCAGCAGACACAAGACGTTGAATCAATGTTGGTTTAACGTTGGTCCAACGTCGTAGACGTTAACGAATCTGTGAAAGGAGCCAACAACACGCTTCTTCAAGCCCGGACCACTGCTAAAACGGTGAAGATATTCCATGACTGGGAGACTGTGAGATCGAAGCATGCCATGTTCAAATCAATGACGAGCTACCTACACCGAGTGAAGACGATCCTTTTTTAGTGGCAGCATCCAGGAATACTGACCTCGCGCTTCATCTCGAAGCTGGAGAAGCACTGAGCAAGATGTTCTTTGCTATGGACAGACTAAAGTACAAGCGACTCTGGCCGCGGTACATTGCAGACATGTATGACCTAAGTAAGAACCAACCACCCAAATACCTGGAGGGAACTGGAAGCTGTCAACATATCAGTCACAAAGAACGAAATCCCGTTTGTGTCCATTGGTGCAGACCAAGCATGCGAACATCTGAACAAGCTGATGAAGGTTCGTGCTGGACTCGTTGGCATATCCATCAACGCCAAAGTCAGACAGAGTTTCTTTATGGCTGCACCTGAACTGTCGTGCCTGTCAAAATAGTTCAATAGAGATGTACTTGTCTGGCAACAAGGAAAGCAGTGTGAAAATCCGTGACAAGACTGTATGGGGGCAGGCAGGCGTCGCTCAGCAGCAGCTGGATCCTCTGAAGCACGGCTTCAGTCAATACTGAAGTGCTCTCAGCCCCCCAAGGCCATAAGCGAGATGGTGAGATGCCAGTGTAGATGAGAGATGCCAGTTCTTGCTGATCAAATAATCTATCGTGCGCAGACCTCTGTCTGTGCGGCACTGAGTGTCAGAATGATGAGGACACTCGGGCTGACATGTTGTTGTGACAGTGATGATGATGAATAAGAGTATTAAGCGATGATGACCCTTGCCCTTGAATTGCAATGATAAACAATTCCGATTATTAATAACTGTTTTTCATAACTGTTTTCAAGCCAATATGACTACTTAAAATGTCGGAAGTGAAATATCTGGCACATCATACACTACAGAATACAATAAACATGATACATGACTTTGTTATTATGATGTACTTGGTGCCACGGGATTCCTTGCCCCTACAAATGTACGTTTAGCCGTTAAAATCAAGGCTCTAAATCCCCTAGATGCTGAGATATTGAGAAACACACATTTTTAAGGCGGCCATTTTGAAAATTCAAGATGATTGCCTTGCTGTTAAGTTTAGCTTATTTTACTTGATACCACAAGATTCCTTGCCCTCCAATATAGGTTTAGCATTAAAATCGGATCTCTATGTCACCTATATGTCGAGATATTTAGAAAAAAACATTTTTTTATGGCGGCCATTTTGAAAATCCAAGATGACCGACATATATACATCTGGGAAATTGGAAACTTTGTTTTTCGGATTGCCTATGCAACACAGTTTCCAAAAATGTATAGGTTTGCAAGTCTCCCAAAAATGCCAACGAAATTACATAGTAAATGATATTATAGAGCTATGCAGAGTAAAACTACCTGCAGGGGAGACCGGGGCTAGTTCGCACAGGGGTTAGTCAGAACAGTGCCCATAATTGTGTGGGTAAATGTATTTTCGTTCTGTGCTACCTCCTAGCGAAGGACAGTATCAGTACCCTTGACTTCTTGATCGAAAGTTTTTTTCAAAACCAGTTATGAAAAAGTAAAAACACTTTTTCATTTTGAGGGGTCAAAAGTATTTTTTTGCTATCGCACAAAATGTTATTTTGCTCAATGTTTGCCATTGAACCTGACATAAATAATCTTTTATACATGTGAGGTTGCCTTCTATGATGTTAGCTCTAAATATAGAATTTTGCAAAATACGTCTTTTGTGGGGTTTGTTCGAACAAAGAACAAATAAAGTGCGACTGTTCAGACTAACCCCACAAAATATCTGGTACATCCAACACTGTTCAGACACACCCATCTTATGTTCGAACTAACCCCAGGTGTGGGGTTTGTTCGAACAGTGAAAAATCTAACTTCAACATGTTTTTCTGACGCTACTTTGTATTCAATTTCAGAATAATGTATGCTTAAAATAACATCTATAGTTGAATACTTCTACAACAAAAATATCAATTTCCTAACTTGACCATATGAAAAATTAAATCATTTTTTCAAAATTTTGTTAGAACTAGCCCCGGTCTCCCTACCTGTTTTATTATTCTGGTTACAATTTATTAACAACTTTGCAGAATTACCAGACGACATTGAAAATAACGACACGTAATAATCATGAGTGTTTTGGGGGATTTTGCTCAAATTTCCATAGTTTGATAATCTGCAGTAGTTGATATGATACGTGTCATGCATGCATAGCCGAGTTGTGTGTTACGTAGCATTTTGGGAATCTGGTCTATAAGAATGTTTGTTTATATACATATGTACATTAAAACTGAGTAAATAAATCTGGGTAATATAGCTTGTAACATACGAAAGTTCTAAGAAATTTTCAACTCCGTACATTTTTGCTCCGAACATACAGGTTTACTTCTGGGATTATGTGGGTGTTGGTGTAATACGGGCTATGACATTATCATATTCCGTACCTTTTTAATGCATTATAAATATTTATTCTGGAATAATGTGGACTTTCAAAACATGTTGAAAATATTTACTAATGTTGTTAGAACATGTCTTTAAGCTCAAAAATGCATATTATCTAGCTGATTTGTAAACCTTTGAATAGTTCGACTTTCAGCATCACATTAAATTCAGAACAGAATGAACTTTTAACGGGGTAAACAGAAACTCTAGTATGCAATTATTATACTCTGAACCACTCAAATTTGACCAAAATTAATCTAATTAGGTTTTTTTCGAAAATAATAAAAAACGGTACATAAGGGGTCTTGTCAAGTTAAAAAATGAAAAAAATCCGAGAACAAATTGTATTGGCCAGACCGCCACCCCCTATCTAATTTTGTTCCATGTATAAAAACCAACAACACAAAAAAAACCCACGCAAAAAATCCGAGTTGAAGCTTGACCCATCCCCCTTTTCCGAGTTTTCCTCGGATATTTGGATTTTTTTAAACTTTACAAGACCCCTAAGTTCATACATTGTAGTTTATTTTTTGCAAAATTATGCTCAGAGAAGGACACCAATAGACAAAAGAATAAATTGTAGGACATATAGATTATGGTATCTAAATGTATCATGTGAGACATTTATATTATAACCATTTATATTTAAAAAAAACCCAGGAAATAGTGTATAAATTGGAGGGAAGGTGTCTTTTAACTAAATTTTCACAAATTTTTCATTTTATAATACGGGCACCATTGGAAAAAGGACTAAATAGTCGGGGCTGTTAGGGATATTTTGGGGCAAATTCTTCCAAAGCTACTAAATTTTGCACAGATATAAAACAGATTATACTCTTTCGATTTACGATGGATGCCAAGACGGGAATCGCTCAGGGCCGGTGTATTAGCAAAATCCAAGATGGCCGCCTTTTAGATTTGAGGTATACCTTACTAAGGATAAACAAAGGGCTATGATCACGTGATATATCGATATGTGTTATAGTAATTGCCCATTTAACTACTCCTGATGTTATTTTATTTAAATAATTGGATTTCTTCACTATTATTATTGCACAAAGAGGACAATTTTGGAGAAAAATGCTTGAAAATAATTAGGTTTCATACTAGACCAGACAGCTGGGGGTAAGGTGTCACCCGGAAGGGGAATTTAAGCCAATATTATTTTTACATAGCTGGGCTACTCAGGGGGGGGCAGAATGAACCTGTTGATCAGGTAACTGCGGCTGCTTTACTGAAATAAGACAAATATGTACATGACCTATGTGCGATTCTGGTCTGATTTTGAGAAATCTAGCGTATTACAGACTTTTGCCCACTGAGTTTTGAGCTCTATCAATATATTTAATATCAATACAAAGTTACTGACACAGGCGTTTACATGGATGTCCCATATTGTGTGTCAGATCATTGACAAATGCGCCAGAGAGCTTTCAGTTGGTATTTTAACCCCTAATTTTACCTATTTTTCATACTTATTCTGTATGTAGTTAAAATTATCTCAGCTGATTTTTGTATGGTATAAATGTTTGTTTTTAATTTAAACATGTTATAGAACTATTGTTGACTTGAGACTTCAAATAAACCCATTTGGAATAAAAATAAGGAGTTATGTGAAAATATTACATCCTTTTTTGGTTGGACGTAACAATTAGCACGCTTTTCTTCAGGCTAGGGAAATTGACCATACGTCACATTTGTGCCAAATGAGTAGTCAAATTTTGAGCTATATCAATTTATTTAATATCAATGGAAAGTTACTTTCACATGGATGTAATATATTTTGTGTCCGATAATTGCTAAATTCACTAGAGAGCTTTATGTTGGTATTAATTTCATCTATTTTGCAATTTTTTTTCAGTAAATAGTCAAAATACTTTTCTCCCAGCTGATTTTGTATGTGGTAAATGTTTGGTTTTGATTCAAACATGTTCTAGAACTATTATTGACTCAAAATAACCCATTTGAAATAAAAGGAGCTATTTCAACATATTACACACTTTTTTGGTTCGACTTAAAATTTGCGCACTTTTCAGCCGGCCTGGGAAAATTGACCGTGTTTCACATTTTTGCCCAATGAATACGCAAATTAAAAAATGTATCAACATTTTTTATTGCAGTTGAAAGTCACCATCAAGGGCTTTAGCGTGGATACATAATATTTTATTTCTGCAACAACGCGCAAAGTTGGTATTTTATCTCTCCATCTGAACAATTTACAACGTTTTTAGTGAATATCAGCAGGACTTCATCTTGCTCATGTTAACTTGTTATGGTATAAATGTTTGTTAATACGTTTACATTTTCTGGAGTTATTTTTCAAAACTGATCTTGACCACTGAAGAAGAGCTCTAAAAGTTATCTCAGCCACTACAAAGGTGATCTGACAAAATGGTGTCAGCCACTGAAAAGGTTATCTAAGCCAATAGAAAGTAATCTTGGCCACTGAAGAAGTGATCACAGCCACTTTAAAAATATCTAAATCACCACAAATGTGATCTTATCCACTAAATAAGTGATTACCACCGCTCTAAAATTTATCTCAGCCACTACAAACGTGATCTTGGCCACTGACAACGTGATCACAGCTACTTTAAAAAGTTATCTCAGCCACTACAAATGTGATCTTGGCTACTGGAGAAGTGATCACAGCCACTATAAAGATTATCTCAGCCTTTACAAAGATGATTTTGGCCTCAAACAAATTGGTGTCAGCCATAGAAAAAATTATCTAAGCCACTACAAAGTGATTTTGGCCACTGAAGAAGTGATCACAGCCACTTTAAAAGTTATCTCAGTCAGTACAAAAGGGATCTTGGCCACTAACAATCTTATTTCAGCCCCTAAAAAGTGATCTCAGTCACTACAAAAGTGATCTTGGCCACTAAAAAAAGCCATCACAACCACTTTACAATTCATCTCACCCACCACGAGGGTGAACTTGGCCACAAGCAAAATGATCTTGTCCACTGAAGAAGTGATCAGAGCAACTTTGTAGTGGCTGTGATCACTTCTTCAGTGGTCAATATCACTTTTGAAATACTCAACAACATTGCCCGAATTTACAGTGAGTATTTCAAAAGTGAGACCATTTGACGTGCGACACAATTCTGAGAATAAACCGGAATGAAGTTAATTCCTTATTTCGGACATGTATGTCCAAAATAGAAAATACGGGAATGTTGTCTTTATATCTTGCTTAACTGGTAAACGCGCAACACAAAAATAAAAAAAAACTTTTGCAGTCCTATTATATGGACATGTTTACATCATATGGTCATATTAAGAAGCCAAAATAAAATTACCGAGTTTTCGATGTTTTAGCCTGATTGTGTCGCTTTAAAAAATGTACTACACGTCAAATGGCCTAACTTTTGAACTATACAATATCTTCCAGATATATGGCAAATGACTAGAAAATAGTGTTGACAAAATGTTATGAAAACGCTTGGGAATTGATCAACAAAAAACAAACTTTCATTTTAGACCATCCTTCACCGTTGGACAGACTATACTTTAGGTTAGGCTGTATATATTGGCAACATGGATTTCTATTTATATTAGCATGTTGATGTAAATAATGTATATGTCTGAAAATTATTGAAATCGTGCAGTCATTTGACATAATGTGGACGGATCATTCAAGATTTGAGAAAGAAAACAATTCCCCAGCGCCAACAGCAAAAATTAAACGATACCAACGTACCCTGATCCCACACAGCCTGGTCCTCTGGCAATGACTGCAAAACATAAACTATTTATTTTTAAACTAATTATATTGCAAACACGTTATATGTATAATTTTTTACACTTTTAATAATACGGTAAATAATTTTAGTGCTAAATATTTTTACTTCTGCATGCTACGCTGTAATATAATTCAACTATTAGTTGTCAGTAAATGTTATTATTATGTATGGCGCATATGCTATAAATAACATTCAATTACATTAAATATGATATTTCGGGAATGAATCTGCTGAAACGTTGTTTGTGACTAGGTTGTAGAACTCAAATTTTGACAATCATGTGTGGAAAATGGCAATAAATTAGGATGATCGCGTGGTTCCAGTGACAATCACTTCCGTAGTGTATCATTCCTAATTTCAGATGTTGTATTAACTTTATTGACGGCAGTAAAAAAATCTATAATGTTCAATAATCAATTTAACCATTTATCGATGATACTGTTCATTTATTATTCGTTGGCCTGTGATCATATAATTGTTGTACTTGTGTGGAAATGATTGAAAAAACGTGCAGTTATTTGACATGGTATGAACAGATCATGATAATTAGACGTTGTGCCAATAACTCACATAAAAATGTGACATTTTGGGGAGAAATCAATCGAAACTTATGAAAAACATACGGATCATAAATTATGCTTCTCAGTAGCGTGTTTTATCTCGTGTAATTTAAGGTTTTAATTATTATATTGCTTAATTCTGATATTTCTGATATCTAGTGGTGGCCATTTTTGATTTAGCCCCTACGGTGGAGCAAGGCTATGCCTTTCTTGGCATCCACCCTAAATCGATCAAGTAGGGTTCTGTCGACATCTGGGCCAAATTTGATAGCTTTGATAGTCCATTTATTGCCCTAACAGCCCCGACTATAAAGTTCCAGTAAGTAGACTAAAATGTGCCCCTATTACATTCTCAACCTGCACGTCAGCTGCATGGCTAATGTTCTTGGAATAAATGTATGTTTGGGCAGTTTTATTTTTAAAGTTTAGGGATGTTTCCTTTGCTCATCTTATCAGACCAACAGGCAGGGCCCGTGTTCTCGTAAAAGCTACGTTATACAGTAGGCTTCGGTATATCGTAAATTGTACGAGAATATGGGTCCAGGAGGTTTCCAGAGATTCTAACTGACTTATCTATCAAGTCAGGATTGTTTTTTTCTTTCCATTGCAACCGACACTAAGTATGTGGTATTAATGAGGTCGTGATAGAAAATGATGTGATTCAATAGCTGTATTTTTCTACGTCCCCCTCTCGCAAATAATTGCCATGTGTGTCATGCCCTACATGAATGGCATCCAAAATGAAATGAAATGAATCGGGCTTTATGCCATTTTTGTGCACATATAGGCTAAACTGGGCCAGGAGAACCTCCTGAGGATGGTAAGATGATTGAGATGACACTGTCCTCCAGACACAGGATTCGAAATTCGAGCCTTGGCGGTCTGAAGCCGAGCACGCTACTTCTCGGTCACGGAGGCTCCCCACAATACTGACTTTCACACGTGGATGGGGAAGAAACATTTTGTTTCTTCCAAACCGCCGAGACCGGGAACCGAACCCCGAACTCTGGCGTGAAAGGCAGCGGTGCTAACCACTACCCCAGATCCCCCGCCCGAATGGCATCCCAGTAAACACAAAACATTTGTATAGCATTTATACAATATTGGACCAAAGTCGGGGATGGTGGAGCTTTTTTACAATAATTCTTTGAGACCGAATTTTCGTGAAATAAATAAAATTGTCGGAAGGACATGTTATAAATAAATATTTAATGGCCCCTGAAAAAATGTGATTTGCTTCGCTTGGCATCACCAGTAAACACAAAACATTTGTATAACATTTATTCAATGATGGCCCAACGTCTGCGTTGTAATGCTATACAAATGTTTTGTGTTTACTGGGATATCATCTTAATAAAAATAAATAATGTCCGCCATTCTTCTTCTTATTATTGTGATTTTTATAATGTCCTGTTTTTTAATCTTTCACAAGTCGGTATTAATAAATATTGTTGCTACTGTTCATTGTATGTTTATTTTAGGTTAATATTTTTTTATTTTTTTTTAACACTTGAAATAGTCACCCGCACTGAAAAGGGTGGTTTGAGTTGGCCGGACTGGGAGTTCATCCACTATCACTGAGATCTGCACGTATCTAGATCATGACTCTAGCAAACACAAAATATTTGTATAACATTTATACAACGGTTAGACCAACATTGTATAAATGTTTTATGTTTGCTATGACATGGCCTTTACTATCTCTATGATCATATAGTACGTTTAGAAACCCAGCATAGTCATGGTAGTAAATACCTTTATCGTCTGGTGACCCAATATGGGTTTGGCCTATAATCTAGGACGTCCTCAAAATGTCAACTTTGACAATATGCGAAGTCTGATATGTCTCTTTCTGCTTCATTTGAATGCCTATGTTAGTAGGGGGGGGGGGTGGAGTATTTTTTAAACAACTATTTTGAGAAAGTGAAATAAATATTTTGCTTGAAGGGACGTCCTCAAAATGTCAACGTTGTCAATATGCGAAGTCTGATATGTCTCTTTCTGCTTCATTTGAATGCCTATGTTAGTAGGGGGGGGGGGGGTGGAGTATTTTTTAAACAACTATTTTGAGAAAGTGAAATAAATATTTTGCTTGAAGGCAGAGTGTGAGAAAATCAAATATTGCAGACAGGGAGTGAAATACATTGTATATAATTTTTCCAGTCTAAAAACTCCAGCCGTCAGATTCTGACGTCTAGAGGATTAATTTTTGATAAGCGTGACAGACAGTGGGCCAACAATAAAACACTATTGGTTCAGCTTCCCGTGCTAGCCGGTATTGTACTTTTTCACCTGAAATTAAACTCTCAGTATCGGAGAAGGGACGGAAACTTTGGAGGAGCGCCGAAGCGAACCCAGCGCATGACGCTCACGTTCTAGAAAACACAAGACGTTGTACGTATGCTGGCTTAAGGTTGGTCACACGAGTAAACATGTTGATAGAATTTCGAGCCAGCGTCGCAGACGGTGGGCCACCATTCTACCAACATTATTTCAATGTCTCCTGTTTGTCGCCCAGCCAAGCACACCCTGTACCAATGCTGGTTTATTGTTGGTCCACTGTCTACGACGCTGAGCCAACAATAAATCAGCATTGGTTCGAGGTGTTGTGTTAGCCAGGGAGCTGTTTGACAGCTAGAACGGTGGACCAACATTAAACCAACAATTCAACGTCTTGCGTCTGCCTGGCTGCCATCATTTCAGATCACCCTACGTCATCAACAAGACATCGTCACTCAGCCGTGAGTCGGTACCAGGTCGTTCAGGCCTCCACTTTTTATTCACATGTCATATGAGACCCCTCCCACCCTATGTTATCTCGGGTCTCGATTGGTCACGTTGACATCGATTGTGTGAGCATTTTCCCCAAACATTCGCAAAGTTAAATGTGTCACATTTTCGGGAAAATATTCGGCAGTACACAGTAAACACAAAACATTTGTATAACATGTTTGTACAATGTTGGACCAACGTCGAAGACGCTGGGCCGACGCTGTACAAATGTTATACAAATGTTTTATATTGCTGGGATATAATCAGTGGCGTCTAATCTGATATTGTACCACTAATAATAGTGTTGTGATGCATTGTCACGTGCATCATTAGTAGGTTCGATATATTGAACATGAAGTGATATGAAACGAATGGGGTTTCAGGCCACTTTTCTGCACATATAGGCTAAACTGATATACTAAACATAACAAACAAGACAGCAAAAACCTGTAATAACCGGCCGAGGTTGTTTGATCTTTTAACAGCCGGTTCCGATTATACTCGTTTTTTAATATGGCAAATTAAAAACCATGTAGCTTCGAGCAAGTCAAAGATAAAATGTGACCTAAATTAACAATATTGTAACTGCATATGACGGTGTGACACGTTTACGAAAATTTGCCGGATGTGTTTTTTGCCACGTTTTTTAATAAATAAAAAAAATGTCAAACCATCGCAAACGTTCACACAACTAAAAAGTTTTCTTATACAATAGGCAATGGTATAGACCCAATTAGCCAATCAATTTCCGTAATTTTATTTGATAATTACAAAAAAATAATATCCCCAGTGATATATGATAAACCTCAAGTAAGTGATTTATACCAAAAAAAAACTATTCATAGGACAATTTGATTGAATTAGAGAGCTGGATACATTAAGAAGTATAAAATGTCGATGACTTAACCTTTTCACTACCATACATGACGGAAATTTCCGTCGTCATTCGTCAATGAACGTAACCATAAAATGACACAAATTTTCGTCAAATATATACTACATTTATGTATTTTTCGTCATTTGAAGCTGGAAATTGCGTTAGCAATTCCAGCTTCAAATGACGAAAAATAGAACTCCTACACCAGTATATCTGGATCCTGGCATGCACTCCGGCCTGGAAGTCAAAGGGTTAAGAAGTATAAAATGTCGATGACTTAATTGGCTCCGTTGCCATGATCATGTATGTATATTTAGAAGCAGGTACTATCACGTCAGTCCAATCAAATACATCAAATATAACTGATGACACCAATAATCTGATAATGCTCGCTGAAGTTAATAGGCAGTATCAACTTACTTGTAAAGTGAACAGATACTGCCTCTTGGCTTCGCACGACAGAATACATGATAATAATTTATGACCCCGGGTATTTGACAGTCTACATAGTGACTGGTGCCAAGTAGCCGTCAAACCTGAAGAATAGTTCACACCCGACTGCCTTTCTCTATGTAGGATTAATGTTGGGCCGGTGCCTACAACGCTGGCCCTACATTAAACCAACATACAGTCAATGGATGTGATATACATCTCGGTGGTTTGCGTGGGCGTTCACGTAATTATGTATGTGACTTGTTGAACAAGACTACTAAATGTTAGAGCCTGCGGTGTCATCATTTAGCTGTTTGCCCAGATATTATCGACGTATCTTAGTATAAAAAATATCAAGATTAATTGATACTATTATATGTAGCACTTGCTAAAACCGCACTAAAACATCACATAATTATGCTTTGATCTGCTGATGTCTGCGGTGTCCTGAAAACAAAGAAAGACCATATTTGGTCCAAAAGATGGTCTAGAATGCACCTTTTGAAGAGCACGGAAGAGGATGACTAGCATTATCTTTTGTCAGAAAATCAGCACAAATACACCGTCAGTGAAATCCTGGATCGCCACTGGTATGGTATGATTGTGTGAGTGGTGCTAGTCCAATTAAAAAAATATCCAAAATTGGGCTACCTTTTATTTATATTTTACGTCTCATCTCTCATTGCAATGAGAACGATGACAAAAATCTTATAAAGATGGTAGTCGTGTTAACCCCCAACCCTTTAACCGCCGGTGTCGCATATATTTGGGTTTTCATTTTTTATTAGCACATTAGGCACCACATCTTAAATATGTTAAAGATAAAATGTGACATCAACCAGCAAGATTTGAAAAGAGTTGACCTCCATTTTGTCACATCTGAATAATTTTCACCCACTTGAAGTTGTGGATCGCGTCAGCGAGACACAATTTCAAGTGGGTGAAAATTCAGATTGAATAATTTGGCGGTTAAAGGGTTAAAGCGCTGAATTGTTTTATAAAAACCATGGAGTCCAAATAAATATATATAATAAATAATATAAATGTCTTTTTCAGATCTTTCCGATTCATTTGAATACCTATGGTATGGGATTACGATCAGTAGAAATATTTTTTTTCTTACAGTGTGGGGATCGACTTGAGTCGTCAGAATCTGACGTCTACAGACGTCAGATTCTGACGACTATGGATCGACTTTAGTCGTCAGAATCTGACGTCTACAGACGTCAGATTCTGACGACTAAAGCCGATCCCCGCGCTGTAACCCTAAATGAAAGGGCTAAATAAATATAGCAGATAAAAATTAAATCTTCACCCGACCCACAACTTCGAGTGGGTGAACATCACTCATACTTGCCTAATTTGAGACCAAACATTTGCCAATCTGGATTTCTAAAAACCCATTTTATTCCGAATATCGGTGATGTTATCGGCCGATAAACAAACAAAACGACTATAGTCACGCTTAACGGTGTAAAAGTAAATGACAAGTATCTAAATTCTTATCAATGCTAGCTCTCTTAATAACCTGATATGTGAAATGCATATATTGATAAAATTTAAAATACAAAATCAGAGTTGGGCGATGATGGTTTTAGGACAGACGGGCGTAAACGCAAACGTGTCAGATCAGTGGATCGGTCTATCGGCGATGCGTGAAGTGACTTGACGGAATTACTCCATTGACAAGTCGTGATGAATAGCTTGCTGGGGAATTACCTCGGCTTTATCTAAGTCTAGATCTGTGCTGGGACAACATTGTAATCCAGCTGCCATTGAAAATTATACGACAGGTCCGGGGTTTTTTCCAGGGACAAGCCCATAACCTGGTTTTGCGGTAGTTTGAAAATGCAGTGAATGTCACCTTTTTTTGCTAAAATTAGTTTGTCTTATACTTTAATAGCATCAGAGTCTGACGTCTCAAGTCGATCCCCGCACTGTAAGAGTAAAAATATTTATAATGGCCGTATACCCATGACATAGATATTTGAATGAATGAATCAGAAAAGCTAGCTAAGACATTTATGATGATTTCAAATTGAATGAAACCCTTTGGTCTCCATGCTTTAAAAACAGCGTTTTAAGGGTTGACATTCACACACAGCTATGCTGAGAGTATATATAGTGCAATATTAACAGTGACAATATTTGGCATTGAATAAAGGCCGGAAATTCCCCCTTCGCAGCAAACACAAAACATTTGTATACCATTTGTACAATGTTGGACCGACGTCGAAGACGTTGGGCCGACGTTGTGCAAATGTCATGCTAATGTTTTGTGTTTGCTGAGAATTGTCACCGGGCGTCACGCAATGACACGTTCACAGGGGTGAGCAGTGCCAGAAAATACAGCTATAATTCTATCACACGCCCGTCATTAAAAAAGGTACGGTCGCAGGCAACAGTTTATCTGTCCATGGTACTTTTCCATGTTGTCACTATATGTCACGACCCCTTACAGCGCGGGAATCGACTTTATACATCAGAATCTGACGATCCCCGCTCCGTAAAAATAAAAATATAATGGCCGTAGACCCATAACATAGGTATTCAAATGAAGCAGAAAGAGCCTACATTTATAATGATTTCAAATCGAAAAGACCCTTTGATCTCCGTGGTTTATACGAGAGTATTTCAACGTTTTAAGGGTTATCCTTGAAGGGTGTACATTGAAAACATACATATTGTCAGACCTCTAACCTGTAACCGATCTGCACTCTTCAACTGAGATTTATGGCGGTTCTTGGAAGTGGCCCGGGCTACTGGTAAAAATACAAACAGGTTCCACACGCAAGCATAATTATATATATGATGTAAACCGGTTCTATTATAAATAATAAACCATGTCACCGCTACTCACGCTATTGTCGTTTTCAATCCGTTTTCTTAGACGATCAGATCACTGATATTAGAAAGAAATGTGTGTTTATTCATCAAGGATTGCCAATTTTCGGTCCTCAATTTAAGAAATATGGGTGATTTTCACCCATTTGAAGTTGTGGGTTGCGGTAGCTGGGAGATATATTGTCATAAATAATAATTATTCAGAGACTTATTTTTCATAGTAATAGGGACTTATAATTATGTACATGTATATACAATAATGGTTGGTTGGTAAAATCACAGGAGAATATATAATATACATGTTATGACATACACAATTAAAATCTTATGTGGCATTGCGATAATAAAACCCTGGATATTTTGAAAAATGTAAATGATGACTACTCAAAATAAAATAAAATGGCATTACCAAGATATGATGACAGATGTTCCCCGCCGCACCAAAACCAGAGAACCAGTTTTAACCCTTGTGCTGCTAAATTGTTTGTGAGCATTTTTCATTCATTCGAAGCTGGAATTGCTCACGCAATTTCCAGCTTCAAATGAATGAAAAATAATGTTATTTATGAAAAATAAATGTCTTCCAAATTTGAATTATTGGATTAACTAAGCATCAACCACAAACTATTTTAAACAATTTAATGATTTTGTTATTGGTCTAAACATGATTGAAACCGTATATACGGTTCAAGCATCACAAGGGTTAAATGGGTGAAAAATTCAAGCGCATAACATAGAGCTTTAAGGGTTAAAATTTAAGCCTATAGCCTCAATATTATGATGAGAAAGATTTTATTCATCTGATGAATTGAAATTGCAATACTGATCACTATTTTCTCTCATTGTGTTTGTATTCCTTCATATTTGTTCCTTTATTAATCAGTGATAGCTTGTCATCTCATTAACTAAAAAACGGCGGTGATTGGTCGATCTCGCCATGCGACAGGCTGAACCACTCTTCGAATGGCCGCGGGCAGAATACTTGACTTGGACGGCTTTTTTTATATTTTTTTGTAAAACGTGGCGTGGTGGGACGGGGTATTAGTATGAAAAAGCATTAACCAGCCTGTTTTTTTGCATTCTAAAAGCCAGTTTCCATTGTTTGTAAAGACGTTATAATGGCCGTAGACCCGTAACATCTAGGTATTCAAAAAAAGCGGAAATAGCCGACTAAGACATTTATGATGATTTGGAATTGAAAAATCCTTTGGTCTTTATGGTTTATACAAACATTATTTCAGCGTTGTTAGGGTTATCACTAAGCACTATTATGCTCGCTTGTAGTCCGCTTTATTAGCCTCACTTTCAGTGGGAACAGGGACTTAGCTGGAAAAAGAAAAGTACCTGCCAGATTCTAATTAAAAGCACTATACCAGCCATGATAAGCGCCCTATGCGACGTGCCCTCCGGCGGGGGGTCCGGGGTACCTCCCCCGGGAAATTTTGAACAAAAAGGCCTGCAAATAGTGGCATTTGGTGGCATTTTGGGTTGATAATCAAAATATATAATTTTGGTGTTTTATAGCATTAATTTTCTTTGATTTTTTTATTTCATACAAAAACACAGACTCACTGATACACTGAATACTGATTGTATTTATCCGATACCATCTCGACCAATCATATGCCTACGATATATCGTAACTTGTACGAGAATACGGGCCCAGAGGCTGAACCTGGGTTGAACACATTTTGGCTGATATTTAATGCATGACTGCATCTGCTGTGAGAATAATGAAGATGAACATTGGCAGCATGGAGAAACTGTATTAAAAAAACTTTATGAGTACAAGGGTTATGCGCATGCATGTAACAAACTTTTGAATAGGCCCAACTAAATAAAATAAAAACTGGTCACAGGATGCGTGTATCCTAGTTCTACTGCTACAACAGTAAAAACTGACTAGTTGACGACTGTCTGTCCCTGACTCAGAAAGAGCCAACATTTATAATGATTTCAAATTGAAAAGACCCTTTGATCTCCGTGGTTTATACGAGAGTATTTCAACGTTTTAAGGGTTACCCTTGAAGGGTGTACATTGAAAACATACAGATTGTCAGACCTCTAACCTGTAACCGATCTGCACTCTTCAACTAAGATTTCTGGAGGTTCTTGGAAGTGGCCCGGGCTACTGCTAATAATACAAACAGGTTCCACACGCAAGCATAATTATATATATGATGTTAACCGGTTCTGTTATAAATAATAAACCATGTCACCGCTACTCACGCTATTATCGTTTTCAATCCGTTTTCTTAGACGATCAAATCACTGATATTAGAAAGAAATGTGTGTTTATTCATCAAGGATTGCCGATGTTGGGTCCTCAATTTAAGGGAATATGGGTGATTTTCACCCATTTGAAGTTGTGGGTTGCGGTAGCTGGGAGATATATTGACATAAATAATAATTATTCAGAGACTTATTTTTCATAGTAATAGGGACCTATAATTATGTACATGTATGTACAATAATGGTTAGTTTGGTAAAATCACAAGAGAATATATATACATGTTATGACATACACAATTAAAATCTTAAGTGGCATTGCGATAATAAAACCCTGGATATTTTGAAAATGTGAATGATGACTACTCAAAATAAAATAAAATGGCATTACTAAGATATGATGACAGATGTTCCCCGCCGCACCAAAACCAGAGAACCAGTTTTAGTCCTTGTGCTGCTAAATTGTTTGTGAGCATTTTTTATTCATTCGAAGCTGGAATTGCTGACGCAATTTCCAGCTTCAAATGAATGAAAAATAATGTTATTTATGAAAAATAAATGTCTTCCAAATTTGAATTATTGGATTAACTAAGCATGAACCACAAACTATTTTAAACAATTTATTGATTTTTTTACTGGTCTAAACATGATTGAAACCGTATATACGGTTCAAGCATCACAAGGGTTAAGTGGGTGAAAAATTCAAGCGCATAACATAGAGCCTTAAGGGTTAAAATTTAAGCCTATAGCCTCAATATTATGATGAGAAAGATCTGATTCATCTGATGAATTGAATTGCAATACTGATCACTATTTTCTCTCATTATGTTTGTATTCCTTCATATTTGTTCCTTTATTGATCAGTGATAGCTTGTCATCTCATTAACCCTTTGACTTCCAGGCCGGGGTGCATGCCAGGATCCAGATATACTGGTGTAGGAGTTCTATTTTTCGTCATTTGAAGCTGGAATTGCTAACGCAATTTCCAGCTTCCAATGACGAAAAATACATAAATGTAGTATATATTTGACGAAAATTTGTGTCATTTTATGGTTACGTTCATTGACGAATGACGACGGAAATTTCCGTCATGTATGGTAGTGAAAAGGTTAACTAAAAAAACGGCGGTGATTGGCCGATCTCGCCATGCGACAGGCTGAACCACTTTTCGAATGGCCGCGGGCAGAATACTAGACTTGGACGGCTTATTTTATATTTTTTTGTAAAACGTGGCGTGGTGGGACGGGGTATTAGTATGAAAAAGCATTAACCAGCCTGTTTTTTTGCATTCTAAAAGCCAGTTTCCATTGTTTCTACAGACGTTATAATGGCCGTGGACCCGTGACATCTAGGTATTCAAAAAAAGCGGAAATTGCCATCTAAGACATTTATGAAGATTTCGAATTAAAAAAACCTTTGGTCTCCATGGTTTATACAAACATTATTTCAGCGTTGTTAGGGTTATCACTAAGCACTATTATGATCGCTTGTAGTCCGCTGTATTAGCCTCACTTTCAGTGGGAACAGGGACTTAGCTAGAAAAAGAAAAGTACCTGCCAGATTCTAATTAAAAGCACTATACCAGCCATGACGGCGCTAAGCGCCCTATGCGACGTGCCCTCCGGCGGGGGGTCCGGGGTACCTCCCCCGGGAAATTTTGAACAAAAAGCCTGCATTTGGTGGCATTTGGGTTGATAATCAAAATATATAATTTTGGTGTTTTATAGCATTAATTTTCAGTCATTTTTTTATTTCACACAAAAACACAGACTAACTGGTACACTGAATACTGATTTTATTTATATGATGCCTGGGGCCGTATTCTCGTACAAGTTACGGTATATCGTAGGCATATGATTGGTCGAGATGGCCATCTCGACCAATCATATGCCTACGATATATCGTAACTTGTACGAGAATACAGGCCCAGAGGCTGAACCTGGGTTGAACACATTTTGGCTGATATTTGATGCATGACTGCATCTGCTGTGAGGATAATGAAGATGAACATTGGCAGCATGGAGGAACTGTATTAAAAAACTTTATGGGTACAAGGGTTATGCGCATGCATGTAACAAACTATTGAATAGGCCCAACTAAATAAAATAAAAACTGGTCACAGAATGCGTGTATCCTAGTTCCACTGCTACAACAGTAAAAACTGACTAGTTGACAACTGTCTGTCCCTGACTCAGGACAATACTATTAAATGATAGGCCTACTACTAAACAGAGTAAATTTTTTAGAAGGGTCTAGTTTTTTGTTAAGCATAACACACTTATGCACATCCAATTATTTACGCACAATACCATACGTAGGCCTACAACTGCCAACTATAATAACTAGAAGGGTCTAGTTTTTTGTGAACAATAAAAACTGGAGATGTCTCTTTCCAGCAGCATGACCATAAAAATTGTCAGCTAATGGATGTAGTGTCAATGGCTTTTGTAATAATGTTATTAAATGGCACCTGTGGACAGTAGAGACTATGTTTTAGGCGAAATTTATTATTCCGTTTTGGTACGAAACACTTGTCAACACTCCCAGCAAACACGACGTTGACCCAATGCTGGCCCACCGTCTGCAACGCTGGCCCAGCATCAAACCAGCACTGGTTCAACGCCTCGTGTTTGCTGGGTGAGCTAGCTGCGTTCAACCCAGTAAACACAAAACATTTGCTGGCCAATAGGCATTCAGTCCTAATCAGTACTTCATGCTGCGGGTGCATGCATACTGGCGGTACTGTCACGATGCTTTGAACCAAAGCTGGGTTAATGTTGGCCCGCCGTCTGTGGCGCTGGCCCACATTCAGCGTGGCTTCAAACACGACACGGTAACCCAATACTGGGCTAATGTTGGCTCAGCGTCGTAGACGGTGGGCCAGCAATAGCCCGACATTGGGTCAACGTCACGTGTTTGACCGCTTGCAGGATAGACGGAGAGAATGCACATACCAACAAATGAGCAGTGAGAAGTAAAGCATTATGTTTGTGACCATTTGCGATCGTTTGCGACGGTTTGCGACCATTTGCGATCGTTTGCGACGGTTTGCGACCATTTGTGATGGCTTGCGACAGTTTGAGATCGTTTGCGACAATTTGCGATGGTTTGCGACTATTTTCGCTCGTTTGCGACCGTTTGCGATCGCTTGCGACCATTTGCAATCGTTTGCGACCGTTTGCGACCATCGTTTGCAACCATTTGTGATCGTTTTCGACCGTTGCGAGCGTTTGCGACCATTTGCGATCATTTGCGACTGTTTGCGACCATTTGCGATCATTTGCGACGGTTTGCGACTACTTGCGATCGTTAGAGATCATTAGCGATCGTTTGCGAGGGTCTGCGATCGCTTGCGACGTTTTGCGACCATTTCCAATCGTTTGAGACCATTTGCGATCGTTTGCGACCATTTGCGATCGTTTCCAACGGTTTGTAACTATTTGCGATCGTTTGCGACCGTTTGAGATCGTTTGCGACGGTTTGCGATGGTTTGCGACTATTTGCGATCGTTTGCGACCGTTTTCGACCGTTTGCGACCATTTGCGATTGTTTGCGAAGGTTTGTGACCATTTGCAATCGTTTGCGACCATTTGCGATCGTTTGCGACCGTTTGAGATCGTTTGCGACGGTTTGCGATGGTTTGCGACTATTTGCGACTTTGTACTTCGACTAATCATTCTCCCTTTCGCCTCTCTCTCCTCCACTGTCATATCATTCATCTCACCATCCTCAGGAGGTTCTCTTGGCCCAGTTAGGCCTATATGTGCACACATTTGGCCTAAAACTGCATTAATTCATTGCCCTCTGTAATTACAACTGTTATTTTAATTTTTAAATCGTTTATATCAAACACCCAATGTTGGTTCAATGCTGGGTCACTGTTTGCGACGCTGGCCCGTCACTGAAATATTATTGGATATATGTATTTTAATTATTACCCCCTGGTAATCATAGGGTCAAGGGGACCGTCGAGCTCAGCATACTGCACCCCTTTCTTTCAATGAATACGCCTTGAACCGAGTGCTGCGACATTGGGCCTGGGTTAATGTTGGCCCGCCGTCTGTGACGCTGGACCACATTCAGCGTGGCGTCAAACACGACACGGTAACCCAATACTGGGCTAATGTTGGCTCAGCGTCGTAGACTGTGGGCTAACAAAAGCCCGACATTGGGTCAACGTCTCGTGTTTAAACGCCTGCAGAATAGATGAACGCACGGACATCGGACAGAGAAATTAAAGGTGTGGTCAACTGTCAAAATTCGCGGGACAAGGGGCCCCCAGAAGGCAATAGTGCCCGTGGGTAGGCCAATACCCTATTCCATAATAATACTAAATATGCGTTTCATACCCAAAGCCTCATTAAGAGCAAGTTCTCAAATCACAGCAAGTTTATATATACTTGAGCGACATCTATGAGTTTATAATTCAAAGCTCTTGGCCCTTACCCCTACTTGGTCGCCGTCTTGCAAACAAACTGACTGTATTACTGCGGGGATGTTGAAACTGCTTGACCCAATCTTGTATTGCCATGCCCAGTAAACGCAAAACATTTGTGTGACTTTATGCAATGTTGGACCAACGTCGAAGACGTTGGGTCGACGTTGTATAAATGTTATACAAATGTCTTGTGTTTGCTGGGCAGAAGGACTTTGTCTCAAACATTGTACATTTATTCAATGTTGGATCATTGTTGGGCCAGCGTCGCAGACGTTGGCCTAGCATTAAAACAGCATTGGATCAATGTCCCGTTTAGGTAGTATCTTGTAATCAGTTCAGTGGCTATATTAATGCCGTCAATCTGTACTCAATAGGCTATTGTTGGCCTGCACTTGACCGTCCCAGGCATGCGCGTTTTGCAGTTGAATCATTCTTTAACAGTGAGAAGCAAACCTACATGTCTCTCCCTCACTGTAGAGGGGCGACATAATTATACTACTAAACAAAATAAAAACATGAGAATGACACGTATAGAATATGAGATTACACAACTAGCTATTGCACACAAATTGCACAAACAAAAATCTGAAATACTGAAAAACACTAGAAGTAACAGTTAAGTGATATGGATAGAATGCCAATTGCAATTGTCCAATAGCCATTTTATGTGGCTTTGTGTACTCGACGCAGACGCACACGCAGACGCACACGCAGACTCAGACGCATAAAATCTAGGCTTTGTGGACTTGATGCAGAATGTTGATTTAATGCTGGGCCAGCGTCGTAAATGGTGGGCCCAGATTAAAACAACATTGTGGTGGGGATAGCATCTGCGAAAGTGGGGTGTGGGTCATTATATATCATTTATCATGTTTATGACAAGGCGGTTAATATAACCTCTTTGATATAACAAATGACTCTCGTTGATTGAATACAATGTCGATCTTTGACGGAAAGGACAGGAGGAATTCTCACATCCGTCATTCTCGAAGCAGACCTTTCTGTTGGTTCTATTTTCATTTTGACCAAATGTTTTTTTTATAGTTGGGCTACCGTCTACGACACTGAAGCAACATGAAAACAACAAACTTATATAGGCTTTATTATGCAAGCAAGGGCTTACTTTATTTTGATTCAGTATATGCCAGCAGCGCATCGCAAATGGTACCTGGGGCTACGCAAATGGTGGACCAACAATAAATCAACATAGGATGAATGTATTGGGTTAGCCGGGTTTCGTGACAGCAACATCGGTCTGATCGAGTTTGAGTTTCTTCTTTATCATGTTCGGCCCCTCCTATCACTTTAACTTTATTGTAAAATATCAGGGTGATCTATAGCCGACATTTTGCATGCTTAGGCCTAGACATGAGCCTATATATTCTGATATTGGCTGCCATCTGCGGCAGTGATGTCAATATTTCGCAGCCTAAATTTCCCCGAATAAACTGTTATGAGCGAAAACAAGATTTTCAGCAATGACCACCAAGTCCGAAAAATAAAAATAAATTGTCAAGGGTGAACAAATTGCACCCAGTGGTTTTACAATCTAGACATATCATACCTCTGGAGCAAAAAAACATAATACTTTTTGAATTGCAAGGTTCAGCTAAATATGGTGGCCTGGTAAACCGACAGAGGAACTTTATTACGGTTATCGGAACTTGGGAACTTCGGAACATGGGAACGTTCGTCTGCGTTTGATTGTGCGTCTGATTGTGCGTCTGATTGTGCGTCTGCGTCTGCGTCGAGTACACAAAGCCTTTTATGTGGGAGTTGGCGTAAGACTTTTTTTCCTGACAGCTAGTTGACTCAGCCTCCGTGACCGAGAGGTAGCCTGCTCGGCCTCAGACCTCCAGGGTTTGAATTTCGAACCCTGTGTCTGGAGGGCAGTGTCATCTCACTCATCTCACCATCCTCAGGAGATTCTCCTGGCCCAATTTAGCTTGTATGTGCACAAAAGTGGCCTAAAGCCTGATTCATTTCATTTTTCATTTTACAAACAACATTTGGTTACAATTACCAAGCAAAGAGCAGACGTTCAACCAATACTGGTTTGTTTGATGGTCGTCCACCGTCTACGGCGCTGGGCCAACATCAAACCACCACTGAACCAACGTCCCGTATTTTCTGAGTAGTTTTATATGACCATATGTCAGTCAGGTCCGTAGCATGCTGCATAGGCCTATAATTTATACACTGGATCTATGTTATGACACCTACGATAATGGACCAGCATTGTTTAACCATCAACGTTCGCGAGACATGTTTACCACAGGCTCTATCCTGTTAACAGGCTTCGCTCATTTCGCTGATTTATCATTCAATTTCCACACCCATGAAATTGTGCACACATTGTTTTCTAATGATGCGACGGTATTTCCGAAGTTGACCATTTGACATGTATGACATCCTGAGGCGAAGCTTATTGGGCTCATAGAAGGCAACATTTCGCCACATTCATGTATATGTTAAATAGATTAACTTTTAAACTATATTTTTAAATGATATATTCAGGGTAGTCGGCGCATCACTCAAGATATTGCTTGTTAAATTTCAAGAAAATTGGTTAAGAAGAAGGCAACATTTCGCCACATGTATTTACATGTTAAATAGAATAATTTTTAAACTATATTTTTTTCATGCTATATTCAGGGTAGTCGGCGCATCACTCAAGATAGTGCTTGTTAAATTTCAAGAAAAGTGGTTAAGAATTGACTGAAAAACCAGTGAAAATAATTCACCACGGTTAATGTGAATTGCGTATTAGTGACATATTAAAAAGCGAATTTGAGGTTCTACAAGGCGGTATGCTCAGTCCCAAACTATTCACGGAATTTTTACAAGACATATCCGCATCATTTGACCAAGAGAAAGGTATCTCTGTGGACACCTTACTAATGGTATATCTGTTATTTGCATATGACATTGACCTTCTTTCAGAATCTGCTGAGGGATTATAAAAACAGCTAACTGTTCTGAATTCGTATTCTTCCCTTTGGCATATCATAGTAAGCATTCCTAAAACAAAAGTTTTAATCTTTAATGAGCGTTACACAAAGGTACGTGAAAGCTTTCACTATGGTGATAACATTATAGAAAAGGCTGAACAATATAAATACCTGGGTGTGGTGTATAGCACCAAGTCTGCTAATAACGTGTTAAAATAAACTTTTTCTCATCTTGCTTCCCAAGCTGGGAAAGCAATTTGTTCTCTACGTAAACAGTCCCGTCCTGTGGTCGGTAAATTGTCACCCACTATTGCGTTCAAGGTATTTAATTTTGTCAAATATTGCCCATACTAGAATATGGAAGTGATATATGATACACAGGCGATGATGTTAACGGTCTGAAAAAATCCATCTAAAATTTATTAAATCTACACTCAGAGTTAGAAAGCAAACACCTACAATTGCAATATCATGGGGACACGGGTCAATTTCCACTAATCATCCGACAATACATAAAAGACGTAAAATATTGGTGTAGAATTCTAAAACTATCTCAGAGCCATCCAGTCAGAAATGCCCACAATATGCTTCTTGAGCTAGATGGCATTGGCTTCACGAATTGGTGTTCCCGTAGTCGCTCTGTCCCCGAACGGATTTGGGAATCACAGAATATTGGGGATACAAATAAATTCATGCTTTTATTTGAAGAATCATGTTGGAATATTTACACAGCAGTGGAGAAAAGATATTGAGAGTTCGAGTAAGCTGCGCCCATATGCATTAGTAAAACAATATTTTTGTATTGAACCATATATTTTACACACAAGGATGAACCACCTCATAACATAAATGGCGAGATATCGAATGAGCTCACATGATCTAAATATAGAAAGAAGACGATGCAATAATACAATCTCTCCAAAAAATCAGCGAATATGCACAAGGTGTGAATTGAACGAAATTGACGACGAAATACATCTTCTTCTCCACTGTAGCGCTACGAATAATGAATGCAAGATCTTGTTTAACTCTGCAACCGCAACTATCAATATACAGCCGACAGATGAAATATTTCTACGAATTATGAAAGACATCCAGAGACATAACAGTGGTGAAGTCACTAGCGCAATTTATGTATGGGTGTTTTAAACAAATTGCTCTCGGATTTATTATTTGGCTTTTTGGGGCCGCGGTTAGGGACGTTTCCGTCTCCTTTGTTATCAGACGAGGTGGGGCCTTATGGAGGATTTCAGAGTTGCTAAGTCAACTGATTTTCTCTATGAGGTCGGGAATGTTTTTTTCGATTGTAACTCCGAGTATGTGGTACTAATTAGGTCGTGATTGAAATAGTATAAATTAAACAACATAGTGAATTAAAATAAGATGTAATGTTTTTGTAATGTTTTTGTGCGAGGGCCATGTCCAGTGTGAATTGCACAAATAAATATTAAACGCCATTATTACTGTTACTAGTTTTTAAGTTAGCAGGTTGATATCAGGGAATCTACGAGCTCATAGCGACTGTGCTTGCATGGTCACATGGCTCGTAGCTACCTGTTTCGCGGATTTCCACATTTATTGTACTGCTTCATATTATATTTAGTTTTTAAAAATACCATATAATTTTTACCATTGTCTTATTTCATACTCTAGTTACTGTATCATAATTATGCACCTGTAAATATTTTTGCTTTCTACGCTTTCCAGAGTGTCTTTTTTGCTACTATATATAATTAGTATATTATACATAGTAGCTATTTTATCTCTGGTTTTGGTGCGGAAAAAAATGAAAGACCCCCCCCCCCCCATGTTATCTTGGCAATGCCTTTTAATTTTATATTAAGTAGTACCGGTAGCCATTTATATTACCAAAATACCCAGTTTTTATTATGGCAATACCACTTAACATGATTTTAGTTGTTTGTCATACCATGTATATTGTCATATGATTTTACCAAATTAACATTCTTGTATATACATGTACCTATATCTCTCTCATTACTATGACAAATAAATCTGTAACGACTTTTACTTTTGTCAATGAAATATCTGTGTGTCTGTGAATTCGAGTGTAAGGATGAAGATTTGCAAATATTTGATTTCGACTTGAACAAATATGAGTATTTTTCACCCACTTTAAGTTTTGGGTCGCGGCAGCGAGACACAGTTTCAAGTGAACGGATTTTCAATAAAATAGATTGATACAAATATGAGTAATATGAAGAAATACACAGATGTACATAGTAAAATTCACATAAACATGCACATAATAGAAATGTAATATAAATATTTTATACATCGATCTACTCACTAGTTATCACAGTTTTGCCGGATAAAAATGTTAATACTTTTGACTGAAAGACAAGAAAAGAAATAACTGGTCTTGTTTCGCTGTCCAGTTTATTCCACAATTTAGGGTCATTAACAGATACACTCCTGTTGTGTGTTTTCGGAACATCTAAGCGACCTGTAATTTAACAATATCAGAAAACGATAACCATTTTAATTATTTAAATAAAAATAGCGCAAGGTGAGAAAAAGTCGCAATCTAAAAATAATCTTGCATCTTATATTAATTTTTAAAGCTCTACATAAATATTTTCTTTTGGAAAAATTACCCTATATACTGCAAAAATACTTTAAGTATGGCTTGATGTAAAAGTTATAAAAATACGCTTCGGTTTAATTTTTGCCTTGATCCAATGAGCATTATTTTTGTCTTTTCTGTGCTCATTTTCATTCTGTTAATTTCACACCACTTGTTAACTGAGGTCGCCTTTATTTGTAATCTAGAAAAAATATTCTGAATATTTTGCTCGAATAATGATTTGTAGCGTCATCGACAAATAGGGATATGTTTTCCAATGCTGGATATAAAAATATGTCATTTTTAAATAAAATGAAAAACAAAGGCCCCAGGACAGAGCCTTGGGGAACACCGGACTTGTTTTCCAAGGGATCAGACAAAATTTGTATATTTGTGTAATAACAATGAGTGATCTACCAAGTCCTTGCATAAATCAACCACCAGAACACCGGTTAATTAACGTTATTTATTGCTTCTAACTATTCTTCCATCATAAGGGTTAAGGCGATTTGACAAGAGTGATTATAACAAAAGCTTGACTGTCTTTGGTGTAGCAAATTATTGTTATTTCAAAACGTATAAAAAATAAAAACATAATACAATTATGTTTTTCTCTAATCTTTTATACGACAGGTAGGATATAAATTGGTCTGCAATTATTTACATCAGCATCAGATCCCTTTACAGAAGAATAACTTTAGCAATTTTCCAACTAACAGGAAATTGTCCTTCTGCTATGCTGACATTACATAATTTTACTATGCTGTCAGTAATGTATGATGCGAACATTCTTAACTATTTTGCGCTAATTGCATCCAGGCCGTTAGCTTTAGAAGTTTAGAAGCGTGGAAAGAAATTTGAATACAAATCCATGAGAAATAGGAGGAATGTTTCCATTACGACAAATAAGTTGATCTATTAAAGTTGTGAAATGTTCATTTAATTCATTACCTATAGATCTTGGCATTCTATATCATTTCTATCAACTTTTTTCTATGTTGTATTTTAGATCCGAGGTCTGAAAAATTTAGAGATCAATTTTTTTTTTTTTTTTTCTATTAAGTTTATGTAATAGTTTGAATTAGATTTTTTGATTTCCTTCTTGCATTTATTTCGTAATTCCTTGTATTTTAAAACACTTGCTACATTTAAAGGTATCTCTTTCTTTCATTAACTTTCGTATGTCGGCCGTTAATCAACCAGGTAACCAAGATAGCTTGGCGGGTACATGGTTAATTTTTATTCTTCTATTTATTATTGCATTCAAACATCACGATTTTCTTTTTGTGCATTTATTATTATATAATTATCACATAGCTGACACGTGAATTTAGCTTAGGCGTGAGATTCAATCAATCATATTTTTCACCTTTATCCTATAGTGTGATAGGATTATTGGTTATTAGTCCAGGAAAGCCTTAAAAGCACTGTAACCTGGAACAAATTCGTAACAAGCTGAAAATTTCAGGAAAGTTTGTTAGAAGTATGGCAAGCAGCATATCAGAAGTCCTAAGGTGTCCAGGGGGTGGAAGTGTCCTAAATTTAGGTCAAAAGGCCAAACGACATAAAAGGCCAAAAGTCATATAATAGTTGGTTCCAAAACCATAATTCCTTTGGCAAGTGGCGTTTGACGATGTTTCCAGGTAGCTTAATTCAGGTATTGGTAAAAAAATAAACTTCCACGCTTCTCTAGAAATGGTAGGTGAGATTTTGTAGAGCGTACAATCCAAAATGGTCGCTATCGATCACAGTGAAAAGCAAGTATTCACTTATATCATAATCTAATCTCCCAGTAAACCGCATTTTTTAATGCCTTTAGGTAGAAAATAAATCTATGGATGTTAACCAGTTTATATTTTCAAATATGCATGTCGCGTTTGGACAAAAATTCTAAAAATCCAAGATGGCCGCCAGTGGCCTCTTGAACAAAATAGATTTTTAACCAATAATCTTATAATCAATTGTGATATGTCATTTCTAACTAATTTTGGGGTTTGGAACTAATTTCTGAACCTCAAATTATATTATTAAGCTTCTTTGACCTTCAAGCATCACTTGAAGGTCAAAACATGCTTAGCATAGCTGTTATAGTGACTTTTCTTGTACTAGTGGTCAAATAGTTAAAAATTATTATATTATCTTAAAGTTGCATGTGAAGTGTAAAAATGAGTGCCAGCGGACATAGGAAAAATACAACTTATTCTTAAGTGATCTAATACTTACATGTGATATGTCGTTTCTGACTAACTTTGGGGCACATAATCAACTTCTGGTATAAATAATGTTATTCTAGGCAAAAAATCTTTTTCTGTGACTTAAATCTCCACACGAAGGCCAGAAATGACCACCAGTGGTCATCGTGAAAATACAACTGACCGAACAAGTGACCGAATACCTATAATTATGCGAGCTTTGTGGCGCTGAATCCTTTTCGGGTATCAGAAATGTCCTTCTAGGTATCAGATATACGATTAAAAATAACTGAGATGTGTCGACATGGCGACAGTGAATCTATCTGTGCGTACGAAAGAACTTTGTATTTTACACGTTTTCTATTTTATACACCGCATAATTATATTAAAGAAATATGTAGAAATAATTACAGCTGTTAAAAAATATATTTTCCAATTATTACAGTTCCGCCAATCCATCAATTACTGGGGTGGTTACCGGACAACCGGAAATTAAGGGTATGCTGGTCACTTATTAGATTCAAACTTGACCATGGCTGTATTGCATATGGATCGGCGATACTACCCGGGGATACTGGATCCGATCGTCAGTCAAGGTTGGCAGTTTGCGGCTATCATGTTCAGGGTCGTTTCAGACATTGCCTATCGCCGATGGAAGCTGACCCTACAATATTATATGAAATTAAAAGCTAGTCTGATGATGATGAATGCATTTAACAACCAGACATACTTCTCAAACTTAACTCAAAAAAGGAAACACTGGCATGGCCTTGACTACGCTGTTAATTTGTATTGTCAATAGAATTGGCGACAAAATGCTTCCTTAATTTTGTAGAACACCTTTCTCCTGCAACTTTAGTGAATTTTAATGTTAGCTTCAAATGTTATACCTTTTCAAATTTATTAGACATGAACGTGTTTTATGATCCTATTATACTTCCAGGTGGTGTCATAGACCTTTTATGGATTAAAACACAACACCATGTGTTGATTTTTTACAAAACCCTAACGGATATACACTTCTAACCTAACCAAATGATCTGTGGTGCTTTTACCTTTGTAAAACCTAGCACTGTGTGGAGTGTAGATTTGTTTATGCTCGACTTGTTTTCACTTGCATATGTTGCCTCCGCATTGACTTCTTCTCGTCTATTATCAGTACAGGGTTAGATAAAGGATGGATTAATGACAGGTCATCAAAATATTATATAAAATGGCACAAAAATGGAATGGACTGAGAAAACGCAAAATAAGTACCTGGGCTAGAAAATGACACAATAAGTGGACTGGGCTACATCAAGGGGGGTTACGTGACCCCCTGTGACCCCTTGGATTCGCCCCTAATTATACTACACAAGCGCTCGCTGAAAACACACGAAGTTGAATAAATGTGTATAGTGCTGTCCTTGCGTCGCAACTCGTACTATTGGCTTTATATTTACAAGATTTGTAATGATTGTATTCATGTTTTCATTCTATTCACTCGACAAGTTTAAATTTGATATAATATGTCATCGTCTAAACTGACATATTGCAGCTTTTTTGCCTAGAATCACAATATTGATATCAGAAACAGATTCTGTGCTACAAAGGTGATGAAAAACGACAAATCACATGTAGATATTGGACCACATATCTAGAAGTTGTATTTCTACTGTGACAACTGTTGGACATTATTACCTTGATATAGTGCTTGAAGGTCACATAATACGACTTTTTTATTGTCACTGATGCTTATATTAGAATGACATTACTCATGCGCCACTTACAGTTAGAAACGACTATGACATATATAAAACAGAATATTAAATCAATTACGGATACGCAACATTTTTCCTATGACCGTAGGTATTCATTTCTGCCCTTTATATTTAGATTGGAGGTCATAGAATAAGATTTGTAAGATCAGTGACGCCTAGAATGACATTATGTATATCAGAAATAGACAGTTAGCTGATAAGGACATATCACATGTAACTATTGGACCACTGGTAAAAAATCACTATATAATTCCTATACTGATCATTTGTGACCTTCGTGTGATGCTTGAAGGTCGCAGAAGTTTATAATATTGTAATTTGATCAACAGAAATGAGTTCTACGTCCCAAAATTAGTCAGAAATGACATATTACAGTTCATTATTGAATTTTTAAGTAAAAATCAATTCAGCTCAAACGGCCGCTAGCGGCTATCTTGGATTTTTGTGATTTTTGGCCAAACGCGAAATGCATCTTTTAAAATAAAACTGGTGACCTCCATCAATCCATTTTCTACCTAAATGCATTAAAAAAGCAGGTCCACTGGGAGACCAGTAGGTGAAATATGCGAATACTCGCATTTCATTTTGATTGATGGTGGCCATTTTGAATTTTGCGCTGTACAAAATTCCGCTAACATTTTCTAGAAAGGCGTAGGAGGTGTTTTTTAATTATCTTATTTGTCAAAGGTTGGTTACGGAATCATGGTTTTGGAACCTACTATTATAATTATGATATTTAGTAGTTCGACCTTTGTGCGCCCTTTTGACATAAATTTAGGAAACTTCCGCCCTTTGTAAACCTTAGGACTTCTCATATGTTGCTTGCCATACTTCTAACAAACTTTCCTTAAATTTTCAGCTTGCTACGAATTTGTTCCAGGTATTAAACAAACTTTCCTGGACTATATATAATCGACACACACGTGAAGAAAAATAATTAGCCTACTCGGTAAGTACACTTTTTATTACTTAACCCTTGTCCTGCTGAATTTTTTCAATTGTATTTTTCGTCATTTGAAGCTGGAATTGCTAACGCAATTTCCAGCTTCAAATGACGAAAAATATAGATATTTTTCGAAAATATACATGTGCTAAATTAAGTGATCATCTACCACAAACTGTATTGTCCATTTCAGTGACATATTATTTGGCTTAAAATATGCTTAAACCCGTATATATCCGGGTCTAGCAGGACAATGGTTAATTTGGCGGAAGTTCACCTACACATTTCTGGCTAATTTATTGCGGTGTGTGTTGTGTTGAACATTGCCAATTATTTTGGCACAAATTTCCACGAAACATGTGAGCGTAAGAAGGTTCCGTTGTAGCGATAAATCACTCACAAGCTCGAAACGTTTGACCAATATGTGTTCAGGATGGCAACCTTGAATTTAACCCTTAAAACGCTGAAATACTTTCGTGTAAACCATGGAGACCAAAGGTTTTTTTCAAAATTGAAATAATCTTAAAAGTCTAAGTTAGCTCTTTGCGATTCATTTGAATACCTATGTTATGGATCTACGGCCATTATAAATATTTTCACTCTTACAGTGCGGGGATCGACTTTAGACGTCAGATTCTGACGTCTATAGTCGATCCCCGCGCTGTAAGGGTTAACCCTTAACGCAGGGACGGGTTTTTCTCGACCTGGACGGGTATATGAGCTATTGTAAAATTGTGACTTTTTGAGTTGCGTTTCAAGTGTTCCAGTTTATCCTCGAGCTATATGAACATAAAAGGCAAAACAAATCACTTGTAACCAGGACCCCAAAAATCAGCCAATTATTAAATAAAAAAAATTCTCAGAGCTATGCTTGGAATACATAAGTGTTCTTCTATTAAAAGTTACTGTATTTTTTACTGTATTTTTAAAGATTGTTGGCAACAATAAAGTCTTGTATATATTTTTCTGAATCAATATTTTATTTTGTTTGATAAAAAATAAAAAAGTAAGAAAATAAATGGCCAGAGTGAACCCTAGCACCCGAAGGGTGCTGAGAGTGGGATTAAGGCATTCGAAGCTTGTATGAAAGCTTTCTCTTAGCCTATCCAAATATTTCATTAGTATATAATACTCATTAGAAAATGTCTGGTTGGCAAGGGAGGCAAGGAACCTGGAAACAGAAGCATTTTTAGAATTTAATTAATTTTGATGCGCCCTCGGCGAACAGAGGGTCGCGGTGGTCTAAATGAGGTGTTGAATCAGCCGGTAGCTACCCTATATCTCGTGTCTTAACTCTTGAAATCTGGATGGAAAAGGCCGATAAAGTTTTAGTTTTGACAGATCCTTTAAATGAACATTTGAGACATTTCTTTTATTAAACCTATGCCTCTCGTGTACACTTAAGTTCACTTAGTATGTTTGACATACTTAAAATTGCGTTCTGAATTTTGGATCAAATGTGATCAATTTACCTCGTGTTGTTTGCCTGACTGTCTGTGTGCCATCGCCATACTCCCGCATACCCTGAGAAAGAACGTCAGAGTTATGTAATTTCATTGAATTTGGGTGGAATGGTCTAAAAGGTGTCTAAAGTTGATAATTTTAGAAATAGAAAATTCCTAGAAGCGTGTCATCTTAATTGTGAAATTAAGAAAGTTCGCTTGTTCTCTTTTCAGAGCCACCAGGGGATTAAAACCCTTGCTTTCACTCACCATGACAGTCCTCGCGGGGGGTGACAATTATGTTGATTGTCACCTCCTGCGATGACATGTGGTGAGTGACAACAGACTGTGACTCCTGTTGTTATCGTGACGCGGTGGCTGACCAACGCCGTAGGTGTTGGCCCGTCAACGCGTCAACGCTGTTATCACACTTACGAGTGCTTGTCAGCGCCGCTAGCGTCGCGCCAATGCCGGCTCAGCGTTGTTAGCGCTGGACCGACATTGGCACCGCGGTAGCCACACTGTGAAAGCACTTCGGTGTTTCTGTCACTCACGCATGCTGCCAGCGCTGCCATTGTTGCGTCAATGTCGGCCCAACGCTGTTGACGCCGGACCGGCATTGACACAACTCTAGCCGCATTCACACAGCAGTCTCAATTTTCATCATAAATTTCGGCATATTCTGATATTAATTTGTCCAAATGTGTTTTATGCCCTCTTTTAATTCTTGAAGCTCTTAATTCATTTTGAAGTTTGAAAAGATCTGAATGCTCTTTGAGCGAATCTATGAATTTATACGTTAAAATTTGGAATCGATCTTTGATCAGATCGATCTTAGCAATTTTATGAATATCTTCAGTGTGCGAAAGTGGATCCAATTTGTAGGCTATTCTGATGGCCTTATTTTGAATGATTTGAAGTTTCTTTATATACGCTTCTGACGCTCCTAAAATTACTGGAGCGCCGTATTCTAGTACTGGACGTATATAACTTTTATATAGTCTCATTAGTGTTTTTGGTTTACAGCCCCACTTTGAGCCGCTCAGGAGTTTGAGCAGACCAAGGCGTTGCCTTCCTTTTTTAGCGTTTTCATCTATATGAGCATTAAAAGTCAGTTTCTTATCTAAAGTTACTCCTAGCAATTTTGCTTGCTGTACTGCAGTGAGTTTTTCGCCAAAAAGTTCTAGTTCTATATTTTTCTTAGTTTTAAGCATTATAAGCTGCGTTTTCTTAGCATTTAGTTTTATTCTCCACTTGGAGCACCATGCTTCTAGGTCTGATAAAACTTTGGCTAGCCTATATTTAATTGTTTTTTCACTTTTAGCAAAAGTCCAAAATCCCAGGTCGTCTGCGAACTGAGAGACCCCTACTGTATTACTGAAGGGATCTATTGGAATATCATTTACATAGATTAGGAATAGAAGTGGGCTGAGAACCGAGCCCTGAGGTGTACCGGCATTAAGTGAAATTTTGTCTGAAGTCTCATTATTTATTTTGACTGAAATTTTCCTGTCAGTTATAAATGAAGACATTAATCTTACTATTTTATCTGGTAAGTTTGTATTCATTAATTTATATCTTAGTCCGTTGTGCCATACGGAATCAAAAGCCTTTTCTACATCTATAAAGATTGCAGCTCCTTTATGGTGACGGCTATGTGCTATGTGCGCATCATCAGCTAGTCTGAGAATGTGTTCCATAGCACATCTTTTATTTCTATAGCCAATTTGCCATTTATTAAAGAAATTTTCTTCTTCTAATTTACTGCGCATTCTATGAGCAATTATTTTTTCAAAAAGTTTGCCTATGCAACTTAATAAACTGATTGGTCTGTAGTTGGTTGGAATTTTATTGTCTTTTTTAGGCTTTGGGAGCATAATTCCTTGAGCTTCCTTCCATTTACTTGGAAAATACCCTATTTTTAAGCACTGATTGTACATAGTTTTTAAATTCTCAAATACTATTTCTGGACATTTCTTAATTATAGTGTATTTAAATCCGTCTGCTCCTGGAGCAGACCTACCTTTGGTCCTATCTAATTGTAGTTTTATTTCTTGAATCGAGATATCCCTGAGTAGTATACTATCGTCGCCATCTTCTACTTTATTTTCTTTTAGAGTTGAAAAAAGCTGCGATTTTTCATTTATAGCTTTATCTATTAAATTTTTAAATTCATCATCAAAAATTTCACCTGTGTGAGTATTATGAATTTTGCCTAAAGATTCAGCGAACGTGGTTGCTTTTTCTAAGTCGTTTTGAGTTAAGTTACCATTTTCTTTAATTATTGGCTTGGATGCGCCGCCTGATTTCTTACCATTAATACTATTGATAGTTTTCCAAAATTCTTTAGAGTCTTTAGTTTCGTCTAGTTTTTTAGTTTGCTGATTCCAAAATTCTTCTCTATCTTTGTTTACTTGTTTACTTACTAAGTTGTTTAATTGAGTTTTATCCTCTGCTTTTTGCGTATTTCTAGCTAAGCGTCTAATTTGTCTCTTTAATTTAATTAATTTCATTGTTTCATTTGAGATAAAAAGTGCTTTATCTTTACGTTTTGCTTTAGGACACGCTTTATTTAGCCCTTCTTTAATTATATTGCTTATTTTTTCGTTAGCTAAGTCTAGTTCCTCTGGTGTTTCAGGTTCGAGTCTATCTAAATTATTTATTGTTTCTTTATTAAACCTGTTCCAATCTGTTTTTTCATATTGTAGAATTTCTCTCTGAAATTTTTTTTGAATTTGAGGTGAAGCTAAAGTTAAATGAACTGGCAAATGATCTGAACCAATGTCATCGCCTACATCACATGATTGGATGCGTGACGCCATCTGGCGGCTAACTAGCGCTAGATCTAGTAGATCGCCGCCAGAGGACGTCCCTGGTCTATAAGTTGCAGTGCTGTCGTTAGTTATTAGTAAATCTAACTCTTCAATTATGTTAAATAGAATGTCTCCGTTAGTATTTCCTACTTTACATCCGAAAAAAGTATGCTTACAATTGAAATCTCCAATAAGAATTGAAAGTGGATATAAATTAGTTATATGCTTGAAATTCTCTATGTTTGGTTTAATATCTGGCGGGTTATAAATAGTTGCTAATGCCACTGTCTTACCTTGTGATTTGAAGTTTATTGCCAAAAATTCTTCGTTAAAATCTGAAGTATCTATTTCATTAAATTTGATATCTTTTCTAATTAAAATAGCTACACCGCCTGCTGCATGCTGCAGGCGCCCATTAGGATAAATTATATTTCTATCTTTTCTGATAATGTTATAATTTGGAATTCTGATTCTAGTTTGCTCTCTAAGTCTAGTTTCATTTAAAGTCACAAAATGTGGTTTATATTCATTTAAATAGTTAATTAGTTCAGTCTTTCTTTTATATAGTCCGTTAATGTTAGCATGAATAATTTGAACGTTTTTAGTTGGTGGTAAACTGTTATCCATATTTTATAAGTACTGTACTGTACTTAGCCCTACTTTAGTTTTTCCTACTTTAGTTAGGTTTTTACTGGTGAGTACTGTACTGTACTAGACCTAGTAAAATAAATCCGAAGACTGAAACTAAATGACTATACATTTAAGTCAGTCAGATACTGCTGACTCTCGCCGAAATTATTGATCGTAATCGGGATCCTGGATGCGGAACGTAATCCATGGATTGGTCCATGGCCCGAGACACACTACTCGGACCAATTCAAATTTTCATGCGACCCGGTAATAACATGTGACCATGGCATCACTTACATTAGGTGTTTATTGATATCAGCCCAGCTGACATCCTATATGAGGAAGCACGACCTGTATGAGAAAAAACAATCTGCTTATCTGTTATCATAATACAGAGACAGCATTACCTGATTATTGAAAGTACAAAGCGATCTACTGGTGGCAATGGACAAGAGCAGTGGTGTCTTTCTGGTATTTCTTGACCTCTCTGTCGCGTTCGACACCTTAGACCATGACATTCTTATTAAACGTGTACATGATAATCTTGGTTTATCTGGAACAGCTTCAGCGTGGATGAACTCTAACTTCGTGGAAGGTCGCAATTTGTAGTCATCAACGGCACCAAATCAGAACCAGCTGATCTCCAGTATGGGGTTCCTCAGGGATCCGTTTTGGGGCCCATACTTTTTACAATCTGCACATCACCAATTGAAGCTATTGCTGAGCGTCATAATCTTGAGATACACCTCTACGCGGATGACACACACATATATATATTTTTTTAAATCAAGAACTTTAAATTTCAAGCAGATGCATTGCGAGACATCCAGGAATGTCTCTGAAATCCGACAATGGATTGCAGGAAACAAACTGTAATTGAACGATCAAAAAACATATTTTTTAATTACATGCGCCCCATGGAAGCGCGATTGTGTTCAGTTTGATGAAATCGAGATTGGTGATGCTAGAATTTCTTCCACGACTGATGCCAGGAACTTTAGTGTTATCATGGACAAATCATTGAACATGGAAAACACATTCAAAAATTCTGCCAAGCATCAATCGCTCAGCTTAGAATCATCGCTGATGTGCGAAAATATCTGACACAAAATGCAGCAGAAAAGCGACTAGATTATTGTAACTCACTCCTGTATGGCCTACCATCGTCATCTCTTAAAAAACACATTGCCAAAGAAATTGCGCAAAAAGATACCCTCAGTCAGTTCAAGTCATTCATCAAAACTTACCTGTTAACGACGGCTTTCCGTTAATTTACCAATATCTGTGAAATGCCTCCACAAAGATATACTTTTAAGCTGTTTTTAAATCTATACTTACCCGTTTTTAATACACTGCTCACTTGTAGACTAAGCAGATACGGCTTTTGGCTTTGCACGACAGTATAGTTTTAATTTATATTTTTAATTTACAACAGTAATCAGGGGATGATTTACTGTTTGAAGCATTGCGTACTTTTCATTCTGGGGCAGATAAATGTTTGAAACCAACGGAACTAAGTTATACTATGAATTTGTTTACAGTAGGCTAACAATTTTAATTCATTTTTCATTTCATTATATCTTTTTCCATGTGAATATTTTCTACTACATTCCACATTTCAATTCTATAAATCCGATGTCTATACTGTTTTATTGCCAGGTGAAGGAGAGCAATTAGTGACATACTGTTTCAACTAGTATCCTGATAAATTTATTTATTTAAATTTCCAACCCCTTGAGATTGTGTCTCGGTACCGCGATCAACAACCTCAAGCGGTTGAAAATTACTCAAATTTGTTTAATTTGAAATCAAACAAATCTTGATGTTCAAACACACATTTCATTCCCAATATCAGTGATTTGGTCGACTAATAAAACCGGTTAAAAACGACAATACTCGTTATCAGCAGGATAAGGGTTAACCCTTTCAGGCCTGAATTTACCATTGTCATCTTCATCCACTACAAGCCGCGAATTGCTGTCGCAATTCTCGACTTGCAGTGGATGAAGATGACTTGAAGAGGGTGACAAAATAACAAAAATTGCCATGTATTGGTAAAACAGTTCCATGGAAATTTTCTTTTCAAAACCCTTGGTTGTAAGAAAATTAAGTCAGTTTTCAGGGATGTAAAATGATGCTTTAATGCATCGTGAGGGCTTAAAGGGTTTACTCATTTTGTGAGAGATAAGTAACGTTTATAAATACCATTTACACCGGCACTGGCAATGTACCACATGGGATCTTGCGACCATTTACTGACTGATTTGTTTATGGTGAACAGCTTACCCGTAACGTTACATCACTGCATACCCTCAATTAAATGATTTAAATGTTCAGCCACTTAAAGTTGTATCTCGCTACCGCAACCCACAACTTGGTGATTACTCATGTGCCTTTTTGTTTAATTTGAGAGCACATTATTTGCTAATCTTGTATTTAAAACGCTCATTTTGTTCTCGATAACAGTGATGATCGGGTAATAATTTCTAATAAAACGGATTAAAACGACTACAGTCGTGCTTAGCGGGTTAGGAGTACAGGGTAAGGTGGTCCAACGTCAACCCTTTAACCGCCAAATTATTCAATCTGAATTTCACCCACCTGAAGTTGTGTCTCGCTGACGCGATCAACAACTTCAAGTGAGTGAAAATTATTCAGATTTCACAAAATGGAGGTCAACTCTTTTCAAATATTGCTGATTTATGTCAAATTTTATCTTTAACATGTTTCAAAGGTGGTACTTAATGTGCTAATAAAAAATGAAAAAGCCGAATATATGCGGCACCGGCGGTTAAAGGGTTAAACCAACATTGATTCAACGTCTTGTGTCTGCTGGGGATGGGCTCAATGTAGCGAGTTTCCTGGGTTTTTCTTATCGCATATACAAGCACAAAGTGTCTTTTACGGTGGATAATTCTGAAAGGCGAGATCTCGACCTTTGTTGCGTTTCGGGCGAACACCCAGCCCATAAATATATATAGGCCTAATAATAGCTGAATGGGGTCGAGGTCTCGTGTGGTTTCGTGGTAAGAATCAACCACAAATCATCACAAATGGAGACAATTGTACTTGCAGATAGGCAGGGTTCCCACTCATCCTGGAGAACTGTGAAATGTGGGCTCTGGAGAACTGTGAAATGTGAGCTCTTGTTGTCCAGTCAAGGGAAAATCATAGAATTTGATTGATTTAAAAAAAAATCAGTAAAATATAAGTAAATTCAATAAATGCTGCATGATTTCGGTGTGAAATCAGTAATTGTGTGAAAGGAATTAAATACAACCATTGAAAAAAAGCATAAACAGTCCTTGCAAATAATTGTTAATTTTCTCATGTCTATGCCTGATCAGCCTGTAGTATTTCCTACTTATTCATATTGCTGTCATTGCACCCTAGCCATTGTGGTGCATAATATACTAATGTCTAAGTTAAATACATTACATTTTCACCCACGTGAAGTTGTGGCTCACCATACTGTGATTCGCAATTTGAAGTCGGTGAAAATTACTCATATAATATTTGTTGAATTTGAGGCCAAACATTTGCAAATTAAAAAACCCAGTGAATTTGGCCGGCTGATTAAACCGATTACAAACGATAATAGTCGTGATTAGCGGTTAAAAAAAACTGCGGCAGCAATTTAATCTGGGCTTCAATGAGTTAACCCTTGTACTGCTGAATTGTTTGTGGGTTTTTTCATTCATTTGAAACTGGAATTGCTAACGCAATTTCCAGCTTCAAATGAATGAAAAATAGTATTATTTCTGAAAAATAGACATCTTCAATATTGAATAATTGGGTGAACTATAAGCAAGACAGGGGCACTGGTGCAGTGAAAAGTCGGAGATCGCGGGTTCCAACCTCACTCTAGCCTTCAAGCTTCAAAGAAACAAAGTGTTTATCCCCCGCTGAACCGTAATGATTCAATATTGTGGGGAACCTCCTTGCCCAGTTTAGCCTATATGTGCACAAAGAACCCCATTTATTTAATTTTATTTTCATTATCTAAGCATCTACCAAAAACTGTGAATTTAGTGATCTTTCCATTGATCTAAAACTTGCTTGAAACTGTATATCGGTCCCAGGGTTAAGGTGAAACGTGTCGTCCATCGATAGGATTTAACCCTTTAAGCGCTAAAACTTGTCTCGCTACCGCGACCCACAACCTTAATAGTCTATGGGATGAGTGTTCAAAAATATTTTTTCGTTGAAGTTTAAATAGGTTTCTTGGTACCAAAGCAAAGATAAACATCTTCCCAAAAAGCTAGACGGGGGGGGGGGTCGTATCTATGTCAAAATTATCCGAAGAGGATAAACCGGAGAAATAAGTTCTGCTATTACCGACAATTATATTGTGTATCATATATCAGCCTATATTACAGATATCTGTATATATGAGGTTCTATACCCAGGTTTTATTGGCCCAATATCATTTTAACTCTTCCTTTACCAATTTCGCATTTATGCGAAAACTACCTTCCTTTACCAATTTCGCATTTATGCAAATTCCACATGTGTACATGCATTAATTGCAATGGAGATATTTCATTACATGCATGGTTGAAAATCGCCAACCAGAACGGTCAGTGACATAGACGCGATGTTCTCTTGCATTTTTAATACCTGTATTGTGCCCAGAGGCTACTTCAGGGGTCCTCATTAAAAAAGAAATCGGTTTCTGGGCGTAGTTTTATCAGGGGGAAGTCGGTAAAGGGAGAGCTAAAGTCAGTTATAGATTAATCGTATGACTCCTTGCAGGCAGAGTGGGTTCCCTGGCGCTATGGCATTCAGTTTTCAAAGAAACCGATGTTTCTTCTCCGCTCACCCGTAAAGATTCAGTATTGTGGCGAGCTTCCGTGACCGAGAGGTAGCGTGCTCGGTCTCAGACCGCCAGGGCCCGAGTTTCAAATCCTGTGTCTGGAGGGCAGTCATGGTCATCGCATTCATCTCACCGTCGTCAGGAGGTTATCTTGGCCCTGTTCAGCCTATAGGTGGACTAACAAAAGTGGCCTAAAACCCAATTCATTCATTCATTCAATCATTCATTCATTCATTCATTCATTCATTCATTCATTCATTCATTCCTTGCATCCATTATCTGATGCTCTGTTTTTTTTGTCAAGCATTTCCCATTGTCAGTTGGCAACCGCCACTTAGTTGATCTGCTTCCAGTTCCGGGTAGATTTTGTATAGGTAGCAAATCTCCTAATACGTGTTATACCGTATGTATGATAATAATGTTAATTGAGACGACGCCCGGTTGGTATTGTTGTTCAGTTTATCTCCGTTTATTCACGTTCTCACTTCAATCAAAATATTGGATATTTATATAATATATAATCAAAATATGGATATAACATTAAAAAGCCATGATATTAAATGCCAATACCAATTTCAGGATATAGCATTATCAAGTGAAGACGGTAATACAATTTTAATGTCAATATACGGATCACAGTGTCAGGAAAGGGGAGCCTCACGTCACGATATAATGATAGAATATGGCTTTAGATTTTCATGGTTTGCATTCAAAAATCAGAATGTGGTATTTTGATTTCTAGATATGAAAATATAGTGTCAAAATATTGCATTACATGTGCGAAAATGATATTATTATATCATAATCTGATATTATATTGCCAAGTTACAGTAATAAAATGTCGGGATATATCATAATAAAATAAAATATTATCAAAAAGATTAACAAATGTAGTTTGAGGATTTCCTATGCATATTTGTGTGCAATCATTTAAAGTCGATCCCTGTGCTGTAAGGTTTAAATGTTTAACCCTTACAGCGCGGGGATCAACTTTAGTGGTCAGAATCTGACGTCTGTAGACGTCAGATTCTGACGACTAAAGACGATCCCCGCACTGTAAGAATAAAAATATTTCTAATGGTCGTACACCCATAACATAGGTATTCAAATGACATTTATGATGGTTTTAAATTAAATAAAACCCTTTGGTCGCCACGATTTGTATAAAACAATTCAGCGCTTTAATGGTTAATCTCTCTGACCAGGTACCAACAGCACACAGAGACGCCATTTACGCAATCACCCATTTAGTTTAGATATGAGATACTGATTTATATAACCATCTCTCTGGCTTTCTGGTGGTTTATGTGCATAATTGTGATCACTGAGTCTTTAATTCGAAAGTATTGAGGGGAAGCAGACTAAATGAATTACAGCGTGCACCTGGAATATGTATATAGATTGCAATCTGTATTATCACTATTCATATAATATGTATGTCAAACTATTCAGCAGTCATTGAACCCTATACCCACATACACCACAGTCATATCTCTGTATAGAAACGTCTAGCATTCTCAACGCATTTAGGCCTATAAGAGACACTGACCCGATCATATTTTGGCCTTGAATATATATACATTATTATGAAGAAGATCATTGACCTTTCTGCATACAGATTGATGAGGCAAGGGGGCGGGGGCCCTAGGGTAGTGGTTAGCACCGCTGCCTTTCACGCCAGAGTTCGGGGTTCGGTTCCCGGTCTCGGCGGTTTGAAAGAAACAAAAAATGTTTCTTCCCCATCCACGTGTGAAAGTCAGTATTGTGGGGAGCCTCCGTGACCGAGAGGTAGCGTGCTCGGCCTCAGACCGCCAGGGTCCGAATTTCGAATCCTGTCTCTGGAGGACAGTGTCATCTCAATCATCTCACCATCCTCAGGAGGTTCTCCTGGCCCAGTTTAGCCTATATGTGCACAAAGGTGGCCTAAAGCCCGATTCATTTTATTTACATTGAGGCGAGGAGCATGTCCCCAGGAAAACGCTGAATCGATGTTGGCTCACCGTCTTCGACGCTGACCTAATACTAAACCAACTTTGCATGCACAAGTATAAATGCACATATTTTCACCGCAATTAAATATTCATTACATTTCTTATATTACGAACGGTTGACAGTGCAGTCAGATAGGGTGAAATATTTTTACCTCCACCTGGAAAGTTATGTTTTTGGTCTTGTTGGTTGGTTTGTCTAACCGTCGGTTTACTTGAAAACTAGAAAACGTATACGTATTTGCATGAAAATTTCACACCAGGTGTGTTTCAGGCCTAGGAACAATCGATTAAATCCGCATACAGGATCCGGATGATGGTCATAATTGAGCATATGCAATGAATTTGTATTACCCGCGTTTTGAATGAATGAATGAATGAATGAATGCATGAATGAATGAATGAATGAATGAATGAATGAATGAATGAATGAATGAATGAATGAATGAATGAATGAATGAGTGGATGAATGAGTGGATGAATGAATGAATGAATGAATGAATGAATGAATGAATGAATGAATGAATGAATGAATGAATGGATGGATGGATGGATGGATGGATGGATGGATGGATGGATGGATGGATGGATGGATGGATGGATGGATGGATGGATGGATGGATGGATGGATGAATGAATGAATGAATGAATAAATAAATAAATAAATAAATGAATGAATGAATGAATGAATGAATGAATGAATGAATGAATGAATGAATGAATGAATGAATGAATGAATGAATGAATAAATGAATGAATGAATGAATGAATGAATGAATGAATGAATGAATGAATGAATGAATGAATGAATGAATGAATGAATGAATGAATGAATGAGCGTGCCTTTCTTAGGCATCGCGCCTATATCGTATTATATCTTGGGTCAATGACATGGCTATCTATTATATTTTGGGTTTGATCCGGATTACGACTCGGATTAATTATCAATCAATCAATCAATCAATCAAGCAAGCAAGCAAGCAAGCAAGCAAAGTAAGCAAGCAAGAATCAATCAATCAATCAATCAATCAATCAATCAATCAATCAATCAATCAATCAATCAATCAATCAATCAATCAATCAATCAATCAATCAATCAATCAATCAATCAATCAATCAATCATGCCAAATTTGCATACTCGTTTGTTGTTGCTGATTATGGGAGAAGTTTAAAGACATTATGTGATGCACCACACTTATTTGTTTTTGAAATTAATGATTGAGATTTTTGTCATTTTTGAAAACTAAGTATTATCTTGGATGGAGAATGTGGTAAATTGTATTGTTTTACAAATTGTTTTTAAAATATCTAGAAAATGTATATTTCAAATTGGATTTCAATACAATAACATTTCACAATTTTGGTCATGGTGATTTCTTGAAACACGACCAGTTTCATTATGTTCTGCATTCAATTTAATGCTGGTTGCAACAGTAATACAAAACAGAAATCAAAATCAGGTTAACCATTTCACTAACCTCATAATTGTCATGACAATGTCATAAATCTAGAAAATGAAAAGTAGGCCTATATATCGGAAGATGCAGAGACTGACATCAACCGAAAAAAATGTTTTCACATGATCGCTTTCCATGCAGCACACATAATACATTCTGGTTCAAGTTTATGTGTAAATGTTACCACGTATTGTTTAACGAAATATCTTCAGATACCTTATAATTCAAGCTGTTGTAACCGTTTCAAGCTACTAGGACACATGTTTCTTGCATGCATGCATGCATGCATGCATGCTACCACTCAGAACAAGCAGACTGGGCTACTAAAAATGTGACTGAAAATAGGCCCTACATATACTGTATACAAATATTTGGTTAGATATTGTTCAGTGTCGTGGCTCTTTCATTTGCATCACATTTAGCATTAAAATGTTGCATATTTATATATCAGCTAATTACGTTCAAAAATGGAGCTTTCAATAAGCATGACAATAACGTTGTATGTTGCACGGGGCTGGGTGGATTAATTTGTACGTGATAACATACATTAAGCTACTACATAGGAACTGTTATCATGCAACAATATTGAGTATGTACTATATACATTGTCAAAAGCTCAATAATAATAATTTGTATTTCTTGCGTGCTTGAGTTACAACTAAAAACAATCACTGTTTCAATGTAGCAAATGAGTGAAAACGTGTACACCTATTTACCTCCATATTTTTTAGGTTTTGGCCATCTTTTTTGCATCAGACGTAAGTTTAAAATATGTCAGATATATTTATCCGCATATGTTAAAAAATAGAGCTAAAATGCCTTGTAGTTTTCAAATTGTGGTCAATAGCGTACGTTGAATAGGAAAATAAAACGGTTAAATCAGTCACACAGTTGGTTTGATGTTTACGTCATTTCTACTACATAGAAACTACTATCATACCAATATATTTAATACATACATATACCTTGCCAAAAACACAAAAACAAGTTTGTGCGTGTTGCGTGATTGGGCTACCACTCAAAACAATTTATGTAACTATGTAGCAAAAGCGTGAAAAATTGTACATAACAACATATTTAATTACATAATTTGTTATGTTGTGACCATTTCATTCATTCTGACCTCAGAGATTATATCTCTGATACCACACGCTCATTTCGCCGTATGCACGCATGGCGATTGACCAGATTTATCAGCCGTTAGTGAGCGTTACCACGTGATTTTATAACCATTCCTATAACCACGGAACTATTTTGGTGTTCACTTCAACTCATTACTTATCCTTTTTTCAATATTTATTTTGATCTTAGAGTTTGTTACAGGTAAGGGCTATTTATTCTGTTTAGTAGTGGATAAATTGAACCAGCACAATTCGCATGTCATTCAGTAATTTATATTTGCCAGTGTTTTGAAGCCGATTGTAAATTCTGTCAGAAAAACGTAAACATGGACCTTCTCACAGCAGCGCGTAGGCAGAAAAAGTAATCCATTGAATGTTTTCTATTTCTATGTGAATATAAACTCATATGTGGCGGAGTAGTGGTGTTTTATATTCGCCATATATATTCAGGACACTCAAGCGTGTTTATAAGCCTATAGTTGTTATATCAACAAAACTGCTCAAAATGAGCAGTTTTTGTCGAAACATGGCGTGTGGTTACAGAGAGAGTGGGGTTGACCTGAGCGACATCTATGTGTAAAGAATGCATTTCATTTACATCAAAACAGGTTTATTTGAGAGGTGATACCATACATTAAGCTACTACATACAAACTGCTATCATGTAAATATATTTACCACAGATACATGTAGGCACCTTGTCGAAAATCGAAATGCTTAATTTGTGTTTTTTTTACATGATTGAGCCACGCAAAACAATCACTATTACCACATTGTAAAAATAATAATAAATATAATATAAAATTTTTAGTTACATATTTATTTATTTTATCACCTGTTTATTTGCATCAAATTTAGTATCAACATGTGTTAGATATATATGAGTCTACAAGCAAAAAATAGAGCTCTAATATTGAGTGGTTTCAAAATTATCGTCAATAACGTATGCATAATTGCTAAAATGAAATGATAAATCATTAAGAGGGTGGGCTGATTTGTGACGTGATAACACCCGTTAAGCTACTACATACAAACTGCTATCATGCAAAAATATGTAGTGCAGACATATACCTTGTCGAAAATCACAATAATAATTTGTACCTTTTCATGGTACCAATGACCCCCTTTTCAGGGTCCTGGCTCATGGACTACAAGTACAGATCAGGGCTAAAGCGGTTTGGGGAAGACTTCTTGTAATTTGGGGGGATGGGAAAGTTACTATGCGTGGTTTAAATGTACACGCTAATAAGTTTCTAGGGTCATGCTCTACCCTCCCCTCCCCCGAAAACTTGCATTTTCGTGGCATTTGTGGCACTCTGGGAGGTTCAGAATATTTATTTAGGTGACAATTTTAATTAAACAACAATAATTTAACTGGATGGTATACGTAATGTAGCTCACATGATATGCAGTGGATTCGTATCGTCATTCGTCCGATACGACTCGTGTTAGGATTGTACAGCTACTTGAATCGTAACGTTCGTAACGTGCGCAACGCGTCATGGATATTGTAAAGTTAATTCGGTCAACTGTGTACGGCTGGTACGTAAAGGCATACGTAAGGTACAGTAAATGTATTCGTAGGATTTGGTCCTTCAGGCATGCATGGATGTATGCATTCATGCATGTGATGGTCGTGAGTGCTATGGTAAGGTACGGCAGCGGTTCGGATACCAGTCTGCAAGTATTATATATCCTGTTGCAAACCGCCACGAATGGCTGATTCGGAGGGAAAATGTAAAACTGTGCGTATCATGGTTCGGTGATTTCTTCATTAGGATCGTGCGCACCATTCGTAGCGCCGTGCGGCTTGGTCAGACAGGCCCCTGGACGCGCTGGAAAAGATTGAATCGATAAATTATCCCAGTAAACACAAGACATTTGTATAACATTTGTATAACATTTATACAATGTTGGGCCAACGTCGAAGACGTTGGGCCGACGTTGTATAAATGTTATACAAATGTTTTGTGTTTGCTTGGATGCCTCCTTGGCTACAGGACTTCGGCACCTGTATCACTATTGATACATAAGAACCCTCTTAAGTCATAAGTACCCCTGATACGATTGTTTGATTGATGAAACCGTTCCTTGGACTCGTATTTTTACATACAATGTGTTATCTCAACAGCTTCAAGAAGCTATGCCCATTGCAGTCTAGATCCGGGATATGTTAGTTATACCACTGAGATCTAGTGGTTTTCTTATTCCTCATCTGCATGGAATACAGGCTAGCGATTTTTTCATTATTTTATTTATTTTAAATGGTTCATAATTATTGCATTAACCCTTACAGCGCGGGGATCGACTTTAAAGACGTCAGATTTTGACGTCTAAAATCGATGCCCGCACTGAAAGAATTAAAACATTTATGATGGCCGTGGACCCAATGCATAGGTATTCAACTGAAGCTAAGACATTTATTTTTTTTCAAATTGAAAAACCCCTTTGATCTCCATGGTTTAGGGCATATAGGCCTACTGTAAACACATTTCGGCGTTGTAAGAGTTAAGAGAGCTCAAAGGGTCGGACCGTGTCGTGCGGACTTGGATAAAATACGGACACTCGACATATCCACTCGTTGATATGGTAATCCCACCCACGACTGGCAATATCCGTCAATAAGGTCAACGCTACCCAGCTAATACGAGACGTTGAGCCCATGTTGGGTTAATGTTGGGCCAGCGTCGCAGACGATGGGTCAACATTTAGCCAACATTGGCTCAACAACTCGTTGCTCATGTCCAAATTATTCACTTCCACACTGCTTCAATGATGACAACCAAAATATCGTCAGCGTCGCCTGAAATTGGAAACAGGGTATCTCCGACTTCACAAAATGTGAGATACCCTCTTTCAATTTCGAGATGACGATATGTCTGCGTTACTAAGAGTGCGGATTCAAAGTATTAAGTATTAAGTATTCAAACTGTTTTACACAACAAAAAGACTGTGCAGTTGCAGACCTGGAATAAAGCACCGTTGTCCGGCTATTAACCTCTTTAACCGCCGGTGCCGCATATATTCAGGTTTTCATTTTGTATTAGCACATTATGGACCACCTTTTAAATATGTTAAAGATAAAATGTGACATCAATCAGCAATATTTGAAAACAGTTGACCTCCATTTTGTCAAATCTGAATAATTTTCACTCACTTGAAGTTGTGGATCGCGTCAGCGAAACACAACTTCAAGTGGGGGGAAATTCAGAATGAACATTTTGGCGGTTAAATGGTTAAAATCTCACGATGCATCAAAGCATCATTTTGCAATACTGAAGAATCAATTACACGGTACACCAATAGGGTGTTTAGAATGAAAATTTTCACGGAACTGTTCTAATAATAGCAATATCTTTTCTGCATTTATCACCCACTTCAAGTCATCTTCATCCTCTACAAATTTTTGTGGGACGTTGTCCGTCTGGTCCGAAATCAGGCCGGAGGTAGTCTCTGATACTGTTCGGAGCAAACCGACGTTGTTTATCATCATCTGACATAAGGTTTCCGTCGCTTTTGTTATCAGACGAATTGGGGCCTCATGGAGAAATGCTTTATCTGAAAAAAGAACCTTTTTAGTGCATTTGAAGTACTGGGTCGCGGAAGCGAGACAAAATTTGAATGTGTTAATAAATTCAAAGCAAAACGGTCAAGAGAGACACCTACTGAAATTAAGCGACTTTTAAAATTTGGAAAGCTACCATTTATTCACCAAATCGCGGACAAAAATCCCGTATAGTTTAAATCTCCATGTGAATGATCAGCAAACATATGTGACACGTTGGTTCAGCATTGGCCCAATGCTGGACTTGCCGGATCACATATGTCTGAGTAACGGTAGCGAGACACAAGTTTCGTGTCACTGAAAATATTCAGACTGCCATGCCAAACAGCAATGCACTATTATGGTTGATTTACAAGTTAGCAGTACTGCCTTTTGGCTTTGTAGAGCAGTTAAATTGGTGAAACTCAATTTGTTGCAAATTTATTAATTTGCATGACCGATTGGTCCGAGGAGTGACATCTAGCTTTATTTTTTCCATACACTGACATGCAAAGCCATCATGCAGTATCTGTTATCCTTTAACTTTGCACATCGGAACAATTGACACGGATCAGCAGGATTGGACTGTGGCAGAGAGCAAGGATAAGGTAACGCGTGATGAAAATCATATCATTCTAAAGATACAAGGTGCCGGATTAGATATCAATTTTAGATCCGTAATCTTCTTGAACACGAGGTGGGGTGAGTGGTACCGCCAAGCACGATCGCCCCGAACGACGTGACTCAGCAAATCTGTTCAGGGGGCATCCATTAGAGCATGAGTGATAACGCTGAATGGCTTGGCTTTGTTCAACGCTGTTCAACAGAGGGTCATCCAATAGAGCATAGGAACGCCCAGCATTTCAAGAGAGCAGCACACACTAACCAGATGCTGGTGTAATGTTGCAGTGCAGTACCCAGCAAACACGAGACATTGACCCAATGATGGGTTAATGTTGGTCCATCGTCTTCGACGCTGGCCCAACATTAACCCAGCATCGGGCCAACGTCTCGTGTTTGCTGGGTAGCCTACGCGTTTTGTATTTGCTATGGGTAACAGTATACTCTTGGTAACAGTATACTTTTAACCATAACCACGTCTTTGATTTTTATATTTGTTATTTACTAGACACTGATGACTACACAGTGACTAAACCCTCAGCCCACTAACCACGACCATAGTCGTTTTTTGTCTGCTTTATCAGCCGATTACTGTTATCGGGAACGAAATGATTAGGGCCTATCAACATCAAAACTTGCCAATGTTCGGTCTCAAATTAAACAAATGTGAGTAATTTTCACCCACTTAAAATTGTTTGCCTTGCAATTTTGATTTTGCCTTCAAAATCATCGCAATTTTGCCAGTTTTGACCGGGGTACTGATAACTCATGCACATTAAAATGTGATGTGAAAAATTCATGTCTCATCTCGATTTTCATTCCCATGATACAACAATGAACGGATGCTTGTATCCCAGCAAACACGGGGCATTCACCCAGTGCTGTTTCAATGTTGGGCCAGCGTCGAAGACGGTGGGCCAACATCGAAACGGCATTGGGTGAATTCCCCGTGTTTGCAGGGATACTGCCGTGCAAAGCCAAAAGGCAGTATCTCCCTACTTAACTGCTGTTATAGAAACGTGACTATTTTCAGTCAAAGCACCTGTCTGGATATTCAGTAATCTCTGATTTGCTTGGTGCATCATTTCTAATCATTCATGATTTATGTCATGAATACATATTTTAGGGTGGATATATTTTGCCTAGCAGATACAACTGGCAATAAAAACGCACTAATTATTTTGTAGGCTACTACTTGAGCGTTTTTCCGCAGCCCTACACAGCTGCCTTTGCCCACCAGCCACAAGAACTTGTATCAATGTTGGTTTAACGTTGGTCCACCGTTTATGACGCTGGACCAACGTTAAACAAACATTGATTCAACGTCTTGGGTCAGCTGGGACATCAGCTAGGAGCGGATCCAGAGAAAAAAGGGGGGTCTGATTGAAAAAAATAAAAATGTAGGTGCCAATCAATAATTTTAGCTGATATATTCTGTAAAACTCAATGACCTTGACCTCCTTTGTTTTCACCGAGCTGGCTAATACAATGAAGAATGGGAGAGGAGGTCTTATATAACCTTATTTTCACCGAGTGACGTCACTGCGTTTCACAGAATGAAGTATGAAGGAGGGTCTGTTATATAAAGGAAGTGAATCGGGCTTTAGGCCACCTTTGTGCACATATAGGCTAAACTGGGCCAAGAGAACCTCCTGAGGATGGTGAGATGATTGAGATGACACTGTCCTCCAGACACAGGATTCGAAATTCGCACCCTGGCGTTCTGAGGCCGATCACGCTACCTCTCGGTCACGGAGGTTCCCCACAATACTGACTTTCACACGTGGATGGGGAAGAAACATTTTTGTTTCTTTCAAACCGCCGAGACCGGGAACCGAACCCCGAACTCTGGCGTGAAAGGCAGCGGTGCTAACCACTACCCTAGGCCCCCCGCCCTATATATATACCCTAGGGCCCCCGCTGTTATATAACCTTGTTTTCGCCGAGAGACAAAAAATGAAATGAAATGATTCGAGCTTTAGGCCACCTTTGTGCACATATAGGCTAAACTGGGCCAGGAGAACCTCCTGAGGATGGTGAGATGATTAAGATGACACTGTCCTCCAGACACAGGATTCGAAATTCGAACCCTGGAGGTCTGAGGCCGAGCACGCTACCTCTCGGTCACGGAGGCTCCCCGCAATACTGACTTTCACACGTGGATGGGGAAGAAACATTTTTTGTTTCTTTGAAACCGCCGAGACCGGGAACCGAACCCCGAACTCTGGCGTGAAAGGCAGCGGTGCTAACCACTACCCTAGGGCCCCCGCCCTCGCCGAGAGACGTCACTGCGTTTCTCAGAATATATGGGGGCTTAACCCTTGAAACGCTGCAGGAATTATTTTTGTATAAGCCATGGAGACCAAAGGGTTTTTTTCGATTTGAAATCGTCATAAATGTCTTAGTTATCTCTTTCCGATTCATTTGAATACCTATGTTATGGGTCTACTACCAATATGAATATGTTTACTCTTACAGTGCGGGGATTGATTTTATACGTCATAATCTGACGTCTACAGACGTCAGATTATGACGTCTAAAGTCGATCCCCGCGCTGCAAGGGTCAATTGACAATCTAATTTTACTGATGCAGTGTCTCAACTTGAGTCACTACCATGGTACATTTTGAGCGTCAAAATACCACTGATTAGGCCTCAAACCCGAGTCCTGTGGATCGTTAAATACATTATTCATTTGATAGGTCATTTAGGGAGTGAGCTAGTATATATAGTAGAATCGCAGGCATTATAATTAAAGACTGTGAGAAACAAAAAGAGGATCAAAAAAACTTTTTCAAGAGGGTTGGTTTGATCACTCTTCGAATGCCTGTGGTAAAATACCGTACATTGAATTACGTGACATCTCCGATGGTGACGATCCAGGGCAGCGATAGCCGTGGACTAACGTACCCGACGTCCTTATACACAACAGTACACAACAAAGAAGGTCATGTCTGAGCAGCATTGATCCAACATTGAATCACAGGAGGCAGTATCATGTGTGGGAGGGATCATCAATGAGGTTATCATAGTGGGGCACCTAGATCACGTAGGCTCACGCCTCGGCGACGTGGTCCTCATGATCTTTCCGGATTTCTACACCAAAGGGGGTCTTTTTTGTCCATACTTAATTTTTCTCTGTAAGGGCGTGTCAGACCTTGGCGATCAGCGTCAACGATCGCGTAACGCACAAAAAATCAGCTGAACGTTGGCGCGAAAGCTGATCATCGCTGTACCATCGTTATGCTATCGCCGTGTGCGTTTACCGATAGTTGTTGATCGCAGATGAACGCTGATAACGCTGAGTGTTTTGAACAGGTTAAAAAAGTCTGATGGTTTGGTTTATTCTGGGCAAGTACTTTGGAAAAACATTAATTTTGTCAGCACCGTAACGGTCAACACATCAACAAAAAAGCGTTACGGAGCTGACCATTTTCATTCGATGATTCATTACTGGGATCATATCAAGAAGAAGTATGGATCTTGTACGAAAACATATTATTATTTTTATATTCGCAGGGAGGAATAAACCATTTGTCTCTTTAATTTATTATTCGCTTTGCATTTATTCATTATTATGTATACTCTAAGTGAATCAGCACTGTAATATAAATGTCAAAACCGTAACCTGATTATCAGCACTGTAGCATTTTATATTGAAAAAACAACAATTTACAGCTGATATGTGTTTTTCATGCTCTAACATGTATAGTAAATGACAATGTTTAAATAATAATTTTCTAAAAATCAGACAAGCCATGAGCGTAGATTATCACACTGTTAGAAAAAGTTACGGTGCTGACATGAAGTCAGATACTCCGCAAGCATTTCTCTGGCAGCTGCTTCCGAGATAATACAAAACATTCACAGAAGTCCTACTATTCTTAATCACAAAACTTCCCTCTATCAAAATGAATACAGAAATTTTGCATTGTGCCCAACTTTTTGCCAGTATCAGACTTAAAAACATCTTGTTTCTGTAGAATGGTATGCTTTCCATCCCGCGTCGCCTTATCCTTGCTCTCGGCTACAGTCCAGCCGCCCAACTGATCCGTGTCAGTTGTTCAAAGTAGCTGTGCTGATGTGCCAAGAAGTGATACTGCAAGATGGCTCTGCACGGCAGTGTATGAGCACAATCAAAGCTAAATTTCACTCATAGGACCAATCGGTCATGCGAATTATCTTTGTAACAAAATTAGTTGAAATCACCAATTCAAGAAGTTTTAACTATGCTGCTCTGCAAAGCCAAAATTCGGTATCTGCTTACTTGTAATGTAGCCAGATATTGTATTTCGGTTTGGCATGGCAGTATGATTATTTATTTGTGTTTCGTTACCCCAGCAAACATATAACATTTGTATAATATGTGTAAAACGACGGCCCAACGTCTTCAACGTTGGTCCAACATTACACAATATTTAGGCCTGCGTTAAAAAAATGTTTTGTTTTCGCTGGGTGCCAAAAATTTAAAGTGGCTGAGACTGGACAGAGTGAACGATACAAAACGATAAATTACATCGTGAGAGCTATTATATGGGAGCTATTATATCGATTTGTGATGCGATACCTAAATATTTCAGTCCCACGTGAATGTTTATTATTTCAAAAAGACCGACCGTATTACAATGGGGTATCGCATCCTAAAATTATGTTATAGCTCTCCCGCTGAAAATCGTTTCTGTATAAACTGTTTTTAAACATGTAAATGTACATATCGTCCCATTCAATATGAAAGGGTGTATCTACCACTTTGTAAAGTGGCAGATACACCTTTTCATATCCAATGGGCCGAATTATGATGATACCTCGGAAAACTACTCTGATTACCGACTGTCAGCGCATACGGTTTTAATTATGCAGCACTGTTGTCGTTTACCTTTATTCGATCATAATATGCCGACATCTTCAGTTCTCTGGGAGTTAGAGTTGTTATATGCCAGGGATATCTTGCGCAAGTTTGGTAATTTGGTAAAAATGCAGTAGGGCCTACCTCGTAGGCCCCTATTTCAAAGCAAGTGACTAGTCCTGTTGTTTTTTAATGCGGCGCTTTATAAGGTCCAAATATTACCAGTTATTATTCAGAAACGGTATTAATTTATCACTCTTTAAGATCTCTGACAAAAACATCGAACTTTTTTTTACGATGACGAACTAGTAGCCACTTTGGTTATAACTGATCATGATTTTGCAAATACACTTCCGTAATTTAGGCATACTCCCCCACACTGCGATTCAAACATTTATGAAGCACCATGTTGACGAACATACGTTTAAAAATTCATTTTAGGAGGCTCCACCCGGCTAACTGTAAAAAAAATTGGCAGCCACTGTTGAACAACCTCGACAAGTACATGTCATTTAAGTTAGGTTAAGGTGACCTCTGAGGGCCAACATAAATACGACTACGTGACTTCACGCGTGATGGGACCTAACCCCTTTAACCGCCGGTGCCGCATATATTCGGGGTTTCATTTTTTATTAGCACATTAAGTACCACCTTTTAAACATGTTAAAGATAAAATGTGACATCAATCAGCAATATTTGAAAACAGTTGACCTCCATTTTGTCAAATCTGCACAATTTTCACTCACTTGAAGTTGTGGATCGCGTCAGCGAGACACAACTTCGAGTGGGTGAAAATTCAGATTGAATAATTTGGCGGTTAAAGGGTTAAGCGCACCTTATTGTTTCCAAGTTGGTTGGCAAAATGGTGGCCAACTGTCTTGAGAAGAAGAGCCACCGTTTTAGCTGTTGATCTTCGCTCCTGACTTACCTTCCTGCACTTGATCTGCTATCGGTGGACCCGAGGTTGCATGCTCCGATTCTATGTTTGTCACGTGTTTGCTTCACGTTGACCAATCGTTGAATTAATGTTGTGTCAGCGTCGCAGACGCTGGCCCAACATCAAGTCAACATCGGCACGACGTCCCGTGTCGACTGGATGGACATTGATATATATTTATCTTCAGCATCAATCGTTGAGTGTTTCAGAGAACCGATGTCCGGTCACTTCACACCACCAATCGATCATCACCAACAAGTAAGATTAGGGTCGACATATCTCCAGGGTGGACTGGTCATTTAGTGTAGGCCTATTTATAGCGGCATGTGAATCAGCCGCATGTGCATCAAAATGTGGACGCGGTACTTAAAAAGTATATTTAGTACTATATATGTAGTATATTGATTTGATAAAGACCGCTAGCGGTCTTTATAAAATCAATAAGCATTTGAAACCCGCACTCAGCTGCATCACGTGGAGGTGAATGCGTACCTAACATATTTTTGCCTGAGCAATTAGTAAACATCACAAATGAAGAGAAAATGGTATGCGTCTTCAATCACAATTAACTTGACTTCTATCATTACATAAACACATACTTGTCTGCCATTAACTCTTTCAAGCCTGAATTTATCATTGTCATCTTCATCCACTACAAGCCGCGAATTGCTGTCGCAATTCACGACTTGTAGTGGATGAAAATGATTTGATGTAGTTTAAAAATTAAAGAAAATCACCATGTATTGGTAAACCAGTTTCATGGAGTTTTCATTCTAGCACCTTTGGTTGTAAGGAAATTAAGTCTGTTTTCAGGGATGTAAAATGATGCTTTAATTCATCATGAGGGCTTAAAGGGTTAAAAGTTATGCGTGTCCTCCCTGCTCTATGGCTAGTTGGTGGTTCAAACTTCTAAATTTACCAAATGAAATTAAATATTTGCGTAAAATTATTATTATTTTGTAACTAATATTATGACTCTGGAAAAACATCAGATTTAAACAGTGAATAGTTATATTGCTAACTTGCTAGGTTTTAGATGCCATATTCTCAAAACTTTTTAAAGTCATTTATTTGGATATTAAACTAAAACCTAAAAAACTACATCTACATTCACTACTACTTGCTCTTCTCAGACATGCTGAAAACCATATTTTGTAGTAATGCAATATCATTTTTCCAATTGTGCCCGCCATTGTTATGTTATCAGTATAATAAACATGTTGGTATTTTGAAGTTTTGTGCAATATTTAATCCATCTTTAAAAATAATGCAAAGCTAGTTGAAATCTAAAACGTTACCTATTTCACTCAGCAACACTATAGTCTATGATACAATTATCTGGAGCGCATGCTTTTTTGTCGATTTCTCCGTCAATTCTGAACCGATTTCCTTGAAATTTTCCACAGGACATTTCTAAGTCATGTCCTGACATCGGTGAAGTTAGACCATTTGAGATGTAATAAAATTCCAGAAAAAATGTAATGGGTTTATAGAGGGGTGTCATATTGTCAATTGAGTACATGGCAAATGGTCTAACTTTTGCAATTCTGCTTAAAACGTAAAACGATGTTAGGACATGGCTTGGAAATGTCTTGTGCAAAATTTCAGGAAAATCGGTTCAGAATTGACGGAGAAATCGACGAAAAGCATGCGCTCCAGATAATTGTGTCATAGACTATAATTTGCTAGAGTTAATCGAAAACCCAATCTGCCACACCTGAAACCTGATGCGCCACACCTGAAACCTGCTGCGCAACACCTAAAACCTGCTGCGCCACACCTGAAACTTGCTGCACCACACCTGAAACCTGCTGCGCCACACCTGGAACCTGCTGCACCACACCTGAAACCTACTGCATCACACCTGGAACCTACTGCGCCACACATCAAACCTGCTGCACCACACCCGAAACCTGCTGCGCCACACCTGAAACCTGCTGCGCCACACATCGGACCTGCTGCGCCACACCTGAAACCTGCTGCGCCACATCTGGAACCTACTGCGCCACACAACGAACCTGCTGCGCCACACCTGGAACCTGCTGCGCCACACATCGAACCTGCTGCGCCACACCTGAAACTTGCTGCACCACACATCAAACCTGCTGCGCCACACCCGGAACCTGCTGCGCCACACCTGAAACCTGCTGCGCCACACATCGGACCTGCTGCGCCACACCTGAAGCCTGCTGCGCCACATCTGGAACCTACTGCGCCACACAACGAACCTGCTGCGCCACACCTGGAACCTGCTGCGCCACACATCGGACCTGCTGCGCCACACCTGAAGCCTGCTGCGCCACATCTGGAACCTACTGCGCCACACAACGAACCTGCTGCGCCACACCTAGAACCTGCTGCGCCACACATCGAACCTGCTGCGCCACACCTGGAACCTGCTGCGCCACACATTGAACCTGCTGCGCCACACTTGGAACCTGCTGCGCCACACTTGGAACCTGCTGCGCCACACTTGGAACCTGCTGCATCACACATGGAACCTGCTGCGCCACACATCGGACCTGCTGCGCCACACCTGGAACCTTCTGCGCCACACCTGGAACCTGCTGCGCCACACCTGAACCTGCTGCGCCACACCTGGAACCTGCTGCGCCACACCTGAACCTGCTGCGCCACAACTGGAACCTGCTGCGCCACACCTGAACCTGCTGCGCCACAACTGGAACGTGCTGCGCCAGACTTGGAACCTGCTGCGCCACACTGGACCTGCTGTGCCATACCTGAACCTGCTGCGCGCCACACGAAGAACCTGCTGCACCACACCAGAAACCTGCTGCGCCACACCTGAAACCTATTGCGCCACACCCGAAACCTGCTGCGCTACAGCTGAAATCTGCTTCACCACGCCTGAAACCTGCTGCGCCACACATCGGACCTGCTGCGCCACACCTGGAACCTGCTGCGCCACACATCGGACCTGCTGCGCCACACTTGTAACCTGTACGTTGCATCACACCACGATCCAGATGCAATGCCCTCTGTACCTGCTGCATCACTTCTGGAACCTGTTGCGTCACAATATATTCGTAGATGATATCCAATAATAATCAAAGTAGCCTACATGCCATATACCAATACCAATATCTAAAACTAGATCTATTATTAGCCCACCCTTGCACCCAGAGGGTTAATATCGCTGATGAGAGTACGATTCATCCAGTTTATTGCACATTGTGTGGAACTTTCAGAATGGATAGTGACGAATACAGCCCCCCCCCCTTCCCCCATCGTGATGATATTAGGATACCAGTACCCTAATTCCGTCATTGTCTATCCTTTTAGGAAAATGCTTAGGCCATATAACGATAACGTTACTGTATAACGATAACGTTACTGTATTACTGTATTTTTAAATATCAACAAAATTAATATACGTTATGAGTGGAATATTATTTTTTCCCAATAAATCAATCTTTGTAATGATATTTAACGTTACCACTGAAATATTCCTAGCCCATATGGGGAAATTTCTGTAAGGGAATTCCAGGCTGCAAAAAAACGTAAAACACAAACCCTGCTGATACAGTGATATTAACGTTAGAACCCCATGGCGGTTTTTGAGGAAATGACACATATAAGCCTACATTTTAAAAAGTTCCTTCTCAATTTTCTTCCAGACTAAATTTATGACTACTTAAACAGATAAATCCTGACGTTAATTCATGGATGAACTTTTTTAAGCGAACAAAGTCTAACATTTACTACAATGTATAGGCCTATTAGTCCATGCATCAACAACCTTAGTCTTTAGAACCTTACGCTTTAAAATGTTATAGACCTACATTCCCCTTGATTTTCGTGATTTTGTTCGTTAGTCTGATTTGAAAAAAGTTTTTGAAATAAATTGTGCCCAGGCTTCACGTCGGGTCACAAAATAAAATTACATAATTAATTACCCTTTAACATTATACTAATTGTTATTTCAATTTTGTATTATCACTTTGAATGTCTAACTTTAAAAAATAAAACGTGACATTAATCAGCAAGATTTAAAGATAGTTTTGTCAAATAATTTTCACTCACTTGAACTTGTGAATCATATGAGTTAAACAGAAGTGGGAACACATAAGGCACTGTGACAGCCACCTGGTGAATCACTGTGATTCTTGTTAAAGGTAATTTTCGCTTCCGGCATAGGCTTACTACAGTTACAGTAACTGCATGACCCCATATTTTGGGGATAGTATTCTACCATACTTTTAATAATAACTGAAGTGACTACTATTCTGCTCTATAGTAAAGCTATCTTCTTACTTGTAAAGTATGCAGATACTGAATTTTGGCTTTGCACGGCAGTACCGTAACATGAGAATGACATTGTGATATCAAAGTTAAGACCATGTAGGCCCTACAATAAAATGATCGACTTGCGGATTTCACCATAGTGATACAAATGCGTGTAGGCCTAATACATAATGCAGTGGTGTCACCTTTTAACTGGAGTTGGAGCTATGTTTTGGCAAGTGTATCATCATATAAAACAAGTGATAATTCCACCACTTTAGCCTCCAAATAAAAAATAATGTTTTTCTAGGTTTGACACTTATGATTTCTGCAATATTTATTTCTGGAACGAAAATAACTGTTGATATAGGAAATAAGTCATTTTATATTACGATCAAATTTTAGAGATTAAAATTAAAATAACAGAAGAGCTATGTACAGAAAGTACACAAATATAATAATAATAATAATATAGCATTTATGAAGCGCCTAAATCCGGCCTCAGGACGTTCATGGGCGCGTAACATTGATATTTAATACATATATTTACATAATTAGCTAAAATAATAATATTATAATTATGTTGAAAAGATGAAAATAAGAATCACAGGGAAAAGTCAGTTCATTTGGGGATGTGTATGTGTGTATGTTTTGTCATAGTTAAAGTCCAACATTAAAAGCTTCGCAGAAGAGAGGTGTTTTCAGTTGTGACTTGAACGATATAATAACGATTCAGAATACTTGATAGCATGCAGCAGTTCATTCCACAAGGCCGGACCAGCCACCGAGAATCCACGACTTCCTTACGTGTCTAACATGGTCCTATCTATAGTGAACAACGCTTGGGAAGCGGAGTGCTGAGTCCGAGAAGGTTGCGTAGTAGAGATGACAGATATTGAGGTGCAGTACCTAGTATGGAGCGATAGAGGAGTATAAGTCAGAACTAAAAGTTTGAAAATAATTTGCTTATGCACAGGCAACCAGTGCAACTCTTTCAGAACTGGCGTGAATGGAGTTACCCAGAGGGAGTTATCCTTCCTATTGTTACTCTGGGGACTATCCGACCCGAGGATAGCGGAGCTGCGCGAAATGCCACGGAGTTTCAGCATTAAATTGCACAGGGAAACCCAAGTCTCCGGGCGAGCGAAGGAAAACGCTCTCAATAACCCACCATGCCCTATCACCCCCACCCTCACATCATCATCTGTACATCATTTCATCTCATCAATTGACCACAAAGTTTTTATCGTATTACAATGCCACTTAAAAGACCTTTTGTGCCGAAAAGTGACGTAAAGCAATGATTTACTACTGCTACTACAGAACAGGCGTGATCGAATCAAATTTACGGGTATGTGTGATAACTCTTGCAGCTGCATGTTGAACCATCTGCAACTTGTGGATCACGGATGATGGCAGGCCATAGAGAATTTTTCTTGTCCAATATGGATGTCACGAACGCGTGGACAAGCTGTTTGGCTGCATCAGCTGTGATATATTTGCGTACCCTGTATGTCACTTATCCACTTATTTTGGAAACAAGAGCATCACTCATTTTTAACGTGGCTCTCCAAGTTCATGTGCTCATCAAACGCAACTTTAAGAATCCGTGCACTTAGGCTAGTTGGAACATCTGTAGCCCCAATGCTGATGTATTGAGGGGTTAGTAGCTTTTCGAAATGCGGAGTAGAAAAGAGTAAAAATGAGTTAGCCATCATTCAGTTGACGTTTATTGAGCAACATCCACGATCTGATCTCTGAAATACATGCTTGGATGGTTTCTTTAGTGACCTGTTCGGATCACCAGTGCTCGAAGATGTCTCAAAATGTATGTTCAAGCCATAGCGGCGAGCGATGTCAGCAATTGGTGAGGTATGGTGAACAGTTGGTGACCAGTAGAGGGCCCTGGGGTACCCCATACTTGACTTCAACATGTGGTGATTGGATGCCATTAAGATAAAAAAATTGTTTTCTGTCTCTCACATAATACTCAAACCATTTGAGTACAACACCATTTACACCTAGTCTTTTATGGAGACGATCCAGAAGTATGTTTTTATCAATGGTGGCAAAGGCAGCGCTTAGATCGAGCAAAACCAATTAATGCCACTGCCTTATGGTCATCTATTGCCCTAAGTATGTTATTCTGCACATACAATAACGCAGTTTCCGTGCTGTGTCTTGATCTATAAGCAGATTGCATAGGTTCGGAGAGATTGTTTTCATCAATGTAATTTGATAATCGTGTAGCCACAACTTTTTCGATGAGTTTAGACAAGTAGCTGAGGTTGGATATTGGTCTAAATTTTTTTAGTACATTACGATCATGGCCTGACTTCTCGAGTAATGGTTTCACAGAAGCATACTTCATCTGATCTGGAAACACACCGCAGTAGATAGTGACAAATTAACAATGTCTGTGATTACAGGTAACATAACCTCCAAATGTTCTTTCAACAGCTATGTTGATACTGGGTCTGATGAGCAGGATTTTGATGCTGATTTCTGTATAATTTTACGAATTTTATCTGGGTACAGAATATGTGGGTAGGCCTACAGAACGGGAGGGGCGTGACGGTATTTGATTTGACGGTATGTCGTCTAGCATAGCGACGACAAGGGAGAGCAAAACATAGACAACCATAACTTGACAGACATGTCTTTTGATTCAAACTTTTTTTATTTTTCAAATCTAGTTAGAACACATGAACAATATTATAAAATTTTAATATGTAAGCCTTAATCAGTCTCGGACCACTGCCATCAATGTCACTGAGGACTGGAACGTTAACAGTATACTGATATATTGAAAACAAGACACGTTCCTTTTTTATGACACAATCTATTCATGAATTTTAATTATTTTCTATTTATTCTTCCATTACTGGTAATAATGTAATCATTGTTTCCCGCAGTAGGCCTACATAGTGTAGCCAAATGGTGACATAAATATATTAACGTGACACAGTCAAAACTTCCATATGATTTAGTAAGTTTATATAGTAGCCTTATAGGCCCCTATTATGTTTTCCTTTGCCCTTATATATGTTTTCTTAGTCTGTAGGCCTATCTACCATTGCACACATCGTCACCTGCCAGCAAATACAAGACGATGAGCCAATGCTGGGGTAATGCTAGTCCAGCATTACAAAAGTTGGATCAGCATCACTCTATAATCGGGTCAACGTCTCGTGTTAGCTGGGAGTCACATGTTGTTTGTAAACAATGAATATGCATGCTTGCTAAAATACGGGCGCATCAACCCCTGAAGTACCAAAGAGAAGAAGACAATTAAAAAGTATTGATAACTAACCACCAAATAATTGGATAGAAAAATGGAAGTAAACCTACGCCAATAGGCCTGCCTATTTTTCTGAATTTTATGCTGTAAAATATGTATTGTTTTTAATAGAATTATTTTCATAATTAGGCCTATTCATCGTAATATGGTAAAATCATACCTGATAAGAGTAGAAAAGAATTAGTTCAAACTCCCAACACAGGAGGACAGCACTGAGAGCGATTTCACGTTTTCGGGGAGAGTCTACTATCTTATCGTAGCCTACATGGTCTTTGGTATGAGTAGTCCGAGCTTGACGTGAACAGCATAGTTCAACGTCAGAGATGCACAGCATAGCTAAAGCTGTGCTTTTCTATGATGGTGGTCAGTGTACGCTGAGACCAAAAATTTCATGAAAAATCTTAGGGTAGCCCTATTTAAATGATAAATTCACCTATAAAGACATGAGCTTAAATCCACACGTTAATGCATTATTCCAATGAGATGTAAATCTGTCATTATGGAATAATAAATATAATTGATCGAACAATGACGCAGTAGGCTTAATCCATTGCGCAATCGATCGTCCTCGCACCATATTTTTGGGGCACAACTTTACGAATGGCAATGATTAAAGACTCTGTATCGCACACAGAGTCTGTTATTACGGACTGTGTTATGACCAGCGGCTCGAAACCGTGCATGTCCACGTTTTGGCAACGTGAAATTAATTAAACACAGAAGAGCATTGATCGAGAGCCACCTGGTGAATCACTAGGATATGTCAGTTCAGCCAAGTCAACCAGTAGGCAAAAGACGTCGAATCAATGTTGGCTTAACGTCGTTCCAGCGTCGTAGACGGTGAACCAGGCTTAACGTTGGTTCATCGTCATAGACGGTGGACCAACGTTGAACCAACATTGATTCTTCGTCTTGGGTCTGCTGGGTAATAGGCCTAACTTATATAGCGTAGGCTTACAGTCGATTCACAGTTATAGTTATCTGAATAACGTAAGGTGCCCTTATTCAGTCATACTTTTCACAATTTCGAATATCCCTAGTTCACAGTGCATTAGCAACTGACACAAATGTTTTTAAATTGAAATTTTCATCATTGTATCAGCAGTTCTCTTGAAAATGAGAGAAAATGGTATAAAATGCAAAAATTATGAACGTTTGTAAAAAATAAATCTGTTGTGACTGAATAAGGACCCGGTGTCCCAAATAAGTCATAGTTGGCGACCTAAAGTGGTCATGGTGTCTTAATTCGGTCAGTGTACATATTTTAACTTTATTATTGACAACAATATTATTGTATCAAAAATACATACGATAAAGGAGCCACTCTTTAGGGGAGGGGGGGCGGATGGAGTTTTTTATTCTTACAAATTTATTTATTTCACTTTCAATCTTTTATACTTTCACACTCTGCTGATGCAAAATATTTCTTTCTATTCGTGTGTGAAGAGAACTATTTATTTACCTTCCTTAAAACTTTTCTGCCTACAAATTTAGATGCCAAATTAGGCCTAGTATTGATTTTGATTTCTGCTGCACACATTTAAGGGTCAGTCAATCAAAATTGCTTTCATGGCCATTAAACTGTTGCTCAGGGGTTTATATAATTGTTTATTTTAAATGTAGTTTAGAGGTAAGTGTTTCTTTACAACATGTCCTTCAGACAATTATTTATTTCACAAACATTTAGCCTGAAAATATTTATTTAAAAAAATATTCCAGCCCTCCCCCTGCTGATTGAATGGTGGCCCCCTAAAATTACAACTACTGTAGGCCTACAATGCTGCTGTGTCCAACGTAAGCAGGACTGGCATTGAATCCACATTTCCCCTGCTTTGTAATTATCATAATTTTCGAGGCACATCATGTTCTTCTACTGGAAATCGAACTGAAGAAATAGTCCACTGTGTACGAACAGCGGCATACATCCGTGCTCAGAAAAGCACCAAGCCAATTACAGAGATAGAGGCAACTGGAGTACAACTGAAAGAAAAAAACATGCATAGAGTGGTCTATAACCTTAATAGTACTTCTCCATAATATACAGAACAATAAATTTAATTTTGTTTCCCTTGGTAGAATTGGACACAGATGATAATGCATGTATTTGCCACATCTCACAGTAGACCTATTTATTTGATTGGACTATACTTATAACTTATTTCTCGTATTGCAGTTGAATCTCTGCAGAATTATGTCCCTGGCTCAAACCGTGGTCAGAATTGGGCTGCATCTGTTGATATTTTAGATGTTGATTTTCCAAGTTTTTGGTATTCCATGTGTTTAAAACTATCTGTGCACATACAGGCTGAACAGGATGGTGAGATGAATCAGATGACACTGCCCTATACAGGCACAGGGTTTGGAATTTTAGCCCTGGCGATCTGAGGCGAACACGCCAGGTCTCGGTCACGGAACCCCCTGGAATACCGAAGTGTATCTTGTCATCTGTTACACCACAATAACCAAAAATGTATTTATGTGTTTTTATGGCTATACAGACCACCTTGTCTTTGATTGATCTAATTCATATTTTGCACAAGCATTTAGGCCTTGACTCAGAGGATAGGCATTTACATTTTCATTAACTTAATTGATTTCCCCTGATTCTAAGGCCCATCATCAAGCAATGCATCAATTAGCGGGCCAGAAAAAAAACGATATGGGGGACGTGATACTTGTCAGCTCGGATCGAATATAGTGTGATCGACAAGTTGTCTAGTAAGTGAGTCAGCAAGATTTACTGATTTCGAAGTCAGCTATGATGGTTGTAAGCGGCACTGAGTATTAACATAGTGGTCTCCTGCTTCTAATACACCATTAATTATGTATATACATTTGATTTGTATGATTAACTCTTCAAGCTTGAATTCGCGGCATTTTGAAATTTACTGCCATCTTAGTTAATTTGCTGTAATACACATACTCACACGGTCATTATGATTAGAAAATTAAAAAAATTAAAAACTTTTTGGTACTGATTAACCTTATGGCTCATGGAATATTTGCGAAAGGCGTAGGCCTACACTGGGTAGAACTTATCATCAACACGACTTTTCGCGTCTATCATCAGAAAGTAGATTTTTTTAGCTAAGGTCTTTGCACAGCTTGAAGTGCCACAATTGGCGGACAACGTCTACACGAAATATTTAATATTCCAACAGCTAAAACTACTGAACAATCAGGGATGACAGACGGGGATACCACATAAGTAGGCCTATAAGATAAAAAGAAACACCGATTCCATGTCATTCAGTCTGCTGTCTGTTAAACCATTGCAAGGAGGTATTTTTAACCTCATTGGTTAAACTGATACTCAGGTAGGCTACAAAGTTCGTCTAACTGGTTTGAAGCTGATGTTTGTGGAACTTGATCATGTATTAGTTGCTGATCAATTGGAATCAGATTAAACTTTCTGAATGAATCCTTCACGACAGATGCGGGGGCCCTGGTGCAGTGGTTAAAGCTGCCTGCTTGGAAAAGCGGAGATCGCAGGTTCAAACCCAGTTCTGGCCTTCAAGTGTCAAAGAAACAAAATGTTTCTTCCTCGCGCGCTCGTAAAGATTCAATATTGTGGAGAGCCTCCGTGACCGACAGGTAGCGTGCTCAGCCTCAGATCTTTCGAATCCTGTGTCTTGCGGGCAGTGTCATCTCACCATCCTCAGGATGTTCTCCTGACCCAGTTTAGCCTATATGTGCACAAAGGTGGCCTAAAACTCCCGAAACACAGCGGGAATTCTAATTTTGCTGACCCACTTGTCTCCCATTAGCATCCTAATTTGGCGTATTTTCTTTGAAATTGCGACTTTCATCTTCCCATTAAATCCGACGTCACACGGGTGAAGATAAATATCTATATATCTATAGAAGTAATTGCGTAGGCCTACTTGATTTATTTGGTTATAGGGTGTGACTGAATTAGGACACCATATGACTGAATTAGGCCTCTGTGACCGATTAAGGGACCTTTGAGTATTTATGGTGACCCAGTTCGGTCAAAACAAGCTTTTATCTGGTCCCAATTCAGTCATATTTTTCAGCAGCGTTTTAAATGAATAAAATTACTTCTCTCGGCTTCACGGCGCTAGTAGGCCTTCTGACGATCTATCGAGAACTAATTAGCGTTCATATTGAGGTGTAATATCGATCACAAAGTATTTTTCCAAGGCGTGCAAGGGTACAAGATTTTTATGTAGTACATATGCTAGGTGTACGATTTGGTACGCCCCATTTTCAAATGACTATTTCTATTAAATAAAATGTAAATAAAAAGCTTCAAATACCGGCATTATGCTGTAATATGGTCTTCGTTCTCGTTTCGTTGTTTCTCTGTCTGCTAAAGGCGCCAAGCACGTGGTAAGGGGATCCCAAAGTTACTATGACCGAATTAGGGCTATGACCGAAATAGGGCACACTACGTTATTAGGCTACGTGGCAGGAGCACTTTGTGTGCTATCGCGCCATGTCGGGGAGAGGTTTGCATGAGTAGGCCTAGTTAAAAATTTAATCCGACTTCTTCAATCTAGCATTAAAGGCTGTGAAGGTCGGCGCCAATTTTACATCAGATGGTAGTTTATTACATAGACATGTAGAGGGATGGACTGCCGACTTCAAATCTCTGATTGATGTGTGAGAGCTTCCGTCCGCGAGAATTGGCGAGAGGAGGGATGGTTTACTTCCGCTGTAAACGGTCAACCATGTGCTTTTTGATCGTTTTTCATGGGTATGTTAACATTGTGTTGATCACAATTTCAATCATAGTCAAATGTATTCGATAAATGAATAAATTATAAGGGGCCGTTTACTAATTGAAGGGGTCAGAACAAAACCAAGGCTAAGTCAATTTTTCAGAAATTTGACTATTGGGTACCGACGTAGGACAAAGAAAAATAATGTGTCATGTGTCTACCACAAGATATCATGAATATAGTCAATTTTGATGACAAAGCGGCCATTTTGTTTTGGACAAAATTGATGCTAAGTTAACCATTTTTGTCCTATGGTACCCCAAAATCAAACATCTGAAAAAAATGAAAAATGACTTAGCCTTGGTTTTGTTCTGACCCCTTCAATTACGTAACGCCTAGAGGGGGGGGGGGTTAAGCAATGCGTTACGGACCGTAGTCAACACAACGTTAAAAAGCGTTACGAAAGGGGGAGGGGGGAGTAAAAATCTATCAAAAAAGCGTTACGTAATAATTATTGTTGAACAGCCCCTAATAGTTCCTTCTGCTTAATTCTCAAAAGTATTTAAATAATACAACAAGAATAAAACATCCAAGCACATAAAGTATGCTTCTCTCATGAAAATGTGCCACCGGTCAGTGCACATGTGTGGTCATAGAAGTAGGCCTAGATACACACCAACCATGTCCAATACACCCAGCGACTCTGCAGCACCCATGATTTGACGGGTCTACACAGCATGTCAATCGAGAGGACTGGTATCTCTCTATTAATAGCTTTTAGAGCATGCAAAGCCTAGCTGTTTTACGGCGTTCTTGCAAACTATCCAAACCTAGGCTGTCAAATAGTGAGTCCACATTCCCTGCTGTAATTATTGGTGACAAAGCGTAGGCCCCTATCGCCCTGCGCTGGATCTTTTTGAGGCGATCCATTTCCCTCTGCCGGAGCTGATTCCAGGCAACATACGCATATTCGAAGCCAGATCGGACCAATGTCAGGTATACCAGTTCCTTGAAGCGCGATGGAGAGCCGTTGAGGTTTCTTTGTATGAAACCAAGCATTCGACTGCCCTTTTTGGTGATGTTTCCTACATGAGCGTCAAATGTCCAGGTATGGGTTTGTACCCAAATATTGCAAAATTATAATAGCACTTTTTTGCATTAAATTTCATACTCCATTTCTCAGCCAAATTTTCAAGTGATTTAAAAACTATTTGTAGCTGCAAGGAGTCATCCAACGTTTTAATTTCAGTGTACAAAAGGCAGTCATCAGCAAACAGGCGACACTGTGAAAAACAAGATCAGGCAGGTGATTGATGAAGACTATTAAACAACAGTATTGGGCCCAAGACCGATCCCTGAAGCACCCTAGTTATAGCTGTAGGCCCCTAGGGTCCTACGCTAAAGTCCCCCTTTCCAATAGGTCTACTTCATCATATTAGATCGGATGATAGGTGCACGACAACATCGCGGGTCAGGACGATTGAGTTTCACAGAATAGCTAGGCTACACACCATGAATTTTATTTTAAGATATGAAGCCAACTTGAATAGGACCTCTTCAGATCGCTGGATGCCTAAATGTTTAGCCCACCCTTCGTAAAAAATCACGTCATTTTTTAGTTTGAGGTGATTAGGCCTAAAATATGGTCTACGAGTGCTAGTTAGAACTGTTACTTGCTATAATAGGGCCTACATGTATATCATGAAAAACGTAGAGCAATATTAAACACTTTAACCCTTTGAGCCGTCACGATGCATTAAAGCATCATTTTACATCCCTGAAAACAGACTTAATTTTCCTACAACAAAGGGTTTTAGAACGAAATTTTCCATGAAACTGGCTCAACAATACATGGTGATTTTCTTCAATTTTTAAACCAAATCATCTTCATCCACTACAAGTCGAGAATTGTTAAGTAGGCCTACAACCATAGTCGTTTTTATTCTCTTTTATTAAAAGTGTAAATCACTGTCGTTGACAATGGAGAAGGTCTATTGGTCGCAAATTCAACAAATATCTGTAATTTCCACCCATTGTGACACAACTTCGAGTGGGTAAAAATTAATAAGATAACTTAGCGGGAAAGGGTTTCTTCAGTCCAATTCGTCAGTTACGCCTTATAGGCCTATAGTAGGTTGAAAGTCAAATGGCAACGCGATAGCAGCAAAAATGGTCATGACATATGTCTCTACTGAAGATATGCTTCATGGCACTGTCACATTTGCCATCAATACTATAATTATGCGATGTTATGACCAGAAAACTGAGTTAATAGCTCGGTGATGTAGGTCAGATATAGGTCAAAAAGGCAAATGACATAATTTGGTCAACAGATTGATAAATTTGGCTCGGAAATGTGGGTGAGAAAGTAGTTGAGAGGTCATAACCTCAAAAAGGCATATACCCCCTGGAAAAGGTTTGTGTGCAGCTTGAAAAAAAGAGATGTGCTCCGCAAAAGCGATCGTTAGTCTGTCTTGGCTCAGAGATGCAGATCAAAAAATATGTCAAAGTTCATAGCCCCCAAAAGGCACATCTAGAGCGTTTCAGTCTGAGGGGTAGATGTTTCAGATGTATGCTCCTGAAAAAAAATTGTTAGTGTTAGACCTCAGCTATTTTGACCCAGATATGTAGGTCTAAGCCTAGATAAAAGACAGGGGCTTATCTAGAAAAAGATTTGAGGAGATGCCAAACGGCAGGGAGTCAAAGAAGCTGGCAGATTTTTAGATCGCCTGATTTTAATTCTTCAGTTATTCTTTTTATTTGCTAAAGAAAAATCACGTCAAGGGCGATATGGACCCCTAAATACGCTCCTGATCAAGTAGTAAATGCCTAACGTCACCTTTCAGCCTGTCATTTTAAGTGATTCTGTAAGAGGTTAAAACAGTGCAATGCTTTGATGAAATGAATGATGTAGAGAAGACGACGTGATGGTGAGGTCATAGTTTTTTTCGTCCACCCACCAGATAAGGGGTTCCAGGCAAGTCCAGGGTATTTACCCCCACCCCCCTTCTGCCCAATTGGTTTCTGAGATTGCTCCGTCAACGAGATTGTAGTATCTCTATAACCAGTAGTACAATATTGCTTGACTCTTACAGCGCAGGGATCGACTTTAGTCGTCAGAATCGATCCCCGCACTGTAAGAATCAACATATTTATATTGGTCGTGGAACCATAAAATGTTTTTTCACAAATTAGTTCCGCGCTTTAGGGGTTAACATCACTTTATGACACTAAATGATCATTTAACCTTTGAAGCGCAAAGTGTGATCATATATATATGCATTTTTTTTCATTTTATTAGCCAATTAACCCTTTAACCGCCGGTGCCGCATATATTCGGGTTTTCATTTTTTATTAGCACATTAAGTACCACCTTTTAAACATGTTGAAGATAAAATGTGACATCAATCAGCAATATTTGAAAACAGTTGACCTCCATATTGTCAAATCTGAATAATTTTCACTCACTTGAAGTTGTGGATCGCGTCAGCGAGACACAACTTCAAGTGGGTGAAAATTCAGATTGAATAATTTGGCGGGTAAAGGGTAATATAAAAATAACTGTTAACTAAAATAACTGTAATTGTGAATGAAATGGATGTTTAAACATCAAGATTTGCTAATGTTGGCATGGGCTCAATCTGTACAAATATGAGTAATTTTCACTCGCTTGAAGTTGTGGGTCGCGACAGCAAGACACAACTTCAAGGGGGGTACACATTTTAATTATATAATGTAGCCCTTCAAGTGGTAATGTGATTAACGATGATGGAAGCTTTATAATAATGCTAATAATCCGAGAAGGGATATTTTGTTATTTTTATATTTATTTATATATATATGCTGTCTCACATACACAACAAGAGGGGTGTTAAAATATTGTTTGTTTTTTCAATGAAACAATTTCTACATTTTCCATTAGCAAACATAACATAGAATAGGATGTCTGCATCATACATTAGCATAATCAATAACAGGGAGTATCATAATGCAGGTTGGTGAGTTCTGAATTCTTTGTCTTTATTTAGAGCATGTTTTTTCAACATATCCATCACTTCGTTGTCATATTTTTCAGGTGTTGGCTGCTTCTCTGAAATGAACAATAGACAAATGTAGATGCAATTTTCAAGGAAATACAATTTTTTGTTGGTGTGCAAAAAATATGAAAAAAAAATGAAAAATATAAGCGTATGCTATAATTAGCTGATAATAATTCACCCTTGCAGCGAGGGGTCCGTCGTTAGCGGTATCAGGGAATACTTTGTTTAGTATCGCATTCATTTGCTAATCAAATTTTAAAATTATTAGCGAAATATTTAGACATCAATGATAAGGCTAAAGTGGGAGTCAGACACTCGCTAATTGGAAATCGCTAATCAATAATTTAAACAAAATTTTCCCTGCGGTACACGTCAGAATCTGACGTCTGTAAATGTCAGATTCTGAAAGACGGTCCCCCCCCCCCGAAAGAAATAAAATATTTGTAATGGCCGGACGTAGACCCATAACATATATGTAGTTAAGTATTCAAATGAACCGGAAAGAGCTAACTAAGCAATTATGAGGATTTAAAATTTAAAAATACCGTGCAAGCACTCAAATACCCCTTGGCTCATGCAGTGACTCTATAAATGCCAGGTTTCAAGGCAATTAATTAAAAATAAAAGTTAAGTATTCAAATGAACCGGAAAGAGCTAACTAAGCAATTATGAGGATTTAAAATTTAAAAATACTGTGCAAGCACTCAAATACTCCTCGGCTCATGCAGTGACTCTATAAATGCCAGGTTACAAGGCAATTAATTAAAAATATAAACGATTTATTAAAATTGATAAAACCGAAATGGCTGCCGCAGCCTCGTTTTTAGTCTCACATGAAAACGGACAATACTAATAGACTCGCAGACCCCGAAAATCCATATATTTACCAGGTTTCGAGGGAATTTAATTTTAATTTTTTTTTTTTAATTAGTCGCCAGGTGGCGGCTATTTTGATTATTGGTAAAAAGCATTTTTTAAAAAATTAGTCGCCAGGTAGCGGCCATTTTGATTATCGGTGGAAAGCTGAAATTCTAGTCAGGTCATCTCCATACTCATGGGTAACTTCACATAAAAAAATGGAGAGATCCAATAATTCTTTTGCAAGTTATCGCATAATTAACAAGGAATTATTAAATTTAAAAATCAAGATGGCCGCCATAGCCTTGTTTTCAATCGCACACTAAAACGGACAATGTCAACAGACTCGCAGACCCCGAAAACCTATATATACCAGGTTTCGAAGGAAATCTGAAAAAAAAAGTAAAAAAATCGCCAGGTGGTGGCCATTTTGATTTTTGGTTAAAAGCTGAAAATCTAATCACGTCATCTCCATACTCATGGGCAACATCACATAAAAAATTGGAGAGATCCAATAATTATTTTTCAAGTTATCGCAATAACAAAGAATTTTGTAATTAAAAAATAAAGATGGCCGCCATAGCCTCGTTTTCGGTTGCACGCGAAAACGAATAATGCCAACAGACTCGCAGACCCTGAAAACCTATATATACCAGGTTTCAAAGAGATTATGAAAAAAAAAAAATTAAGTTGAAAAAAAAAAATTAGTTGCCAGGTGGCGGCCATTTTGATTATCGGTGGAAAGCTGAAAATCTAATCAGGTGATCTCCATACTCATGGGTAACTTCACGTAAAAAATTGGAGAGATCCAAAAATTATTTTTCAAGTTATCGCATTAACAAGATTTTTTAAAATCTTTGACCTTGACCTTTGACCTATGTCCTTGACCTTGGGTAAAAAAAAGTGCAGGGAGGGGTTGAATGTTTGTATGAATTATGAATTTAAACTGTTGAACCATGTTGGTGTAGTAGCCGAAATAGTGTGTGCGGCGGCAGCGGAGACGGCGGCGCACGAAGGGGACAACAATACCCCTTCGGGCCCAACGGGCCGAGGGGTAAAAAACCTTTGGTGTCCATGATTTATGCAAAAATGTTTCAGTGTGGTAAGGGCTAAATGGTAAGATTCATACTTTGATTTACTTTGTTGTAGTCATTGTGTTCAGACACACGTGTGGAAAATAATAGCTCTTTGAAAAATTGTGTTCATAATTTCATAAAAAAAATTAAACGTGTCAATACATTTTTTTTTAGAAATTTAATAGGATAGGATTGGGATTAAGTACGGAAAAATTAGACAAATTGATATGTGGTAAAATGACTCGACATATAGCAGATTTATATAAGGTAAAAAACAAGGTTTTTTAAAATATTGTAGAAGAACAAACATCTGTCATTCACAAATAAATTTCTATACGTGCTTTAACCTTAAATATATTTTCATCCACTTGAAGTTATATGTCGCTACCGGGACCAACAATTTTGCGTAGGTGGAAAATACTCACATTAGCATAATGCTCATTTCGTTCCTAATAATAGTGATTTGATATGCTAATATAATTGATTAAAAAGACTATAGTCATTTTTAGCCGGTTAAGGGTTGAAGCGCTAAATTATTTTTGTATAAACCATGGGAATCAAAGGGTTTATTTCAATACAAAACCATTTATATAATGAATATCTTAGTTAGCTCTTTCTGATTGATTTGAATACCTATGTTATGGGTCTACGGCCATTACAAATATTTTTAATGTTACAGTGCGGGGATCGACTTTAGACGTCAGAATCTGATGACTAAAATCGATCCCCTCACTGTAAGGGCTGAGGGTTAAAATACGAGTAGTTCAGTCACACTTTACTGTTAGGTAAAAAATGAAATGAATCGGGCTTTACGCCACCTTTGTGCACATATAGGCTAAACTGGGCCAGGAGAACCTCCTGAGGATGGTGAGATGATTGAGATGACACTGCCCTCCAGACACAGGATTCGAAATTCGAGCCCTGGCGGTCTGAGGCCGAGCACGCTACCTCTCGGTCACGGAGGCTCCCCACAATACTACTAGTTTCACACGTGGATGGGGAAGAAACATTTGTGTTTCTTTCAAACCGCCGGGAACTGAACCCCGAACTCCGGCGTGAAAGGCAGCAGTGCTAACCACTACCCTAGTGCCCCCGCCCAGTTTACTGTTAGGTAGACAATCACTAAAAAAAGTAAAATAAAACTTACTGACAATCCAATGGTAGATGTCCCAGTCATTTGAAGGTTTGTTGATAATAGCGTCGTACATGTCAAGTTGTGCTGATGATAAATCTGATAAAAACTTCGATGCAAATGTACTGCAATACATAATAAAAACAGAAAAAAATGAAAAATTCAATAGTTTCAATTCATTATCATGCTTATTGTTACCACAAATATAATGACAAATAGATTTATTGGGTTAAAACTATATATTGATTTGTTTCGCTACTACATGATGTTCCAAAGTGAGTACAATTTAACCACTTTCATATTTAATCTTGGAACCATGAACAACATATTCTCGACTACATACTTTTTGCCCATGTTCTACTCCACAATTTGAATTAGAATGTTAAATGATACCTTTGACAAAATAAAAAACTTCTTGTGATTCATGCGGCGACTACTGAGAGGAAGTTAAGAGATATTTCCCAAACGGTCTTATTTCACAAAACACAATATCCGTGTGTTATATAACAGACACAAAATAGTACAAACCTTAACACTTTCTGTGCGGGGACCAACTTTAGCCTTCAGAATATGACATCTAAAGTCGATCCCCACACTGAAAGAATTATAAATTTATCACCTATAACATAGGTATTCATATGGAGCAGTAAAAGCTAACTAAGACATTTATCATGTTTATAATAATTTAAAATTAAAAAAAAAATGGTGGTTTCCATGCTTTTTACAAAAATTGTTTGGCGTTGCCAGGGATAAAGAGCAATCTCAAGTACGGTACCTGGTATTCAAAGACAATTGATCAGAAGCTTGGATTTTGTATAAACATACCTGAGAAGAAGGCCGTTCTCCAGCATACCTCTCTTGCGGCTTTGATACACCAGCCTTGCTTTCTTTTGTGTAATACTTTCATTCATTGGTGGAGTGTATTCCGGGATCGGGGGCTCCATGATAGAATCACTAGGTAGTACCACTTCATTATCTTCTGACGCAAAACTATTTATAGAGGTGACATGTAGACAGCGACATCCAGGTAGTCGAGGAGGTAGAAGACACTAAATAAAAAATATTTATTTAACAGCTATGACATGAAGGTTCCTCATTTCATGTAAAAATTGTAACTTTAGATATCTATATTTCTTTAATTTTGTTCAATTATTATCAGTGCGAAAGTGAGCAAGTACTTGCGCAAGTATGCAAGAGTGCGCAAGTGCAAAGTGCGCTAGTACACAAGTACGCAAGTGCTTGCGCAAGTGAGCAGGAACAAAAAACATGAATGTGCAAGTAGGCCTTGCGCAAGTGCTTGCTCAAGTACTTGCGCAAGTAAGCAAGTGTGCAAGTACGCAAATACTTGCGCAAGTGCTAAATGCCCATTCACTTGCACTTCGGGCTTCTTACCATTTTGAGGATGGACAATGGCAATAGACCTTATATTTTTTCGATCATCAGAATATACTCGCACAATATAAAAAATAAAAACAGGTCCTTACACATCAGGCTTTTATCTAGACAGTAGGTAACTGTCCGTGATTATTTAAAATGTATCTCTATGCCACTATATAGACAGCCTCGTTTATGGAATGAAGGCTCACATTGATTGCCATTATAACTCATGACATTATGATCAGCTACTCATTTTTTTCTATTTTCATATGCAGATGCAGCAGGGTTTCCAGCAGGCTCAAGAGGTTTGGGGAGTACTTCTTAAAGTTTGGGCGCGGGGGAAGACAAGCAGAGTACAGTGAAATGTGTGCACTTTTCAGGGGGGGGGGGGGGAAGCAACCAAATCCCCCCCTCCCTCCAAGAAACTCTGTGCAGTGTCATTATCAACTGTTCAAGAGTACACAATGTACACAACATCTGCCTTGTCACTGTTGGAATAAGGACTACATTTAATGTATATCTTTCCTGACTTTGATCAATTAGTAATTAAATTGGTAAATAAATTGGTATCAAAATGACATAGACCTTACCAGTAGACTCTAACTCATTAAGATTTATAACACTTAGATCATTATGTCATGATTTAATATATCTGTAGACTGTAATATTTAAACCCAAGCCTGCTGGAAATCGCAACATTTTTTTTAAATCGTAACTCTCCTATTAACTTTGTAATGATAAGCGTGACATGCATTTGTGTGGACATTTACTTCACTATAGTCTGTTTGACGATGGAAGCTGGTCCAAAATAAAAGTTAGCTCAAGCATTTTCATGAAATTTTGTAAAACCTATTTTCTAGTCATTTGGCATCTGTCTTGAAAATTTTGTAAAAAAATAATGTATTTCAAAGTTAGACCATTTGACGGTATCCAGACACCTAGGCACTGAACGTTTAGGCACCAGCATTTAGGCACCCAGATGTTTAGACACCCAAATTTTTAGGCACCCGGATGATTAGACAACCAATTTAAGTAATAAATTAATGATGACCAATACTTTGTAAGAAAAAAGCTTGCTACAGCGTTTACTCAAATTTATGCTATTATTAATAGCTTGTTAACAATTAGTTCATTTGTTTGAAGTAGTTTAGTTAGTTTTGGGCCTTTAACCCTTACAGCGCGGGGATCGACTTTAGACGACAGATCCTGACGTCTGTAGACGTTAGATTCTGACGTTTAAAGTCGATCCCTGCACTGTAAGAGTAAAAATATTTTTAATGGCCATAGATCCAGACACATAGGTATTCAAATGAAGCAGAAAGAGACAACTAAGACATTTATGATGATTTCAAATTGAAAAAACCCTTTGTTCTCCATGGTTTATACACAATTATTTCAGCGTTTTAAGGGGTAATGAAAATTTTATAATGAGCCTTATATTTCTGCTGCATTTAGTACCTGTATTAGTGAGCAAAATATTTACTGAAGTCATATGATTTACATGTGCTTGTTCTTGTGTATTATTATATTTAAATAGCATATGCAATGCAAGTTTTATAATTTTAATAAATTATACAACGTTATAATATGGCTATGTTAAAATTTGTTGCTTATTTAATGTTTAATAATAAAACAATTCCTCTTCTAAAAATCATTAATGTGATGTATACATTATAAAAAATATTGTTTTTTCACATCGGTAATAATTAAATAAAAAGGTTGGCCACAACTATGTCTAAACAATGCTCTAGTCGAACGTGCAGCATACTCAAAAGAAGTGTGAAATAAGCCATCTAGCCTAACCACTAATCAAAAGAACACGAAAACATTCAAGTAAATATTCCATGAAAGATAAATATAATATATTTAGATATAAATAATTAATTAATTACTAATGAACACTAACACAAACATAATTCCACTACCTAATATATATATATTGTAATAACCATAAACAAATGCGCAGAAGCCAAGCATGTGTGACACCAAGGCGTGAAATTACCCGATTGAGCAGATTCACACCTTCAGCCCAGCTTGCCCGCAATTCGTTTAAACTGTTTTTATTGTATATGATTTTGTGTAAAACTAACGTTCCTATCTTTTTTTCTTGAATTAACATTTAAATTTTAAATTTTTATAATTTTTTATATGCCTCAAGGACATCTATGTAAAATAAATTCAGATTATTATTATGCAAACTATAATAACGCAGTTTTAATGCTTCTATAACTTTCCAACTTTTATGGTTGTATGTAGGGTTTTTCATCCCGGGTTAATGCCTAAGGCAACAGACATACTTCTGCAACAAGATGCCACAGGCCAGCCACAACAAAATGAATGGGAAGAGTGTATGTTCAATTACACTCAAGATTTTCAACCTTGTGTGAGGAATATACTAAAGGAACACACCATCTTCAAGAATTTTTGAGAGGTTTTGGACATCTTGCGCACTTCTAATAAGAGATTAGCAATTTCAATTGTAATTACATTAAAATGTGTAAAAAAAATTATTTAGTGAATATAAACCGTATTTGCAATAAATACAACGATAACAATCAATATTCTATTATTTATTATTATTAATAATCATCACAGGAGCTTACACTGCAGCGCAATCTAGTAGGGTCAATCTTTTCACTAGTCCAAGCTGGTGGATCAGCCAGATCTATTTTTTCACCAAATCTACACCACTAATTTATCATGTGACGTCACATGATGAATTGGCGGTCATCATTAATTTATTATTTAAATTGGGTGCCTAAACGTCCGTATGCCTATAAGCCTGGGTGCTTAATCGTCCGAGTACCTAAGGGTTCGGGTGCCTAAACATCCGGGTGCCTAAATGTCCGGAGTCTAAACGTCCAGTGCCTAAACGCCCAGAATTCCTATTTGACATGTAGATTTTATGTAGTAAATGGCTAATTTACTCCTAAAGAGTAATGGAGGGTATTATGAAATGAGGCAATTATGGACATTTTTGACATATTAAGTTTAATCTTTCAATTCTGTGTGGCCTCATTATTTATTTTTTACCTTCCTACATCTATCCTGAGCCTTACCCAACATATACACCCCTAAAAAATTATATTCAATTGGAAACCTTCACCCACACATCTGTAAAGATCTTTAACATCAGTTTGGGAAAAGTGAAAATGCCCCTTTTATCATATTGTGTTAAAAGCACAAAAAAAAATCTCTGTCATTCTTGGAAAAATAAAAATTACTCAAAATAATTGAAAATATATATAAAAAAGAAGTCAATAGTTTACAAAAACTGTTTAATCTTCCCATTTGAGTCAATTTTTATCAATATACCACTTCCTTAGCAAATCGCCCATTAATACCAGCACAATTTTGTGATTGCTGCGATTATGGGCTGCTGTAACTTCAGAAATAATACACTACCCAAGAAAAAAAATGCACAATATTTTGTGATTTTCAATTATCCATGCAATAAAAAAGTTTTATTTGAGACAATTTAACCTGCAAAAAAATTTCTTCCCAATTAAAAGGCCCAAAATGGCCTTTCACATGCTTTTTTGTGTTTTTAAGCTCAACAAAAAGTCATGCTCAGTACTGAAAAGTAACAGTTTAACTAAATGGTGTATTAGTTTTAGATTATCAACTATTTTTGTTCCTTTTATATTCAAAGTAACCAAAAACATATAGACTACAGCAACATTATCTGATTATTATTTTTTATTTTAATAATAATACCCTAGGTCATGCTTTTTCAACAACAGCAAAGTGCAGCCCATAATACCAGCAACAGCAGCCCATAATTGAAACAGCGATTATAAATTATTTAATTGCAGTAAAACTAGAATATATTCAAATATCGAATGCTCCTTTGTTTTTGTATATTTAGCTTCTAGTCTAGGACACAGTTATTTGGAGCCGCCTGAGCGTATGTTTTTCGACGATTCCTCCATCGATTCTGAACCGATTTCTTAGAAATTTTGCACAGGTCATTTCCAGTCATTATATTTTTTATTTTAAAACTAAAAGTTGGACAATTTGACATGTAATAAAATTCCAGAATTGGTGTTATGGGTTTATAGAGGGACGTCATATTTGTATATCAAATGGTGTAACTTTTGAAATACTACATATAACTTCACAATTTTTTACCGATGTTAGGACATGACTTGAACAAACTTGTAAAAAATTTTTAGATCATCGGTTCAGAATTGACGGGAAATCAACGAAAAACATGCGCTCCAGATAATTGTGCCCTAGATAATTCTGCCCTAGACTATAGTAACTAAAGACAACAGGATATTGCTGCAGATTTGCCTTTATCTATCCATACTAAAAGTTATACATTCAAATTTTTTTGAAAGAGCCGTCAAATTAAAAATGACCAACTAGGATCGCATGATTTTCGGCGATTTCTCCATCAATTATGAACCAATTTCCTTGAATTTTGCAAAGGCCATTCTTTATTCAAATCCTGACAGCCCTGAAAATTTTGTGAAATTATATAGCGTATTTTAAAAGTTAGACCATTTGACATGTAGTAAATTGAAATTAAGACCTCCCTTTATAATCCCATTAAACTATTTTTAGAATTTACTACATGGCAAATAGTCTAACTTTTGAAATATTAAATATAATTTTGCTAATTTTTTACCGATGTAAGGATTTTAATAAAAAATGATCTTTGCAAAATTTCAAGGAAACCGGTTCAAAATTGACGGGAAAAAATCATGCGATCTTAGTTGAGAATTTTTAATTTGACCGCGTCGGCGAATATAGTCTATACTCGCCGTCAGATTAACTTGTATCGCATGTTTTTTGCCGATTGCTCAGTCAATTCTCAACCGATTTTGATGAAATTTTGCAAGGACTATTTTTTAGTCGCGCGGCGACTACCGTGACATTTTCATCAAAAAATATTATATAGTTTAAAAGTTAGACCATTTGCCATGTAGTAAATTTGTAATTATGACGTCCCTCTATAAACCCATTAAACTGGTTAAATTAAATTTTGTTTTAGCCCTGAACCGCATCACATGCCTGATGGTCTAACATTTTTGCTATATTATAGGACAATATTTTCCAAAGAAAATTTCACGGTAATCGCCGCGTGATTTGAAAATAGTCCTTGCAAAATTTAATGAAAATCAATAGAGAATTGACTAAGCAATCAGCAGAAAACATGCGATAGGGTCTACAACAAGTTATTCTGACGCCAGTGCCGGCGGGTATAGTAGTCTACTAACTTAAGTAGATCTAATTATACGATATTTTCAGGGTTGTTCACTTGTTGTCAAGAATCATAGGTTTCAAAATTTCGTGACAATCGCTTGAGAATTCACTGAGTAAATTTACAAACGAAAAGCTAACTTTCATTTTGGACGATCCTCCACCGTCGAAAAGACTATAAAAGTCTAGACTATAGATAGTCGCTTTGTCTTTCTCATTTTATCGCCCGTCCTTATTTTTTCAATTGGACGATAATACAATAAGTTCCGATCAAGCTTGCCTATAATTGTCTAAAACAAAGCCTAGATTTCATCCACTCACTGTCTTTGTCAAAACGTTCTTATACACATTTCGCAACATCTCAAATATTAGTGTGAAATGTGTTGGCAGGTTCGTAGTTTACAGAATTTCTAACTTTGTAGTTTGACACCTTTGTTGATGTTTATGAATCAATCAATCAATAAATCAGTCAGCTAGACATCACACCTCAACAACTTGGGGTGGGTTCGCCGCTGGACAATTGTCGAAGATCGTCGACGATGTGCGTTTTTTTCCAAAAATTGTTGACTTAGATTGTCCATTTTTTACTCAGATCGTCAACAATTCCCAACGATGCTCTGAGATGTCGTTGCCGATCGTTGATTCTAACGATCGTCGACAATGTGCGTTCGAGTGATCGATTGCTCATACATCTCTTCGTTTTAAGAGTAGCCTATAGGCCTTTATTGTATGGGTAAAACCAAAAATTGGGGTAATTTTACATAAAATTAGTGTCCCCAGGACTTAAAAGGTCCGCATTTTAATTTAAATATAATAATATTAAAAATGAATGGTGCAACTTCACGTTTAGGCATTACTACTTAATAATGTTTAGATTATTTGTAAAAAAATATATATATATATGGTTTTGTAAGAGCTGTATGTCATGGAAACGTGAGAAATGGCATGTCCCCAGAGAAAATTCCACTATTTAAAACTTCACTGTAGGATACAAAATCACAATATAATTCTAACAATTACATTTCATGGCTAGACATTGTTCACTTTAACTAATCAATGATCAAAATTCGACCTAAAATTGATATCGATATAAATAATTTTGATGAATATACATGTCCCCACATTTGCACTCTACTCCGTTACCATTATTGTAGCATGCCCCATCAAGTAAATAATCATGAACTAAAATTATATCAAGTTTAGTTTGACACACTAAAGGGCCTCATACGAGTTTTTTACCTTGAAAGAATTAATATTGTTGAGTGACAAGTTATTCGAGACAGGTATTACCAAAAAGTTAGAAAATATACTTTTGTTTTTACTACTCCGTTCCTAGCCTTGTGGGTATAAAAACGAGTTTGGTTTTATGATTGTATGCCTACAACAGTTGCTATGGGGACTATTTCCACCCGTATGATATATTTTTGAATTATTTCCCAGATCTTTTCATTAATCCCTAAAATACTTTTAATTTTACTACTCCGTTCCACTCTACTCCGTTACCAAGAAAAGGGAACGGAGTGGTGAATTGTCAAATGTTATGGGTTTTACAGTCATAATGATTGATGATATAGTCTTTTAAAACATGGCTCGTTGTCCCCATATTAATAGACCACCCATTTGTGATCGATGTTATGATTAGAAAATATACAGTTTATATTTATGTCGAGCCAAACATTTGGTAACGGAGTTGAGTGTTTTTTGGCTTGGTAATGGAGTTGAAATAAAGATTTTTGTTCATCCCATCAATTTTCTTAAATTTTTCAGCAGTTTTGATGTACGATTGTTTAGTATTATGCTTCAATAAGGATATCACGTTTAAAAGTGTGATGTCAAGCTAAACAAAGTAACATAATTTTTGAAATGGTTTGGATTTGGTAACGGAGTAGTAAGTAGAATGCTGCAACTTTTTTTAAATTACGTTTTTGAAGCAAAAAAAAAATTTCTAGCGCAGCCAGTGGCTTTTTCATGCTCTATTGGGATCAGTGCACCAAACCTATAAAGTAGTTTTCCTCCTCTTTGATGGTCACCTCACTGCCATTTTTGATGCTACGTAGTTACCCCAATTTTTGGTTTTACCCATATAGGTTCGGAACGCCAGGGTTCGAATTTCGAATCCTGTCTGGAGGGCAGTGTCATTTGATTCGTCTCAGCCCCGGGTCGCACCATCCTTAGGAAGCTATCACGGCCCAGTTTATATTAGGCCTACCTATGCTGTTATTTGCCCTAATAACATAGTTTCTGCCCTGTGCAATAACAGTTATTTTGGCTGGCGTCGTATTGACTAGTTTCTACTATTTATCATTATCCATGGACAATTAGGGCAAATACTGAAATTATACTTATTTGACTGGGTTTTTCGTATTTGCCCTAGTTTGGCGTTGTTATTGACTGTTTAGCGTTCGTATTGCCCTCATTCAGGATCAGGGACAGTGCGACATTTCATTCGTGAACCGTGAATTCCAGCGTTACGTAATCACGAGTTGAGCACATTTTTTGCGATTTCAACTCGCACTGCCTGAAGGCATTACTAGATGTATTTTGCGCATATACACGTATGACATGATATGACATTTCTCAACAATGCTACAGCATGCATCAACCAGTTTCATTGCCCATAAAGGAGTAACAACCTCTGGGATTCCCGTTACGTAATCACATAGAAATAGAAGCGTAAACATTTGCTATTTTTCCGATTAAAAAAACAGCTGCAATGTGAAAGAAATTAAGAACTTTTTTTGTCTTATATTGTAATTAATCTATTGTAGAATACGAAAAGCACAATTTTTAACAAAATTGCTCACTAACCAACATGTTTCCTATGAATAAATAACATCGTTACGTAATCACATTTCTGTGCGTTACGTAATCACTAGTAGTGTTTAGTAGCTTACTATATAATATTGATATGCTAATAACTTAATAATGCAGCAGTCAACGAACTCCCCCACACACCCCACCGCGGTGCTATGTGGTCCCAAAAACACAAAAATCCCCACAACCAGCCCTGGGCACATTTTATGTCAAAACTCCCTGATAACCCCCTGGTAAAACCCCCATCCAACAGGGTGGGAGAAATATCCTGGTTTGTATTTAGAAATGATTTCTATCAATAATAATCATTATACATGTGACGACAGACCTACCTCGTTGTGTAACTTTTAAATTCGTATTTTAAATTAGTATTAGGACACAATTAGGCCTATAACACAATTTGTAATCAACTACTTAGTCTAGTAGGCCTCTTTGACCTACATGGCTAATGCCCCTCACCCCCTGCCATCACCTTGAACATGGCTGACGCCCTCCACCCCCTCACATCTCCTCCAACATGACTGACGCCCCTCACCCCCTCACATCACCTTGAACATGGCTGACGCCCCACACCCCCTGTCATCACCTTGAACATGGCTGACGCCCCTCACCCCCTCCTATCGGCTTGAACATGGCTGACGCCCCTATCTCCCCCCCCCCCCTACCATCACTTTGAACATTGGTGACACCCCTCACATCACCTTGAACATGACTGACGCCCCTGCACCCCCTCCCATCACCTTGAACATGGCTGACGCCCCTCACTCCCTCCAATCACCTTGAACAATGGCTGACGCCCATCACCCCCCTCCTATCACTTTGAACATGGCTGATGCCCCTCACACCCTTCTATCACCTTCAACATGTCTGACGCCCCTCACCCCCCTCCCATCACCTTAAACATGGCTGACGCCCCTCTCCCCCCCTCCCATCACCTTGAACATGACTGACGCCCCTCACCTCCTCCTATCACCTTCAACATGGCTGACGCCTCCCAACCCCCCAGCCCCTCTCCCATCACCTTGAACATGACTGATGCCCCTCACACCTACCCCACCCTGTCATCAACTTGAATATGGCTGACGCGCCTCACCCCCTCCCATCACCTTGAACATGACTGACGCCCCTCACCACCCCCCTCCCATCACCTTGAACATGGCTGACGCCCCTCACCCCGTCCTATCACCTTCCACATTGCTGACGCCCCTCACGCACTCCTATCACCTTCAACATTGCTGACGCCCCTCACCCCCCTACAATCACCTTGAACATGACTGACACCCCTCACATCACCTTGAACATGGCTGACGCACCTGCACTCCCTCCCATCACCTTGAACATATATAACTTTCGCACATCAACCCCTCCACTGAACTTGAACATGACAGTTTCAATGTTTTGTTAAATTAAACTTTTATTTTGTAGCAGTCACTTGAACATGTTGAATAGTCAGAATAATTTTCCATATAGACAAATCCCGTGATTCCAGCCTGGGAACAAAACTTGAGAAACCCCACACCCCAGGGGCTTGAACAGTCAGCAAACCCCCAGGTAAACCCTGTGGTAACCCCCAGGCTGCCCCGCGGTGGGGTGGGTCGGGGAATACATTGACTGCTGCATAACTAATTGAGCTCAATTCATTTTTTTTTCTCCATCTGATGTAAAAACTATACAGTAGGCCTATGTATTCTGAATAACAAAGGTTAATATGTGTTTTTATTGCAAATTTTCCAGTAAAATAGAATTTTGTACAAAATAGAATAATTTAAACAGTTTAAAAACTGGGCAAATCCAATATGGCCGCCATTACACTGTAAATGAATTTTATTTATTTTGATTGGACTCACACATGCTCCGAAACGTTGATAATAATATTTAATTCAATATTTTGGACTTATTTAGTATATTTCAAAAAAATCGAAAATGCAAGATGGCTGCTTTGACCTAATTTTCAATCATGAAATCAATTGAAGGATTTTCCCCGTTACAAAAGTGATAAAAAGACATAGGTTATATCTGACCCCTGTATGTAAACGCATTTTTTTACCCAATAATTTAATTTTAGATCAGAATTAACACAATCTCTGTTTGACATATTGTGACTTATTTGTCATGTAGGTCCATGTAATTACATAACAGTGATTTTTGTGATTTCGTAATGCCCACTACTCTCTCTGCTTTGAAATAACTTACACAAGGTAATATTGATATAACTATATGCACAACACTCATATGTCACCTCATGCAGCTCATTGTGGGTACTATGGCAACACAGAACGAATAATATGGAAACTAACATGATAATTGCATATTTGTCATTTTTGTGATTACATAACGGTGAATTTTGTGATTACGTAACGGCATTTACACTATTCACAAGTGACCTAGTACAAAATAAATGTGATAAAGGTAACCACAACATTCATATTTCAGCTCACTACAGTGCTTTCACATAATTAAAAGCAACACATGAAAAATGATTTTCAAAAGTTCAAGTTTTTGTTACGTAATCACACAGGGTCATTTTTGTTTCTTCCAGAAAACATCAGTTTGTTTGTTGCGATATTTTGTAGAACACAAGTTAAGAACTCCATATGGTAGGATTCAGGGTGATCTAAACATTCACAGCTACGATATAAGACATCTAACATAGTTTTATTGATCAATCAAATTATGGAGGTTGAATTCAAATAAGACACCTCAGAGAATTCGACTGCAAGCAAAAAGGCGCACTTTTTCAAATCCCATAGATCTGAATGAGGTCGACTTCTTCGTAAAAATAATAGACGGTTGATAATTTATTTTTCGGTACACAAGCTTTAATATGATTGCTTGGCAGAGAAAGCATTTCAATGGCGAAATGAGAAATTTCATTTTATGTGTTTGGTAACGTTTTTCATGGAATTGATTCAGCGCTCACTTACGATGTGAAAATATTAATACCGTGGTGATTTGTATTCCGATTTATTCAAGGTTTATGTTATGTTATTTTCTATGATGTAATCTTTCAATGAAAACACATTTTAGGCTTCTGCTTGTGTATCTAGTCTATGCTTAGTTAGCCATGTAATGTTAACCAGTAGAACACAATGTCTAGGCCTACGTCAGCCAGCTAGTAGGTCAGTTGATAACAGTCTGTTAACACTGTGAAGCCTGTAGACACGCGACGTGTGCGTTATAAGCGTACATTCAGGCGTACACCCTCTGGTCACTGCTATCAGATATGCGGGTGCTAGTCACGGGCTACAAACAGGTTGTAAGGTGTAGCCTACATGGTGTAGGGGCCTAGGTATATAGTCTTCCCTATATCATGTATTATGTTTATAAATTCATACCTATCATCGGTACGCTACAGGTAGGGCCTACATAACCTAGCCTATAGGCCTATCCTGAGTTTAGGACTATCAGTAGGCCTATGACCAGGCCTAACGTGAGATATCAGGTGACAAAACAGAATTACAAGGTATATAATAAATACAACATTACCCTTGTGTTTTCAGTATTGGCCTTATTATTTCGTCTCAGTGGCCGTATTTTTGCCTTGGCCTGTAGCCTCGACAAAAAACTGGCCAACTCAACTAAATACTAGTGCCAATACTGAAAACACCGGGAAATATTGTCTATATATTATAGCCTTGATTGGATCATTAAAGGACACTTTTGGAATATATATTCGTCATCCTCGTCCATAAAAGTCATCGTCATTGCGCAGGCGTGATAACCTATCATGTCGTCCACGATTGTCGACGATCGTCTAGCCACGAACCACGACTATTCTAAGAGGTATAGTAGGCGCCTATGGTATTAACAAGATGGCTGACATACAACAACAGTATTGATGGTGGAAGCGCACAACCAGCTATCTGTAAAATATGCGTTTTTCGGATTTTGCATTCTAAGTGTTGCTTTGTCAATTTTGTATTGTCTGTCAACTTACTTTTCTAAGGGATACATTGATGGAAAATAGCTTTCAAGCGCATACGTTAAAAACACCTATCTCTTGGGGTTCGAAATTTGACAGCGAAAAATCTCCTAACTGTCAAACAAATGATGCCGAAAGTGGTGAGCCTGCGTTCATATTAAACATTTAGATGGGTGTGATGGAGAGCTACTGAGCTGGGTTTGACAGAGAGCTACTGATGGCGAGTTGATGGAGAGCTGCGTCTGTTGGAGGGTGAATGCCCATTTTTTCCGAAAGCCCAATAGTCCGAAATCCTAATAGTCCGAAAGCCCATTAGTCCGAAAACCCATTAGTCTGAAAGCGTATTTGTCCAAAAGTTACAATAAAATACAATATAAATAAATCATCTGTATTTCTGTATATTACGTGGCAGTGCGCACCATTGTGCTATCGCGCCACGGGAGTAACTTAGCAAGGCCTGTTATCATTCATGATATCATTCATCTCCTTAGGGGAGACCGGGGCACCATGGACACCTAATTTTCATTTTGGAATAGCTTCAAATAATTGTGTAGCACATAAACGTATCATCGACCAATATGTAAAGCTGGACTATCCGAATGTTTGACTAGAATACAATACCTGCATTCATGTTGGATGTTCCCTAAAAATCAATTTTTAAAAAATCTGGCAAATGGCCATGGTGCTCCGAGCTCGGGGCACCATGGACATGGGGGTGGGTATAGTCGACATGGCCACAGGCATGTTGGAGGGACTTCCTGTGTCAATCAACACATTTTTAATAGTGAAATTAAAAATAAATAAAATAATATTTAATTTTAGAAATCCTCATTTTAGGGATAGTGAAATTAAAAAAAAATATATTTTCTGAGAACGGGGCACCATGGACATGTCAATGGTGCCCCGTAGCATGTCCATTGTACCCCGTCCATGGTGCCCAGCATGACGATTGTTATACGTGTTGCTTTAACTAGCTTAAGGTAGAATCTTCCATTATCACCCATGGTTCTTGAAAAGCACAATATTCACTAGTTACTATGTGATTCTTGTTTTAGCTTAGTTTCAAAAAGTTTTTATTGTATTAACAAAATCCGTGTATCTCTAAAATTTAATTTTAACAACCAAAACCACATATTTCGCGATAGCTTTCACATGCCTTGATGTATCACCCCCAATTTTTCTGCTGAAAAAGAACAGTTTAAATCATTCCCTAGAGGGCTCCGTTATCAAAATTGGATAATACACTTTGCCAAAAAGATACATGTTCATGGTGCCTCGCTGTTCATGGTGCCCCGGTCTCCCCTATATGTGCCAAGTAGGCGTACTCCACATTGTGGATTTCTGGGGTCTCGCTGGATGGAAACTGCGCAGGTAGCCTACGTCCATTGAGGTTCTTTTACGTCCAACTATAGGTCAGTCAGACGAGCCCTCTGATTCACGTGGTTCTCTGAGCCCCACGAGTGTATACAGCACCTGGCAATCCCAGGCGGTCACCCATCCAATTATGAACCGGGCGCGAAGTTGCTTAACCGCAGTGATAGAGCAAACACCGATGAGCCAACGCCGTATTCCGTTTATATAATAGAATAGGTCTACTCCCTCCCTGCAGACGTCACAAGCGAGTCCATATAATAAGCCTACATCGGGTCAACGTATGGTTAAACACATGTAAGTAGACTATTGTTAGAATAATGTATAAGACTAAAGTGGGCACCATTCAATTACATTCAATTTCACTTTAATTTTTATTTCTGTCTACAAAGTTGGATCCCAAACTAGGGTTTAAATTAATCTGGAGGTAAAGGGGAGGAGCAAAGCGAGGTCCACACATTTAAAGGTCCTTCAATTATGCCAAGCGAAGCAATTGCAGTAATTTTTTTGGGGTTAATAAATATGTCCTTCAGACAATTATTTATTTCACGAAAAGTCAGCATGAAGATTTATTTCAAAAATAGGCCTACTCCACCCCCCCCCCCCCCCAAATAAATAAAATATATTTCGACAATGCTATCATGAAAAAATCAAAATATAATAAAAAACACACGCTAAAATCGTCGTTTGCTGTCACCGGGCTACGGTGGGTTTTCAATATGCAACAATCTTGGCACTGTCCGCACAGCTAAAGCCTGTGCACGCTTGAAGTTTCAAATAAATAAATAAATACATAATCCATATTAAACATGTTAAATAGAGAAATTGATGTGATGCGATGTTCTGGTATTCCGTTTTAATAAAGCTTATGTATTTGGTCCACCCTGATTGTTGTACCCCGGTATTTGGATGTTTGCAGTAGCCTAGTTATAATATTATTTCGCAAAAGGTGAGACTCGATATGCACCGTAGTTTGCCATCGATAATGCCGACAATGAAGGGGAGGGAAATTTACACATACATATGGGTTTTTGTACACGATGCAGACACGATACGCGCATGATATAAGAATAAATATTTCTATATGCCTCAGGGGCGGATCCAGGATTTGAAAAAGGAGGGGGCGCAGGTGGCTCGGGGCGAGTTTTGGTGAATATTTAGATCAATTTAAGCCAATTTAGGGGACATTTTAAAGAATTTGACGCACAAATGGGTGGGCGTGCATCCCCTGCGCCCCCCCCCTCTGGATCCACGCCTGGGCCCTACTACAGTTTTACGTACACGATCAAAAATTGACATTATTTTTTGACAGCCGAGATTGACACACCATCAAGCACGACACGTTATTGAGCGAATGTTGGTTTAATGTTGGGTGGCGTATATGGTGGACCAAAATTGAACCAGCACTGGATCAACGTGTCATGTTTACTGGGACGACAGCCGTGTCTCTGGCGTCTATTACTCACAGGAGCCCCCCCCCCCCCCCTATGGCTAATTCGGTCCAGTTGGCTAGAAGTTAGAAGCTAGAAGCTCGGATATAGACTAGTTTCAACGCACCCCCCGGTACGCTGAAACTAGAAAAAGGCCAGTTTTAAGTTACCTCCCCTAGTTTCAGTACCCCAGGGGGTACGTTGAAACTAGTTTCAGCGTACCGGGGGGTACGCTGAAACTTGTTTCAAATACCCCCCCCCCCCCGGTATTTTAAAACTGAAAAAATCCTCTTTAAAATACCCCTCCCCACACCAAATATGATTGTTGTTAACCTTTTAAGTACCGTTGGACCCAGATTTAAAAAGATAGGTCACCACGATTCGCCGAGTAGGGCCACACATTGAAACCACATACGCAGCATGGTCAGCGTCCAATCAATCAAGGTCAGTGTTTAATCCTTGAACCGCAAAATTATTGAGTTGGAATTTCCACCCACTTGAAGTTGTGTCTCGCAGACGCGATCCACAACTTCAAGTGAATGAAAATTCTTCAGATTCGACAAAATGGACATCAACGATTTTGTGAATTATTGTTTGATGTCAGGTTTTGTCCTTAACATGTTTAAAAGCTGATATTTAATGGGCTGATAAAAAATGAAGAAACTAATATTATCGGTATCGGTAGTTAAAGGGTTAACCTTACAGTTTTTCTTTTGTGCGTTATTTTTTTATGCGCCGACAATTTGGTTTGATGTCATAGGTGACTGTGTCATAGGTGTCAGTTGTTGCAAGCATGCGGGCAAGGTATTGTTGTCTGGAACAGACTGAATGTATTATAGAGAATGATGATACGATGTCTCACCTAGCAGGCCGTGGTCTCTCGTTCGCGCTGGACAGGTCTGTTATTGATGCTGGTCGTATATCATCTGCCACAGCAATCACCACGCCAGGAAATCAGGGAGTGGAGGTCAAGGCGCATGCGCCATGACCTGGGTCAGAAGGCGATTCCGACTTCTACTGTCAGTATGCACCATTTCTTAATATGAACTTCCCAACACTCTTCCCCATCTTACTTGGAGAAGGGTGCTATCCAACACTTAATCTAGGTGTCCTATAGCATGCACCTAACTCGGGTGGTTACAATAAATGGTGCACAGATGAAAACAATAAGTGCAACGGGGGTACTCGAGTCGTTTCATAAACCAATCCAGTTAGTGTGAACATTAGTTATTTTGTTATAACATATTATATATTTGCCCAATATAAACACCAGACCAGAACAAAACAATCAACTGCATGTGTGTCAGCGATGAAGTGGTGCAGCATTAGTTTGGCTTAGGCGGAGCTAGTGTATGCTGTAAATCCAGTCAACTTTACACAGGGTCAGCTACGAAGCCGTGGAACATTAGTTTAAACTTAACAAGTTTGGCGTAGGCAGAGCTAGGTCCTAAACCGTGCAACATTAGTCAGAGCTTAACAAGCCTGCCACAGTCTGAGCCAGTGCATGTTGTCAATCCAGTCAACTGTACACATAAAATCAGCCATGCGGCAGGGCATCATTAATTAGTCGATGAATTTTAACAAGCCTGACACAGTCTGAGCCAGTGCATGTTGTCAATCCAGTCAACTGTACACATAAAATCAGCCATGCGGCAGGGCATCATTGATTAGTCGGTGAATTTTAACCAGGTAACTGGTAGACGCGACATGCGGTCTGCCTAGTCTCCCACAGGATCATTCGCAAAGGCTGACTGCGCACGAATGCAACCTTATCCGCTATGAGTGGTAGACAACCGGGGTTATTAACACGCTTATGCAACTCAGGGGGTACCAGATATGGGGAATCTGTCTCCAGGACCATGCTGCTCAGGGGCAGATGGTTGAGGACTGGCCACAAATCCTGATTGCGGTCGGGTTGAAGGATTGTGACAGTGAAGCCAAACACAGCATTTGGAAAAGAAGTCATCCATTCGTTTAATTCTGACATGCCTCCAGTAAAGCAATGGCGATGGATGACGTGACTCTCTGGGAGGCATTCACGTAATATTTCTAAACAATGCTGACTAGCAAGTCTAGAAATTCCCACATCTCTGACGCGCACCACAACAGGCAGGTCAAGCCTCACAGCAAGCGGGAGCATGGAGCGGAGAGCAGTACGCTGAGCTTCACACTCGGCAGGGGAATAACCCCCAGTGTAATCAATTCCTACTTCTCCGAGTGCTACCACCCGTCCCCACGAAACCAAATTATTCTCTAAATTTACCAGATCATCCTTCTGAATAGAGGTACAACATCGTGGATGTATACCAACAGTAAAATACACTTTGCTTTCCTCATTAATGATTTTCCTAAAATCCACATTGCTCGGCTAAGAGCGGGGAAAGCAATAGTTTGCAATTGCAAACTCCAACACATATTTATTAATATTACTTGAGTACTGACGACAGGATAGAATGATCCCATCCAGAGATTTGATAGAGGACCGTTGAGTTAATTTGTCTAGATGAAAATGAGAATCTATAAAATTAGCTGCAGGAAAGGTATTAAGCTCATAATTGTGTTTGGTAACCTTCTGTAACTGGTCTATGCATCCCGCATGCTTCCCCAGAGTAAAGAGTGTCTTCCAGTGAAGAAGTGCAGAGACAGACTCAGTGCATTCACCTCTACTCACCACCACCCTATCAAATTCACTTAAATAGTTTGAGGCCGAAAGCGAATTTTGAAAAAGCTTGTTTTGAGCAGCGTACTCCATCAGTTCTGAGACTGTGGAGAAACCTAGAGCTTCCCACAAATGCTGGAGTAGGCCACTCATCAGCTGTACCCATTCCAACAGATCTGAATCAGTGAATGGTGGGTCAACATGTGACGATGAGCAATTTTGCACCATCCTGGCACGTTTTTTCATCCTGGAACCCACATCACCAGTAGTAAGCAGTGAGAATGATATATGGGGGCAAATGACAACCAAGGGTGTGGCGTCGCAGACATGAGTATTTTATGTGGCATACGTTACAGTGGCACAGTTTGCGCTTTTGTCTCACACTTGTCTCACAGTCATCATAGTCTGGTACAAACTGGTGCTCATCTTCTGTGTTCATCATGACTGTGGGACAAGAGTCAGCGCATAAGTTATAAGTCCACAATAAAATCCTGAAGGTGCTTTGGAAGACGACGGTGGCGGCCGGTTCGGACTTCAGAAGAGGCAATTTCCTGCTTTCCCACAGCCTCTCCCTGAGCATCACCCACGGTAACCGTTTGTTCAACAGCTTGTTCCCCCCCCCCCTTCTTGAACATCCCTCGTTAACCACTTGTTCCTGCTCAACAGAGGGGCAGCCATTTCCAGCAGTTACCTCCCCAGTTGTGTCCTCATTAACATTCTCGATCTCCATGTTGTGCATAGCTCTCCTCACCTACAAAGGAATCTCTGTGCCCTCGTATAGTTTCAGGCAATCATGGTGAAGTCCCCCCTCTGGCCGCGAATACGCAATAAAATATTGGACAGCACTTTGACTATTAGGTACGGCCCCTTCCATGAAGACCGCAACTTTTTGCTCCGTCCAATATTAGTGGCAGAATCTAACAGGTATACAAGATCCCCCACATCATAGGAACTTTCCTTGATTCGGACATCGTAGTCACGCTTTTGGCGCGCCTGGGTGGACTGCAAGTTGGTTTGAACAAGTTCGTATAGCTGATGTAGGGTGTGGGCAAGATGGTTGACATACTCATGAGGAAAAAGGTTGCTGAGGTTTGCCTCGGCCGTCCCCAGCATCACATCTACTGGTTGCAAGACCTCTCTGCCATGCATTAGCATGTTGGGTGTAAAACCAGTTTGCCTGTTTACGGTAGAGCAAATCGCGCTTGCTAATAATTGGAGATCATCATCCCAGTTACGCTGGTCCTTTCCAACCAATGTTTGGACCAACAGTATATAATAGGTCCCTATGCGAGTTTTTATTCTTATTTCATCACTGGCTGACAATAATTAAAAAATGTAGGCCTAAATATAGGCGTACGAAAAGCGACAGTTGGCAACACTCTTCAAAACATGTGCGGAAACATGGCAAACGTTAGATCTGCAATAGGTAAATCGATAGATAATATCGACAACTATAAAAAAAAACAGCGCAATATTATTTCTTCTCGTTAGTTTCCCTAGAGATGAAAAGGTTATAGGGAGATTGAAGTATTTCCAGACGGCGTGATAGCATTTTGTTTCACTGATTTCCATAGAAATCCAAGGGTTATATAGAGATTATAGTTTCAAGACTTTAGGCAAACAATTTTTTCGCTAGTTGCCATAGCGATCAAAGGGTTATATGGAGATTTAAATGTTTCCAGAATTCGTGCTAGCAATTTCTCTCGTTAGTTATATATGCTAATATTTTGTTTTGATTAGCTGCCCTAGAGATTAAAGGGTTATAATTATGGAGATTAAAGTGTCTTATAAAATGTCCCAGTGTCATGTGATGAAAATACAAAAATAATAATTGTAATCATCTAAAGATAACCGGTCAAAATGAGGGGGTAATTAGAAACTAGAGGGGATAACTTGAAACTAGTTTCAGATCACCCCCGGGGGTAACCTGAACAGGGGGTAATCTGAAACTGTTACACCGAATAGGATGCTTGTCATCAAGTTGGTCCATATACAATGCGCAAAACTGTTTAAAGGGGTGTGCAGTGTTGCAATATGCAATATTCACTCACTCACTCACTCACTCACTCACTCACTCACTCACTCACTCACTCACTCACTCACTCACTCACTCACTCACTCACTCACTCATAGGAGTATTGGTGTGCAAATGAGGACTTTCTTATTTGACTGTGTAAATGGGAACGTCCATATTTAAGCATTTTAACTCATGAAATACACCATAAAAATTGTATCGATAGCCTCAAATAATTATTTATCATTCAATTCAATTGAAAAAACATTTTCCTTTTATTCGGGCTAGCCTTTTACAATTGGGGACTATTCATACATCACAGTCAATTGGAGACCTGAAAATCTAGTGCAAATGAGGACGTCATAGCACACAACCCAATATGGGACTCTCACAGACAATTCAACTGAGGATTATATATATTCAACTGAGATTATGTGTGTGAAATATGTATAATTCATACTAGAGGTGCTGTCATATTGAGTACAGAAGAGTTTGTGCGAATTATTACACATTTCCTGTGTTTCAAAACACTTGTGTTTGGAACATTTCATGAATATGTATTGCAGAATTCAGAGGCCACTCGGCTCTTTTGAAATGAAAGCTAACGAGTTGATAAAAAGCAGACCATGATGCTTCTGTGTGGAGAATATTATGTAATACTAATTTTAATGCACAATTAACAACCATTGATAAATATTTAGATTATATGTACATCAATAGCATATTACATAATATGCACCAGATAAATCATGCGAATGAAGCTAGACTTCTGCAAGTTTATTATACACACAAGATTAATTGGGGACATAAAATATGAAGATTAAACACACGCGACAAATGGAGACCTAAATATTAAGATCAATCACACGCGACAAATGGGGACCTAAATATTAAACATACCAGGCAAATGGCGACCTTAATATTAAACACACCAGACAAATGAGGACCTCAATTACAAGATGAATCACACGAGACAAATAGGGACCTTAATATTAATCACACCAGGCAAATGGGGACATCAATTATAATATTAATCACACGACACAGACTGGAACCTGAATATTAAGATTACATACACCAGAAAGATGGGGACTTCACTATCAAAATTAAACACACAAGATAAATGGAGACCTCTATATTAAAATTAAATACACCAGACTAATAGGGACCTCAATATTAAACACACCAGACAAATGGGGACTCCACTATAAAGATTAAACACACCAGACAAATGGGGACTCCACTATAAAGATTAAACACACCAGACAAATGGAGACGTCAATTACAATATCAATCACACAACACAAATTGAGACCTCAATGATATGAATATATACACCAGAAAAATGGGGACTTCACTATCAAAATTAAACACAAATGAGGACCTCTATATTATATAAAGATCAATCACACTAGACAAATGGAAAACACTATACTAAGATTAAACAAACCAGACAAATGGGCACCTCTATATTAAAATCACGCAATACAAATGGAGACCTCCATATTAAGATCAAACACACCAGACAAATGGGGACTTCACTATCAAAATTAAAAACACCAGATAAATGGAGACCTCTATATTAAAATTAAACACACCAGATAAGTGGGGGACCTCAATACCAAGATTAAACACACCAGACAAATGGGGACCTCTATATTAAAATCAAACACACTAGACAAATGGAGAACTCTATATTAAGATCAAAACATACTTTATCAAGTGGGGACCTCAATACTAAGATTAAACACACCAGACAAATGGGAACATCAATACTAAGATTAAACACACCAGACAAATGGGAACAGCCATATTAAGATCAAACATACCAGACAAATGGGGACTTCACTATCAAGATTAAACACACCAGATAAATGTAGACCTCTATATTAAAATTAAACACACCAGATAAGTGGGGACCTCAATACCAAGATTAAACAAACCAGACAAATGGGGACCTCTATATTAAGATCAAACACACTAGACAAAGGAGATTTCTATATTAAGATCAAAACACACTAGACAAGTGGGGACCTCAATACTAAGATTACATATACCAGACAAATGGGAACGTCAATATTAAGATCAAACACACCAGACAAATGGAAACTTCTATATGAAGATTAAATATACCAGACAAATGGAGACCAAGGTAACACCAGGACCATTTTGGGTCAGAAGGCTACCAATTTTGAAAACTTCATCTTTTTCATATGCTCAGCCTTTCACATTACACTTACTATACTTTGTTTTCAAAATCTTAATTGCATTCAAAAACTACGCACCGTTTAACCTTTAAAGTACAAAGAAAAACAATTATCTATCTTATGACAAAAATATATAGTTTGGCATGGTACACTCATTGTACAAGACATTTTATGTGTCAACGACTGTACACATGCAAAACCAAAATATTGCATGACAGCTAACCTTGCTATTAATTCAAGGTTATGTGAAAAGTCACCATACAAAAAGGCATACATTGGTGATTGAGATGTAATTTATGTAATATAAACTGATCTCACACATCTCGAATGGTTGGAGAAGCAGTACTAAAACAACAAACACTGCCCTATTCCGCTGGGATGCTTATTAATCAATTCAGAGCTTTCATGGGAAGGAACACAGTGGGTGGCGGAGAGGGTGGGCCAAGCAAAACCCCTTCAGTCTGATAGGTTCTATCAGACTGAAGGGGTATTGCTTTGAGGTCAAATATATAAATAACTGTTAATCTCCAAGTTTTCATTTTAATTAACCTTAATATTCTAATCAAAAGCCCGGTACCCCGGTACTCAAATCATACACACAAGACAAAATGGGGACCTCAGTATTTAGATCGTACACACAAGACGAATGGGGACCTGGGTACTCAGATTATACACACAAGACAAATGGGGACTTCAGTATTGAGATCATACACACATGACAAATGGGGACCCCAGTACTCAGATTGTACACACAAAACAAATGGGGACCCCAGTATTCAGATCATACACACAAGACAAATGAGGACCTCAGTATTCAGATCATACACACAAGTCAAATGTGGACCCCGGTACTCAGATCATACACACAAAGAAAATGGGGACTTCAGTATTCAGATCATACACACATGACAAATGGGGAACCCAGTACCCAGATTGTACACACAAAACAAATGGGGACCCCAGTATTCAGATCATACACACAAGACACACAGGCAATCATGGTGAAGTCCCCCCTCTGGCCGCGAATACGCAATAAAATATTGGACAGCACTTTGACTATTAGGTACGGCCCCTTCCATGAAGACCGCAACTTTTTGCTCCGTCCAATATTAGTGGCAGAATCTAACAGGTATACAAGATCCCCCACATCATAGGAACTTTCCTTGATTCGGACATCGTAGTCACGCTTTTGGCGCGCCTGGGTGGACTGCAAGTTGGTTTGAACAAGTTCGTATAGCTGAGGTAGGGTGTGGGCAAGATGGTTGACATACTCATGAGGAAAAAGGTTGCTGAGGTTTGCCTCGGCCGTCCCCAGCATCACATCTACTGGTTGCAAGACCTCTCTGCCATGCATTAGCATGTTGGGTGTAAAACCAGTTTGCCTGTTTACGGTAGAGCAAATCGCGCTTGCTAATAATTGGAGATCATCATCCCAGTTACGCTGGTCCTTTCCAACCAATGTTTGGACCAACAGTATATAATAGGTCCCTATGCGAGTTTTTATTCTTATTTCATCACTGGCTGACAATAATTAAAAAATGTAGGCCTAAATATAGGCGTACGAAAAGCGACAGTTGGCAACACTCTTCAAAACATGTGCGGAAACATGGCAAACGTTAGATCTGCAATAGGTAAATCGATAGATAATATCGACAACTATAAAAAAAAACAGCGCAATATTATTTCTTCTCGTTAGTTTCCCTAGAGATGAAAAGGTTATAGGGAGATTGAAGTATTTCCAGACGGCGTGATAGCATTTTGTTTCACTGATTTCCATAGAAATCCAAGGGTTATATAGAGATTATAGTTTCAAGACTTTAGGCAAACAATTTTTTCGCTAGTTGCCATAGCGATCAAAGGGTTATATGGAGATTTAAATGTTTCCAGAATTCGTGCTAGCAATTTCTCTCGTTAGTTATATATGCTAATATTTTGTTTTGATTAGCTGCCCTAGAGATTAAAGGGTTATAATTATGGAGATTAAAGTGTCTTATAAAATGTCCCAGTGTCATGTGATGAAAATACAAAAATAATAATTGTAATCATCTAAAGATAACCGGTCAAAATGAGGGGGTAATCAGAAACTAGAGGGGATAACTTGAAACTAGTTTCAGATCACCCCCGGGGGTAACCTGAACAGGGGGTAATCTGAAACTGTTACACCGAATAGGATGCTTGTCATCAAGTTGGTCCATATACAATGCGCAAAACTGTTTAAAGGGGTGTGCAGTGTTGCAATATGCAATATTCACTCACTCACTCACTCACTCACTCACTCACTCACTCACTCACTCACTCACTCACTCACTCACTCACTCACTCACTCACTCACTCACTCACTCATAGGAGTATTGGTGTGCAAATGAGGACTTTCTTATTTGACTGTGTAAATGGGAACGTCCATATTTAAGCATTTTAACTCATGAAATACACCATAAAAATTGTATCGATAGCCTCAAATAATTATTTATCATTCAATTCAATTGAAAAAACATTTTCCTTTTATTCGGGCTAGCCTTTTACAATTGGGGACTATTCATACATCACAGTCAATTGGAGACCTGAAAATCTAGTGCAAATGAGGACGTCATAGCACACAACCCAATATGGGACTCTCACAGACAATTCAACTGAGGATTATATATATTCAACTGAGATTATGTGTGTGAAATATGTATAATTCATACTAGAGGTGCTGTCATATTGAGTACAGAAGAGTTTGTGCGAATTATTACACATTTCCTGTGTTTCAAAACACTTGTGTTTGGAACATTTCATGAATATGTATTGCAGAATTCAGAGGCCACTCGGCTCTTTTGAAATGAAAGCTAACGAGTTGATAAAAAGCAGACCATGATGCTTCTGTGTGGAGAATATTATGTAATACTAATTTTAATGCACAATTAACAACCATTGATAAATATTTAGATTATATGTACATCAATAGCATATTACATAATATGCACCAGATAAATCATGCGAATGAAGCTAGACTTCTGCAAGTTTATTATACACACAAGATTAATTGGGGACATAAAATATGAAGATTAAACACACGCGACAAATGGAGACCTAAATATTAAGATCAATCACACGCGACAAATGGGGACCTAAATATTAAACATACCAGGCAAATGGCGACCTTAATATTAAACACACCAGACAAATGAGGACCTCAATTACAAGATGAATCACACGAGACAAATAGGGACCTTAATATTAATCACACCAGGCAAATGGGGATATCAATTATAATATTAATCACACGACACAGACTGGAACCTGAATATTAAGATTACATACACCAGAAAGATGGGGACTTCACTATCAAAATTAAACACACAAGATAAATGGAGACCTCTATATTAAAATTAAATACACCAGACTAATAGGGACCTCAATATTAAACACACCAGACAATTGGGGACCGCTATATTAAGATCAAACACACCAGACAAATGGGGACTCCACTATAAAGATTAAACACACCAGACAAATGGAGACGTCAATTACAATATCAATCACACAACACAAATTGAGACCTCAATGATATGAATATATACACCAGAAAAATGGGGACTTCACTATCAAAATTAAACACAAATGAGGACCTCTATATTATATAAAGATCAATCACACTAGACAAATGGAAAACACTATACTAAGATTAAACAAACCAGACAAATGGGCACCTCTATATTAAAATCACGCAATACAAATGGAGACCTCCATATTAAGATCAAACACACCAGACAAATGGGGACTTCACTATCAAAATTAAAAACACCAGATAAATGGAGACCTCTATATTAAAATTAAACACACCAGATAAGTGGGGGACCTCAATACCAAGATTAAACACACCAGACAAATGGGGACCTCTATATTAAAATCAAACACACTAGACAAATGGAGAACTCTATATTAAGATCAAAACATACTTTATCAAGTGGGGACCTCAATACTAAGATTAAACACACCAGACAAATGGGAACATCAATACTAAGATTAAACACACCAGACAAATGGGAACAGCCATATTAAGATCAAACATACCAGACAAATGGGGACTTCACTATCAAGATTAAACACACCAGATAAATGTAGACCTCTATATTAAAATTAAACACACCAGATAAGTGGGGACCTCAATACCAAGATTAAACAAACCAGACAAATGGGGACCTCTATATTAAGATCAAACACACTAGACAAAGGAGATTTCTATATTAAGATCAAAACACACTAGACAAGTGGGGACCTCAATACTAAGATTACATATACCAGACAAATGGGAACGTCAATATTAAGATCAAACACACCAGACAAATGGAAACTTCTATATGAAGATTAAATATACCAGACAAATGGAGACCAAGGTAACACCAGGACCATTTTGGGTCAGAAGGCTACCAATTTTGAAAACTTCATCTTTTTCATATGCTCAGCCTTTCACATTACACTTACTATACTTTGTTTTCAAAATCTTAATTGCATTCAAAAACTACGCACCGTTTAACCTTTAAAGTACAAAGAAAAACAATTATCTATCTTATGACAAAAATATATAGTTTGGCATGGTACACTCATTGTACAAGACATTTTATGTGTCAACGACTGTACACATGCAAAACCAAAATATTGCATGACAGCTAACCTTGCTATTAATTCAAGGTTATGTGAAAAGTCACCATACAAAAAGGCATACATTGGTGATTGAGATGTAATTTATGTAATATAAACTGATCTCACACATCTCGAATGGTTGGAGAAGCAGTACTAAAACAACAAACACTGCCCTATTCCGCTGGGATGCTTATTAATCAATTCAGAGCTTTCATGGGAAGGAACACAGTGGGTGGCGGAGAGGGTGGGCCAAGCAAAACCCCTTCAGTCTGATAGGTTCTATCAGACTGAAGGGGTATTGCTTTGAGGTCAAATATATAAATAACTGTTAATCTCCAAGTTTTCATTTTAATTAACCTTAATATTCTAATCAAAAGCCCGGTACCCCGGTACTCAAATCATACACACAAGACAAAATGGGGACCTCAGTATTTAGATCGTACACACAAGACGAATGGGGACCTGGGTACTCAGATTATACACACAAGACAAATGGGGACTTCAGTATTGAGATCATACACACATGACAAATGGGGACCCCAGTACTCAGATTGTACACACAAAACAAATGGGGACCCCAGTATTCAGATCATACACACAAGACAAATGAGGACCTCAGTATTCAGATCATACACACAAGTCAAATGTGGACCCCGGTACTCAGATCATACACACAAAGAAAATGGGGACTTCAGTATTCAGATCATACACACATGACAAATGGGGAACCCAGTACCCAGATTGTACACACAAAACAAATGGGGACCCCAGTATTCAGATCATACACACAAGACAAGTGGGGACCTAGGTACTCAGATCATACACACAAAACAAATGGGGACCCCAGTATTCAGATCATACACACAAGACAAGTGGGGACCTAGGTACTCAGGTCATACACACAAGACAAATGAGGACCTCGGTATTCAGATCATACACACAAGACAAATAGGGACCCCAGTATTCAGATCATACACACAAGACAAGTGGGGACCTAGGTACTCAGATCATACACACAAAACAAATGGGGACCCCAGTATTCAGATCATACACACAAGACAAGTGGGGACCTAGGTACTCAGGTCATACACACAAGACAAATGAGGACCTCGGTACTCAGATCATACACACAAGACAAGTGGGGACCCCAGTATTCAGATCATACACACAAGACAAGTGGGGACCTAGGTACTCAGGTCATACACACAAGACAAATGAGGACCTCGGTATTCAGATCATACACACAAGACAAATGGGGACTTCAGTACTCAGATCATACACACATGACAAATGGGGACTTCAGTATTCAGATCATACACAGAAGACAAATGGGGACCTCAGTACTCAGATTATACGCACAAGACAAATGGAGACCTCGGTGCTAAAATTATACACACAAGACAAATTGGGACCCCGGTACTCAGATCATACACACAAGACATATGGGGACTTCAGTATTGAGATCATACACACATGACAAATGGGGACCCCAGTACTCAGATTGTAGACACAAAACAAATGGGGACCCCAGTATTCAGATCATACACACAAGACAAATGAGGACCTCAGTATTGAGATCATACACACATGACAAATGGGGACGCCGGTACTCAGATTATACCCACAAGACAAATGGGGACCCCGGTACTCAGATTATACACATAAGAAAAATGGGGACTTCAGTAATCAGATTATACACCCTGGAAAAATGGGGACCTCAGTATTCAGATCTTACCCCCGGACCTTGGTACTCAGATCATACACACAAGACAAATGGGGACCTCAGTATTCAGATCATACACACAAGACAAGTGGTGACCTAGGTACTCAGATTATAGACACAAGACAAATGGGGACCTCAGCATTTAGATCATACACACAAGACAAATGGGGACCTCAGTATTCAGATCATACACACATGACAAATTGGGACCCAGGTGCTCAGATCATACACACATGACAAATGCGGACCTGGGTACTCAAATGATACACATAAGACAAATGCGGACCCCGGCACTCAGATCATACACACAAGACAAATGGGGACCTCGGTACTCCGGTTATACACATAAGACAAATGGGGACCTCTGTACTCAGATCATACACACAAGACAAAAAGGGACCCCGGTACTCAGATCATACACACAAGACAAATGGGGACCTCAGTTCTCAGATCATGCACACAATACAAATGGGGACCTCAGCATTTAGATCATACACACAAGACAAATGGGGACCTCAGTATCCAGATCATACACACAAAACAAATGGGGACCTCAGTACTCAGATTATACACACAAGACAAATGGGGACCTCGGTACTCAGATTATACGCACACCAGCTCACGCCTTGAATGCAAGTTGAACAGATGGAAGTCAAAAATATATATATAGTCAAATTTAGTACAGGAGAAAATCCCTCCTGGGATTTCTCATATGACATATGACTGCAATCCAACCAGCAATTTCAGAGATCTGCTCCGGAAACGAAGTGTAGGATAAAAAAGTGTGAAAGTAGTCATATTTCCGCACCAAAAGTAACCCAAAGTACAGTAATGCTAAAAGGCATATCTGAACCCCTGAGGGTGTTGTGTATCAAATTTAAAGTGAATCTGACTAACAGTTTCTGAGATATGGCCCGGAAAACGACGAAATGTTGATGGCTGGACGGGCCAAATATCCAGAGCGAGTCCCTGTGACCTGCAAAACGACTTGCAGAGTGGATACATAATCTGTTGGAGCTGGAAAATGCTAGCATATAAGCCTGTTTATGATATACTACATGTATCAGCAACTATTTAACAATTATAGACATTTGAAGAACATAATTCAACAGAAAAGTTGGCCGACTAAATAATGAGGACCTTTTTAATACCATCCATGTCTAACAAAACCTCTACTTTTGAGACAGTTTAAGGCCTTACATTTTGGCAAAACAATACTATACTTTTTAAGATGCGGCAACCCTAAAAACTGTGCACTAAGAAGGCAATCACTTCTACAAAACACAAAGACTCAAGTCAGCATGAAATGCAAACTGTTTAAGCATGAGCAATTATTAGTCTTCACTATGCATAAATGACTTTGCCTTTATCTTGGATATATGCAAATGAATGAGCTCATTTTCGAATGTAATTCAATTGAACAATTAGAGAAGCCTATGTAGTTTTGCATATATCATGTATATGGAAAAGTGTGGACTTCTGTAAAAAAATCATTTTTTTGGATAGCATCATATCTCGCATATAAAACTTAGCCCAGTTGAAAACTTAATCCACAAAAGTACATCAATAAATGCCTTACCGTCTGCATCAATATGTAGATCCTCTAAGTTAGCATCCGGCAATGACTGTCCGTCATTTACAGCTATGAGCAGCTTAGCAACCTTTGCTTTCTGCATGATATCCAGTGGTAAACGATAGAACTTTCGATGTACTCTAATGTTATGTCAGAAATTGTGCAAGTTGATCCTGCTGCGTATCATTTATTCCGTAGACTTGGGACATAGTTGCAAATGCTGCCGGAGACTTGTACACGTAATGGCTTCTGGCTTCTTCAACTCAATGATAGCCATCACCTCCTTTATAACCTGGGGTGCACGATATGGTCGTGATGCGGCTGGGCCACTAAAGGTGTATGTACCACTTGTGCCAGGACGATACTTCAGGATAATTTCAATGTTCAGAGTCAACAGTAGGGCCACTCGTGGACCAAACTTTTCTCTGAACTCCACACGCGTCATAAACTCACACAAATTCACTTCTACTGCAGACAGTGACGACTTTATTTCTTTATCAGGTATGCCTCTGTTTATTGTTTTTTGCACTGTGGTACTGTTTCACTTTTAATCGCTGGACTTCTCCTGCTCAAGGGCTTGTAACGCCCCTGCAGAGGGGCGTTACAACAGATTGTATCGGCCCAGTTGCCTTCATAAAGCTCAATGAATGTCCTCCCATCCTTTTCAGAATTGTTATCAATGAGTCCCTCACTTCTCAGAATTTGGAAGCACTTTTTTGGAGCATAACCCAAATTTAGCTCAGGATTCTTGTACTGTATATCCTCTTCATTGCAGCCTGTCAGTTCTTTGAGGCATAAAAATGTAATATTGAAATTACATGGGCGTATAAAATAACGTACCGAAGTAATCCCATTCTGTTTTTTCAGTACTGGTGATAAGTCTTCCTAATTTCCTCATCTTACCACTAACAATATTAGCAGTATGTTCTTCTACATCACGCTTCAACCACTTCCTCTGACCAGACCAAATTGTAAAATCAGATGATCGTTTCTAACAGCGTGGCCAACCTCATCATTTGTCATGTTGCCAATCACTTCACAGAAGAAAGTTGAGTTTGCAGACTGATCTGGTGGCAGCATAAGTTGATTGAACTTCGTTATTTTTTTTCGTTGACCTGAAGGTGAATATTCTTTAAAATGACATCGTGCACGGTGCTTCCAAATATCAATTTTAAAATAAATTCCCTTACAGTATTCAAAGGGCTGATAGTGAATGGCATCAATGTTTTCCATGCTTGGGCGGTATTTAGTAAGGAGAAGTCCTTTCTTGTTCTTTAAAACTTGCAGATTGTGTGGGAAATCTTTACATAATAGTTTACATAATAGTTCCCATCGTTTTCTCCTTTCGTCAGAATTAATAGGGTACACAAGAGCCTGTGCAACCTGGGGTTCAATGGAATGCACAGATACAAGGTGTCGTGGTAATTTAGCAAAGAGCGCCTCACAGAACTTGCAGAAATATTTCTTGTCCCACTGCCTTTTTCCACACCCCATAATAATCAGCCTTTATACCGTCGAGAATTATTGTCATTGTTAGAAAAACAAAGAACATGTGCCTCAGGAACTAGAAAGCCTATTCGACCTCGCTTTCCTAAAAGCAAGGCTGGTTCTCGTGCTTTCTATGTTGTTGCTCCATACCTCTTGAATTCACTTCTTTGCATCTTGTTTCCCATCCTAATAGTCTGATATCATGTTGCTCCTACAATGATGACTTGGACTGACCTTAGGCATGATTCTTGACTATAATTTGGTTTGAAGCGCCTCTGAGCTTGTTATACAGGAATTTAGGCGCAATAGATGTTTTATCTATTCATTCATTCATACTAAGGTCACAGTGGTGGCATTTGTCTAGATACTGTGATCTGGTCGTTATTTGTCATTCTTGTGGAAATTAAACGAATTTAACCTTACTCTGTCTATCTGGTGGACGCTACGTGGCTGCGGAGAAATATGAGTTGCTTTTATATATGTATTACTCTACTAGGAGCACAGTGGCAGCATATAAATATAGGTCTAGATATTGTCATTTTGTTGTTAAGCTAGGTATTTGTCCTTTTCGTGAGATTGATGCAAAATTACTCTGTCTATCTGGTGGACGCTACGTGGAGTTTTAAATGTTTCCTATATGTATTTTTGCCACTCTTCTAGGTTCATAGTGGTGGCATAGATCTAGATAGTGTGATTTGATCTTTAAGCTAGGTATCTGTCCTTCTCGCGGGCATTAAATGAATTGAAGGGCTGGGGGCAACAACGTCCAATGCCACATTTTGTGTATTTTGATACACAAATAATCAAAATAATCAAAATAATCACAAGCTGCTAGAGCATCAGCTCAGAATGTTACCTAAGCTGCCAGAAGACCCTTTAAAGTCTAGGGCCCATTTTTATACTTTTAGGCAACAGTGTCCAATCCCACATGGTCATTGTTGGTTTCATAATTTAGACCCTAATCCTCACTTGGAACAGTATCCATTGCGTCATTTATGTAAAGTTGCCGCTGCAATAACATCCAATACCACACAAAAAAGGTAATTTGCACCTGAGCAACAATGTCCAAATCCACATAGGCACCCCTATCCATTTGACAAATACATCCAATGTTTGGGGCAACAATGTCCAAAACCACAGAACATGTGGTATTGGATTTGTTGCACCAAAGCCTTTGCTAAATTTCCCATGTGAGTTAATAATATCAGAGTGGAGTTGGAGTAGGCTAACGTTGGTTTAGCCTAATGCATAAGGCCCGTATCTAGACAAAATATAAACTTAATTGGAAGAGTAAATCCCAATAGAAGACACAAGAATCATGACGTCCAGAGGGAGAGGACGGCGGTGGACTGCGAATAAACAGATAAAGTCGCCGAGTAGGCTATTTGATGACTATAGAAGATCATCATGATTCTTCTAGTGATGATCAAGAGGATGACAGCATAGAGGTCTATATTAAGATTAGGCTACCATATAAATATGCAAATAAATAGGCCTACAGCATATAATTATTATAAAAGACCTAGGCCTACAAAACATTGAGAAATGTTTCCAGCTATTATAGTCACTATAGGCCTATACTAGACTATAGACTAGTGATCACATAACTAAATGCATACCTACATGGATTAGTCCACACGTAGGCCTGATTGTGATTTAGCCTACAGCCTATGCAGGCAATAATGTTTTAGGCCTACACCAATGTAGCCTACATGACGAAGAGGTCTGACATATTAGGCCTGCTACTTATTTGCAAATACAATTTATGTGGCTATCCATAGACCTAACTAGATCTACCCGGTGAAAACAAAACGTTTGTAGAACAGTTATGCAACGTCAGTCCAACGTCTTTGAAGTTGGTCCAACATTGTAGGCCTATAAATGTTTAAATACAAATGTTTTGTGTTTACTAGGTAGCTTATAGGACTTACTTTAGCATATAAGTGCACAAAGGTGGCCTAATACCCCCTTCATTTTATTTATAGGGCCTGCAGTATATAGGCTATAGGTCTACCACTTATGTGTAACCTGCATTTTTTAGGCCTGAAGAAGAAAAACGTTTATTGAAAACAAAATACTATAGACTCTCGCCAAGGTTTACAAACACCGCTCACGCGAGGGCCACCCTGAGATCAGTATATAATAATTGTATGTGTAAATATTTTTCTGACATTTCGGTAAACATTTTGGAGCTGCAATATAAAAGTACACAAATAAATATAAGCAGAAGCACTAAACATATTAATATTGCTATCACACGTCAAGTTTAGAAACAGCAAATCAGAGAACTAAATTCGGAAAAATATGTATCAAACTTAACAAGGAATGATAATTAGAGGATAGCAAGTAGCCTAGATATTTAGCCTAGATATATAAATAATATATAAATACGCGCCCGTGTAATTGTATTTTGTTTCAATAAACGTCCTTCTTAATTCTTCTTCAGCCAGGATGAGCCCATCTCGTCTTCCCAACGATGCCGCAAGCATAGTGACATTTTTACCATCTGTAAATATACCTAACCGCTAAAGCGCTGAAATACTTTCATACGAACAATAGAGAAAGATTTTTTTCAATTTGCAGTCTATAAATGTCTTGATTAACTATTTCCGCTTCATTTGAAAGGGCCTACATGTACATATCTTATGGGTCGGTGGCCACTAGAAGTTGAAAAAATTACACCAGTAAAAGTCATAGCCGAGACACTACCAGATTTTAATTCTGGGGAATTGACTGCCTTACAATTATTTGGACACAGATGTATCCTTATACCCGAAAGCGACGACACAGATGATGATACTGAGAGTAATGATCCGAACGAAACATGTGATGCTGCTGGTGCAAATAAAGAAAACAATAACCATGATACCACCCAGGGAAAAAAGTGAAGTCGACGTAGATTACAGTATAAGGGAACCTGGTTGAGAAACAAAAGAAAGGTCATGAGAAGCACAGGCAAAACATACACTAATCGAAAAGGTGCTGTAGTTGCAGAACGACGTATGGCACAACCATGTAGGCCTAAATGTGAAAAAAGTGTTTTGAAGTATTAGAAGGAAGTTATATCAAAAAAAATGAGCTACAACTATTATGTACGGTCTTCTTCTGGTAAAGAAACAAGACTTTGTAGAACAGCCTTTTTATCAGTGCATGGCCTTCAAAAAAACGAAGAAGTTTAAAATCTATCCTCAAGCAGCAACGACAAGGACGCTGATTTAACACCTGAATCAGATCGTCGAGGGAAGCATCAAAATAGACTCACCTAATGTACCGATGAAGATATAGCGCTTGTCCTGGTGTATATTGATGACTTTCCAACATTATGAAAGTAATTATTGAATCAAAATCCTAATGGAAAATATCTTGGGTCAGAGCTGACAATTTCGCACATGTATTCTCTCTACGGAGAATGAATGGTGTATTTAACAGAAATTCAACATTGTCTCCAAGGATAAATATTTTTGGCACAAACAGAAATTTGAGGCTTTCGCCACCAAAATCAGATACTTGTAAGACATGTGATGGGTTTACTGTGAAAATACAGAATTGTAGACCTAGTGATTCGAATGAAATTTTTTTATGAAAATGATCCGAAACTACACAGAGAAGAGGCCAATGAGTGTTATAAAACCATCACTAAAATGTCGAAAATTGTAAAAGAAGATCCATACAAACTCGTCATTGCAGTAGATTTACAGCAGGCACTACCAACCCCAAAATTTACCTGATTTACCAAGAGATCTTTATGTAATTTCGAACAGCTGTTTCGGGCAGAATAAAAAATAGACCATCATACACATGTGGCATAATCGTGTAGCAGATAAATTTGATAACATCTTTCACATCTTTCAAATAAGTGGACACACAATGCTACCTTGTGACCGCGACTTTGGTAACATTAAAAAACATATCAGCAGTCATGTTCAAGCCATGTATACCCGAGATCATTGGGCAAAATAAACAACAAAATCACGTAGATCGAAACCATTTAAAGTAACCAAGATGATTACTTTATATTGTACAAATATTTTAATTCGCGATGAACTAAATGAGGTTTATACGTTTATTTGTTTAAAATAGCAGCACAATTCATGTTGCCACGTGTAACAGAACACACTGTTTAATTGTTATGCTCCTATGATTCTTATTAAAGCTGAATTCAACATAGTTATAGCTTTGATCAGTTCTATATCAACAAGCTTGTGTGTTATACTCACACTTTTCGAATTTGCAATAAAGTTTTATTTTAGTCAATGCCATAAAAACTACATGTAGATGAAAACAATCTATTTTCACTTTTTCTATTGATAATCATTATGCGATATATCCGAATAATACTTCAGGCTGATAATATTCAGAAATTTGATAGATGGACATAAAAGAGACATCATTTTTACCATTTATATTCTCTTTCAACTGTTAAAATAAATAAAAAAAGTATGCATCTTGTGAAATTGAAACATTACTCGGGGCAAAAAGATCCAATCCCTCTTATACAAGGTTAAATAGTCAGTTGGGCAAAAATATCCAATACAACATCTAATCAACAAAAGTCCAATAAGTTCGGGGCAACACTATCCAATCCCACAATTAAAAATGCCTGTATTTTTAAAGTTTGTATACAAATAATACCCAACAGAGTGTAAAATGATCAACATTGCATCCGTGCATGTGCTCACCAGAACACTTTGGATGGTAGGTACACGAATAAAGTAGAAATAGAAAATGAGCCAGAAACACCCTCTATTCAAATGCTGTTTTCACCTGAAATACAACATCAATAATGCATAACAAAATGTTTTATTAGAACAAGAGATATTAGCAAGCATGTTCATTATATTCATAACTTAATTCAGTACTCCGTGTTTTCACACACGGGATGGCAAACTTTCAAATGTGATTTACTCAAAATGGTACCTGTGTGGCATTGGACGTTGTTGCCCCCAGCCCTTCAATTTAACATTACTCTGTCTATCCGATGGACGCTACATGGCTGCGGAGAAATATAAGTTTTATATATAATATGTATCATATGTATTATATATATGTTTTATATATAATATGTATCACTCTACAAGGATCATAGTGGCGGCATAAGTCTAAATATGTGATTTTGGTCGTTAAGTTGGGTATTTGTTCTTCTCAGACTCGTGGACGTTAAATGAATTAAACTTACTCTATCTGGTGGACCTACGTGGATGCAGGGTTATAAATGTTTCTTATATGTATGTTTACCACTGTACTAGGTTGACAGCATCTTCCTGGAAGCAAGTCTTGACACAGCGAGGCCGTCAGGCCAAGCCTTGCTGAATTAGCCATACCATCCACCTATTGGGGTAGGGAGGAAGATTTAGATAATGAATATTCATTAGTGTTTCCAAAAATGTCTTTTTAATGTTGGCCCGCTGTCTGCGACGTTGGATCAACAATAATCCAACCCTCACGCACGTGTCTGGTGAGATGTGGTGGTCTGTGTCTGCGACATTTCCGGTGAGCTACTCGGCCAGCAGACATGTGCTGTTTAATGTAGGGCCGGTGTCGTTGACAGTGGCCCCACATTAAAACAACACTCATGCCAGAGGTCAAACTTGGGTCAAACAGAAAAAATCTTTCTTGAAAGTCCCCACTCCAATAGATGGTTTTGACACTGATTCAGCAAGGCAAGGCCTCGGTCTACGACCTCGGGAGAAGCCTTGTGTGGGAAGATGGGTTGACAGCGGCTGCATAGGTCTAGATATCGTGCTTCGCTCATTAAGCTAGGTATTTGTCCTTCTCGTGGACATCAAAGGAATTCAACATTGTTATGTTTATGAGGTGGACGCTACGTGACGTCAGGGTTTTAATATTGCTTTAATATGTGTAGATCACTCTACTAAGATCACTGTGGCAGCATTAGTCTAAAGAATGTGAATTGGGCGTTAAGATTTGTGTCCTTCTTGTCCTTCTCATTAAACGTCCATGAGACGGACACATATCCACCACAAGAGTCAAATCACAATATCTAGAATTATGCCGCCACTGTGAACCTAGTAGACTGGTAAACATACATACAAGAAACATATAGGTAAAGGTAAAGGTTTATATTCTGGTATCAAGTCTGATGACCTATCATCCGACTTTACATCTTACTCCCTGGTCACTGGACCTGTTCATTCGTGTGCCATCTCAACTCCAGAGAGAGCATACAGTCCTGCAGCCGTTTCGGCGCATTGAACTTATTGTACACATTGCCATCTCTGTCATACCAGGTACTCATTTTCACCTGAGTCAATTAAAGCATATGATGGTGAAGTGCCTTGCCCAAGGACACAACATCTTAACAATGTCCAAAGATTGAAAGGGGAGAAACATCATATGTCTCTGACAATTCTGCACCAAGCGGGATTCAAAACCGCGCGGCAGGCAGCGACAGCGGCAGAGCGCCATGCTCTAGCCATTGCGCCATGATTTAGGGGAAGGAGGGGTGCTGCGTGTGGGAAACGGTTGACATTTATGTACACCAATCCTTATGAACATGTCGAATATAACGTTTCAGGACCTCAGGTTAAGTACTTGTTCAGAAATAATAATTTTCACGATTATATTTGGACGTTATTAAGCACAAGGGAATCAACCCACAAGGAAGTAATTTTCTGTAAAATGAACTTAAAGCTTGATGAACTGTGTTAATTCGGGAAATATAATGAGAGTTGTTTGCATGGAATTATTAGAATATTGATTTGAACATGTACTCTAAGGAACATTTTGTGATTGTGTTGATGATAGCGTATGAGATGCAGGCGTTCAAATGGTCGTGGTTCTGTTGTTAAAAATGATGAATCGCGTATTCCAATTTCGGAACCAACCCACATTTCTATATTGAGCCCGCGTCGATCTGAGACATCAATGTCCATTCCTCAATGAGATTCTCATTTTAAGACCATATAGGGGCCTACATCTGTCCCTACATTATGATGACAACATTGGAAATGGAATAATTTTTAGCTTAGATCTAACGCGAACGTATATATTATATGACGGAATTTTGCGTATTTGACCGAAACGTAGCGTGATCGGCCTCACGCAGCCAGGGATGGAATTTCTAATCCTGTGTCTGGAGGGCAGTGTAATCTTACCATTTTTATGAGGCTCTCACCGCCGAGTTTTGCCTATATGTACAAAGGTGGCCTAAACCTCCAATCATTCATTCACACATTGTGACATAGGACCTATAAAATGTGATGCGGGCATCCGTCCCTGGCGCTATATATGTAGTAACATCAACGGGTGTGAAGTGGTATACCGGAAGCAGTGTATAGTTGTGTACAGTATAGCGATAGTTGTGTTCAGCGCTCGATTCGAATTGATAAGTCCCGGAAAATGGTTCTTCTTCACATTAAAAACAAATCAGCCTCTCCGGATAAATTGGTGCATCAAATGGCCACACATCTTAGCCCCCCGCATGCAAACTTAGGGCATGTAACTGTGGCTAAGTTAGTCAAACACTCGCGCCCCGTTTTGGTAGTCGAGGTAAAAAGCACTCCTGAATCAATGAAACTCAGCTATTTATGTCTAATAATGTAACCATTAAAATACCTGTGATATATTTATTCAGTTAAAATTGTTGACAGACTCATACTTAATCATATAAATATTGTTCATATTATAAACGATACAAAATCGCTTCGAAAAATGATAATATATGTCTATCATAATGAGGTGTATGGTGTTGCTAAGATAGTTGCGTTGCTATATAGCATCAAATGGTTAGCTGTGTTTAGATCACAAGTGACAAGAATTCGGCGGGTTTGGTCTTCATGTATCATCTTTATAATGCGTAGCGCCCAAATAGTTAATGCAACCCTCATATGGTAGACCAAATGAATGAAATGGGTCAAGTTATGTGATTAAGCTGGTCAAGCAACAAACAATGGGCGTCGAAACAATGTTCACGTGAAGTTGGTCCAGCAGTATAAACGGTAGAACAACATTAAACCGACATGGGGGGAGTGGCCAGCTGTCCAAGTCAAGTCAAAAGGCAAGTTTGTGCTGTATCTCAAAAGAAATATAATAACGAATAATGTTTTTCATCTAATGTGTTTGTCGATACCTATGCAAAATCTGCTCGATTATGTGATTGTCGACCAATGCTTGTTGAAGGTTGAGCCACAGTGCGTGACGATGACCCAACAATAAAGCGTCTTGTGTGTTCCGCTGAATCAACTACCACTGGGCCCTCACGCAGCCTATTGGGTGACAATATTACTGTGCACCTGGATATAATTTGTTCCTTAAACTCGAATTCTGTCCGAAAATTAATCATTTTGATCTTCCGTCCATTTTCACAATAATGCCGCATCCATGTGCAGAGTTATATCAACAAATCATCTTTAACCCGGCACGATTTTCACAATAATGCCGGCATTATTAGTAAAACCTGAAACTGAGTTGTTTTTATTATTATTAGGCTATATTATTAGCTATAACATAGCGTCGTTCGCAGTGACAAATATCTCAATATGTTATCAAAATATGGTCTTAAAAATATACAGTAGAATATTATTCTACATAAAGATCATTTGTTTTCAAACTTCAAGTCAATGGATATACAAATGTTTAAAAAACGACTTAATAATAATATCAATAATGTAAGTAATAAGGTAACCATTACGAAAAGCATAGTTTGGAATTTTCAAGTTGCACTTAGTGTTAAAAAAAATCGCGTTTGCCTTCGCGCTGGTGTGTTCTGTGAGTGATAAAATAGTGTGCATGAAAGAATGACCCTCGTGTGTTTTACGCCTTTGAAAACATAAAGCAGCAGAATAATGACTAGTTGTAGTTTTGATTAAAACGATAAATCTATAATAATTATTACGTGTGTTATAAAATCTATATTCTTTTCAATAAATACAAAATATTTCAATTTAATTAAATACATTTTTTGTTTTTTTAACAGGATTACAAATGATGAATGCTCACACTCAGCGTAACTAACGATTTTACGTGAATTGATATCATAGGCCGTATCCTACCACGTTTTTATCTAAGGATAAGTGGGGTTATATACTAAATTCAAATGACTAATTTATGATTGTGGGTGTAATAATACTATTACATTAAGTTAAAATGATTTATGTTGGTTGAACGTTGCGTGCTGTAACCGGAGAAATTTTGACAGATAATGGAAAAGTCGGAAATAAAAATAAGCCACCACATGCTCTGTAATCAGGGTAGGAAGCATCCTCGAATAAAAGGTGGGTTTTCATATGGGCCCGGCCGTTTAAAAAGGGTCTGTGCCGTGTATTAATCCGTGGAGGTCTTTATTTTAATGGACGGCAGCATGAGCTGATGTTCAATGAATAAATAAGGTTATAGAAATTATTCTATCACAATTATGGCTATAAAAACTGAATAATTAACTAGAAAAGGAGTTACTGAACTCCGAGGTCCGGCTTTTGTCTGCTTGAGTGCTATAGACAAAAAATCAGTGTATTGGTCTTCCTCATGGGCCAGAATCCTAAATGTCTTCGACGTGTATTATTCCACCACCATCGTCGGTGCTGGCCAACATCCATTCAATACTTGCCTACGCTGTACCTGATACAGAGGATGTAGGCCTACCCACCAAATTCCGGTTCAATGTTGGGCCAGCGTTGCAGCCCATTGTTGGTTCAATGCCGGTCAATCGTCTGCTACGCTGACCCAGCACTAATCTATCACCCGGTCTGCTGTATACTTTGCGCAAACATGTGTCATTCAACCAAAACTGTTTCAATGTTGACCCACAGTCTTCGACGCTGGCCCGTCATTGAAACAGCATTGGGTGATTGTCCCACATTTTCTGACTGCTGCATTATGCTGGTGACCTTTCAAATCCCGGCGTCAGAAACACCAGATAACACGATACATTGGCCCAATGCTGATGTAATGCAGGGCCACCGTCTGCGACGCTGGGCCAACATTATTCCAACCAAAATCCTTTAAGCTCTTAACCACAAATATAATCGTGAATATTATTATTTCTGAACACTTGTTAAAGACAAAAGTACTTAACCTAAGGACCTGAAACGTTATATTCCCTCTTTCCCCTAAATAGGCAAAATAAACTTAATAGTACCGGCCTCCGGCCGGTCCTAATTACTGAGAGTGAATCACAATATATATTATACGTTTTAGTGATCGTATTTATTTCCACTTCACCAAAATGTGATGTAATAATATATTGTACCTATGACCCCCACCTTAACTTGCTCATGCGGAAAAAATGACAAGGCAGAAAAAAATATGTATATATGGTCAATGGAGCTCGACAAATATATCTAGACCTTGGCTGCATCATTAAGACATCGGTCGTAGCAATCATATCTAAAATGACGAAAATATGAACAAATATTGTTTATTTTTTGTAAATATATCCATTTGGACCCTCGTAATTAGTTTGGTAAATTAAAAAATTATTACGCCATAATTGAATATCTTATTATTGAATTAAATCAAGTAAAAAAAATACTCTTTTATAAAAAAAACACGTTTTTCTGAGCACAATGACGATGGTGTGCAAATCAATTTTGCTACACACATGGCTGAAAGTATTAAACCATAGCATTTGTCAATGTCGGTATTCTTCTGTGATCAAAATAATACAATTGTATTTTAGTTACTATAGGGTAATAATTGAATATGTATAATGAATCATATATAGACAATATAAATTCAGAACAAAATTAATTTGTGATTTTAAAGTAGAACGTGTTTCTGGATGGTTATTGCTAAAACAGGTCAACGTTTTTGGGTTGCATAATTTTAACACGTAAACAGAAGCTTTTTCTGACTCTCACGACAGCTGTGATTTTGCTGTCTAGTATATCTAATTTATCAACTATATCTTCGACCGTGGTATGTATTTTTGCTTAATTGTACGTTTATATTACCAACAATGATTATTCAAACCCAAGCGTGACTATATAAAATTGTATTTAAATAAAACAGACACATCTCTGTTAAAATCACTCATGCATGACGTGAATAAGACAGGTGTATACGTAATAACATGAATAAGGTCACGGCCACATCGATCCTTTTAAAGCGGCCGGAGCCGTATGAAAACCCGCCTTTTATTCTAGGATGCTTCCTACCCTGGTATTATAATGGTCTATAATGGTCTACATGTAATATGGTGTACTATGACGCATATGCTTGCTTGACCAGAGCAAACTGGAATTGGATTCTACAACTGTAACATTTGTATTTACCATTTGATGTAGCTTCCAATGGCAGTTGGTTAAACAATTGAAAATCAAAAGTTTTAGGAGTAGAGTTCCACTTGATGATTGTATTCATTGACCCTTTGATACGTCACATTAGGGACTGCAATTTGATGTGGTACACTGTTGCATATGCACATAAACTTACCTGTTTAATTTATTTTTTAATATCATTGCTTTTGGAAATGGGGTTAACACTGAACACACCTTTCATGACGTGTAGGTTTACCGTCATACATGCGGGTACATTGATGTGACTGACAGTAGTTCTGTGTGGATTGTTTCAGATGCACCAAAGGAAACACGATACTGGGCCAACATTACCCCAACGTTAGTTTGGAGTGTCTTGCTTGCTAGTGTTTGTTATTATATACATCTATAATATATATGAACAATGCCTGGAATGAACACCCTAACTTAAGCACACATAAAAACGGCATATTGTAGTGTATAAATACACTAGATGTATTTATAATACCATTAACAGCATCTTATTATTTTATATTTTCTTCATTGGCCCACTCACATAACAAATCTTTGGATAGTATAAACAATATTCACCATTGAACTGTATTGGGATAATTAAATGGGTGCAACACAACTAGCAGCTATTGATCTATATACTAACACAACTATCACAGCGGTGGTCCTACCATCTAAATATTGTACATTTACTTTACAACTACTTACACATGTGCGGGAAACTTTGTATGCAGCGTTAAATCGTGATATATTACATTAAGATATTTCAATAAGTATATGTTTTATTGATCTGTTTAACTGTAATCGTATTCTCAAGGTTCGTTTCACTGATCCAAAACGGGGCGCGAGTGTTTGAATGAGAAAATGATCCATTTTCCACGACTTATGAATTCGAATCGAGCGCTTAAGACAACTACATGTATCGCTATACTGTACAGAACTATACACTGCTTCCGGTATACCACTTCACACCCGTTGAACATGATGAACTATGACAAGTGACAACTAAAATATACTATTTGACAAGTCGCTTATTTTTTACAACAATAAAATGCACCTTATTCGCCTTCGTTCATAATATACCCTATATATAAACCTGCATGTCATGTAAGTTATTGAAGATATTTTATTATGATAGGCCTAAGGCTATCATTGATAACAGGGGCGTATCCAGGGGGGGGGGGGTGCTCAGGATGCTCGAGCACCCCCCTTAATTTCCAAAGTGTTTATTTTCCAACTCCACACTAAATATATACCCCTTCCCATTTAAGGGTTGGTGTTCATTCATTCACTTTTTAGAAAAGAAACATAATACAATATAATAACCAACTTTGTTTTGGTCCTAGCCAATAATTGAAACATTGAGCCAGACTTAAAACAACGTTATGTAAAAATAAATATTCTAAGATTGATGGTAATTATCATAGACTAACTTCAAACAACGCTGTTCCAAAGTCAATATGCTAAGATTGATAGTAATTATCATAAACTATACTCTACGCTATGATCATTATAACACACCAGAAGCACAATCAACAGTAGGCTATGGGGATAGCTTAAAACGGACAACGACAACGTTGCATAAAATAAACGAATACGGACCTCGAGATATAGATTACTAGGGCCTACCCAATTACGATGATTTTTTCACCTGCGTGATGGCGAATTTATTTCTCAAGAGCTATCATCTCTGAGATTCGGTCTTGTGAACAAATGGATGAAAAACATGGTCGCTTTTTAAATTTCCAAAATTTAATTGTTGTATTATAGTCGTGCATAGACTTTGCATTTGTTTTAAAGGCCAAATTAAATAGAATTACTAGAGACGAAATCAAGGATAATAATTGAAAATGGGCAGTAAAGTTGTTTTAACAATGTGGAAGAATAACAGATACTAACAAGGATATCTGATATAGGCCTAACTGATGATGAACTGGAAGATAATATTTGCATTGAAGAATATTCTGTCATAGGGGATGGTGACAAATTAATAAAGGTGAAATAAAAATAAATATCTTAGGAATTTTAAGTGATCATTAGTTCTAAGCATTTTAATGGTCCACAACTTTTTTCAATGATATGTTATCACTTTTAATAGATGCTTGTTGAGTAATTACATATTTGCATAATCGGCATTCCACGAATATTCTGTCATAGGGGAGGGTGGCAAATTAATAAAGGTGAAATAAAAATAAATATCTAAGGAATTTTAAGTGATCATTAGTTCTAAGCATTTTAATGGTCCACAACTTTTTTCAATGATATGTTATCACTTTTAATAGATGCTTGTTGAGTAATTACATATTTGCATAATCGGCATTCCACAAAAAAGGTTCCATAATTATAATCACAATACGGGTGACCCAACGTTTGCTTAAAATTTTTGTTGGTCCACGGTCTGCGACGCTGGCCCAACATTAACACAACATTTGGTCGACAGTTGTTTGTGTTTATCTAGCTCATTTAAAGCAGCTCCTTTGGATGACATCAATTTTCGTTTTTAAATCCATACTGAAGCAGTGTATTCCACGGATCATGTTTTAATTTTTTTTCAGAATTTTCATATTTTTACAAATATTTTTAATCAACATTTCTATGAAACCAGAAGTAACCCGAACAAACTATTTGTATACCTGAAGGACGATTGAATGTTTTCACAGCATTAGGCCAAATGCTCATGGCATCGGCCCAGCTTTGGGTAGACAATCAGTGCTGCAGGTGTGTCCTCCCGTGTCCTGACTATAAGACACCAATTAGCGGCGACTGCTCTGATCTTACCGTCTGATACGTGGGAATATGTGATGTAAAGTGCTGAATATTGCTGACTTGTTTTGTTTACATGGCAATATACGACCTGGAAATACAACTATTTCATTCTTTTTCGATGCTTTAAAATTGTTTTTTGATTTTTTCGTATTTTCAGTTAAGATCAGTTAGGCTATATAGCTTCATATAAATTAAATTTTCAAAACTGACAACATTGAAAATGTCTCATCCCAAGGGGTCACTTTAATATGCCTCGTAGTTCGCTCTCGCTATTAAATGAGCTGATGTTGATCACGTTTATTGTTTTTCCATAGTGTGGTTGTGTTGGCTTAAATAGTTGGACTAGTCTAGGCTAGATTGTAATACATATGTCATTAAGTTCATACAAAAACTGACATTTCAGCCAGTATCTCATATCTTTGTTTTACTGCAAAAATACCACGAAATCGCACTATTTAATGTTTTTTCCAAATTTTTGCGGAGGTTATTCCGCCCCCCCTATAGGCCCCTGCTGTTGAAAGTTTTTTTGGAAATTTGAGCACCCCCCCTTATTTTATTTCTAGATACGCCACTGGATAACATTTGCATGTTATATAAATATACTTCATAGGAAACTGCGCTTACTCGCTATGTCACTGTTGGAATAGTTAATAAAATCAAGAATATACTTATGCTAAAATATTAAACATTCTGTCTTCCATATTTCTCTGTCATAGAATGCAATAAAACATACCATAGTTAATGCTAAAATGCCGGCTATTCAGAACACTCCATCCTACCTATTTCATTGTCAGACGAACGTGATTAAAACACGAATATTCAATTCTCAAATTAATAAACACTGTTGCAAATTCTATTTAAGACCGCGAACCATTATGTGATGTCTTACTGTTAAAACACACATTGCAATAAAGATCACATGAACATTAGAAATATAATTGCTGAATCTAAATCACTGGAACCTGGAGCAAAAATATCGTTTTACACAAGGGAACCAACCCACATAAGGTGGCAAATGATAGTTATTTATCTAAAACTAAGTATTGTAATGGAATATATCATGTTTAAAATAAAACAATGTAATAATAAAATAGACGAGGATCACTCAAATTATAGTTGATGCTACTTTTTGTAAAATAAAATACTATTCGATTAACTGACAATTTTTGCATTGTTAATTTCGGTAAAGAGAACCAACGTACACAAATAGCAAAATGATTCATCAGAAAAGATGTATCGCATTACCTGTTACGTACAAATAATTTTATGAACATATGTTGCATAATTGATAACAAGATATTACACTGCTACTTTTTCGAACAATCTGAACAGCTTATACAGCTTTTCGCATTTTCATGTGTGGGTTGGTTCTGTTGTGCAAAACTCAGAATGGCCCAATTGTCGCTTGTGGTTTGGTCCCAACTCGCTAGGCAGCGTGAAATTTTGTTCAATCGTCTAGGTCAATTTTTTTTAATGACGACTGGTGTACCGGCGACGTCATAAAACAAAAATCTCATTTTTTATGGTCATGTGGGTTGGTTCCCTTGTGCTTAACAACGTCCATTTGTGGTTAAGTTTATAATAAGAGCTTAAGGGTTTTGGTTGAAATAATGTTGGCCCAGCGTCGCAGACGGTGGCCCAACATTACTTTACAATTGGGTAAATGTATCTGGGTAGTGGCCTTTCTAGGCACGGGTGATGAAATTGTCACACCTATAGCAATTGCCGTAAAGTAACCTATTTATACAGAATGCTGGGTTGTTGTTGGGCCATCGTCAGACACGTTGGATCAACATTAAAGCAACATTGGTTAGCCGTCCAGTGATTGCTGTAGACGCTGGTGTAGAAGAGTCACATGTTCGGTCAGGGTTGGAGAAGTGTTAACCAGCGTCGTACACAATTGACCGGCATTGAACCAGCAATGGGCTGCGACTCTGGCCAAACATTGAACAGAAATTGGATGGGTAGGCCTACATAATTATGTGCATCGTAGAGACACGCGCAACACGATTCACTGGCAAATATTGAAGGGATGTTGGCCAGAACCGGCGATGGCGTTGGAATGAATAAACCTTGAAGATATATATTTTAACTTCTCTCCTTGTATTGGTCCTTTCTTTAATTATATCCTGGACATTTAGGATTCTTGCCTATGGGGTCCATTCATTGCAAAGATATGGCTATTTTTCGAACTTGACCTCCACTTTGACGAACATAGCAAAAACCAACCCTTATATTAGAAAATGGGCTGTACAAAAAAACTGATATCATAATTTGTTTGTACATACTACCTGGAGTTGTTGCGGAAGGTCTATTCTACCATTCTGTCAATTCAGATTGTAGATACTACGCCGGTTGAATGAACTCACTAAATAGAGCCCCTACAAAAACTAGCTCCTGGGCTATTGGTCCTTCCCTAAATTATATCCTGGACATTTAGGATTCTTGCCTGTGGGGAAGACCAGTACAGTTATCTTTACAAAACATATAAGCCGATTTTTTGTCCATAGCACTCATATAGCCTGAAGCCGGGCCTCGGAGTTCGGGAACTCCTTTTTTCGGGAACTCCTTTTCTAGTTTTATTTAATTTAATGTCCACGAGAACAACACTTACCTAACTTAAAGATCGAAACACAATATCAATATCTAGACCTATGCAACCATCCAACTGCATCCACGTAGCGTTCACCAGATAAAAAAATTGAACTCAATAATACAAGTCCGCGCAAAGGACACACATCTACATGTACCTCAAAAGCCACATCGCTATTATCTAGAACTATGCCGCCGCCACTATGAGCTTACGAAGTGATACACATATACAACAAAACCTGCATAGCTTAATGCAGCCATGTAGCGTGTTCACATTGTCGCCAGCCGATCAGAATACTTTTAGCGAGACAGCCGGCCAATCACAAGCTTATTACTATATGTTGAAATTTAGAGTGGGGAACATATGACGTCAGCCATCTGTAAATTTTGACATGCGAAGTAGCAGTGTCTACGGGGGCAGTGTAGTAGACGCTGTGATCCTGACAAATACCTAGCATAATTATAACGACCAGAACAGAATATCTAGACCTATGCAACCACTGTGAACTTTGTAGAGTGATCAACATAAAGCCGATATATATTTCTCCACGAGAAAAAAATAAATAAATTTGTTAACAGTCCACGAGAAGGACACATTTCTACCTCAAGGGCCATTTCACAATATCTATAAGTATGCCCAGGGGCGTATCCAGGGGGGTGCTCAGGGTGCTCGAGCACCCTCCTTAATTTCCATACTGGTAATTTTCCAACAAATAATTTTATATACAATTAATTCACAAGTGTCCGACATGTTGTTTCCAGCCCCCTCCAAACCTAAATATATACCCCTTCCAATAACAAGGGCTGGTGTCTGGGATGCATCATTGGCGCCAATAATAAATTAAAGACTCAGATTAGACAATGAACTGGGCAAAACAGGGTGTTCTATTCAAATTACCTCTGTGCAAGACTGTTCAGTTCCAATGTACTTATTTTAATCGCACTGCTCGCTTATGGAACACTTTACCTTTTGTTATCTGAGATGCTAGTAGCTTGCAGATTTTTAAGAAGAACCTGAATGAATCATATCTCACCATGGTAAACTTACTTGATGTGAATAATCGATGTACCTGGAGCCTGGCTTGTGCTTGTGTAAATTGTCGAATATAGCGGAATATTGTGTGTCTCAAAGTACCTGTGCAATTTGAATCGGCTGTGAGACAGCTATTTGAGCTGTCACCAGCCACGCATGACTAGGGACAAAGGGCTCTGTTGTCTATACTCATGTGTTGGCAACTGACGAACCGCCCCGCCTAACTTATACTAGTGTATTGAATATATATCTATACATCTAGCACAAATGGCACCTTAAGTGATCGACCTATGATCGATAATCTGCGAATGTTGCATTGTGTTGTCTGCCTGGCTCGAGTTCAGGCCGGTCTCTGATACTGTTCGGAGCAGACCGACATCACTCTACATGATCACGCTGTTTTATTTTTAGGTTTAATGATTTTTCAGTCGCCTTTGTTTCCAGACGAGTTGGGTCCTTATGCTGAATTTCAAAGATCTCCAATAAACTGATTTACTCCTTGAGTTTGGGATTGTTTTTCCTCCAGTCTAATATTGCATATGTAGTACTACTCAGCATATTTCGGCTGCGCGACGGCTATATGAGCTGACGTCAGTAGATGCATTCTAGGTTCATAGTATTACTTTTATTTAGGGATGTATATATGCCCATGTTAAAATTAAGAGTGTCATTAGTTTTTACTATTTTTCCTTTACACATACCCTAGTTGTCTGTCCTTTTATATAATAAACAACTAAAGGATTTTAGAGGTTTTAAATAGGTTTCTACGCTTTCCAGAGTGTCTTTTTTTGCTACACTGTGTAGAGCACAATGTACCTATTTTATCTCTGGTTTTGGTGCGGGAAACAGATGACAGACAATTGTCGGTTATTTTATTTTATGTGTACATATCGCAAAATTTAAAATCTATACTATGTATGTACATTTTTAAATAACATGTACACAAAAGCATTGCTATTTTAAACTCTGGATATGATGCTGCCTTATATGATAAGTATGGCAACACCTATAGCCAGTGAACAGTTGGTTTTATATTATGCTGTCCTATTATTTTATTATATAATTTAAATTAACTAATATGGTTGACAGGCATTGTAGAGTTCGTCTCGACCTGTTCCCGTCAACCAAAGTTAATAACATGTTCAAACAAATACCCAATTAAAATTAATGATAATGTACCATTTTTGCATGTTTTTAACTGGAAGTCAAATAAATGAAAGCCATATAGCCCCTATGTGGCGACAGAAGCAAACCTTTACAATGCAAATCTTTAAAATTTGACCATTCAGAGCACCTAAAAGTAGGAATTTGTATCGAGTGGTTTTCTTTCTCCTGTCCACCCTTGATCAGTGTGAGATGGACATATTTTTCAAACATTCATTATTTTTTTTTTGAAAAGAAACACAGTAAAATATATCAACTTTGTGTTAGTCTTGGTCAATAATTGAAACGTTGAGGGAAACTTGAAACAACGTTATGGAGAATGAAAATGCTAAGATTCATGATAATTATCATAGAATACCTTGAAACAACGTTGTTCCAAAGTAGATATGCTAAGATTGATAGTAATTATCACACTCTCCTACCCTATGATAATTATAACACACCACAAGCACAATCCACAGTAGGCTATGGGGATCGCTTGAAACGGACCATGGCTTAGAGTAGGACGTGCTGCCCTCTCAAGCACTTGGCGTTGCATAAAATAAAATAAAATAAGAAGGACCACGGGATAAAGATTATTCCTCATTTACCATGATTCTTTCACCTGTGTGATGGCGAATTTATTTCTCAAGAGATAGCATCTCTGAGACTCAGTTTTGAGAACAAATGGGTAATAAACAGGGTCGCTTTTTAAATTTCTAAAATTTAATTGTTTTAGGGCCTATTTGAATTTTTCGTATTTTCTCAGTGCAATATATAAACCTCCAGTTTAGCCACTGACACGACATATTTCAGATACAGCTGGGACTCAACAGTTTTTTTTACCAGAGACGGAATCAAGAATAAGAGTTGAAAATTGGCAGTAAAGTTGTTTTAAAAATGTGGAACTACAACCAATACTAACACAAATAAATGATATAGGCCTAACTGATGATGAACTGGAATATAACATTTGCATTGCAATTTAAAAAGGGTGAAATAAAAATAAAAATCGCAGGAATTTGAAGTGATCATTAGTAAACGTTGTAAGCATTTCAATCACTTTTAATAGGTGATTCTTGCATAATTAATCATTAATCATCACAATGAGGGTGACCCAACGTTTGATTAATATTATTGTTGCTCCACCGTCTGCTACGCTGGCCAAACATTAACGTAACATTGGATCGACAGCTGTTTATTTTCATCTAGCTCATTTAATATGCCTAGTAGTTCGCACTCGCTATTAAATGAGCTAATGATCATGCTTACGTTTTTTTAGTTTGTCGACTTGACAAACTTTTAAGCTGGTTTACCACACAAACGTCTGTCGTTAACTTCCGTTACTATCTGTTCTGTCTGTGCAATGTCAGAAGGCAATATCTGCTCCCTGGTATCCTAGGCATTTACTGCTTTTTAACTGGCGTCCCGTCTCTTCCTGCCGTAGCGCTGCCAAAAGGCCGTATTTGTCCACTTGTAAATCAGGTATATACTTCCTTTCCGCTGATGTCACTGCCTCCTTTTGGCTTGCACTGATCCAATGTTGGTTAAATGTTGTGCCATCATCCATGACACTCTTCCAACATTGAACCAACATTGTGTCAGGGTATTGAGTTGACGGTGTTCCCTGCAAAAATAAGACCTTTAGCCAATGCTGTTTTACAGCTGAGCCATAGTTGTAGACGATGGGCCAGCAGTAAGCTAGCATTGGGTGAACGTTTATCTTGTTAAGGCCTATATACTGGTATGCCAATGCTGAGCTAATGTCGGCCCAGTGTTGTAAAAAGTGGGCCACTATCAGGCTAACATTGTGTCAATGACTCGAGTTTGCTGATGAGCTGTGACCGCAACCCAGCAGACAGGAGGCATTGACCCAATGTTGTTCTATTTATTCTAATGCTGGCCCGCCGTCTTCGACGTCGGCACAACAATAAAGCAACATTGGGTCAATGCCCCGTGATAGCTGGGTAGGTGTTCATGAATGCCAGCAGTCTGTCGCGGGAGGGCTAGCCACCTTCACCCACCCCTCTCTGCCTCACTTGACACAACGGTGTTATGTTACGCAATATAACAATTAGGTCTTGGCTAAGATATTTATCTCCAAAAATTGCAAATTTTGTATTATTAAAATTAAATTTTTGGACTCGGCAGTAAAAGGCATTGCACATTGATATAATTTATACACTTCTGGTGTGAATAATGACCGAATAATGTAATTTATTGCAATGCCCGATCATGTGGTAAGTCAACCCTTTCATTACGACCATCTGACATGAAAAGGGGACAAAGTATGGTGAACTATACATTTTTATTTATTAAGTTTATTTTGCCTGAGTTTGTGTCCTATTTAGGGGAAATAGGGGTGCTGTGTGTGAGAAACAGTTGACATTTCTGTACACCAGTCCTTGTGAATTTGTCCAATATAACGTTTGGGGTCCCTAGGTTAGGTAGGCCTACTTTCGTCTTTAAGAAGTGTTCAGATAAAATATATGTTCCTGATTAAATATAGTGATTAGACCGTAAAGGGTTTTGATTGGAATAAAATTGGCCAAGCGTCGCAGACAGTGGCCCAGCATTACATCAGCATTGTGCCAATGTATCGTGTTATCTGGTGTTTCTGGCGCCTGATGTAAAGAATACCCAGTGCCTGACTTATAAAGAGTAGGCCTAATTGTGGGATTCCCACAAAAAATAAAACTGGCCCAGCATCATTCTATCGCTGCGCCACACTTTGAACAATATCTTTGTTTTTGACGCAACAAGTTAATTTTAGTGGGCCATAAGATTTTTGAAGATAAGGCCCTGGCTCAGGCTAAAATCATAAAAAAATCAGTGATTCTATTTTGGCTTATTAATATGACCATATAATGTAAACATGTCCATAGACTAGAACTGCAAAAGTTTTTTTTTTATTTTTGTGCTGTGCATTTACCAGTTAGGCTAGATATAGAGACGAAATTCCCGTATTTCTTATTTTTGACATGGTAGTGCCGCCAATAAATGCCCATTACGGCGCACACTGTCAAATTGTGAGCTGTGTATCGCTGTATTAGTTTCAGTATTAGTATTCAGCGTTGTTAGAACAGAGTCAAGGTTCGGCATACCATGATCCAAAACATAGGCCTATATGCTTACCAATACAATTTAAATAAAGTATGGCAGAAAACGAGCTACTGAAACCAAAATGTAGTTGAAATGTTGCTGATTCCAACGAAATATTGGACTGTCACCTGTAACCTGACTGTAACCTCGCCACAAGGTAACCTCGCCACAAGTAATCTCGCCACAGATTTGGTAACCTCGCCACAGAAGGCTGAGTAACCTCGCCAAAGCTTTGGTAACCTCGCCACATGGGGCTAAGTAACCTCGCCACAACTTCGCCACACCTGTTGTATCCGCATTTATCAATGTATTTTCAAAGGGAAATCTCTACCTTGAACGTGGTGTAGATGTCTATATAGACTTGGACTATATGTGCCATTAAAATCAAAAGCAAAAAAAATTATCTAAAAATGGACTAATATATAACGAATAATAGTAGGCCTACAAATTTATTTTGTACAGCAAATATTGTAGAAAATTTGTTCATTGTGACTAATAATAATAATATATTAACCCTTAAACCGCTGAATTAAATAATTTAAATTTTCACACACTTGGAGTTGTGTCTCACTACCTTGACCAACAACTTTAAGTGAGAGAAAACAACTCGTATTTGATTAATTTGTAATTTAAGACTAAGCAATTTACAAATCTTGATGTTTAAATGGCTAATAAAACGGATTAAAGCGACTACAGTCGCGCTTAGCGGTTTAAGGTGAATATGTGTAGGCCTAGTGGCATCAACAGAGGAAGTTGATGACACTGCTCAAGAGGAGATCCGACAGCACCCGAGGAAGACAATGAGTAGCACTCAAGCTATGTGATCGACTCCAATAACACTCGATATTGTTGACGCAATTGATTGACACAAGTGATATTAACTCATGTGAGCGCGCGTGGTGACGTGAAGTCGATTGGGCCTACTTGCAAACGCTGAATGTTAAACCATTTTTTCTTCTTCCGGTTTTAATAATAGCATAACCGCCAATATGAATCTTTGATATTTCTATCAGCATGAACACCTGATGAACGTTTAATATGGAATATGAGGTGATATGAATGACCCTTGAATGTTTTATTTGTTGTTGGGAAAATGCCCCCCTTTTAAATAATAATGGGTCACATGCCCCATCGTCTAAGGCCAATGCCCCCCCCCCCTCCGAAAAATATCATGGGCCCCTTGGCCCCCTTTTTCCAATTTATAAATCGGGCACTGAATATGTAATAGTACCAATCTCATACATATAATTTTAACTATTTATATTGCCGTATATTAACCGTCTGCGTCCCTATGTTTGGGCTGTATTCAGGTTAAACTGAACGTAGATTTTAACCTAAGTCTATGCTAAAAACACAAATAGTAGGCCTAATTTATGTTCTTGTATTATGGACCCTATCGATGGAAGCTGATATTCAACATCACATTGTAATAAAGGCCTAAATATCACGCTAATAGGGATCTAATTAGAAGTTACTAAAATGTGTGGTACCGAAGCCATAACTTTATTTTGAATTGAATTTACAAAAAGTAATATTATTAATAAATGATGTTCCTTTAATGCTGGGTAAACGATGTAGAGGGCGGCACAACAATAAACTAAATATCCATTTATCCCTGGTTTAATGCTAGTCCACCGTCTGCACTGCTGGCCTAACATTAAATAAACATTAAGTCGATGTAGCTTCTGTGGAAAGTATAGCGTATATAGCCAGTGTAACATATTATGTAAGATTATGCTTTGTACGCATCGCGTTGGCTACTACAATGAGGCAATACCGCTGGAGTACAATCACACGTGTCTTGCCATAGAGTTAACTCTATATTTGGTCTGGCTAAACTTCTGAAATTCGAAACCTTTGAGTGTTGATCCACTGTTCGCCGTATCGTGTTTGGTGGGATGCACCTAAAAGTATGCATACTTTAGAAGTGGATATATGTATATTAAAAACATGTCTCGAAGTAATAATATGTAGGGCTATAAAGTGTCTATGAAGCAGCTGGGCCAATAGTGTTTTTTTTTTAATGACACAGCATCATAGTTGAATTCATGCTTTCCCATTCGTTGATTGTTTTCTACCAATTACTGGCCAACCGTCAATGATGAAGACGAGGACCAGCCTTGCATGTTGATTATAAAACTCTAAAATATATATATTTCATTTTTGCAATAAATTAAAATCAAAGTGGAACAGGGAACACTATTATGGCAGAACCAGCGTAAAAACATACCTGTCAATTATAACAGGTAAGGGATAGCAATGACATGACCAATATATATTATGCACATTTAATATGTTGTGCAGAATAAAATAGGAAAAATGTTGGGCAGCGCCCCTGACGGTGAAGCAATATTAAATCCACAGGTAATGTGTTTGTATATATGTAATAACAATACCGAAAGGCGGGGAGGGGGGGGGGGTCCTGGTGCCTGCTAGGAAAGTCAGAGATCGCGGATTAGTCTCCTGCTCTGGCATTCAAGTTTCAAAGAAACAAAATGTTTCCTCCCTGTTTAATTGTAAATATTGAATATTGTGGGTAGCCTCCGTGACCGAGAGTTAGTGTGCTCGGCGGTATACCAACAGGGCTCAATTTCGAATCCTGTGTCTGGAGGGCAGTGACACCTCATTCATCTCACCATCCTCAGGTTCTCCTTACCCATTTTAGGCTATATGTGTACAAATGTGGTGTAAAACCCCATTTATTTCATTTCATAGCATTTGATACAGCCAACTAACACCTGACTCAACGTTGGCCTGACAACATTACAGCATTATTTCAGCAAAGATCGTGTGAGTTGAGAAAGCCCTCATGGGTCTTTATCCTTAGGTCTACTGTGTGTAGTGTGATTTCCATAATTGGCATTACGTAAGAGGGTGCAGTGAAAGTGCATTACGTCCACATGTGATAATGATGATTAGGGCTACTGTATATTTCATGGCTGAGTAAGAAACATTAAAAGCTGATAATTTACAACTTTGTTAGGCCTATTTTAGACAGAAGAATTAAAATTGAAAATTAAAGATTTCATGAAAATTCCTGGCTAACTGGGGCATTATAAAAGTCCCAGAAGAAGTAATAATTGCACTTTTGTAATATTAACATTGTAGTCCTGTGGAATGATTCTTTGTCAAGCATATTTCATTAGGTGCAGTGCTTCAGAACGTGTGTAAAATCAGCAAAATGTATTATGGGAACCGAACATAATAATATAAATGCCAATGATCGATATAAAGGATATACATCTTTTCATGATAATGCATCTTAGAGTATAGATATACATTCCCTGACACATTTATAGCTGATTTTTTGCAATGCTGTTAACAAACGTCAAAGCCCCTGGGCCTCTAGTTCCATTGTGTGGTTGTGCTAGCTTAGATAGTTGGATTAGAGTAGGCTAGGTTAATCTGTCATTAAGTTAAAACTGACATTTCAGCCAGTATCTCATATCTTCGTTTCACAGCAAAGATACCACGAAATCGCACTATTTGATGTTTATTTTTTCAATATACCCCCTATAGGTCCCTGCTGTTGAATGGTTTCTTTGAAATCTGAGCACCCCCCCCGTTAATTTATTTCTGGATACGCCACTGATGCCTTCACTCTGAGATTACGAAGTGATGCACATATACAAAATAAAACTGCATAATTATGCATCCAGCTTCCACGAGATAAACAGAGTAATTTTGAAACCATTTAATGTCAGCGAGAAGGACAAATACTGAGCTTGAAGATCAAATTACAATATATATCCATAATTTAATATTAGTAGGGTTGTTCAGCATAACAATAGTGCAAAAATGAATAAAGCATGACATTTTCAGTGAAGTATCTTTCGATGACTGTTATGAGATTCAGGTACAGAACACCCTGAGACAAGCACCAGATCACCTTGGCTGACCCTTAAGTAAAACCTCGAGGTCATAGCATAATATACTTCTTGTTGTAGATATATAGCGTGTTTTTTCGATCTCATAAAAAAAATTCGGTTGAAAAATAGTTCTTTGTTCAACAAAATTATTGTGACATAAATGATTCAAATATCAAATTTGAGATTGCCCAATATTGGAAGGAGAGCGACAATAACTATTCTGGTGATTTATTATCTACATAAAAGCAGAATGGCCTCCGTCGAAACATTTTAAATATACGTGCAATTCAAAGACAGCATTATGCCGTGAATATAGAGCACATCACCCCTTTTATTTGGGTAGGCCTATTTGTAGTTTTTTAGCTGTAAAAGGTAAACCGGCTATGGGAACCTAGAATCACATCTTCATCATGGCCTGAGGATCATACATGAACATTTTTAGTCAAAATATGTGATTTGTTCGAGTTAAAATATGCGATTTGTTTTGTTTTGAAGCCTCAAATAAGCATGACCTTGACCTCCGATGACCTTCACACCTTGCTTATCGTGCTTTTTGTTCGTGTAGTGTAAGTCTCAAACAGGCAGCTATTTTAGTGAATTGTCAAAATATTACACCATGTTGATGTAAGTTTTTATGGCAACGTGGATAATGAACACACCAGGAATAATGGTTTGGATTTCTGAACTGAAAAGCATGTGCCATATGTAGAGATTTGTTCGTCGAATAATGTAAATTGTGTAAAGCGCATTAGATAACTAAATTTTTATAGTGCGCTATCTCAAATAAATAAGGCAAATGTAATTAAAAATTGCGATATGACATCAATATCAGCGAAATATGTGTAAAGTTTTAGATATAAATACAGGTCAAAGACTGCATTAAGCTGCGCTTAGTGCAACACCCTTACCCGAGGGAGTATAATAGTGTGTTTGTCAACCAAATAATTCGAATAAAGGTGAACAATTGATTATTTTCGCCACAAAATTGAAATACCAGGCAAGGGATGCAGCTCGCTTTTTTCCATCGCTCAACTTAATTTTATCACTTGAAACATAGTCTGTAAAATCTTAAACTCTAACACACAGCAGTGAATGAAAATGGCCATTTATTTCAATGACAATACAACTTTGAGCACTGTATATATTAAACATCTATATACATATGTTGACTGTCAATATCATAGGTGACAAGCCATCAGTTAATGTACGAGACATATTAGATATTTTGGTGGTTATTACATGCGACATGTGATACACTGGCCATTAGAAGTTTCATATAGGGAACATGCTATGGTCATCCCTCAGAGGGCCAATACATGAAATAAGGGATACTCTAGCCGCCAGATGGTTAATCAATGAGATATGGAATACTCTATACCCCAGAGGGTTAATATATGAATGAGACAGTGATAATACAAGTCTCCAAAGGAATTTGACTTGGTATGGCTATATCAAAACACACATTCAACCCCACCAGAATCCTCCTTGGAAAAAGTATCGTTTTCGGGTAAAATCCAAAATGGCCGCAGTACCGGTACTGGTAATTTATGTATTTTTTTTTATAAATTGCTATTATTTGAGAACTAAACATCGTAGAGCCTTCAAGAAAATGACCATAAAAAGTTTCTGGCTTGGGACTTTTTTAGTCGTTGTGGATGTTAATGAACTAAAAAAAAATCAAAAAAGCTTCTGTTGCAATTGTTTTCCTATGTTCACTACTTTTGTGCTTATTAATACCCTGCCATATGGCCTTGAAGTGGTGAGTTCTGGATCTAGATTTCTTTTCGGTGTGAAGATGCACACTGTCTGTCTTGATGTAATCATGTGCGTGTTTTCATAGTAATATTTCAGATCAGCATGATGTATCAAGAGTTGAAAAAATATCCGTATCGTTTGCAATAGCACCTATTGGTTTAGTTTGTGCTGACCTGCAGGTCCACAGTACATATCTTGTAATATGAATCACCCTCTGCTGGACGGTAATGTCTACATTGGCCATGTATTGAGATACTGAGACTGTTTCACCAACATAATTTTCCACTCTACGATTATGTACTTCGTCCTTGGTACTAAAGCCATCATACCCGTCAAATACCACCACTGCACCAGTATTGTTAGATACATAGCTCGTGCACATACCACACATATCAAGGTATGTGGAATGCTTGGGTCATGACAACTTATAGAGTACCAGTTAGTTTACCTTAAATTAAATGCTGGCAGATCCCCACAAATTTAAGGCAATTTTTCCGGCATCCGCAGATATGGAGTTTAAATTCGAGATTGATGACATCACATTAGTTGCAGAAGAATATGTTAGGCTCCTTGGAATCAATCTGGATAAAAGTCTAAATTATGATAAACATATACAACAGATATGAAAAAAGCTGGAAACCATTTAAATGCCTTAGAAAGACCCTCGTCATATATCAGTATCAACCACAGAATGGCAATATTTCGCTGTTTCATTTTGTGCCATTTCTAGTTCTGTAGCAGCAGTGTGTGGCATTTTTGTGGAGTAGGGACCACTTAATAGATGGAAAAATTCAGGAAAGAGGGCTGCGTTTTGTTTACACTTCAGATTATGATTCTCTTCTTTGTACATCCAAAATGCCATGTTTGAAACTGGGAGGGAAAGAAAGAAACATAGCGATTCAAATATACAAAATTAAAAACAATCTGGCTCCGACGTATTTGAAAAAAACTAATAACACCAATACAAAATGCAAAATTTCACCTGCCCTTATTCAAATCAACAAGGCATGGTCTAAATTCGTTTGCCTATATGACCCCTAGGATCTGGCATACTATACCTGAATGTGGCCCTACACGCAATTCTACCTCTCTGCAAAACTTCAAATTACAAATAACTAAATGGTCAGGCATAAACAGAAGCCAACACAAATGTGATAACTGTTAGCTTGTCGGATAACATAGCTCTAATACTATTTATTTTTATCTTGCAATTTAATCTATGTCTGGGAATTTTAAAATACTCTAGGAAAATAACTTAATGTGTCTTTGCTTTAAATTATATTCATACATCAGGACATCAATAATTTAATTTTATATAATGTCACTGTGATACTCTATTTATAATCTTAACTCTGTGATAAAACCATCGTGCTAATATATATATATATATGAAATACGGTAGTAATTCATAATTTGTCTATAATGTAATATAATAATTAGCATATAAAATATTAAGGAGAGGGTGATTTTTTAATAGACTATAGAATTTTTTTATATAATGTTCTGAATAGGTGATGCATACTATGATATATTGTTGTTGTTATTCTTTGTTGAATTTTAAATACTATAGATCGCTTGAATAGCCCCAGGCTATGTTATTGTGGTTTACCTGTACCATGCCGATTCAAAATAAAGTTTATCCATCTATATCTATCTGACAATATATGAAAAATTTAAGATATAGTGGGCCATCAATAATGTACCTCGTCAGCCGTTTATTTCCAAGTATGCATTATCACACTTAATTACAGCCCACAACAACTTAAAAAAGGAGTAATAATACCTATCACAAAAAGTGGGAAGGCTCCTAGTAAACCTACAAATTATAGAGGTACATGTATTACATTAATGAGTATGCTATGTAAAGTCTATAATTCCATATTTTCTAAACGCCATGAGAAATGGTTTAACAGAGTGTTATAGTGAGACACAGGGTGTCGAATTGTTAAAGTTTCAACATATTACGCTAATATTATAAGAAGTTGTATAATATGCCAACGCATCTATGTTGTAGATGGTATAAAAGCTTTTGATTCTGTGTGGATCAATGGGATGTTGCATAGTTATAATGGTTTTAAATATATTGTTGGAATTTGTGTTTTGTTTTCAGAGTATAGTTTATTCCTTAGGGGCCTATTATTAACTGTTGCCATTTCTTACACAATTATTGAAAGACAACCAAAACCTTTTTTGTTTTCTGCCAAAACAGCTGGGTATAAATGCCTACATGACAAATTACAACTGATCCATGCGAACGGTCATAGAGAATATTCTAACAAGAACAAAAAAAATGGCCGCCATTTTCCTAAAAAAAGTAAACTGCAACCAAAACGTTTTAATTAATATTGCGACTTGGCAAGTAGTGCATAGGCTACTCTCAAACGACAACAAATTTATATATATTATGTCATCTACACATCGACCATTAGTAATATGCTTGGCAAAATACACCTATAGCTGTTTTCAAACCTTAAGCGTGTCGCGTACCTCCGCTTTATAAAACGATTCGGGCGTGGGGTTCTGATTGCCGCCGATTCTCGATGTGTTGGTAGAAGACGAACCACCCCGTCAAACTTGTACTAGTATTGTTCACCACATATACATGTATATTGGATACAGGTGTAATCAACTGCTGTTTAGCCTTAGCTGTAGTCTAGGCTTAGTCACTTGTGTCAAATGATAGTTTGTATTTTCTGGAGTTTTTTTTATATTTATATTCTTTTTCTTTTATTACTAGAATAATTATGTGCGATTAATTGATTAGACTGATTTAGTAGAATCTGTTATCGGGGAGGCTGCGACAGTAACCCAGGTTCAGCTTTTTGCTATAACTGGTTCCGTCATCAGTGCTCATTGCACATTGAATCTTGAGTACCTGTTCTTGGTGTTTCGAGCTGACGTCAGTCAATGCATTTTTTAGATTGTTTTTAAAACATGTTATATGTAACTAATATTATTCTTTTCTTCTTCATACATACTCTCACTCATTATGTGATTATTTTCACATACTCTCACTCATTATGTAATTACTTGGTTTCTACGCATTCCAGAGGGTTTTTTGCTATATGCATTAGCTACTTTAGCTCTGGTTTTGTTAAAAATATCATGACAATGCTGTTAGCTGTAGGTTATTTTAAATAGTTCTGATGCATATTTTATTTAACCTGTGCTTGTTTAAGTTAACATAGCAAGCATATTTTACCAAACTAATCCTGTTGTATATAGTCTTGTACATATGTTCATTTTAATGACGCATAAGTCTGCATAGACTTACTATATATAGGCCTATGTACAAAATCACAAGCGAATTTTGTAAAACCACTGAAACGCAACCTGCAAAACGTATTTTTTCGATCAGGCAGTTATGTCAAGTTGCGAAGGTGATATAACATCATAGTTTTAAATATATTCAGTGATTGGAAATAAAATAAATATTTATATTTTTTAGTTATTCGTCTAAATGTTACAATAATTAATGGTCTATGTCCAGCTTAATTGCTCCAGCCTTGGTCCATCTTGTCCCAGAGATGGGGCACATTGGGCCATGCCAGATATATAATTGAGTTAATTAGATACATAAATAAAAATAAAACAACAAAAAGTTGATCAGTAGGCTAAGGCCTACTTATAGAATCATTCTGCAGTTAGGAATAATGTTTGCGCACAAAAGGCACTTAAAAAACATTTCCCCAGCTTCCCCCCCCTTCCCCTACTAGCCTATAGCCCTGTTGTCCTCTCAGAGGCAGGGTAATGATCACTGATGATGTATTTGCTTTACCAGCAAAATTCAGCATGGCGGTAACTGAGAGCGATCTCGACCCCAAGGTCTGAAAAATGTCCATAACTTTTTAATGGCAATGCGGGCTGTGAGCTTAGCATGCGGGCATGTAACCAAAATGTTAGGCCTACTGATTCTAAAAAAATGTTTTTGACCTGATTAGTGAGGGCAAGTCTTGGATATGAACTTCCAAATAAATGTCCCACGATTTTGTATGGGGGTCAATCTGTGGCTGAAACAGGGTCTAGCTAACCCTATTAAAAGTCCAACATTGTTTTTAAATATATTTCCATGGTAACGTTAGCCACCGAATCGATAGATAATAACGCTTGGAAACTCTCACTAAAATTGGTTGAGCATTGACTGAGTAATCAACGAAAAATCGTCACTACGCCGTGACGGTTGAAATGTTAGCTTTACTAAAAATCAAATCATCGGACGTGCTGCCGGTATGCTTTTCGGTTTAAATTCCCGATAATAGAGGCATCTGTTTACATCGGGCGGACATGTCAGAATTGCCTCTCCGGTGTGCCAAGAAGTGATTTATAACGTTAAAATGTAAGTCATTTCCTTCACTCCGGTTAATTGATTTAATTCAGCATTTAAGATCCTTTATTTTGTAACTATTCAAAGCACTCCCGCATTCGGTGGATGATAAACAGGGTCTACCGTTTCGTTAATCGTATCATGTTTTTGCCGGTCTGAGACCGACTCACTGAGTTGATTAAATGGCGATAATAGGAGGAGAACCTATTTCGCATTTGAACAATTTAATGTACGATGTATAGGCTAAAGGAGACTGGGGTTCATTGGTACACTTTTCATATTTTGTAAGATTACTTGACTAAGATGAATAACAGACGCTCACAATCTTGAGGAATGGAAACTAATATATTTTATACAACCAACTATTACACAGCCTCACAGTCACAGGAGTCAAATATATATTATCCCTGCACAGTCATGTAACGTTAGGCTGATCAGTGATTAGGACAGCTCCTCGAATAGCGCTTTAAATAGTGCTATTTGGGTTATCCAAGCGAAATAGGCTTAATTATGTATAGCCTACGGTACAGTAGCTAATTACCATAATGAATATGACCTAACTGCTAAATGTAAGGTATCCCAATGTTCCCATGGACAGACGGTTTCCGGACATCTCGCATCATTGCCACTTCGCATCATAGTCATTTCGCCCCCGTCGTTGGACGCTTCGCATCATAGTCATCTCGCATCATAGTCATTTCGCCGTCGTTATTCCATAATAGTCCTACACTGATGCATCACTATTTTATTCCAAACCCTATCATTCTATAGGCCTAGTTATCGCATCATAGAGATATATTTAGCAGAGATCATATTCGCTATAGGCCTACTCCAGTGAACATGGTGAAGCATTGTGATTATATATCGAATCCGCTACTGTAAGAAAACAAACACATTTATACCAGGATATAGTTGTTTTAATCTCATTTTATTTTTTATTTTGCTGCTCTCTAGTGAGGTGTAGGCCTATGGTGACACAACAGACTTTATTATGATATAATAACATATTAAACCAATATTCATGAATCTCACTGTACAAAATTATTAAATAATTAGTATTTACATAGTTACATTATTTATTTGTGGGGCCGGGTTCAATGTCATGGCAGTTCAATTTCATAAAATATAAGTTCATGGGCTGAAACACGCATCAGTTCAATGTCATAAATTAGAAGTTTATGGGGTGAAACACGCATCATAGTCAAAATCAACGTTGAATCAACGTTATTGACGTTGATTCAACGGCGCAACAACGTCGTGTGACCAGTGGGGTGTTAGCTGGGTACGTAGGTAATAATAAGCTGGGTGATATGGATTTGATATGTATACACATTATAGACACATGTTTTATTCACATTACTATAGTGCATGTAACCACCATAATTTGCCTTTGTCACTATGCATAGGCCTACATAGGCTGTAGTATATTGTATCTTGTATTGTTTTTAAATGACTGAATATTATTTCCCTTCAGTAATGCTGTGTTATCCTGAGATGTAAATAAGAAATTATCACAGACCAGCAGACAGACATGCAGACATACAGACGGACAGACATAAGGGCCTACAGACATACATGTGGACATTATTACCATCCTTACGTTTATTTTATTAAAGTTGTCTAAATTCTTAGGCTTATTCCATAGCTATAAACGATATAATTATATCTGGTGCTTCTGGTTAATTCATTCTGTATATTGCCACACGAGACTCCTTTGTCAACATTAGGCCTATTACCAGTATAAAATATCTCTGCTCTTACTAATTTCAATATACCTGTGCGTAATGCGACAGGGAAGTGACTATGATGCGAAATGACTATGGTGCGACGGCGAAAGATCAGTCTAACCAAGAACGTTCTATACAACGGCCTTTGTCTAACTGCTATGTTCATAGGCCTGTAGCTGTGGGAAGGTTATTACTGCTACAATGCGACGGGGGCGAGATGACTATGATGCGAAATGACTATAGTAGGCCTACATTCAGACAACGCATTGGTGATCATTGAGAAAGGTGTAAAAAGCTAATGCAAACCCATTAAGTACTGAAGATATTAACATGTAACTTTCCTAAAAAACTTTCTGAACCTAGGTAGAGTATTCCAACATTACACCTTGGTAGGCCTAAATTAAATAAGTAGAATCATTGGTTAAAATTATTATTGTTTGACCAGAACGATAATTTAAGTGACATATTGTAATGCATTAACATGATTAGGCCTAATTATAATAACAGTCCAATCCATAGAAGAAACGGGAATGAAAAATGAATGATGTAAATCCCAGGCTACACTTAGCCGTGAATACAAGGCTATTCCGCCCGAGCTGCATGCAGCTCGGGCGAAATAGACTTCAATTCAGGGCTAAGTCTAGACTACAGCTGATTGGGGGTGATTCAGGGTATGGTTGGTTTTTGGGATAATTTACTTAACTGTTTCATGACCACTACGTGATTTTCGTTCCACAACACCAATATGCTGATAAAATGTGTGGCGAGGCATGTACATGTGATTCACACTGATCTCATATAAGATAAGATAAGATAAGTTTTATTTCCAAACGCAAAGTAAAAAAAAACATATAACATTAGCTCTAATCAGCTAGTCAAGCGACATGTAAAATAAACAATAAAGGATAACAATTAAAACAAGCAGGTTGGCTGGCAGGAAGTTAACATGAAATGTAAAAACGTGAGTAAGAATTATTTAGAATAATACGTATAATGTATATGAGAATATAAATTAGCTGGTAAAAATTACATAATACATTTTGGCACATAAAAGTAGATAAAAGATTATATAAGAAAAACTTGTGCTGTATATGAGAAAATTATATGAATAAAAGTTGTGTAAAACATTTTGCATTTATTGATAATTAAATAAATATATCACATGACTTTGTCAAGGGACCTACCTCTATTGTACTCTCAATTAAAGAGAAAAATAAGCTCGCAGGCCATCTCTGAAAGTTTTCAGGTCTCTGGTAATTCTCAATGCCTCTGGCAAAGAGTTCCAGATTTTGGGGGCTAAAAAGCAAAAGGAATTTGTTCCATGTCGCACCCTCTTCATGAGAGGAATTTTCAGGATATTTTTAGAATTTCTTAAATTACGGGTGCGACAGCGTTTTTCAATCAGTTCCAGGAGGTATGTCGGTGATTAATCATTAAGAATTTTAAAAGTCTGAATTGCGATGTTCATTTGTCTCCCAACTTCCAGAGATGGCAGGCGAGCTTTATTCAGGAGGGACTCATATGAGGCGGTATGGTTGGAATAAACACACTTTAGAGCCCTCTCCTGAATCTTTTCCATACATCGAGCATTTGGAGCAGTACAGTGATACCAGACGGCTGAACAGTATTGAAAGTGACTGAGGATGAACGCTCTGAAAAGGGCCAATTTAGCCTAAATATCTTACTGTCGAACGTTTCCCGTGATTTCCTATGGTTATGATTCAAAAGTCAGCTAACATTGATCAGTCTATGAATGCTAAGATATGAGGTGATTCGCAATAATTGTTCAGAAATTCACTCTGGTGTCTTAATAATGAATTAAGACGCGCAATAAGTGGTCAAAAATTCACTCTGGTGTGTCAATGATGAATTAGGACGCGCATATGACAGCAATGTTCGGATTTCTTTATGTTTGTGGCGAAACAGAATGGGAATACCCCAGCTATCCAGAAATGAGCTCACGAGAAGCCCCCCGCAGGGGATTTTCCGCAATTTAGGCGGTGTCCCAATGTACCCCGTGTCCCAAAGGACTCCAGTACCCCCCACCCCTAGCTAGGCCTTGCTGCGACCAGTTCACTGGTTGCGACCGCGTCTGTGTTGTGATCGTCAATTATCCATAGGCCTACCGTTGACGTTCAAAAAGAAGTTTACTGATTTCTATATCATAGCTTCTCGGTACACAAATTATCACAAAATCTAAAGGGGCTGTCACGATCCGTCAGGTAGATCTCCTCACGACGCAGAATATTAGTCAAAACGGGACGAGGTCTTGACGCAATCTACTATGAACGTGTGCCTCGTGTTAGGAACGTGCGGGGAACGTTATACTAACCCGAGTCTCCTAACTTCTATAAGTTATTTATAGAAGTTGAGAGACTCGGAAAATCCTGACAGTACGCCAGTCCCCGCCAATTGTTTTGGACATGTTCAAAACAAACGGTGATGTCGTGCGGTTAGCCCTAAATATGGTGATAACGCAGCGTGATTGAGAAGCGAGTGTGACTACAAGTACCTTGTCGTGTGGTGGACGTGGTTGTAATCAGCAGCATCGGTTTGAAAACTTGATGCATGTGTCAGTGTCGGGACTGTACATCGAGCAGGAGTCCCTCACGTTTCCTGTCATGTCCCGTCCTCAGCCGTATTAACCAAGTCTGTTGCGTCCATACTGAGATGCCCACACGAATGTAGTCTGCCAAGCGTTTGCTGCACGTTCATCAAGTCTCCACTACGATATTGATAGTTGTAGTAGATGGTGGGTCCTGCTCACGATCACCTACAAAAAAATATAAATACCTCCAGTCCTGGGAGCTATATTATGTTTATCCAATTCAGTTTCAGTCAATTCACCTGCTCAGCTCGATCCAGATCCATTCAGCTCCGACCATTTGAACAGCTAACATGATTGCTGCTGAAAGATTGAGAGTGGTAAACATTTAACAGGTTGAGCGTATATATATTTAGATAATCAGATAAGGCGGATAATAATCTTGCACAGGTGCACTGGACCATTTCGTTATGAAAAAGATTATCTATGAGTAATAGGCTACACCACTGTACATTACATAATCAGATAACGGTCGTACTTTCTGCTGTTGCTGGAGAAGTGAGATAGGACACTACCTGTACCAAAGCTCACAGAAGATAAACTATCCGTTTTTACCTCTCTGAGACTACTGGTCAGCAAATATGTTTCATGAGACACTACTACTAGTACTTAGTACATTAGTCACAATTTAATTTTCAGTTGTGAGTGTTACTTATATATATGTGTATACCATGTATACTGTGGCGCATGAACACAGCTCGTGGCGGGAGATGACATATTTCTAATGTTCCAGCCTTCACACGGATATTATTAACCGTGGGTATAACATACTTAGCAATTTAGCAGAATAAAAAACACCTGGTGTGATGTTTCATTGGACTAATATAAATTCTGATGAACTCAACATTTTCATTTTCACTTTACTTCAAAATGTAGGCCTAATACACCCCAACAACACAGTCTCTTCAAAAGAAAAAACAGAACTTTCAGATTTTTTCTTTTAATCTTATGGCTGGCTGGCGGCCATCATAGCTAGATAACAGATGTCGGTTTATCTACCTTCAATAAAATATTATTTTAAAGAATATTTTATATATGTGGTATATTGTGCGCAGATCACTATATGTAATAACATGATTAAAAAGTCCACAATAAGACAAATTTCAAATCGTAATATATTTGTAATCATATAGAAAAATAACAATATTGTAATAATAGTATTCGTAGTTGTAGACAGGCGCAAATCGTATATCGCAATTTTAAATCAAATCATTGATCAATAACATCCTCCAACGTACACTTAAATGTCCCCTTGAAAATTATTTTATTATGTCTCCATCCTCTACAAATTCAAACATGTCAAATGCCTCTTCACATCTGTTCTCCTACCACTCTCCCCAGAAAACTGGCGCAGAAGATATGACTTACAGACACTGTCAGCTTCTGTTTAACTGTAAACATAGTAAACATAAGGACTTTCACGTGTGTGAAATAATCCATCTTATTATTTTAGTCGATTTAAAAGTTTTTATCAGCGTTTCCTTTATGATTTGTGACTACAACCGTTTTGTAAGCAGCAGGCATCTTCTGACTAGAGCTCTACTGCGTGATACTTGTTTTCTTCTTGAATTGTCCTGATGTTTTTTGACTTGTTCTACACACTGGCTCCTTGTCTGCAATCTGAACTGACAGTTGAATATATGACACTGTGTCGACGACAACATCTCATCTCACATGCTGCGTCGTTTACTGTTGGTGGATTTTGTGCTGCAATGTGTTTTAGGCCTGCTAGGGGAAAACACCACGATTGGTGAGTCTTTTTGTAAGCTAGTATTTTCATCAGGCTCTTCAGTTTAACAGTGCAGCTGAGATGATACCTGTCCTAATGTGTTGTCAGTAATTAATACAGTTGTTCTGCCGTGGTTGGCTAAGCTCAATGACAACAGTTTATTCAGTGAAGTCTCACCATCACTTTTGCTCTTTTAAGTTCCCCTTGAATGTCTCTGAAGTATATGGAATAAGAGGCAATATACATACCTGGATTTCCACTTTTCTAATGAACAGGAAACAGTCTGTTGTTCTTGATGGTTTCACATCTCCACAAATAGCTGTTAATTCTGGTGTCCCACAAGGGACCGGGGTACTGGGATGATTGCCAGTGGTGGTACTTTTCGCCCCCATCCGAGGAGGGTCATTAGAGATCTGCTGCAGCCTCCTCATATCTGGCCATAATCTTGGGGCGGATTGCCAGTGGGGTACCCTGGGACCTCCGCTCAACTGTGGTGCCAATGCAGCTCTCGCATCAGTGCAGGCGCTGGTGTAGGCCGTGGTAGCCTTAAATATCCGGCAATGGTGTGTTGTTGACATTCGGTCTCTCACGGGGGATGAATGGAGTTACCCTTCCTATTGTTACTCTGGGGACTATCCGACCCGAGGATAGCGAAGCTGCGCGAAATGCCACGGAGTTTCAGCATTAAATCGCACAGCGAAACCCATGTCTCTGGTCATCTGGGCATGTCTGGGAGTAGATCCCCTAGACATGCCCAAAACCCCTTATTGGGCGAGCGAAGGAAAACGCTCTCAATAATCCACCATGCCCTATCACCCCCACCTTCACATCATCATCTGTACATCATTCATCTCATCAATTGACTAAAACGTTTTTATCGTATTACAATGTCACTTAAAAGACCATTTTGCCGAAAAGTGACGTAAAGCAATGATTTACTACTACTACTACACAAGGGACCGTATTAGGACCTATTCTCTTTTTACATAAACGATTTATCTAAAGTCGTGAAATCCCAATGTCGCCTATTTGCCGATGATTGTCTGCTTTACAAGCTAATCGAGACACTGGACGACTCTCTCCAACTTCAAAATGACCTTAATAATAATAGTCTGCAGCTATGGACAGAAATATGGGGGATGAAATTTAACCCCAGAAAATGTTATATTCTGTCCACAGCAAAAGGCTTTAACCCATATTTTTACCAACTAAATAGTCATATCCTAGTAACTATTAAGGCAAACCCCCTATTTGGGGTAGGTTATCTTAGAGGAACTATTACCACTCCAGAACTCGCGGTGAGGTGGCCCTACCAACATACCACGTGCAGAAAGCAGACGCACGCACCAGATCAGGTGCTAACAATTTTAAATATATAGCATGTACAGATATATGAGGATAAATAAATCAACATTTTTCAATTTTACGTCAGAACCATCAGGGACTGGAACAAACTACTACAGGGCGTCTTAAGTCAGCGCCTTCTGCAGCAGCTTCCATGCCCAGACTGCAACGTCCCGACTAAAGTTTTTCACTCGCGACACGTTTGCGACAAGTCAGTAGAAAAGTCTCCAAAAGGTCGCACGATATCTTGCAACTCCTTCACGAACGTTTCACGACAGTTTCACGACAGCCTTGGGACAGTTTTAATGAAAAAAATTCTTGAGACATTTGTGCAACTCTCAAGACTATCTCAAGATTATTTCAAGACTGTCCCGAGACAACGAATAACTGCGGCGGAGGCGGCAGCGGCGGACCATGTGGAATACAGTGAGCAGCCCGCCTCAGGCAAGGGCTGCTTAATAATGGGCAAATAACTGTTTAAATAACAAAATTTGGTAATATACAGGGGCTTTACACCCCTGCCCGGATTATTTCTAAATATTTGCAATATGCATACTGGCCCTAGTTGGTGTCATAAACATAAAAGTGGCTGTGAGCCAATGCTGATTAAATGTTTCGGCAGCGTCGCATGGCCACTGTCAGTTTAAACTCAATGGAGAATGACATTCTGCTTTCTGGTCAACGTGGTCCTAAGCTCTTATGCCATGCGCGCTGGAGTCGTTCCACCTGCCACTGTGTAAATACAACCATCCGTACTGTGTTGATGAGATGATATGAGCGATGATACAAGAAAATAGAAACGTGAAATATAAAAATAGTTTTATATAATATAAATCTTCACTTATCTGTGATGACGACTTCTCAAATTTACATAGTTGTTCTGGATCACAGTGACCTGTACTGTCTGTCCAGTACACCACGGTATTTTCTGTATACAAGTCTATACTGACAACGACATCAATACAGGCAGTATTGACCACTAATATGTATTATAGAGACAAGGGTAGAATCGGTGGTGTCAATGGCGGCCGCTGGGGAGGTCTGTCCGCCAGGGGTATACTCCTTTCAGACTTACTCTCAACAATTATTAAATTAATAATTACCTTCAAACATACTACATCGATAAATCGTTAAATTTTCTCAATTTCAAACCATCATTTAGTGCAAGACAACGTCACAGTTCCACGAAATGATCATATTATCAGACAATTCTTCATATTTATTACGCTCTGAAAAGATAGACATCCAGAACTTGTTGATACACAGGAAACGGAAACATGATGTGTTGTCTGCTAACTTATCACAGGGGGTAATCAAGCCATTCATAATGATGACCAGCACAGGAGCCTACAATTGATTAGCAAACATATTATTTTATTTCTTGAATGTATAATATGTCAACGAAAGTGGCGTGTAAGCCTAATCTGTCTATTGCGAAGTCAGTACCCAATAATATATAATGAGAAATAGAGGATAACCTGTTGTCGTATGTCTTATACACCATTGTATATGATAAATGTAGGCCCCTATACGTTTAAATTGGTGCATTACGTACAGACAGCTAGTAACATGTATTGACCCCGTCTTTGAGCACACTTTAGCAGATCCTTAACATAAAGTGTAAACAGTAGCGGTCCCAGGATACTTCCTTGTGGCACGCCACAGTTTACAGGTCGTTCTTCAAACTGTTTCCTTTTGAACTGGACTGTCTGTTTCCTGTCCGTTAAATAATTTTCAAACCAGGAGAGCGGCATGTTGTTTATACCATACCACTGTAATTTGTTTGTAAGTATTTCCGAATCCATTGCATCAAATGTTTTTTTTAAAGATCTAGCATTATGGCTTCGACTAGTTCTCCTGAGCCGAAACCATTGATGATATATTCTGTAACATCATCAGTGCCGTCTCAGTGGAAAATTTACTCCTAAAGCCTGATTGATATTCATATGATAATTTAGTTTCATTCAAATAGGTAGACAGTTGATTATGCACAATCCGTTCAAAAACGTCATTATCACAGAAATAACAGATAGTGGCCTATAATTTGACACATCTGTCGGGTCACGAGCTTTAAATATCGGTGTTGCTTTCGCATTTCTCCAGGATTTAACATCGAGTTATTAAAAATGTCTGCCAAAGGGGCACAAACAATCGGGGCTGCATCCCTCTAGAATTTTGGACTAATTTCATCTAAACCTGTCACTTTCTCAACGTCCAGGGAATCAATCTGTTTCTTTATTAGCCCTGGTGTGACTTCGGTGAACGAAAATGAATTTCCATGGTCCCCATATGGGTTTTTAATTTTAGATGTTCCTCCCCTGAACTTCTCTGCCATTGTTTTGCCGACAGTTGAAAAAAATAAATTAAAATGGGCTGCAATTCCTTTGTTGGTGTTAAGTACATTGCTAGCATCGTTCAGTTCGAGCGTTTCTACAGAGAATTCCCCCTGGGAGCACTTGTTTTACTGGCTTCCAGAGCTCGGAAGGCTGCTTCACATTTTCACTCATCAAATTTCTATAATAATGTTTTTTTTCGATTTTCTAATTTCAAAGGTTACTTTGTATCTAAGTAATTTGTATTCTGCAGATTGAGCCCTTTTCTTCAATTTATTAAGTGTCCGGTTAAATTTTCTTATGTCTGAATTTAGCCAAGGCAAAGACAGTCAAGTAGAATTACTTTGTATCTGAGTAATTTGTATTCTGCAGATAGGGATATTTTTTCTTCTCTCAATTTAGCAAAATGCTAAATTGAGAGAAGAAAAAATATCCCCATCTGCAGAATAAATTCAAGAAAAGGGCTCAAAATAAGCCCTTTTCTTCGATTTATTAAGTGTCCGGTTAAATTTTCTTATGTATGAATTTAGCCAAGGCAAAGACAGTCAAGTAAAATTACATAACAATTTTAAAATTCTAAATATGCTACTAATAACAACGACCAAACAGTATATTTTGGGTTGAAAATTGTTGAAAAAGAACGAAATTTAGAAAACATCGATCCGGCTATGTCTTTTTTCATCGACCTCATCAACGTTTCTAAAAATTCGGAATTTTTTTGCCGCCCTCAATAATTTTTCCAAACCTACATCATGTACATATAGGTCCAGATATGTTGTTCATAATTTTTTTTTTGCATCCTAAATTAGATTATAGATTTGTTCTCATCTAGAGCAGATAAAGTAATCATAGTGGCCTTAAATATTTTGCTCATAATTTATTTTATAAACTTCGCACAACATCAATAATTATCACTTTTGCGTGTATCATGGCAACTTATGCCTTGGTCACACTTATTTTATGCCTGGTGCCCCAACTGGGGATGAGAATGTTATTAAGTTGTTGCTATTTTATACACACCACCTCACTGTATCATGTGGGACGTTTGAATATTTTATGTCATTCACACATATCGGCTATGAGCGAATATAAGGGTGGTGTCGGACGTACGCAGACAAATTGATATTTTGTAAAATAAATCTTCAGTACCATATCTGTCTGAATCCTTGGGTGACAGCATAACAATGTGGCCTGATACTGATAGAGGATAGTGTTGTCTTATTATTACAAATAAAATATTCTCATTTTCATTTTAATTGTTCTAGAAATTTTTGGATATCTTTGGTGTCGGACGTACACTCACTTGGTGTCGGACGTACATGTCTGAAATTAAGGATTTTGTTCATCCTGCAACACCCACAAGCAAAGTCAAAAATGTTGCAAATGCTTTTTAACAATCATTGTGAGGGGTTTGGCATACAAAATTACATAATATATCAATATATAAGTATAATTGGCCATGCCGTAACCATATCGTAACTGTGTTAGGTAAGAGTGATGTATATAGTGCTAAGTTAACATCACTTTTCAGCTGGATTTTAGTTTGTAAAACTTTAAAAACTGTAATTTACAAAATTAAAATGGCAAGTGAGTGTTTTACAAATCAGCCTTGATGCTGTCCAGGCTAACTGGGTATTGTCCAAGGTTATTTACATGATTTTATCTCCGTTATCTATTGACAGGTATGTCGGGTGACTTCTCCCCAGACATCATTAATTATCGATGTTCAATAGTCGATAAGGTACCATTAGTTTAGATGTTAGGCCCTTAATAATGCCAATTTGTGTTTTCTTGGTTGGTAAATATAGAGGGATGCATTCATTCACCATGTTCATGAACATTCATCAAGCTAACAGTTCTTCTTAACGTTAGCAGTGGTTAGCAGTGGTGCCTAATTCCAGTGTATTTGGCGACTTTGGCTGGATCATATTGTCTATTCAATGGCTTAAATTATCAACAGAGCACCACATTTATTCATCAAAATGCAGTTAAATGTTCATTCACCATTCTTTAACATAATTTTATCACGATCTGTGTGCTGTATCTGGACTCACAGATTCTTGAGAATATTCATCAAGAATTAAAAGCCCTTCACCATGTCAACAGAGATTCAGTGTTGTACATGGTGTCGGACGTACACAAATATCGTGTTTGGCCTGCAGTGAGTTACATATTCAACATGCAGCATTTGTACTATTGCATGCAGTTCTGATTGCATATTTGCATTAAGGGTACTATTTGTATTCAACATATAAGATAAATTAAAGGAGATATCCAACTATCATATCTAAAAAAAATAATATAATTTACTATTTTGGTGTCGGACGTACAAGCTAATTCTCTTACGCAAACTTTACACTACTTTGCCATTCACAATGGATGAATAATTTCTCTTTCTGATTTTATATCCATCCATTACCTCATAATAAACTGCTAGTGGCTCATTGAGCCATTTAGTTGGCATTAGTATACTAAACAGCCTTATGATTGACACAAGGTGTCGGACGTACATTACAAAAGTGTTGGACGTACGCTTGTTTGCATGGCGATAATCAAACAGGCAACCATCACAGTGACTCCATGTTGCATAGCTGGGGTAATGGATCCATTTTTGTTTTGCAGAAAGAATTTTAGAACACTGGATGTGGTTTGTCTACTTGAAAAAAACCATTTTGATAATATTTGGTGTCGGACGTACATATTCGTTTTTATCAATTTAACACAGAATTGTCACACCTGAAAACCCATGTTGAAGATGAGTACAGCTATCAACATATATATTGTTTTCAACAGACATCTTCTACTCATGAACAAACACTAAATATTTCCTACTGATGGCATTTCTTATGTCATAGTGCAAATAATACAAACAGGTGTCAAATTGTGTAATATGTTACCAATGCCAAATAGTGTTTAAAGATCAGCGCGATTTTACATCAATGTAGTTCTGTCTCCTGGCCAAACAATTATTGATTCTCAAAATTTGCCAAGTTGTCTATGAAATTAAGATATGAAAATGGGAATCAGGCCATTTTAAAATTTTCACACCTGGGTTGACACTTTCATGGAATTGCCCAGGGGGATACACAGTTACTGAGATACGAATTGACCAATGTTCAATAAATCAATCCATAAATAAATCAACCAATCAATCAAAACATTCATGTTACTTCTTATTTCGCAAACTTGGTTTGTAACTTGAATCAACTTGCATCGCAGTCATAATGTATACAAATAACCCAGTCTTTAAATTGCCTTTACTTTTGTGGATCATGCCTACTAACAATTATACAATAGTTTATCTATATAGATAAGTCGAGTAAAAGAAGACATTACAGAACCGGTTTTTTTTATTAATAATTTAAAACATTCTTCCACATAGGGGCCTATTATTTTTCTCAATTGAAAGGCCAACACGCTGCAAAATTTCGCGGGACAGCCACGGATCCATCCTGATGAAAGATTTGAAGTCTTCGTGGTGTTCGATCCTGTAAAAGGGTGTAGTATTGCTCGTAACAGGCTATTAGAGCCAGTACAGCGTCGAATCGACTACATTCGTCTTGTGAGATTTAAATTTTCTATATCTCTTGCTCTGGGAGCAATACAGTACCACTACGGCCAACATTGTAACAGCTTTGGGCTGCTGCAAGCCTAAAAAAGCCTGCAAAAGCATGGCAATATCGCGACCGACAGAAGCCCGCGAAGTCGGGACTATACTGTACTCTTATCGAATGACTTCAAGGGGTTTTTTTATAGCGCACAGTACCATGGACAACAATACACACTCCAGGCCTTTGAACAGTTTGGAGCACTGTATATGCACAACCTCGATGACACACATCCGAGTCGGACCCGGCCGGAATTCGAACATTTGGATTTCGAGCCAATACTAAACCAAATGAGCCATCGGGGCCGGCCAATATTATATTGTCAGCAGCTTGCATCTCCTAGAAAATGTGTTTTAATAATAAAAAAATTGATAGGTATATGCGCCTATAAAGGTTTTATTGACAGTTTACGTGTAAACTTTGACATATTTGTCATTTTTAATTCTTTATTTATTTGTAGGTTCTTTATGCGGCGCAAATCGGTCATACGTTCGGTATTCATTATTATTCCACTAATTTGAACAGTTTGGGTCACTTCATATGTGTGCACCAAGGAAATATATCGGCCGCAGCGAGACTCGAACCCGGTACCCCCGGGCTCTGTGCTACCAATGAGCTACCCTGGCCTATATACCCTTTCCATGACCCCTTGGGAGGCCCTGCAGTAACCCTGCCGATGCCATACCGGTACCCGCCCGATATACCTTAGTTTGAAGATTTGTCTGATAATATGATCATTTGTGGGACTGTGACGTTGTCTTGTGTTAAATGATGGTTTGGAATTGAGAAAAATAAACGATTTATCGATGTAGTATGTTTGATGATAATTATTTTTTCAATTATTGTTGAGCGTAAGTCTGAAAGAAGTATACCCCTGGCAGACAGATCTCCCCAGCGGCCGCCATTGACACCACGGATTCTACCCTTGTCTCTATAATACATATATAGTGGTCAGTACTGCCTGTATTGATGTCGTTGTCAGTATAGACTTGTATACAGAACATACAATGTACCGTGGTGTACTGGACAGACCACTACAGGTCCCTGTGTTCTGGGTGATCTGCATCTGTATGTTACGTGGCAGTACGCACTATTGTGCTTAGGCTATCGCGCTACGGGCGCTATCGCGCCACATTGTGGATTTTCTGGGCTCTCGCCGGATGGAAACTGCGCCTACGTCCAGTACATTGAGGTTCTTGTATGTCCAACTCTAGGTCAGTCAGACGAGCCCTTTGATTTACGGGGTTCTCTGAGCCCCACGACACGACATTGCTGCACACATGTCCTGGTGTGTACAGCACCTGGTAGTCCCAGGCGGTCACCCATCCAATTATAGACCAAGCCCGTGTTGCTTAACTTTACCATAGAATAACCATATGGTTAATCTATGACTTTACTTAGTGATCGAGCCGACACCGATGAGCTAACGCCATATTCCGTATAAAATATATATACTGCAGATCTGTGTAAATCGTGATTAATAAATATATCAACATACCGGTATGTGAACAAATTTTATTCAAAATGTATCAGCTCAACTCAGTCACTTGGAAAATAACAACGTAGATGGTTGAATTCATTTAAGTCGATTTGGTGGGTAGGGGTCGCTTGGGGGCTAAAAGTCTTACCCTTTTATCAATAAACATTAAATTTGAGATTATCGAGTTTATGCTCTAATATTATAACAATGCCATGAAAATGTAGATCCAGATTAATTAGATTGATTAAAAGAAAACCATAATCTGAAAACATGTACACTGTAAGACACGTCGGTAATGGCCATCTTGGATTTATTAACTACTATATATCTGTATATGATTCTGACGTCTAAAGACGATCCCCACACTGATATCATGACAAAAACAATTTCTAGTATACTGTCATATAATGTTTTTGTGGAAATGTTTATGATCGATTATGTGAAAAAACATTGCTGGAATTGACAATGTACGTCAACTCCTTTTAAAAATAAATATTCCATGTTTTGTTATTATCGTAAATATGTTTTTTTTTAAATATTTGTCAAATAATACTATAGGCTGTAGAACCACTGGGTCCTAATTTCATATTTTTTTCTAATTATTATTATTATTATTATTATTATTTTGATAGGCCCACTGGTGAATTTAATACTACCACGCATATTCACGTATCAAGCTGTATATGCCTTAATGACATTTATAATTCGTCGCCTCGGAGCTAAAGGATCCTATCTGCCACTCTAACGAGTGTCAGATAGGATCCTTTAGCTCCGAGGCGACGAATTGTTGTATGTGCTGTTTTACTTTCTAAGTCGTCAGTTTTACGCAAATGGTAATTTCAAATTTATTGACCACGTTTATCAGTGGTCATTTAAATATGTGTTTTTTTCAAAATAAACGTTAAAGCCATGGCATATTGATTGGATATCAAGTATCGTGTTATGGTGTTTTAAGCATGATAAACAACTTGTTTATTATAGGTTATTTACTTTTTTGTCATGTTTTGGTCAATAAAATATCAACTGTGTATTAAATGATGCGGGCAATAATAATAAATCCCGATATTGAAACTAAATGAGTCTAATTATATACCCGGCTAAACCAAGCTATTCACCTTGCGATGTGATAAGGGTACTAATTATAGTGGTATAGTAATCATGGTAATACTCAAACATATATGAGCACAGAACATTACAATTTATATAAGTTCCTCGGCTATTCTGCCTTGCATATAGTCAACACTAATAGAGGTCAGCTTGGTCACCATAATCCTTCCCTGAACTTTCACATTTTTTTACCGTACTTGTGTAGCTATCTGCATGTAACACATTTTGTGAGATATATATTACATATTATTGATGGCCACAAGTTGGTTATTTTGAAATGACATTTTTCTGGGCATATTCATACCTGAAGCCACACTTTTTCTTTTATAGTTAGTAATGACCTAGCTATCTGACGCGGTTTTCCAGATATAATCCACATATTTATTTTAATAATGGCTGCTAGTCGGCCATTTTTAATTGAATCGAGTTGAAATTTTACAGGGCATATATCCTTTCCTGAAACCGCATATTTTGTTTTATAGTAATCGTCTAGCTATTTGGAACGACTTGCCAGACATCAGGCATTTTCAATTCAATATTGACCAATAGTCGGCCTGTTTAAATTTGATCGATTGTTTTAGTGTATCCCCCCCCCCCCCCCCTGAAATCGTATGTTTTGTTTTATACTTATGGTCTGGCTACATGTATCTGGTACGGTTTATCAGCTTATATCGGCATCTTAAAATAAATAAAGCTATTTTGGCCGAGCTAACGTTGTTCAAAAAATAGGTCAAATGTCGCAACCCCTGAAGGCACATAGATCTTTATCCCATAAGGGATGTTCATGTGTGTGTGCAGTTTGAAAGAATTCCCCATGGATTTCCGAGATCAGCTCCGGAAACAAAACTGCAAACGGACCGACGATCGGACATCCGAGGCGACGCGATGACCCCGCCCCCAATAAAGTTGGGAGGGAGTGAAAAATGCAGTGTCTTTATGCTTTACAAGTAAGCATATGTTGCCTTTTGGCTGTGCCAAGCAGTATAGAACTTCTGATAGTGTGCTCATCAATCGATCTTTGACAACTAGGCAGTACCATACCACAACACCTTTAGCGTGGCAGTACATTTTGGATTTGTATCGTCACCAACATTTTGCTTACTAACCACTTCAGATCCTAGAAACATATTTCACCTTGCCCTGCTGAAAGTACCGCCTGGTTCTGAATCACCTGAGTATTATAAATTGTATTCATTATCTGCCACTGAGCCACTTACCATCATCTCTTGCATGTGGAGTTGAGTGAAATACAGCTCTTTGTGTGCAGACTGGTGGTTATATTATATCGTTATTTTATGTACTGGGAGTTTTGCTGTCACTCAACATACATGGGCATCACAAGCCACAAAGGCCGTCTCCAGTCCGCAAAAAAACAACTTTCGGTCTATATAGCCCCGATGCTAATTTCATGTGTTCTCATTTTGACAAACCTTTTTCGCGTATTTTACATTAAGGGTGCGAAGTGTAGGGTTTCCATAAACATGACAAAGCCGAAGCCTAGAAAAGGTACATTTATGGTATATTGTAAAACTGTATTACGCCTTAAATCCAACACAGCTAATTACATTGTCTATGGTGAGCTAGACAGAACCCGCTTAATTGAACGTCACTTGAGAATTTTAAAATATTGGACAAGAATTACATGTATATCCAAGACACTTAATCTATCATAGTACGCTATATGTGCAGGTGTATGTAACGAGACTGTGAAATGCAAAGAGAAGTTGTCAATTGGCAAAAAAGATTGAATGATCTCGGTTTGTCAAAAGTGTGCAGCAACAGTTATGGCGATTCTAATTTTTTTTTAAATATATTATTTCCAAACAGAGACTATGAGACCATTTTTTTTACAATCATGGGTCTCTGATGTTAAGAATAACGTTTTATAAACATTTTCGGATGACGCAAAATTAGAGCGTTGTAGGCCCTACTTGAGAAAATAGACATTAATACATATTTATACTGTTTGCTAAAATTCATCACGCGAAACCACAATTTAGCCGTTGTTGCTTGCAGATCGCACAAATCCAGACCAATACCATTTAATGAAAAATTGTGCATTGTATGTGACAGTCATCAGCTTGAAGATGAATACCACTTCATTGTAGAATGTGAATGGTACCAGGATCTCCGTCAGAGATATATTCTAAATATTGGATAAAGCTGTCAATGGACAAGTTAATTAAATTGTTCGGTTGTACAAAAAAGGAAATCCTTGTCGATTTATTTTTTAAAGCCACGCGTCAGAAATATTTCATTATGTCTCCACCGCCTCTGCTGTACTGCACTGAATAATTGTATGGATATATTGCATGCTCACAGGTAATAGACCTATTACTGAATAAACAATATCAATATTTATAATTAATTTCGGTTAATGTGTGCTGTCTGTCAGCGATCGGTTTTCGCACATGGCTGATTCTACACTGATGTTAGAAAATCGTGTCCTAGACATTTATGCTTACTTTTTTTACACAATTAATTTACCTTAATGTGCTAGTTGGACATTAGTCCCATTGGCTTAAACAGGTTTCAGCCACAGATTGACCGCGTACAAAATCGTGGGACATTTCTTTTGACTGTCATATCTGAATATATCGGGGAATAATCAGGTTTAAAATAGTTTTTTAAAATCACTTCCCGCATGCTCAGTTCAGAGGTCGCACAGTCAATAAAAATTATGGACATTTTTCGGACCTTGGGGTCGAGATCGCTCTCAGCCACCGCCATGTTGAAAAACGTTGACTTTTTCGGGTAAAGCAAATACATCAATCCACGGTCTCAGAGAGGACGACACGGCTAAATGGACATGGGGTATTCGTAAATTCAGTATTCGTATTCATTTGTATTCGATTACATTTTTTGCGTATTCATGTGTATTCAGTAAATTATGAATACATGTACAAGTATTCGTATTGTATTCAAATATTTTTTTAAAGCCTTGTATTCATGAATACATATTTCCACAGATGAATACATATTTCCACATAGCTTAGTCAACAAGAGTAAACATTTCCCAAATCGTTCATTTTTATGAGTAGGCTGTAAAAGGGCGGTACGATTTATTATATTTTCGCAGTCCGACATATCCTTTTCCAATCTATTCTATTAAAATATTGGAGAATAAAAATGTGTTCCAGGAGAGCTCAATATGTAGTGTTGAAAAGTAGTAGTACTTGGTAGTAAATCATTGCTTTACGTCACTTTTTGGCACAAAAGGTCTTTTGAGTGACATCGTAATACGATTAAAACGTTGTAGTCAATTGATGAGATGAAACGATGTATAGATGATGATGTGAGGGTGGAGGTGATAGGGCATGGTGGAGTGTTGAAAAGATACAGTAATGGCTGGCGGTAGTAAATTGTTCGAGGGGGGGGGGGGGTGGCCATTTTACATATTTCGGCGTCAGTGGAAAATACGTCACCAAAATGTGTTTGTTCAATGACCTCCAATTAGTTGATGGCGACCATCTTGGGTATCTGCAAAAGGGAGACTATAAAATAATAAAATAATTTTAAAAATTTAATTTTTATGTCAAAATTAGTGGCAAATGGTTCAAAAGTTAATGGGCGATTTGTGTCGGTGGCGGTCATTTTGGATTTTCTCTAAAACAAAAATCCGTAGCCCCTTTCCCACCTTACATCTATTAGTCATTGACCATATCAAGAATATATATATTCTTGACCATACCCTCCCAAATCAGTTGAAATTATCTTCCCATAATTTTTTCACAGATTGGCTAAAATATGGGATAATTTCGGGCTAGTACTATGATAGACCAATGCACTCTCCACCAAATATTTGCTCTGCAAATCCAAAAGGCAGTATCTGCTTACTCGACAAGTAAGCACATACTGTATTTTGAAATACTGCATTTTGGCTTTTCACGACAGAGCCGGAAAAAAACACTGTCAGCTGATTATTTAAATAACACGAACATGTACATGTAAGTGGTATAATTATTGACACTTGTGATGTCATCCTCGCCCACAATTGCCAATCTCTGGGCACATATCATTACCTTATGAAGTACACTAGGGCAGATGAGAATGCTGAATATTTGTGTCTCCTCCGGTAAGGTGGATACCTATTTTTTTTTTCCTGTGGCCACAATGCTTCAATAACTCCTTGTAATTTGCATTTTTTGTTGTATCAGTGGGGCTGGTTAATTTCTCTGAATATGATATTTTGGCATTGGCCAATTCTGCGGCCATTTTACACGATTCGTGAAGCAAATGATAACCCAAACTATGGTAGAGATATGATGTGATTCGAGTTTGGGGCAAATAAATACACTTAAGAGGTTCAATTATGACATTACTAAAAACATGTGAATATTGTTTTTACTGTGTTTGTGCGCTGATATTTTGACACTGTGCCAACTCGGTGGCCGAATGCCAAGATGGCCCCCTACTGTTATTGTGAGCACACTCCAGCCGGAACCACTGAACCGATTCGCAAGTTTTCTAAAACAAATGAAAGACCCTACTATGGCCAATATCTGATTATATGAAATCCATGGACCGAAAGGGCCAAAATGTGGAATTAGTAAGAAACAAATGGGAGGGGGTGTTAGTATAGATATATGGAAGCAAAATAATGGTTATTTCTGTAATAGCCATGTGGGTAATAATAATATTGTTTTTTTTCTGGTAGCACCGGCATGGAATTTGATGATGTGTAGTAGTCAACTCCTTCGCGCTTTGTGAGCATGACTTATTTCGATATTTAAACCCTTTAAGCCCTGACGATGCATTAAAGCATCATTTTACATCCCTGAAAACAGACTTAATTTTCCTACAACAAAGGGTTTTAGAAACCACATCAAATCATCTTCATCCACTACAAGTCGAGAATTGCGGCAGCAATTCGCGGCTTTTAGTGGATGAAGATGACAATGGTAAACTCAGGCCTGAAAGGGGTAAAAAGGCTGCAGTGTAAGCGAAGGACAATCATACGTCAGTAGTGAAGTTACAGACTACCATGAGAGATACTGTATTTTATTTTTATTTTTGGAGAAATAACCTCTCAAAAATTCTTCTGTTTCGTTTAGTATAGAATCACCCACGTACCATATTAATATAACCCGTGTGATACAGTAATTTAATAATTTGATTTATAAGCAAAACAATCAAATCTGTAATTCTGAAAGAGAAACAATTTATTACATTGCTTTGGTAATGTATACAAAAATATCGTCCGATGCCATTCAAATTGTCGAGACATAAACAAACTGAATTATTATTTTACCTTTAATGTACACCCTAGTACCCTAGTACTAGCACCCTGCAAAAATAGTGCTGTTATAAACCTAACCGCTCTTTCACTGCAACCCCAGACGTACCACGAAATAGTACATGCATGTGTGTGGCCGCTGATGAATTTATTTTGAAATCTCAGGGGCTTCAGAACCACGTATTCTTTCAACAGAGCAAATTTTGTGCGAATGCACTGGCGCGGGAAGGGTGCTGTGAAATGGTACTACTTTGTTTTCAATGACAAATCAGTGAAACATGTCTACGATTGATAGCGGCACCCAACATTATGCGAAACAGTATTTTTTATGGCTTTGTTATTATGTCGCTGTTTGCCTGAGTCGTTAGTTTTACGCTGAAATAATTTTTTTAATTTATGATGTTCACCACTGTTTGTAGAAAATTATTTGGCAATTATTTTTTCATCGCGACGTCAAGACAGTATGCTATATAGATAACTATATTGATATCGCCTTATGTAATTATAAGAATCGTGTTATGGTGTCATTAGCAACTTATTTATTATAGGTTAGTTACTTTTTGTGACATCAGGACCAATAAATATAAAATTTGTCTTAAAATGATACGGGCAATAATAATAAAACCCGATAGTCAAACTAAATGAGCCAATTAATACAAAATCCATAAATGCTTCCAATAATGGCAATATTCAGTCCGCATCTCCTGTTTTCCATTGTTTATTTTTTTGCTCGTCGTAGTACATGAAATAAAAACTGTTGTGAATTATTGAGGGAGACATTTCATCATGATATTTTATTATCACACCTAATTAATGTCGCTTTTATAAATTATAGAAATTTTATTGATTGAAGATTTTTATTGATTGAAAATAATAAAGTGTATTCTCACGTTGATAAATAATTTATAGCCTACATATTGTGTTATGCTTTTATTTTTTAATTGAACTAAAATGCTAACAGCTGTAGCAGTGGTTCATTGTTATGAAACGGAAATTATTAACATAGTTATATACTATTCTATTTCTACCTAACTGAAATATAAACTTGTGGCTCATTATTTACATGTACGTTATGTAATAACCATGTCATATTATACTGTTATCTCACTAGTAGCTGACTGTTATAATGTGTATCATGTTTATCTGATATAATTATTGATATTATGTGTATCCTCACACTCTAAATAACACGTGTAATTGGATGTGTAATGTGACTGCAGGAACAGAATGACGAGGCATACCAAGTAAGCACAAAACATTTGTATAACATTTATAAAATGTTGGGTCTACATCGAAGACGTTGGGCCGACGTTGTATAAATGTTATACAAATATTTTAAATAGATCAAATATTCTATTATAAAAATCCTTATTTACACATAAAACTTTCAAAACAATCGTATTTCGGAAATTGTGTCAGCATTTCTAACTTGAAGTGAACGAAAATAAACTGGAAACATGAATTAATTTTTATGATCTATCATCATCATTTCAAGTAGATGAGAAATATAATTTAGAGTGCTTTCGAAACTATTTTCAAAATTTGCGGCGGTATTGCAAACCGTGTGCACACCGTACAACGCAGTGTAAATAATGTTCACTCACTCACTTACTTATATACATTTTATTAAGTACACATCTTATTCAGTCATTCACATTATGTTTATTTACTGATAAAATCTATAAGTGATATTTCCTTCTCTTGAACAATCAAATAAATATAACATATTTCTTATTCTTGAACAATGAATAGAATCAATAAGAACATGTTCACGTGGTCTGTGATTGACTAAATAATACAAGTACACTTAAAACGGTATACTTAATACTTATAGTGCTATTTACCCAGATATACGATATTCAATCATTCACAGTCTACATGTATATTTGTCTACTGATCTGTAAGATATAGTTATTTTAAATTTTTGAACAACGAAAACAATAAAACATAGATATTTCATATTCTTGGGCGTCAAAATGAAATCAATAAAACATGTGTACATGGTCTATCATTAAGGTCTACTCTGCTCACCTGCTTACAGGTCAGGGCTTGTATTCTCGTACAAGTTACGATATATCGTAGCCTTCGGATTGGTCGACGACGACCGGTCTGAAGCCTACGATATATCGTAACTTGTATGAGAATACGAGCCCAGTAATACAACTTTCCCGCTTGTTAGCCAAGCCAAACTCTTTTTTAAAAGGTTGTGATTCATATAACCTAACTGGTTCTATACAGTAGATCTGCTTTACGGGTGAGGTTGTTCACGTGGTGATAGATCACAACACGAAATATTGTATTGACTTCATGTTTTAGCTATAAATTTGTTATATAAATGTATAAGTGGAGTTCGCTGCTGAGTGATGTTAACCAATTTTTAAGGCATTGTCACAACAATCATGTTACTCACAATTATCCCATAGAGCTCTAAAATTGTAATCCGGCCGATCAAGGAGATGTTCTTCCACATGATTCAGGCAACAATTTATAAAGGTGACCACTACCTTGACCAGATTGTCGTACGAACAAGAAGCTAATTAGAGTTAAATAAACCAATTGCATGCCATGACTTCAGTAAAAATTCGAAATTGATATGATCGTTAAATGTAATAAAAGTTTGATAGCTTGCCGACGATCATTTTTTGTCATTTTTCTACAAATTAATGTGAATATATATTTGGATTTTAATGCCGACAGTGTGTGTTGATACAAAAATTGAAAATTTGGAAATGGTGCAAATAGGGGAGTTTAATAGCGTGGCTCAGAATTATATGCATTTGTGCACAAATCCATGTCCACCCTTTATAACTCTTTTGCTATTCAGGGCTGTTCCATTTCAACAAGGGATCCCATGTCCCTGTGGTTACAAGTCTCATGTAAGCTCAAACGTGCGCCAACGAGGTCCCCATCTGCTTTTATTTGCTGTAAAATAAAATACGCACATGGATACCCCCTATGACCACAGTTGCTGACCAGGAAACACAAGACGTGGTTTAATGTTGGTCCATCGTTGGATGACTTTGGGCAAGCATTTAACCAACATTGGTTCTACGGCTTAGCGTTTACTGGTTGAACAGGAAGAAAAAATCCATTGTCAAAAGCACCTTGTTGTGATGTTTTTTTAACTACATTTACCTCTTCTCTGATTTTGCACACTTGGACAATTTTTATTTAACCTATATTTAGTGTGTTCTGAAAACCGAAATAAAGCTAGTTTTAGGCTTTTAACGACCACTCCAGCTATATTGCATTTGTAGAAAAATAACTTGTAGGCCTATGATCATGATGATGATACTTGAATAATATTTTAAGTGTCTTTTTTAAGATTTTATCTTTATCACAAGGAATAACTGTGCAGTTAAATTATAGTTGAGTGCCTACACCACGCTGGCTACAGGACTCAGAATGCATATAGCATTAGTTAATTATTGCTATTGTGCGCATGATTTAGATTAATATTGATTCACAGATATTGATCTAAGCTTAACAGATTGCAGGTATCCATACCATAGCGCTATTAACAGTTTAGAGTTATGATATTTCTTTCAGAGTTATACGGGCAATCCTGTATCAAACGGGATTAAATTAAAGCCGGTCATATATGCTGCGTGTTCACCATGCATCCTGTAGCATTAGCATTGGCATTAGCATTAGCATCAGTATTTTTGTAAATGTATTTCACATACAAAATAATCTAAATTATTTAAAAAAATCAACCTAATAAAAATTAAACTAAAAACAATTAATTTTAAAATGTCCTTTTTTTCATTTACTATATTAAAATTTTAGAAAATTAATTTACATTTTAGAAATTATTATTTAAACAAATTAGGTTAAGATGTCCAAGAAATAATTTCAATTTTAACATATATTGAAAAAAATGCATTAATTTTTAATTAAAAACATAAAATATATCTTTTTTAATTAATAAAAAGAAATTAGATTAATATTAAAAAAAAAAATTACACACAGACATACGTACATAAATATTGACATAAATAAGTTGACCATTGCAGACTTATTTCTAGTAGAAATATATGTAGATGAATATGCAAGAGAGTTCGTTTGGTAAAATCACATGAAAATATACTTCTTATGACAGACATGATAAAACACTAGGTATTTTGAAAATGTAAAAGATGACTACGTGAAATTAAATTAATTGATATAAGGCATGAAGACAGATGTTTCCTACACAAAAAAAAAACAGATACAAAATAGCTACTATGTACATGTATAATATTCAAATGATATGTACCAGCAAAAAAGGCACTCTGGAAAGCTTAAAAACCTCAACATATTGTCATGTATATATACACTGTAAGCATAATTATGTTACTGGAGTATGTATTAAAACGTTATAATGACATTACAATTAATTCTAAATATGTATTTTTTTTTAATTTAACAGTTTGCTGCTGTTACAGTGTTTGTACTCTTCGCATTATCCCTTGCAGCGCAAGGAACGTCTTTATACGTCAGAATCTGACGTTTGTAGACGTCCGATTCTGACGTATAAAGACGGTCCCCGCACTGAAAAAATGAAAATATTTATAGGCCTAATGACCGTAGACCCATAACATAGGTATTCAAATAAAGCAGAAGGAGCTAACTAAGACATTTATGATGATTTCAAATTGAAAAACCCCTTTGGTCTCCATGCGTTGTAAAGGTTATTACAAACATGGACGGGATTGTACCAATTCTACAAAATATAGTAAGTCTTCTGCTGGGTCAAGAGGAATGTGACATTTCTGAAACATCGTAGTCACAATTTATTAAAAAGAATGCATGTATCGTAGAATCTGGAAAGCGGGGAAGAACAGTAACTCATTAATGTGATCGGATATATTGTAATATGCCACACAAAATAGCACCAGTCCCATTTTTTGTAACATTACATGCTGCGCAACACCAAAGAACTACGTTTTATAAATATGTGGCATGCTACATCATTCACAGTATGCTGGTTAGCATGCTACATCGTGTATGTCCGGCTTAAAGCGTCACAATCAAGCTAAAATCATTAAAAAATCGGTAATTTTATTTTGGTTTCTCAATATGACCATAGTATGATGTGAACATATCCATAGACTAGAACTGCAAAAGTTGATTTATTTTTTGTGCTGCTTATTTTCCAGGTAATCGAGATATAGAGACGAAATTCTCGTATTGCTTGTTTTGGACATGCATGTCCGAAATAAGAAATCGGCAATTTCGTCTTTATCATTTATATCTCGCTTAACTGGTAAATGCGCGAAAAAAAAAAAAATTAACTCCCGCAGTTCTTGTCTACATGGTCTATGGACATGTTTAGGCCTACATCATATGGTCATATTAAGAAACCCCCCCATTAATTACCGATTTTTTGGTGACTTTAGGCTGATTGTAATATACACAGCTAGCCCGAGCCAACATTTGGTCCAATATTAATCCAGCGTTGTGCCAGTAATTAAATTTCTTCTGAACACCATCTGATGGATTATCCTGGTTGAGTTCGAAAATCAGCTAATTTGCTTATTACAGTAACCATGGGCTAATTTGCATATCCAAGATCGACGTAAACGCTCTCGCAATTTTTTTTCTGAACACCCTATGATTGAGCTCGAAAATCAGTTAATTTGCATATCCAAGATGGTCGCCATGGTACTTATATATATAGCCCCATCGTTACCACATTTGCAATACACTTTTAATTGTGGTAGGTGGAAACATTCACATTTGCTATGCAAATGTAAGATCTAGTTGTTTCAGTGCTGTTACATAGTGTAATATATCTACGTCTATGTAGTTAACCCTTGTCATGCTGAATTGCTTCAATTGTATTTTTCGTCATTTAAAGCTGGAATTGCTAACGCAATTTCTAGCTTCAAATGACGAAAAATATGACTATTTATGAAAAATAGATATGTCTAAAATTAAATTATTGGATCAATTAGGCATCTACTAAAAACTATTTTATCAAAATTACGTGATATTTTTATTGATCTAAACATCCTTAACCCCGTATATATCCGGGCATAGCAGGACAGGGGTTAATATTAGTTTGAACGTAATGAATTCAGAATCGTAACGAGAGAAGCGGTCATTTATTTCATATTAACCCTTGCAGCGTGGGGATCGACTAATATGACGTCTTTGGACGTCAGATTCTGACGTCTAAAGACGTAAGCAGTGTAAGAATTAACATATTTATAATGCTCGTAGACCGGCATAGCATAGGTACTGAAATGAAGCGAACAGAGCTAACTTAGACATTTATGATGATTTCAAATTGAAAAAAAACCTTTGGTCCCCCATGGTTTATACAAAAATATTTTATCGCTTTAACAGTTTAAGGGTTCATAAAGTCATCTAATTACTTCGCATATGAACTTTACGTTTTTACTTCGGAGCCCACATCCTTATAATATTTATGTCTACGCTCACATACCATGCATACCACTGATAATACTCTATTATTAGTTAATGTGTTATCATTGTTATAGCCCGTCTACTGCGTAGCGGTGTAAATGTGCGTGTTTCGGCTCTACAGTACCTGACATAATTATATGCAGTAAGAGCCTGGTGGTACAGGGTCCATATTCTCGTACAAGTTAGGATATATCGTAGGCTTCTGATTGGTCGAGATGGCCATCTCGACCAATCAGAAGCCTACGATATATCGTAACTTGTATCGTAATTGATCGAGATGGCTATCTCGACCAATCAGAAGCCTACGATATATCGTAACTTGTACGAGAACACGGGTACTGCAGTATTAACCCTTAAACCGCTAAAAAAAAATATTTTAAAAATGTTATATATTAATTTTATCCCACCTGAAGTTGTGTCTCGCTACTGCGACACACAATTTCAAGTGGGTGGAAATTACTAATATTTGTTTGAGTTGGGTCCAAATTTTTACAGACTCTGGTGTTTAAACCATAGATCTAGATCTAAATCTATGGTTTAAACACACATTTCAAGTGGTTGAAAATTACTCGTATTTGTTTAATTTGAGACCAAGCATTTACAAATCTTGATGTTTAAACAGTGGTTTAATCGGCTAATAAAACGGATTAACCCTTGAAGCGCTGAATTTATTTGTAAAAAAACATCGCAACCAAAGGGTTTTTTTCAATTTGAAATCATCATAAATGTCTTAGTTAGCTCTTTCTCATTCATTTGAATACCTATGTTATGGGTCTACGGCCATTAAAAATATTTTTTAATAGCTATTATATATATATATATTATATACTATTTTGATAATTAATTGCATACTAACATATTCATTTAGCCTGTACAAATACATGTAATAATTAACCCCTACAGCGCGGGGACCGACTTTAGCCGTCAGAATCTGACGTCTACAGAGTCAGATTTTGACGACTAAAGTCGATCCCCGCACTGTAAGGGTTAAGGACGATTTATTGTAGTGATTAGCAGGCAATAGGTTAACAGTTAACCAATGATGTATGAAAATGCACTTCTAGTCTAATATCAATATAGCTTTACCATGTTCACAGTAATTGACAGTAACAGCTGTCGTATCGATATGGATTATACCAGAAATGCATACATTATGAAATGCATTTCATATTATTATACTGAATACGCTTACGACACACTGCAGTTCATAATTAGTGCAAAATGCAATGGGGACATTTTTCGCCTATATAGCTGGGTGGGAATTTAAATAAGACATTTTGGCGGTTAAAGGGTTAAGAATCCTTATCACCTCCACCAAAGGAGGTTATGGTTTTGGTCATGTTTGTTTATTGTCTGTCTGTCTGTCTGTCCACCTGCATGTCCGTCATAGTCCTGGCGCTGGGGGGTCGTTCGTGTCCATGTCTGTTTTAGAGCAAAACTTTATATTTTCTCTTTCTATATGTCAAGACCACCAGGAAAAGTCAGGGTGACAAGCTCGGACCAAGTACGTTTTTTCTACAGAGGCCGATTCACTATAGCTCTATCAAATGCGATTTAACCTTTTTTTAGAGTGATATGAGAATGTGTCATATAATACACCCTGTGAGTGGTATGGGGTTTTTGTCAAAAAAGTATTTAAATAAACCAGACATTTGGACCAATGGCCAGCACTTCCCAACACAAGTACACATGGTGACATGGGTTGGGATTGGCCTTCATAGGGGAGTTACCCCAAGGTCATGGTAAGGTCATCTCAAGGTCACAGCAAGGTCAAATCAGCTGAAAACGTTGAAAATAGCTTATTTTTGTTGTTTTTGCTACAATTATGCTCAATTGAGATGTCTAGGTGTATTGAAACCTACCTAAGCCCCAACATGGACCTATGCCGGAACACCCGAGAGGTTACAGGGATGAAATAAGGGTTTGAGGGGTTTCACCCCCATCAAATCACCCTTGTGTTACCCCTGTCTGATATGGCAGAATTGGTTCAAAAATATTATAAAAAGATATATATTTGGACAAATAATCAGCTCTTATAACAAATCTGTCGGAACCCGACCCAAGTACACACGGTGACATGGCTTGGGGCTGGGCTTCATAGAGAAGCTACCCCAAGGTCATAGTAAGGTCATCTCAAGGTCACAGGAAGGTCAAATCGGCTAAAAACCGTTGAAAATTGATTATTTGGTGTTTTTTTTAGTTATATTCACTTAAGATGCCTATTATGAATTGGAAATTGCCTAGACTCCAGTAAGGTGCTATACAATAATGGAATGGGAGCGACAAAAAAAATCGATATTCCATTTAATTGCATAAATCCAAAATGGCCACGTCGGCCATCTTGAATTTTTAACTTTTGCTTCACTAGTCCTAGAATCAAATGTAATACCTCATTTCTGACAAATTTGTACACCCTCATTTCATTGGAATAGCTAATTTAACGTATCAAGGTCATGAAGAGATCAAAAACAAGATACTGGCAATAACCACAGTGAAGATGTGAGCTGGTAATGCCATTGTTGGATATTTTATAACTACAATTTTAGGTGTTTTTTTTATAAAATACGGCTATTTATCGCTTTTGTTTCAAAACTATGAGAAAAGTCATTTATTTGTCACACATCCAAAATTGCATGTGGAACAGTTAAATGTTACTACTTGGACATATTTGGAATATTTCGGGTACCTTGGATCAATATTGTTGACCAAAGTCAACCTTACCCTCAGTTTTCCACGGTACGGTATTTATTCTCCTATGAAATCCATATTGAATGATATTCTAAGATAATCAAAAAATAATTGGGAGAAACTTGGATTAAAATTATCAACCGAAGTCAACCTTACCTTAATTATCAACCGAAGTCAACCTTACCTTAGCTATTTGTAAATCCTCGTTAAATAAATATGTTTACAAAAAACAAACAAAAAAAAACCTTACTCTCAATTTCCCGGGGCACGGTTTATTCTCAATGAAATCCATATTGAAAGATATTCAAGAAAAATCACAAAAGTATGTTTAAGTCAAATTGAACACAATCGTTACTGGTAACACAAATTTAATATAGCATAATCGTACACACACCGGTGATATGAACTTCATCAAGTGATGAACGTTGATGAATGTTCATGAACATTCATGAACATTCATCAATGGTTTATCAAGCCAGTTCATGAACTCTGTTCATGAACTGTTCATCAAAAACACTTCATGACAAATCATATTTATAAAATAATACTTGATTAACTAATTTGGTTCATGATTTAGTTCATGAAGTTCATATGGAGAGTTTCATGAACAGTCATGAATTTTTATGAACTTGGTAGAATCAATTCAGTTCATAGCTTGTTCATGAAAGTTCATGAGATAGTTTCATGAACTGTGATTATTTATTATGAACTTGATTAGTCTCACTATTTAGATCATGGTTGTTCGCTAAATGTCATCAGTTTGATGAATTATTATGAGCTTGACTAGTCTTAATTTGGTTAATGGCTAGTTCATGAAAGTTCATGAGGGACTGTTTCATGGACTCTGATGAATTGTTATGAACTTGATTTGTCTCATTATTTGGTTCAGGCGGCGTTGTTCGTTGAAGTTCATAACTTTGATGAATTATTATGAACTTCATAAGTCTTAAAGGGACATGCCCAAGTCTAAAATCTTTAAAAAATCGGTGATTTTATTTTGGCTTCTTAATATGACCATATGATGTAAACATGGCCATAGATTAGAACTGCAAAAGTTTTTTAATTTTTGTGCTGCTCACTTACCAGCTAGGCTAGATATAGTGACGAAATTCCCGTATTTCTTATTTTTGACATGGTTGTCAATAATTAGAAATCAGGAATTTCGTCTTTATCCAGTGAGCATACAGTATAATGTTGTGTTAGTATTCAACCAATTTGAGTTCAACTACTAATAACATTATATATTGCGACGACACTACTTGTACAAGTAGAGTGATCTTAACTAACCTAATTAGCAGTATTACTGCTAGCAACAGTTATATTTACACATACATGTATGTATGTGCAACCTATACCAACCATAACCAACCATAGCCAACCATAACCCATTTATACAACTACATTTCCACAGGAAATAGATGAAGTTTTCCTTCATTTGCAGAATTTTACACACTTCACCCTAGCCATTCTGCAAGAGCAGTTTATATTGGCACATTTACTACACGAACAGAAGACTGACCAATGAGGATTAAGGGCTTTCCAAGATGTGGCCGGTATCAATTGACCATGGTGATGCTCAAAGCCAAACTCCTCTGGATCAAGTACTTCTGTGGTTTCAGGATTGAGGTGGAGTTCTAACGCATGCATGGTCGTGTAGGCATTATAGAAGGCATGTTTTATATGGGGCAATAGTCCCTCACTGGTTGACGGTATATTGTGGATTGAACTAGCTTTACTGAAGTGGAACATGTCAGCTCGAAGATCAGTGAAAGTTGTACATTCACTGCCTTTTTCAAAACATCTACCAAGTAATGCTCAGCCTTTTGAATAATGACCGGAGTGAGGGTCGGTGAAGTATCGAGATGTATTTGATTTTGCTTTCATACCCACTTTCTTGGTGCCAACTTCACTAGTTATGTCACAACCTGTAAGACTATGTGGTGCCGGTAATACAATGTGTGTCATGTGATGTATCTAGTTACATGTCTCCTACTCTTGCTCGTACCCAGAGTTCGTGAAGATTGCACTGCAGAAACATTTTCATGATAAAGCAGGGCTACAATTAGTATTTACATCGGTATCATTCGAAATCACCACACACACATTATGTTCTGCTTCTAGGGCACGAATATCAGCTTCTTCTAATCCAGAATAAAGGTGGGTCTTAGCAGTTTCGTTCCCTTTGTGAACAATTGTACACTGCCTTGTTTCATCATCATTGGTTACCTGGCTAACTACAATGGGATATGTACATGTACATGACTGTAAATCAGTGTTTCCGAATTTAGTTTGTTATAATTTGATGGCCAGAATGTTTCCATCTTTTTTGGCAAAGGCCTTCCTGGCTCAACTGAACTATACTCAATTGGTACCACCTCGCTGCGTCTCCTTCTCTCACAGACTTTCGTTGAAGGACATTCTGAATACATTTCAAAAACATAATCACATCTGCCGTATTGATGGTATACTGAACAAAGGGAGGCTAAAGCTAAAACAATATCTTGGAAATAGAAGAGACGGAGAGAAGTAGGAGGGACGGAAACTTTTCGTAGATTTGCCATGACATCAATGACGAATGAAGCGTTAACTTTATGTTTATAACAATAATCTTCAGGGTTTAGGTACACTTCCAGCTCCTTCAGTAGATTACTTTTGTTTGCATGAGTCATCATGCTATCTTCAGTAAAGAGAAGAGGAGAAGGCGCAACGTCAAATCTTTAGAGATCTTTAGTGGTGAGGCTACGATCACGTGCGATTTCAAATGTCTTCTCCACGATATTTATTTCTTTCACCGATTTTATAATTGTTTTCTATGGTTTGTTTTTGTTTGATATCATTGTTTTCAGTTGGCTCAATGAATAGTTTCATCAGACTGAATAGTCTTTTAATTACTTTTCTGAACAAATGTTTCCTCGCGAAATGCCAAGTATTTTTCTTTTCCTTCGACATGGAGCAACAGTAATATTAATCAAACGTTGGGTCACCCTCATTGTGATAATAATTATGCAGCCTTGTTTGTGGAATGACGAGTATGCAATTATGTACGGCCTAATTATGCAAGAATCATCTATTAAAAGTGATAACATGTCATTGAAAAAAGTTGTGGACCATTAAAATGCTTACAACGTTTACTAATGATCACTTAAAATTCCTGAGATATTTATTTTTATTTCACCCTTATTAATTTGCCACCCTCCCCTATGGCAGAATATTTTTTAATGCAAATGTTATATTCCAGCTCATCGTCAATTAGGCATATATCAGATATTTGTGTTAGTATTGGTTGTAGCTCCATATTTTTAAAACAACGTTACTACCAATTTTCAATTCTTATTCTTGATTTCGTCTCTGGTAAAAAAAAACTGTTGAGTCCCAGCTGTATCTGAATTATTTCGTGTCAGTGGCTATACTGGAGGTCTATATATTGCACTGAGAAAATACGAACAAATCAAATAGGCCCTAAAACAATTAAATTTTGGAAATTGAAAAATGACCCTGTTTTTTATCCATTTGTTCTCAAGACTGAGTCTCAGAGATGATATCTCTTGAGAAATAAATTCGCCATCACCCAGGTGAAAGAATCATGGTAATTAAGGAATAATCTTTATCCTGTGGTCCTTATTATTTTATTTTATGCAACGCCAAGTGCTTGAGAGGGCAGCACGTCCAACTCTAAGCCGTTGTACGTTTCAAGCGATCCCCATAGCCTACTGTGGATTGTGCTTGTGGTGTGTTATAAATATCATAGGGTAGGATAGTATATGATAATTACCATCAATCTTAGCATATCTACTTTGGAACAACGTTGTTTCAAGGTATTCTATGATAATTATCATGAATCTTAGCATATTTATTCTCCATAACGTTGTTTCAAGTTTCGCTCAACGTTTCAATTATTGGCCAAGACTAACACAAAGTTGATATATTTTACTCTGTTTCTTTTCAAAAAAAGAAATGAATGTTTGAAAAATATTTATATCTCACACTAGTTAAGGGTGGTCAGGAGAAAGAAAACCATTCGCAACAAATTCCTACTTTTAGGTGCTCTGAATGGTCAAATTTTAAAGATTTGCAATGTAAAGATTTGCTTCTGTCGCCACATAGGGGCTATGTGGCTATCATTTATTTGACTTCCAGTTAAAAACATGCAAAAATGGTACATTATCATCAATATTAATTGGGTATTTTTTTGAACGTGTTATTAACTTTGGTTGACGGGAACAGGTCGAGACGACCTGTACAATGCCTATCAACCATATTAGTGAATTAAAATTATATAATAAAATAATATGACAGTATAATATAAAACCAACTGTTCACTGGCTATAGGTGTTGCCATACTTATCAAGTAAGGCAGCATCATATCCAGTGTTTAAAATAGCAATGCTTTTGTGTACATGCTATTTAAAAATGGACATACATAGTATAGATTATACATTTTGCGATATGTACACATAAAAAATAAAATAACCGACAATTGTCTGTCATCTGTTTCCCGCACCAAACATGCCAAAACCAGAGATAAAATAGCTACACTGTGCTTTACACAGTGTAGCAAAAAAAGACACTCTGGAAAGCGTAGAAACCTAATTAAAACCTCCAAAACCTTTAGTTGTTTATTATATAAAAGGACAGACAACTAGGGTATGTGTAAAGGAAAAATAGTAAAAACTAATGGCACTCTTAATTTTAACATGGGCCTACATACATCCCTTAATAAAAGTAATACTATAAACCTAGAATGCATCTACTGACTCCAGCTCATATAGCCGTCGCGCAGCCGAAAGTAGTACCACATATGCAATATTAGACTGGATGAAAAACAATCCCAAACTCAAGGTGTAAATCATTTGATTAGAGATCTTTGAAATTCAGCGTAACGACCCACCTCGTCTAGAAACAAAGGCGACTGAAAAATCACTAAACCTAAAAATAAAACAGAAAAAAACAAATAATAATTTTGAGGGGAACAGCCATCCATGCCATGTGGTAATACTACGTCAATAAAGTTAGTTACTTATTCCTTATTCAATAAGGAATAAGTAACAGTTACTTATTCCTTATTCGAACGAATAAGGAATAAGTAACCGTTACTTATTCCTTATTTGAACGAATAAGGAATAAGTAACAGCTACTTATTCCTTATTGGACCGAATAAGGAATAAGTATCATAAACGTATTCTTTATTGGATAGAATAAGGAATGACTAACTGGTAACGTATTGCTTATTCGAATTTGGATAAGTAACACTAAAACAAAACAAAAATAAAAGAAGCAAATGTATGCTCACGCTCCACAAAATATGCTGATATACTACTAGTTCTCTGTGTAAAAAAAGAGTTAAATCAATAACCTGGCAATATTGACATGCACAAAGAGCTTTAAAGGTATATTCACGTGTTCAGACTTGAATAAGGAATAAGTATCTGGCTACTTATTCCTTATTCGCGTTTGAATAAGTAACTGGTACTAATACAGTGAAAACCACTTTAAAATACGAAAACACATCTAGAATACCCTAAAATTCGACAAAATACATTCATATAATTGTAATTTTATGAGATAAAAGAGTAAAACACCAATCGGATCGCATAAAGAGTAGTACAAGTCTTGTTACTTATTCGGTTTTGAATAAGGAGGGGTACTGGGATGATTGCTAGTAGTAGTACTTTTTGCCCCCATCTGGGGAGGGTCAATAGGGATCTGTCCCGTCTGTTGGATGCTGTGTACGGCATTGTACGGAAGCACTAGTCTACAGCAATCATCCAAGGGCAGCTGCAGCCTCCTCGTATCTGGCTATAATCTTCGGGCGGATTGCCAGTGGCGTACCCTGGTTCCTCCACTCAACAGCGGAGCCAATGCAGCACCCGCATCAGTGCTGGCGCTGATGTAGGCCGTGGTAGCCTTAAATAACCGGCAATAGCGTGTTTGACATTAGGTCTCTCACGTGGGATGAATGGAGTTACCCAGAGGGAGTCATCCTTCCTATTGTTACTCTGGGGACTATCCGACCCGAGGATAGCGGAGCTGCGCGAAATGCCACAGAGTTTCATCATTAAATTGTACAGCGAAACTCAAGTCTCCGGCCGTCTGGGCATGTCTGGGGGTATATCCCCTAGACATGCCCAGAACCCCTTATTGGGCGAGCGAAGGAAAACGCTCACAATAACCCACCATGCCCTATCACCCCCACCCTCACATCATCATCTGTACATCATTCATCTCATCAACTGACTACAACGTTTTTATCGAATTATAATGTCACTTAAAAGACCTTTTGTGCCGAAAAGTGACGTAAAGCAATGATTTACTATACTATACTTGAATAAGGAATAAGTAACTGTTACTTATTCCTTATTCGCGTCTGAATAAGTAACTGGTACTATATGCGGTAAAAACACTGAAAAATACCAAAATACAGCTAGAAAACATTCAAACTCGACAAAAGACGTTCAAATACTTGTAATTTGGCGAGATAAATGAGCAAAACACCAATCTGATCGCACAAAATGCTGTACAAGTCTTGTTACTTATTCGGCTTTGAATAAGGAATAAGTAACAGTTACTTATTCCTTATTCTAAACCGAATAAGTAACAAGACTTGTACTACTCTTTATGAGATCCGATTGGTGATCTACTCTTTTATCTCATAAAATTATTCCTTATTAAATAAGGAATAAGTAACTAACTTTATTGACGTGGTAATACTCTAAGTCAGATCATGACAAGCGTGATCATGTAGAGTGATGTCGGTCTGCTCCGAACAATATCAGAGACTGTCTCCGGCCTGAATTCGAGCCAGGCAGACAACACAATGCAACATTCGCAGATTATAGGTGCCATTTGTGCTAGATGTATAGATATATATTCAATACACTAGTATAAGGCGGGGGGGGGGGTTCGTCAGCTGCCAACACATGAGTATCGACACCGGAACCCTCCGTCCCTATTCATGCGTGGCTGGTGACAGCTCAAATAGCCGTCTCACAGCCGATTCAAATTGCACAGGTAGTTTGAGACACAAAATATTCCGCTATATTCGACAATTTACACAAGCACAAGCCAGGCTCCAGGTACATCGATTATTCACATCAAATAAGTTTACCATGGTGAGATATGATTCATTCCGGTTCTTCTTAAAAATCTGCAAGCTACTAGCATCTCGGATAACAAAAGGTAAAGTATTCCATAAGCGAGCAGTGCGATAAAAAATAAGTACATTGGAACTGAACAGTTTTGCACAGGGGTAATTTGAATAGAACACCCTGTTTTGCCCAGTTCATTGTCTAATCTGAGTCGTTAATCTGTTGATGGCGCCAATGATGCATCCCAGACACCAGCCCTTTAAATGGGAAGGGGTATTTATTTAGGTGTGGAGGGGGCTGGAACCAACATGTCGGACACTGGTGGATTAATTGTATATAAAATTATTGGTTGGAAAATTACCACTATGGAAAATAAGGGGTTGCTCGAGTACCCTGAGCACCCCCTTGGATACGCCCCTGTTAGCATTGCCTGGTCATAGCACTCATTGCGGTTTGTAACAGCTCGGGGTGACGCATGGTGGCTTACTGATCCATGTGTAGTTTTAATCATGCCCGAAGATTCACGATGAAGATTTTGGACTGCCATCATTTCGTGATAAATAAGATCCCATTGCGCTAGGTATTGTTTCCGCTTGGCATGTCATATAACACCATCACTGCATTTCGAAGAGATGTTAATACTCTGCTCAAGTTTCTGATCACCTCCAACAGCATTGAATCGGCCCGGCTTATCCTTGATGGTAAAGTTACCGCTTCAGAAATGCTCATACACAGATGGTGCAGTTTCAGGCAGTGTGTTCAAGGTAGTTCATGGTAGATAGAGCACCAGCGGAGGTAATTTGAAGAATCAAATGCAGCACACAGATAGACAGAACGCAGCACAGCATCAAGATGAAGCCCCAATATATACCATCACGGTCAGCTCTCAGCAGGTCATATACGTCCATCATACAAAGGAACTGGTTCCAGAATTGAAAATTTTCATTTAGAGCATAGCGTATCTTAGCGAAGAGATTGAGATCCGATATAAGTTTACAAGACTCGGGTATTTCTCTAAAAGATATAAGACTCTCAGCAGAGTTTTTTGTTGCAACAGTGTATGTGATATTTAGCTCTTTGAAATAAGATGCAGTGCCTTTCTCTGCAAGAAACTTATACAGCAGACGTCTGATTGATTCTGCAAGGAACTGTAAACCTTCAAGTGACCGCTTATAGTGACCACCATTTAATACTGAATTCTAAATAATGGGTGGAACAAAGACTCCAGCCTGCAACCAAATCATGTCAGCCCCACTCTCCCTCGGTATTTTCCGATGCACTTCTGAACTGTCTTCACTAAATGAAATGTTCCCATCATTGGGACTATATTGCAAAATTCGTCAGTACGCATCATTTGAATGTCCCTTACAATGCTGTACACTCCCTCATCACAGTACATAGGTTTTCTTTTTGTAGCATTTGTGACGAAAGTGCTACGAAATTTCTCAGGGTATACTGTAGTATATTCAGTAACTGGATATGGCAAGACAGGTAAAAACGCCAGAATTTTCGAAGGTATAACCTCTTCTGTCCAAATTGCGTTACTTGCATTCCAATAGGGCATGGATTGTGACAGGGGATAGACATTTACTTGCTGTTGGGACACATCTAGTCGGGCCAGGGCCCAGATTTATCTTTAAGATGTGCTATGTCGATGTCTGTGGGTTTGTGAATATCTTCACATAGCTTACTTCATATGACGATGGAAGATCGGGACGTCGCGCAGATTTTAAAAATTCGGTGAGCACTTGACATTTTAATGTTTCCTTGAAAGATTGTGGTCCATGTATGACGTCAGTGCCAGATAACCTGGGTTTGCAAGCTGATGATGGGGGCTTGTCTTGAAACAACACAGTCACGATATCATGCTCTGAGACATTTGCGCCTTCATGATCCCAATTGTTAATTGTGCCTGAGGTAAGCTGACCAGGATCAAATTGTCTAGGAAGAAAAATTATTTCCTTGTTGTGCTGGGCTGTAAATGATGTAAGGTCATGTTGGTATCTACGCAGCTCTGAATAGCTTAGAGCCAGGCCTTCATGGTTTACAATGGTGGTTACAACCCAGCAAACACAAAATATTTGTATAACGTTTATACAATGTTGGGCCAACGTCGAAGACGTTGGGTCGATGTTTTGTGTTTGCTGGGAATTTTACCTCCTCGCCCCAGATTATGGACAGACTCTGCATTCATAATGTGGTGAACATGGTACATTATTTGGAAGAGAGATTGCACCTTTCGGCAGCGTTGAGTGGAGAGATTATCACTTCTGTCCCTGTGGTCATTAGCATTTTCATTATAGGCATTTTCATTATATTGGTCCCCATCTTCTTCAGTGGTGGAATTATCATTGGCCATTCTCACACTCTGTGCAGTGGTTTTCACTATGCGACGTTTATCGGTATCAGCCCATATCGCGCTCTAGCTGTAGTTTGAACTGAAATGTACGGCAGCTATGTCATGTGTGACCTCATCGTGTGAGAAAATACAAACGTTGTTCATTTTTCGTGTGATATGGGGAAATACAGCACATGTTCCACGATTAAAGTGTTCGCCTAAAGGCTCACACCTTATTCATGGAACGAGTGCTGTATTTTTCCATATCGAATACAAATGAACACCATTTGCATATCTTATTGATTCAGCTGCTTCCTGATATGTGTCAGTGTTAAAATTTAAAAAAATATGCCAAAAAAATGAAAAATTGGGTCTGGGATTTTCATATTATTGCATGCAATTTTAAGATATTCGGCATCACAGAAACTGTTTTCGAGACCAAAGTCATAATTATCAAGAGCGGTTCGCGGTTCTAATTTCACTAGCACACACTTGTATTGGATCGACAGAGCGGATAGATTCAGCTAATGAACTGGCTGCATTATTTGATATATTAAATACCGTCATTTTTTTTATTTGGTATTGTAAAACTAATGTTACTAACAAAATGGTTGATCAAGAACATTTTTACATCTCTGTTGCGAAACTGACATTGATAGTCAACATTATTTAAGTAATGTCTTATGCAGCTCAGTTCATAACCCTTTTCATTTGTAAGTCTTTGCTCCAGCTCAGGTACAACCTGATACCCATGATACCAGGCATGCTGTGTAGGAGTCAGCTTAGGGGTTGTGTCTTTACAGCGTGGGTCATATTCATACATATTTAGTCATACATTCATTGTGATAGTATATATCTGCTTTAAACACAGGGCATGGATCTTGCAGGTCACAAGTACGGTTAAAAACAATATCCTGAAAGAAATTGACTGCAACAAGAAAAGATGAAGCACGACTAGACTCACATATTCGATACATAGTATACACTTGCTTATGAGATTTGTTGTCACAGATAATACACTGTTTATCTCGAAGTGCATTGCCAAATACATGCTAAAATGATAGGTTTATTATTTTATCATAAAAAAACGGATGTATCATATCGTTCTGTTCTCCACTAATTCACAACAGGCCCCTCGGCTATAGGCCTACTTATTGGGCCTACATTTTACCTTTCCTTCGGGTTTCATGCATTTATATATTTCATCATTATCATATTTAATTTAATCTCTAGATGTCTTTTGAAATATAAAGAAACATAATTCCCAATAATAATAATAACGTAGCCCTGTTCACAAGTAAAAAATGGGGACTTTTTTCAGCATTTGACCTTCAAACGTGCGTAGGCCTATAACATTCCCACTGATATGGGATTAGTCAACATAGTGCTAGTCGAGAATGGCACATGCAATTACACTCTTTAAGACTATTATATCAACAATTAAACATTCAACATGGTCGTTGATGAAAGCGGATCACTACACAGTGTGTTTCCTTGGTGTTATCATGGTTATATGACATTGAAAAGTAAAATAACAATCTTAATAAAGTCAGCAAATTCAGTTTAGTCTGAAATGGGGTATTTTATAGATTCTAAGCTTAACGATTTTGTAGCATGAAGGTTAATGTTGGCTGTTGGTGAAAACAGAGCATCTTCATGGTGGTTATTGCCAGCGATCTTCTTTTTCTTACCTCTGGATGACCTTGAAACGTAAAATTAATTATTCAAATAAAATCAGAATATTTAAATTAGTCAGAATTGAGGTATTACATAAGATTATAGAGCTGTTAGGTTGAAAGTTAAAAATTTAAGATGGATGACGGCGGCCATTTCGGATTTATGCAAATAAACCACATACCGAATGTTGTTTTTTGTTGTTCCACTTCTATTATTGTATAGCACCTTACTGGGGTCTCGGTAGGTTGATTCAAGCCACCAGAGACATCTGTGAACATAATTGTAGCAAAAACAACAAAAAAAGCTATTTTCAACCGTTTTGGGCAGATTTAACGTTCCCGTGACCTTGAGATGACCTTGCCATGACCTTGGGGGTAACTATGCAACCCAAACCCCAGCCATGTCACCATTTATACTTCAGTTGGGTTCCGACAAATTTATTAGAAGTGCTGATTATTTGTCGAAATGTCTATTTCTTCAATATATTCGTACCATTTCTGCCATAGCACATATGGGTGACATAAGGGTGATTTTATGAGGCCAAGAACCCTCTAGCCCTTATATTATCCCTGTAACCTCTCGAGGTGTTTCGGGACATGTCCGTGCTGGGGCCTAGGTAGATTTCAAGTGAACAAGTGAACATGATTGTAGCAAAAACAACAAAAATAAGCTATTTTCAACGCCTTCAGCTGATTTGACCTTGCTGTGACCTTGAGATGACCTTACCATGACCTTGGGGTAACCCCCCTATGAAACCCAACTCCAACCTATGTCACCATGTGTACTTGTGTTGGCCATTGGTGCTGGCCATTGGTCCACATATCTGCATGTTTTTGACAAAACCCCTTGCAGCTCACAGGGTTTTATATGCCACATTCTCATCTCACTCTAAAATAAGAGTTAAATCGCATTTGATAGACCTATGTCAAAATGGCCTCTGCAGAAAAAACGTACTTGGTCCGAGCTTGTCACCCTAACTTTTCCTGGTGGTCTTGACATATGGAAAAAGAAAATATAAAGTTTTACTCTAAAAGAGACAGGGACACGAACGACCCCCCAGCGCCCATACTATCAGCAGAATTACACTTATTTTTTCTCAATAGATGTATAATGTGGATGAAGGTACAGCTACATGTAGGTCCCTGTTCTGATGTAGTCTGTTACTATAGTGTAATGCTTTGTTGTAATGTGTCTCGGTCGACAGCATCATGCGTAGCTACATGGTGACAGTGTACACTGTACCTGTGACAGTACACTGTAGCTATCTAGCACTTGACGAATGATGTTAATTACCTTACTTAACCCTTTGAGCCCTCACGATGCATTAAAGCATCATTTTAAATCCCTGAAAACAGATTTAATTTTCCTACAACTAAGGGTTTTAGAACGAAAATACATGGCAATTTTCTTTATTTTTTAAATGACATCTTCATCCACTGCAAGTCTGGAATTGCGACAGCAATTCGCGGCTTGTAGTGGATGAAGATGACAATGGTAAATTCAGGCTTGAAAGGGTTAATAGACCAACTCAATACATTTTACCACGTACTTTCTAACCATTTAACCGCCAAATTATCTTATTTAAATTTTCACCCACTTCAAGTTGTGTCTCGGAACCCAGATACCGCGATACACAAGATTCTTAACAATAATGAGAAAACAATTGTTTAAATATATCATTATAGCATCATCCTTGCTGACGGACATGCGTATGGACAGACAGACCCCATGGTAACGCGACCCACAGATTACTCATACCTATTTAATTTGAAACGAAACATTTGTAAATCAGCTAGTATACGAATTTAAAACGACTATAGCGTTAGCATTCGTTAATGTGCCGACCCGCGATTAACAGTTATTAATAACGTCATTTTTATGTGAATGTTCAACATAAAGGTGAACATTATTTGTCTAGACTCATAAACTGAACAGACAAATTAACATTACGTGTAATTTAACGGCCTCCGCGATTAACCCTAGCAACGCTGGACTATTTTTGTATGAATAATGGATAGCAAAGATTTTTTTCCATTTGAAATCATCATGTATTTATGTCTTAGTTGGATCGTTCTGCTTTATTTGATTACCTATGTTATGGGTCTACGACCATTATTCATATTTTACTCTTTCAGTTCGGGGATCGACTTTAGACCTCAGATTATGTCAGAATCCGACGTTTAACCCTTTCAAGCCTGAATTTACCATTGTCATCTTCATCCACTACAATCCACAAATTGCTGTCGCAATTCTAGACTTGTAGGGGATGGAGATGATTTGAAATGGGTGAAAAATGAAAAAAGATATTGTAATCATTAAACAATTCCATGAAAAATCGTTCTGAAATGCCTAGGTGTTAGGAAACCAACTCATTCTTCAGAGATGCAAAATGATGCTTTGATGCATCGTGAGGGTTTGAAGGGTTAAAGTCGGCACCCGCGATGAAAGGGTTAATGTGAATCATGTGCGACACTTATCACATCTATACCAGCACACGGCATTTTAGCTTCATCTCGATTTAAGAATTTTATATTGATGTTATTGATTGATATTACAAGGTGCAGCTGTGACACTGTTTGGGCATAAAGTTCAATATCTTGGCTTAATGTTGTTCCAACACGTTACACGTTGGCTCAACATCGAGCCAAAATCCTAACCCTTATCCTGCTTAATTGTATTTATTAAAATTTTCAACCACCTGAGATTGTGTCTCGCTACCGCGATCCACAACCTCAAGTGGTTGAAAATCACTCATATTTGTTTAATTTAAAACCAAAGATTTGCAAATCTTGATGTTTGAACACACATTTCGTACCCAATAACAGTGATTTAATCGGCTAATAAAACCGATTAAAAACGACCATTTTCATGATTAGCAGACAAAGGGTCGAGCACCGTTGTGTGACTGTACGCAATGATCTGCTGCGCGAATCCATAATTTATGCACGCCTGTGCACGCCTATTTACATGTGTGACTGCTTTCTGTTTATAGTGGGGCGCACAACCTGAGCTCGCCACATTGTTGGTGCAGAGAGCAGTTGGACGGACAGACAGACAAGAGTCACAGTCATGAGCCTTCTGGATGGAATCCCTCGACTGGATGTCTCGCTGGACGGGGATCAACTGCAAGCGGAGTCCCAAAAGGTGCTCGCCACTCTGCGGCCGGCCTGGAACCTCAACAGCATCCGCTACATGGTGAGCTCTAAATTTAGCACACCTCTCCCAGGCCAGGAAATACGGGGAATTCAACCAATGCGGTTTAAATGTTGGACCAGCGTCGAAGACGGTGGTCCAACATTAAAACGGCATTGGATGAATGCCCCGTTTTTTGCTGGGATCACCCAGCAGCCTACCTGAGTATAGCCGTAACCTGGTAACGTTCTCTTCGAGGCCGTGGATTGCTGTATTCGTTTTACACGAAAAAATCCACTTTTTTTAAATAGCGGTGACTGAGAGAGATCTCGACCCCAAGGTCTGAAAAATGTCCATAACTGTTGAACGACTGTGCGGAAAATGAACTGAGCATGCGATCTCGTAGCTGAAATGTTACTGATTATAAAAAACACTATTTTCGACCTGATTATTCGAGCCCAAGTCTTAGATATGACCGTCCAAAGAAATGTCCCGCGATTTTGCATTGGGTTAATCTGTGGCTGAAACATGTTTCAGCAACTGAGGATAACCATGATAACCATGATACATTCCACCTAACACGAGACATTGACCCAATGTTGTTTTGATGTTGGGCCGACGTTGAAGACGGCGGATCAACATCAAAACAACATTGGACCAATGTCTTCTTTTTGCTGGTATACCTTTGCTCGGTGGATGATATTTAGCCCCAGAATAGACTTAGTAGCGTTGCTTGGTTACCAGGCCTACACATCCATGAATAGTGTGTAGACACCTAAAGTTATGCCCTCGTCGCATATTTACTTCGTTTGCTGATTCACTAGTGCATGGAAATCCGCTTTCATTTTCACGCCATGCCAGTTGACGATGTTGTTTTGTTTGGTCTCAATGTATCATCAACAACTGATCAATATACATGTAATATGTGCTGAGTAGCCTACCTATATAGGGCCTACGTACACAATGTATGTAATATTTAATTTGCGCGTGTAATGCCTTGTATAATGTATATATTGTATATATGTCTACATGTATGAAAGTATACATGTATGCACCCTGTGGACCGATGTGTCAGCAAACACACTCAGTGCTGTTTTACCCCTTAAAACCCTCACGATGCATCAAAGCATCGTTTTGCATTTATATCTAAAGAATGCCTTCATTTCCTAAAACCAAGGGGCTTTAGAACAAATATTTTCAAGAACTGTTTTAATTAACAATTTAGTTTTTCATTTGCCACCCACTTTCATGTCATCTTCAACCACTACAAGTCGAGAATTGCGACAGCAATTCGCGGCTTGTAGTGGATGAAGATGAGAATGTTAAGGGTCTGAAATGGTTAATATTGTACCAACGTCGTGGACGGTTGGCCATCGATAAAACAACACTGGTACAGCGTCTCGTGTTTGATTTTGTGTGTTTAGGCCAATAATAATGTAACTTTGTCACATAGTAGTTATACAATACCATGAATATGCATGTACCCAAAGTTGAAATTCACAATTTTGTGTTCTTAGAGCAATAATAATGTAACTTTGCTACTTCGGATTATTTACATAGCGCGCTCCCTTTTTACTTTGTTTATTCTGTGTGTTGACAACATCTCAATGGATCAACGTGATCGATATCTTCAAAAGTTTACTTTAACTTTCACAAAAATAATAGGTTAGCGTGTGCCGTTAGTCAACAAACGTATAGAAATACCAAACCAGCCAAAGTGGATAATATGTAAGAGCTTTCTTGCTACAAATTAGCGAGACAATGCAAAAAAATCAAAGATGAACACAATTATAACTATCGGAGAAATTAAACCACAAGATTAATACGAGATGCAAATTAATATTATTATTTTATTATATTACATAAATTTCCCTTCTAATTTAATGCTGCTTGTGTTTTGTGTACTTATCAAGTAATGAGGTGAGAAGTGCATGAAATATAATATGAAAATGCATACATAAATAATAAGTGTATGAAATATAAAAAGGTGGAGTTATTTAAGCATCCCCGATAATATCGGGATGATTATAGTGTTTAGCATTATTCGGTCTCCGCCGCCGCGGGCGTATCAGAAATTTAGCTAATAAATTTTGTTTATTTTTTCACAGACATGACCTATGTGCCTGGGCAATTCTTCCCATATATTTTTTTTGGCACCGAGCCATAAGCTGCTTTTTCCAAGATGGCCCGCCTAATAAGCTTGTGGGCATGATAACTTATGAACCGATGGTTGGATTGCATCCAAATTTGGTAGGGTTGTTTTCTAGGTATTTCTGATGGGATGAATCCATTAGAAACAAAATAACTGACTGGTAATTTTTTTAACTGATGAATTTTTTACACATTTATTTCCCACATATGACCTATGTCACTGGGCTATTCTTTCGATATATTTTGGGGGGGGGCACCGAGCCATAGACGGCATTTTTCAAGATGGCCGCCAATAAAACTTGTGGGCATGATAACTTATAAACCGTTGGTTGGATTGCATTCAAATTTTGTAGAGTTGTTCTCTAGGTATTTTTGATGATCTGATCAACTTTTGGGATTGATCCTTAAAATCAAAATGGCATTAAAAAGAAATAATTGGGGGGGGGGAGGGGGTCATTATTTTTTTTCATTTATATACTTGAGTGGTCATGGACTGACCTGGGAATATCTACACTCCTTCAGCAGTGTCACCTGTCCAGGTGTAGACACTGCTAACCTTCATCTCTGGCTTGTATAATAATGCAGTGGTCAAAAACAAGGTCAGTGGGAATTCCCCTTTTACCAAACTCATGGGGGGTTGGGAGTTTCAGAACTTCTCAGATGCCGGTGGAGCTGGTCGCTGAGTGGACCTGGCAACCTTCCAACACCTCGAGTTGGCAATCTGCCATTATCCACAGGAGACCCTAACCTTTCCAGTCCTTGAGCTCAGTGAGAAGGCTGGTTTCGAGTCTAGGAAATAGGCCTATGTAACAGGGATGCTTTTAATGTTTTCATGCCGCAAACAGTCACATCTAGTTATCGTCTGATAAGGGCGCATACCACGATGTATAATAGGCTAATTATATGTACACATAATTTATACGTTGATGTGGGCGCTTTTGTAATTCACATAATCATCATCAGGCTATGTTATATAAGCTACGAATATAAACTAACACGGCAAATGTGTTTCCTGTGTTATTTAGTGGATTTCGTATTCGTGTTTAAATTTTTCAGCCACTTGAAGTTGTGTCTCGCTACCGCGACCCACAACTTCAAGTGACAGAAAGTTTTGTATATTTATGAACACACACAGCAAAAATAACAACAGATAATTTTTTGTCGTATTTGCATTCGTGCATATGTGAACGTAGCTAAATTAACCCTCACAACGCTGAATTATTTTTGCTCAAACCATGGAAACTAAAGAGTTATTTTTAATTTGAAATCAGCACACATGTCTTTGCGCTTGTATACCTATGTTATGGTTCTATTACCATTAGAAATATTGTAATTTTTTATCCCCGGCCCGTAGGGTAAGGGGAATTTTAGTCGCGCCAGGATTCTGTCCGGGGGTTGGCATCCAGCGTCACGTTTTCTTGTGCGTGCAAAAACTCAAAAACTACTGATCAATTTTTTTGAAACTTTAACATGACATTTCTAGCAACATGGGGATGTGCAAGTGTTTTTTAAGATGCTACCAAAATTCAAAATGGCCGTCAGAGGTCAACTTCAAATTATTTTGTGGGCGTAAAAACTCTAAAACTTTAAGTCAGAAATTATTATTAAAATTCACATTCCCCACGATATGGAGATGTGCAGGTAATTTTTTTTACTGAAATTTAAAATGGCCGCCTCGGATCAACTTCTATTTTTGTGGGCGCAAAAAATTAGTCAGAAATTATTCACGTTTTACAATCAAATTCTCCACGATATGGAGTTATGCAGATGATTTTTTTTAAGGTTTTGCTGAAGTTCAAAAGGGCCGCCACGAATCAACTCATTTTTTTTGTGGGCGCAAAAACTTAAAGTAGGACATTATTCAAATTTTGCAATAGTATTCCCCACAATATGGAGATGTGCATGTGAATTTTTGGGGTTTTACTGAAATTCAAAATTGCCGCCATAAAACTTCATAATTTTTGGTAAGCGCAAAAACTCAAAAATTGAAGTCAGAAATAATTCACTTTTTACAATCACATTACCCCAATCTGGAAATGTGCAGGTGATTTTACTGAAATTTAAAATGGCCACCACTTTTTAAATATTCGTGACCGTATAATATGGAAGGGAATAGGGTTCATTATTCATACATGCTTTGTTCAATATCCATTATGCTATGTTGGTTCTTCTATGTGCCTACGTTCTAAAGTGCATCGTTCAATGTTGCTAGTTTCATTACGCTATGTTCAATATTCTATGTGCCGAGTGACAAATTTCAAAGTGCATTAAGCTACGTTGCTTCTACTAATGTGGCAAAGTGCATTATGCTATGCTGGTCCATCTTCGGTGCTACATTCTAAAATGCAAAGTTCAATGCCACTAGTTGTAGTTTATCATGCGATGTTTAGTAGGCCGTGCTATTCTAGTTCTAAGTCATATGCCTATTAAAGAATTACAAAGCACGTTATGTTGTGACGGTTTTTCTATGTTGCCACATCATAACCAATAACCCACGTACACCCTCTCATCACGCTCATCAACACAGTTCATACAACTTAAATAAGACTCTGATATAAGTATATTAACACTGATGAATTTGTGTTGATTTCTCAGTCGGTAGTCTAATATATTATTGACTAATTGTCATGAAATTTCACGAGCACTATTTGCTAGTGATGAGGGGACTACCCGGACAATTACCTTGGAAAATATTGTATACTTTAAAAGCTAGTCTATGTGGTAAACAGATAAATAACATGTGGTAAATAAAAAAAAACTGGACCGGCATCGCAGATTGTGCGCCAACATTTAATCGACATTGGGCGAACGTCTTGTATTTGCTGGGTTGTTTTGACACAGACCAGTCTGTCTCTAGGGTATGTGCTGATGAGTATGTTAGCGGTACGTAGGCCTACAAATCAACACATCGCCGCAGCGAAATCTTACAGTATGATGCGGAACTATACGATTACAGTCTAACCTCGCTATAACCAAGTACCAGGGATCTGAACAAATACTTTGTAATATCCGAAATTCGCTTCAAGCGTGATCTTCCCCATCCCTCCCCATCTAAGATCGGTCTGAGCATTCCACGGTATTGATAATGCACATAGCCTAGTTATGTAGAGAAATATAGACTGTATATTTGTATACATACGATTCGTGTCACTCTGTATGAATTAAAACATATTATGTGGATAAAAAAAAATACTAATTATGGTAACATAAAAAATAAGGTCCTAATAAAAATTAAGGACACGAAAAAAAAAATACCATGAAACATTATCAAAGTGTATGCAGTAATAATAATACACTTAAAATGGTACCAAAGAACATTCAGGCGGACTTCACGAAGCTAACTTTAAATTAAAATGTATCACTATTATATTACTATACCGGCAAGAATAGCGCCTTGGGCTTATTAAAGTCTATGACGTAACAGTCATCGCGGTTATCGTTGTGTTCAAAGCGTAATGGTACACGTGTTTATGTAAGGGTTCCGACTAAATATTAAATATTAAAATGTTGCTATACTTGAGGTAAACTCAAATTGACGAATTATGAAACCAAATTTTTTAAAAATATTGCAACAATAACATAATTTGCAGGGTTTGTGCGACACTGGAATGCAAGTTAGTTTATATTGCTCAAGCGTCACTGTGGGTACATTACATGTACGTGACGTTTCCAGCCGTAATTTGTATTCAGGTGTATGCATCGCGAACTTGATTTTTTTTTATCACTATATACATCTTTTTCAATACCAACACGCCACACGGTGAGCAACGCTGAACTGTTTTAATCAGACAACTGCTACACACGTTTCAATGACAACACGCCACACAGTGAGCAACTCTGAACTGTTTTAATCAGACAATTGTTCACTGCGCAAACTCGTGCAAGCAGTCTATTCTTTTTTTAAAATATATTTTTTCTTAGCTACAAAATGTATAGCAATAATTCTACAGTACGCCTACACTTAATTTAATTAGTTTATGGAAAGTAAATATTGGATGCGACCAGCGGGACTGAAAACGTCATTTTACATAGGCCTACTCAACGCCGTTTTTACACTTACATTCAATACCTAATAAAATCCTAAATTATCGGTTTGTAAATGACTGATTTTAACTGTGGAAAAAATCACGATTAAAGACAATGTTGTTCAGACTGGAACAGCGTTGGCTCAAATTAAGTTGTGTTGCCTTTCACAAAGTGAAATTATTTTCCGGTTGCATTTTTTTAATTCGTAATTATATGAGGGTAAAATGTGATTTTGGGGATCAAAAAATGGTTCGTAATAAACGAATTTCGCAGTAAACGACTTCGCAATAGGCACAATATAGGCCTAAATACATGTATGTAATCCTATGGGAAACGATCCGTTCCAGAGAAATACTTCGTTATACCCAGAAATTCGCTTTAAGCGTGTTCGCTATAGAGAGGCTCGACTGTATTCCAGATTGCATTGTGCTTCATCCTAGATTCCTCATCTCATTCTGCTTTGAGCTTGTGGCTCGCTCTGATCGGCCACGTGGTAGACGTGTGGGGCGTGCTTGTTGAATGGCATGCCTATTACATCAGTCATTGTGGGGACTGCCTTTTCTTAAATTTGACTTAGAACTAGACTATTGAACATAGCATAATAAAAGTAAAGACATTGTCATTGAACATTGCACTTTATATGCAGCAATAGGCCTGTAGAAGACGCAGCATAGCACATATAATATTGAACATAACGTAATGAAACTAGCGATATTGAACGATGCACTTTAGAATGTAGACACATAGAAGAACCGACATAGCATAATGAATATTGAACAACGCATTATAGCATAATGCACTTTGAAATTTGTCACTCGGCATATGAAATATTAAACATAGCATGATGAAACTAGCGACATAGAACGATGCACTTTAGAATGTAGGCACATAGAAGAACCAACATAGCGTAATGAATATTGAACAACTCATGTATGAATTATGAACCATATTCCCTTCCATAGTATAAACACTAATCTAATTTATGACGGGGAGAGATAAAGGACTTCAGGCCTCTTGTTCAGTGCCGGAATCGTCTCTATACGTCAGAATCTGACGTCTACAGAAGTTAGATTCTGACGTATAAAGACGAGCCCCGCGCTGAAAGGGTTAAGCGTTCACATATACGGACACGGCAAAATCCATCTCATGGTATTTGTATGTGCGTGTTCACAATTACACAATACACGAAACGGACATGTCAACAAGTAAGCGGACATAAACACGCCATACTCATCCTCCTGGCAGCAAGTCTTGACACAGCGAGGCCGTCAGGCCAAGCCTTGCTGAATTAGCAATACCATCCACCTATTGGGGTAGGGAGGAAGATTTAGATATTGAATATTCATTAGTTTTTCAAAAAATGTCTTTTTAATGTTGGCCCACTGTCTGCGACGTTGGCTCACCATTAATTCAACCCTCACGCACGTTTCGGTGAGATGTGGTGGTCTGTGTCTGAGACGTTTCCGGTGAGCTACTCGGCCAGCAGACATGTGTTGTTTAATGAAGGGCCGGTGTCGTAGACTATGGCCCCACATTAAAACAACACTCATGCCAGAGGTCAAACTTGGGTCAAACAGAAAAAATATTTTTAAAGAGTCCCCACTCCAATAGGCGGATTCAACCCTGTTTCAGCAAGGTCGGTCTACGACCTCAGGAATAGCCAGCCTTGCAGAGGAAGATGGCCATACTAGGCCGTAGACATATGCTAGAAGTGTCATGGATGACGTCAAGATGTTGACCCAAATGGGAAAAACCCTACCCACGTGTTGACTTGAGAGCCGGGAACGATATTTTTAATTATTATTTTTTCAAATGATTAAAACAAATCGATTTTTTTTTAATATATTTTTAGATTTGACATTCATTTTATTTATTATTAATGAAAAAATATTGTAAATTAACTTAAAAAAATACTAAAATTAATTAAAATTATGTTTAAGCAGCCCTCGCCGAGGCGGGCTGCTTACTGTATTCCACACGGTCCGCCGCCGCTGCAGTTATTTGTTTTCAAGATAGCTACTAATCTATCTATTTCTGCTTCCTCATACTTCACATAGCCATCATATACCACTGGGGAATTGTTTTGGTGACATTTTGATCCCCATATCACCAACCCTTTCATTACTATGGCCACTGACAGGAAAAAGTTGCCATCAGATCTACTTATAATTTGGCAAATATGTTCAGCTATGTCAGCCAATGACCTGATTAACTTTTGGGATCAAACACTAAAAATCCGAAATGGCTGCCAGTCGGCCATTTTTTTTTATTTTTTTTACTATTTCGGAAATCTTGCATGATAGCTGATGTATGAATCAGCCAATGACCTGATTAACTTTTGGGAGCAAACAATTTCAAAATAGTGGTCGAGCGATAACGGAGGGCTGCTTTCGTGTTCGTTCCCGAACAACTCCCCCAAGTTTAATTCTAAGTTAACTTTAAAAATAGTTTCAAGAGCGAGAAAAGTTTCATATCTGTGAATGCTCCTTAATGTACATGATGAATTGAATGCTTACATGCAGTTTTTTTCTGAAAATATTCTCTCAAGCAAACGTTTAGCTGTACGCCACGTCAGCATATTTAGTGGTTACTGGATCATTAACGTCATACATCACACCAACTTGAACATGTTTAACCCTCACAACGCTTATGTACTTCTGTATAAATTATGGAGACCAAAGGGTTTTTTCAATGAGAAATCATTCTTAATGTCTTGGTTAGCTCTTTCCGCTTCATTTGAATACCTATGTTATGGGTCCACGTCCATTTATAAATATTTATTTCTTCCAGTACGGGGATCGACCTAGACGTCAGAGTTTGACGTCTGTAGACGTCAAATTCTGACGTCTAAGTCGATCCCCGCTCTGAAAGGGTTAAACGGACGCTGCACTTGCTGCAGTGGGTCAAAAACTGGGTCTTATTACTATGCGCATATTCATTATACAGCCCTCCACACCCCTGGCACCTCCACCACCCACGTTACTCACAGTATTTAGATATTTAAATTAAATCTGCTGCTTAAACTCATTATGTAGCTTTTGAAAATGTAGCATCCTGATAATGGAAACTTAAGTTAAAGCGACATGCATGTCCAAATTAAAAATACAGGAATTTCGTCTTTATATCTCGCTTTATAACTGCTAAATGTGCCGCAACACAAAAATTAAAAAAACTTTTGCAGTTTTAGTCTATGCACATGTTTACATATGGTCAAATTAAGAAAGCAAGATAAAAATACTGATTGTGTGATGATTTTAGTCTGATTGTGTCGCTTTGACTGATGAATTCGGTAATTTTTCATATGTGAGGGTATAAGGTAATAGTACTCATCTTTTTAGAGGGGGGGGGGGTGGCACGAACCATGAGAAAAGTTTATCACCGTAAACAATATAACTAACTAATTATAGACTGTATGAAATGTATAATGTAGTTTAAAATCTGATCTACTTTTACATCTATCACCAATTTGTACATGTCTACACCCGGCAAAACATTTGTATACCATTTGTACAAAGTCGTGTCAACGTCTTCAACGTTGGTTCAACGTTGTATAAATGTTATGCAAATGTTTTGTGTTTCCTGGGCAGATATTGATATCAATAGATAATCTACTGGTGCCCAGCAAACACGACACGTTAAACCTATGCCGATTTAATGCTGGCCCGCCGTCCCCGACGTCGGCCCAACATTAAATCGACATTGGTTTGACGTATCGTGTTTGCTGGGTGTATATAAATTTGTTAATCCTTCCCCCGCTAAGTAAGCTGATTAAAAGTTTCACCCTTTTGAAGCTCTGTCTAGCAGCCGATCACCTTTGAACAACCCATGATATGAGTCACATATGAAATACGATAAGATATGCAAACGGTGTTCATTTGAGTGCGATATGGGGAAATACAGCACTCGTTCAATGAATAAGGTGTGAGCCTTTAGGCGAGCACCTTATTCATTGAACATGTGCTGTATTTTCACATATCGCACAAAAATGAACAACGTTTGTATTTTCTCACACGACCAAGTCACACATATACTAGACTACCATACATTGTGCTCAATCTACAGCTAGAGTGCGATATGGGCTGATACCGATATACGTCTCATGGTGAAAACCACAGCACAGAGTCTGAGAATAATCACATATGATATCAGAATTTATAAATTTTGGTTAGATTTTCCGCGCAGAGTATTCCGTCACAAAGGTATTAAAAATGTTTTCGGGTTGCACTGCCGTCGATGACCGTCCGTACGATTTTGCCATCATGATAATTATATGCACACATAACGTTACAATTTGCCTCACTTTCATATCCATACCAGTGATAGCCCATGATAAAACTTGAACTTGGGCTACCTTGGTAGTTTTCATTTGCAGAAATGTTTAACCTTTAAAACGCAGCGCCAAAAAGTATATTTTCACCACTTGAAGTTGTGAGTCGCGGTAGCGAAACACAACTTCAAGTGGGTGAAAATTGGTCCTACATGATCCTATTAACATGATTAAAACTGATTAAATCGATTAGGTCTCTTAGCGATTTAAAATATAATCACGATAATAGTAGTATACATGAAGGATTATTTTTTTTTTTGTAGAATTTTACAGAAGGTATTTCCAACAAACTTATCGGCTGTTACGAAGCGGCGGACGTGGATAAATCTGACGCCATTGTAATCCGCGTGTATGGCGAAAAAACGGACCTTATCATTAACCGGAATTCTGAGATGCTGAACATGGTCCTCCTGCACAGAGAAGGCTGCGGTGGGGAGCTCTACTGTCTGTTCAAAAATGGTATCGCCTACGAGTTCGTACCTGGAACCTGTCTGGACGAAAAGAGCGTGCGGGATCCCATCATTTCCAGGTAGGCCTAAAAGACTCAAAGACAGGGGTCGTCTTGTTGAAAATATGGAAGGGGTTCCAAGAATCAATAAGATAGTAGTAAAATGTACTAACTTTGGAACAAAAGTTTGCAACTTATGACGTTTCGACCTGCTACGGCAAGCCTTGATCACATACTGATGTCCTGGCGGTCCAGCTACCACCCATCTACGACAAGATCATTCCGCCGATGTCTGAGCCATTTCACCGCTAGTTTTGTTCCAATGCTAGTACATTTTACTACTATCTTAGGGGTCATATTCGATATGATATATCGTAGGGTTCGGATTGGTCGAGATGGTCAATTGGCCATCTCGACCAATCCGAAGCCTACGATATATCGTAACTTGTACGAGAATACGAGCCCTGTTTCTTAGATTATTGGGCATTCAAAGAAGATAATTGCAAGGAGAACTGAAATGAGCTTTATATTTGCTGGATTACCATATGTGTTCAGTCAAATTCTATAACTGTGAGCAATTTTTACCCACTCGGAGTTGTGGGTCGCGACAGCGACACACAACTCCGAGTAGGTAAAAATTAAAATTGTATTTTGTAGTGCTCTCCAGGTACACTACTCAAAAACACTTGTTTCTGAGATTTTATTGATCCTCCAGATAAGAAAATTAGATGAAGAGACCACCTTTAAATTTGCTAGATTACCATATGTGTTGATTTAAATTCTAAAAATGCGAGCAATTTTTACCCACTCGGAGTTGTGGGTCGCGACAGCGACACACTTAACTTTTGCGGGGTAAAAATTAAATTGTATTTTGTAGTGCTCTCCAGGTACACTACTCAAAAACACTTGTTTCTGAGATTTTATCGGACCTCCAGAAAGGAAAATTAGAAGGAGAGACGAGTTTTAAATTTGCGTTTTAAATCTTTTGATTCAAATTCTCTACAAATGTGTGTAATTTGTACCCACGCGACGTTGTGTAATGTAGCGCTTAAAGGGTTAACATGATTGCGATTAGATTGGTAAATAATGCCATCCCAGGGAAAAAAAAATTGTATGAAATATAAAGCTACATAAAGCATAAAACACACCAACGCGATGTCCCGCGGGACGTCGCGTTTTCAAACACACTATTTGTTCATTGCCAAAACATACTAGCGCAACCACGTAGGCTACGCAATAGAGATCTATAGACAACACGATCATTTTCAAAACTGTTACATATTCGTCCCGCCGTTTGTCGCGCCTCTCATCACGTTGGTGTGTTTTCGCATCTGTTGTCGAGTCCCTCGTGGCGTGCCTAATCGCGCTCGCGTTCGCGTTGATGTGTTTTGTTCTTAATGCACGAATACGGGAAGATTTTCAAAGCAATTTTATGCACATTTTTGCCTTCATATTTGAATTATTGTTTTTGATCTGAAGGAGTCTTTACCTTATTATTGTTTCTAAACCATGTGATAATTCCGGGGGTTTTAACACTGTTGTTCAATATGCTACATTCCTTTTAAGTAACCGTTATTGTTCTGCACGCATGCTAACGGTCGAGCGCAACCCAGGTTTTGACCCTTAGCCCTTTCAAGCCCGAGTTTACCATTTTCATCTTCTTCCACTACAAGCCGCGAATTGCTGTCGCAATTCTCGACTTATAGTGGATGAAGATGAATTGATGTGGTTTAAAAATTAAAGAAAATTGCCATGTATTGGTAAATCAGTTTCATGAAAATTTTCGTTCTAAAACCCCTAGTTGTAGGAAAATTAAGTCTGTTTTCAGGGATGTAAAATGATGCTTTAATGCAAAAGGGTTAATCAAACAGACGAACACGTGCATTATATACCACTGATATACATGATGGGTGTATTTTAATAACGTTGCGAGGACAAATTGTTCCTAACTAGGTCTTATGCGTTATATGCCGTGCTGTTTAATAAAAAAAATGGTATTTACAAGCACTCCATGTTGCCTAACCACTGAAATGAATAATTGATAACAGTATCATATACAGTATATATATAATATATATTAAACTCATACCAAGGTATTGTACCAGATATCCAGTTTCTTTACCCGGCTGATGCAGCTATGAAGATTTAGAGGAAAAAAATTGGGAATAAGGAAAAAGACATACACCCGTATCGCCCGGGGGCGATACGCCGTTTTTGTGTCAGAGTCAGTTTTCTACCTCCTGCTCTCAGATTACAGTCTTGATTGGATTTGTGATTATATAGTCTGTCGAATTTAAAATTAGGGGTAGACGTTGTGATGTCAAAGCTGACACTAGGCTTTGTACAGTGTTCCCCAATATCCTTCTGTTAACTCATCACACAAAAAGCGCCGGAACCAGAATCTGTGTGGAGTACTTGGCACATATACAAGGCCATGAATGATATCATGAATGATAACAGGCCTTGCTAAGTTACTCCCGTGGCGCGATAGCACAATAGTGCGTACTGCCACGTAATATACAGATACAGATATGACGTCTGTAGACGTCAGATTCTGACGACTAAAGTCGGTCCCGGAACTGTAAGTATGAAATATTTATAAGGGTCGCAGACCCATAACATAGGTATTCAAATGAATCGGAAAAAGCTAACTAAGACAGTTATGATGATTTCAAATTGAAAAAACCCTTTGGTCTCCAAGGTTTTCATGAAAAAATTCAGCGCTTCAAGGGTTAACCCTTACATGCAGACCAAATGTTTTTTTCCTATTGAAGTCATCATAAATATCTTAGTTAGCTTTTTCCGCTTCATTTGAATACCTATGTTATGGGTCCACGGCCATTATAAATATGTTTACTCTTACAGTGCGTGATCGACTTTAGACGTCAGATTCTGACGTCTAAAGTCGATCTCCACGCTGTATAGATTAATCCTCTGTTGACTGTTTTTATAATTCGTGCAAATTAAAAATTGCTAACTGTCATTTGAAGCACATATGGAGTTGAATTGGGGGTCTCCTTGAGATGCCTCATGTACATTTCTGCGCCCATGAATCGAATGAGAAATGACGGCGCACTACACTATATTTTTTCTAATGTTTTTCTGCACCCATGGTTTTTTTACACAAGAGATTCATTATGTACAAAAATATAGTATTGCTTTGCATCATTATGCTATCTTTTTAATGGCTGCCCTATGTTTTGACAAAATATTGAAACTGTCTTAAAACTTTTAACTGTATCAGCTAGATTGTTGATTTTGGTATCTTTTTATCTTTTGATCTATGACATATTATCCGATCTTTTGTAATAAAAACTAGCGATGATAACATGACAGGTGAAATCGTGGTCTTCGAATATCTGAATGCCATTTTTTACAACGAATCGCACTAATTATATAATCCTTTGAAGATTGTGAAATAATTATTTTTAAAAATATCTAAATGTATACAATGTACATAGTTATATAATATATTTACTAATAATAGAGGATGCTTTAGTTTTTGGTGGATATTTATGCATCGTTCGGGATGCATTTTAACTGCCGTGCAAAGCCAAAAGGCAGTAAGCAGATACTGCCTTTTAGCTTTGCAGAGCAGTGTATACGTCCCAGCAAACACGAGACATTCACCCATGCTGTTTCAATGTTGGCCCGCCGTCTTCGACGCTGGTCCAACATTGAAACAGCATTGAGTGAATGCCCCGTGTTTGCAGTGTAGCCTATATATGTATCGTGGTTGTCATTCTCAGTATTAGTGTTGCCTCAGTCAAAGCAAATTACACGACGGATCACAACTCAAACACGGGTTTGACTACAATGACATTTTATTGAACCTTATCAAATATTATGTAATACAATATAAAATGTATCAACTGTTACATAAGGATAATATTACATAATTGAGAGCAGCCAAGAGCTGCGAGCGGCCTCCATAGGCCTAATTAATAATTCTGAGCATTGTAACTGTAACAAATACCTGCATAGTATGGTTTGTATAATTTGGTATTTAATGTAATATCTTATTTATTACAGATCAAATTAGGAAGTGGGCGGGTTGGTCAATTTGTAAGCTCACCTCAGGACACAAGTTAGACTGAGAATGACTGTGTACGGAGGTTGCAGCCCAGGTCATCCTGGAAGGAGGGGGGGGGGGTTCGATCCCGGCTGAGCCGTACCCACCGACCAATGAGTTGTCACACAGGAAGGGTGCATTCCTGGCTAACCCCAGGTTGACCTATCCCCGCGGGGTACAGAGAAACCACCCCTCCTCCTCACAACAACGGTGACATACATAAGAAAGACCCATCCGCACTATATACCCCGGCAGGCCGGGCCTCTCGCCCATCGTCGTCCCAATGCCGGCCCAGCGTCGAGTAAGATGAGCCAACACTGCCACGGCAATGGGCCGACGACCCGGCCGCCTGGCATACAATGTACGGCTGCAGAATTCCGAGTTTATGATCCTGTATAATTACCCGAAATTACATTCAGTAATTTCAGCACCAGGATGGAGGGTTCGGTTTCGCTTTGTATAGCGAAAACACATTTAGTTTTTACTGATTTTATCAGGCGTATTATGTTGCCAACTGAAAATTCAAATTGAATGCATCAATGATTCAGCGATAGATATCTTGTATATCAAAACAAATTCTTATGTCAGAACTGATATAATCATGTGTGCCTTATCTGATTATTTCTCATATATCGTTTCGTTTCATTCAAGTAAACAACAAATGTATTAAAATACATCTCAAATTAATAAGGTATAAAAATGAAGCAAAGAGCTAAACTACTACTATATCATGTATATTAATCTGTTAATGGTCATTATATAATTTAAGCTTGAGTAATATTGTGACTGTGTTATCTCTATCTAAATCAATCATGTATACATATACAACGTTTAAAAAATAAGTAATTCATATAATTTTGAATATTCTCAACAGAGGTATATTAACCCTTTGTCTGCTGATCACGACAATGGTAGTTTTTGGACTATTTTATTAGCAGATTAAGTCATTGTAATATTGGTAATAAAATGACTTTTTAAACATAGAGAATTGTGAATGTTTGGTCTCAAATTATACACATTTGAGTAATTTTCAAGCACTTGAGATTGTGTATCGCGGTAGCGAGACACAATGATCTCAAGTAGTCGAAAATTTAAATTAAATAACTCAGCAGGATAAGGGTTAACCCTGTAATCGCAAAGTGCGACTTTAATCTGTTTTATTAGCCGATTAAATTGGATAACTTGGAGGGTATAGGGTTAAACTGATAAAAGAAATTATGATTTAGTGTGTAATTTGAATTTCCCAAATATCCTGAATATGGGTCTGTTAAGACTACGACGCTAAAATATTGTTGTATAAGCCATGTGGACCAAAGGAATGTCCCAATTTGAAATCCTCATTAATGTCTTAGTTAGCCCTTTCCGCTTCATCGTGTTTATTTGAATAGCTATGTCGTGGGTCTACGGATATTATACATTTTATTTTTCAGTCAGAATTTGACGTCTACAGACGTCAGACTGTGACGTTTGACCCTTTACCGCCAAATTGTTCAATCTAAATTTTTACCCACTTGAAGTTGTGTCTCGCTGACGCGATCCACAACTTCAAGTGAGTGAAAATTAATCAGATTTTTTTTTTTTGTATAAACATATTTTATTAAGCAATTGAAACATTTACAAAATAGTAATACGAGGTTTCGTTCGCTGAGTGGTGACATGATGACTGGTTTCGTGCAGGCTGCTGTAGTTGGTGCGGGGGTGGAGGGGGCGCAGCGCTCCGTCTTGTGATTAAAGTCAGTGTAGATCCATTTAAGTGGAAGTCAGGGCAAGAAAAATTGTACTGTGATAGTATGAAACAGTTATAACTGGTTCGCTGAAGACAATGTGGCGTTTAGAACTTAAATATGACAGCAGCGAGTCCATTAACTGAGCATTGCGATAGGTTGCATACGCAGGTAGTAGACAAGATGCTGTCATATGAACAATGTTAAGTATAAGGTAAAGGTATATAGCAAAAAACACTTGGAATACACGCTGCTGGCATATACACAGCGCAGCGTAAAATATGATAACTTTTAGGGAGCAGCTCGGACATGAAATTACACTAGCATCATGGCCAGCGTCCCGGTGCTGCAGCAGGCTGCAGACTAAGGTGGTATCCATGCAAGAGCAACTCGAAAATAGTCAAATGTATGCCTGCATATCCACCACCCCGATGATTGCAGCACGCTGCAGACCCAGATACTAGACATGATGCTGTCATATGAACAACATAATATAAGAGTGTAACGTACTAAAATGCAACTAGAAAATGAATATGCTTGCACCATGTCCAGCAACACCATGTTGCAGCGGACTGCAGACCGAGATACCAGACATGCTGCTGTCTAAATAATAAGAAAATATTATAAGCACAGCAAGACAATGGATTGTCATTACCAAATAAATTGTTAGTGCATTTGTTGCGCAACAGAATGTTTAATTATGAAAAATTAATCAGATTTGACGAAATGGAGGGCATCTGTTTTCAAATATTGCTCATTGCTGTCACATTTTATATTTAACATGTTTAAAAGGTGGTACTCAATGTGCTAATAACAAACGAGAACCCGAATAATGCGGGTTAAGTTCGGTTCCTGTGCTGAAAGGGTTAAGATTGATTGAATGACACATGAATGAACAGTGATGAGCGTGACAAAATGTAAAATCCGCCTAAAAATATGCGGTAATTCGCTACACCTGTCATTCCTATCCCTCATCACCATATAATTATGATTTAAGATATTGATTCAATGCTGGTAGCAATACGGTACTTTCCAATCAGTTTATGTCTTTTTTTGCCTGATCTGTATGTCATATCGTTTGCACAAGTGAAAAGCCCTTTAAGCCCTCACAATGCATTAGAGCATCATATTGCTTCCCTGAAAACAGATTTAATTTTCCTACAACAAAGGGCTTCAGAATGAAAATTTCCACTAAACTGGCTTACCAATACATTGCAATTTTTTTTTTTCAACCACTTTAAATCATCTTCATCCACTACAAGTCGAGAATTGCGACAGCAATTCGCGGCTTGTATTGGATTGGATGAAGATGACAATGTTAAATTCAGGCTTGAAAGGACGAATGTACGTGAACGAAACAACACTTTCTCACACCAAAACTATCCACTGTAAGTTACAAAATGGCTAGATAATAAATAAAGCACCAATTGAATAGCAGCTGTACTTCTTGTACCCCGTCCCTAATATTAACCCTTAGAGCACTGATGTCGACTACAGTTGACATTCTGTGTTTTTGATAGCACCCGCATAACCAGTTGTTAAAAATACAAGACTACATAAGTCCAGGAGCTCCCGCTCCGAATTAGAGTTTGATTTAAGCAATTTTGTGTAGGGTTATTAATGTAGTCCTAGGCTAGGTCAAAAATCAAGACGCAAGACAACTAGGTCTAAGAGGCTCAGTCTAAGAGTAAGATAAGAACTAGACAGTCTTTCAGAGATTGCAATCCTCCATTGAAATCAATGATCCTAATCAGTATCCCAGTAATGGTCTACCTATCTGGCACGGTTTACCCGATATCATGCCAATCGAGGTAAATAATAGCTGATTTACGGTCATTTTGAATTCGATATAGACTAGTTAAAAAATTTCAGGGTGCATCCTCCCCCGAACCATCACATTTTGTTTTATAGTAATTATTTGTTTTATAGTAATGGTCCAGCAATCTAGCACCGTTTACCTGATATCAGGCCTATCGAGGTAAATAATGCCGATTGCTGGCCATTTTGAATTCGATAAGAGGTAAAAATTTCTAGGGTGCATCCTCCCCTGAAAAATCACATTTTGTTTTATAGTAATAGTCTAGCCATCTAGCACGGTTTACCAAATATCGGAGATGGGAAATTGCATAATGGCCGATAAGCGGCCATTTTGAATTTGATCGAGTCGATTTTTTTCAAAATGCATCCTCTCCTGAAACCTTACAATTTGTTTTATAGTAATGGTGTAGCTATCTTGAGCGGTTTTCATGATATTCCGTAAAATATTTCATTCGGATTTACCGATGTCATAAATTAGGTCAAAGTGCTGGGTCAACTTCAAGGTCAAGGTCCAAAAACCTGAAAAGGCACAGCTAGGGACCTCAGAGAACATGTATGTGCAATATGACTGTAATCGACCCAGTACTTTTCGAGATCTGCCTCGAAACGAAGTGTGCATCAAAACGTCTAAATAGGTCATAGTTCTGAACCAAAAGTAGGTCAAAGTTCATATACACCAAAAGGCACAACTAGACCCCCTAGAGGTGTTGTGTGTAAAATTTGAAGACAATCGGACTAGTACGTTCAGAGATATGCTCCGGAAACGAAATGTTCACGGACGGCCCAACGGCCCAACGCCGTAGCATCATATTTTGTCCTCTGCGACCTTGCGTATTGAATTCAGATTGAAAATATTTTAACCTGCCCATTATCCACCTGGAAGTAACTCACATACCAAAAAGTGTTATCCTAGCTTATTTTCTTACAAAGTTATAGGCAAAAGAAGAAAACGGAAGCAGAATCCATAGCTCCCTCCGTCTCACCTACGGTGACGGCGGGAGCTAAAAATACTCTTTCAATCTTAAAACACTGATATATGTTGGGACTTAAATTTCACAAATAACGCAAATTTTCAGTCACTTGAAGTTGTGGATCGCGGTAGCGAGTCACAGCTTCAAGTGGCTGAAAATTTAAATTTCGTTAAATTTTCGTTGCTCAGTGCTCTAAAGGTTAATATAAATTTTTTTCATGGGTCGCGATCCCCCGCAGCTCCTTCAAATTCAAAGCTGACGGGTTTTCCATAATTAGTCGGGGGGCTGAATGGTGTATTTGTTTAACAACGGGAGACAACGCAGCCTTTTATTGTAAGCACCATACACTCCCTAATATTAAACCGATTGCTCTGAAAAATTATATGTGTCCAACTCTCCCACAGGTCGGCCAAGCTCGATGATGAGGATTTTTCCGTAATAATTGGGGTCACCACATTTTCATGGTGTTGGGGGGGGGGGGGGATAAGAGGGGATTGGGACATTTTAATGCTTACTCTTGCAATCTCTGACAAGTTCGAACATGTTATATATTTTTGAGGGGGGTAAGACATTGTTATTGCAGGAACCATGGAGTTAACGCAGTGGAGCTCGCGTACTCAACCCCCCCCCCCCCCCCCCCGCGCAGTGAAGGATCAATTTTACTTTCATCATGTTCATGGTGGTAAACAAGCAAACACAAAACATTTGTGTAACACTTATACAACGCTGGCCCCACGTCTTCGACGTTGGTCCAACATTGCATAAATGTTATTTAAATGTTTTGTGTGTGCTGGGAAGATACCATTTTTAAGCATCCTCGACGAATATCGGGATGCTTATAGTGTTAAGCATTATTCCGTCTCTGCTGCCGCCGTCCCCGCCGCCGGGCGTATCCTCAATTTAGCTCTAACTAAAAAATTAACTGATAAATTTTGTTTAATTTTCACGTTTATGACTTATGTGACAGGGCAATTCTTCCCATATATTTTTTTGGCACCGAGCCAAAAACCGTCATTTTGCAAGATGACTGACCAAAAAGCTTGTGGGCACGATAACTTATGAACCGTTGGTTGGATTGCTTTCAAATTTGGTGGGGTTATTCTCTAGGTATTTCTGATGATCTGATTAACTTTTGGGATGAATCCATTAAAAAAATGGCTGCCGCAGGCATTTAAAAAAAATTGACAAGGTGGGGGTCATTTAAAAAAAATAATTTAATTTATTTTTATATTGGAGTAGTCTCTCTAAGTTTAGATTTTTTGGGGGGCATTTTTGACGGGTTGGGGGGTAATTTTTTTTTGTAATCAATTATTTTTTCCACACATTTATTTTCTACATAATTCGATCCCTAGCAGTCAGAGTGTCGTATGTACCAGTCATTTCAGTTGCACAAATGACACTCTGGCTGCCAAGGGGCGAATTATGACTTATGCGACTGGGATATATTTTCTTTCGGCACCAAGCCATAAACGGCCATTTTCAAGATGGCCACCCTAAAAGCTTGTGGGTACAATAACTTATGAACCGTTGGTTGGATTGCAGTCATATTTGATACGATGGTTCTCTAGATATTTCTGATGATCTGATTAACTTTGGGATGGATCCAGTAAAAACCAAATGGCTGCTGCAGCTATTTAAACAATTATTAGGGGGGGGGGGTCATTATTTTCTCATTAGTTTTCTTAAATTATATACTGGGGTGGTCATGGACTGACCTGGAAGTATCTACATTCCGTCATATCAGCAGTGTCACCTGTCCATGTGTAGACACTGCTAACCTTCGTATATGGCTTGGATAATAATGCAGTGGTCAAAAACCAGGTCAGTGGGAATTCCCCTCCTACCAATCCCATGCTGGTCACTGAGTGGACCTGGCAACCTGCAACACCTGGAGTTGGCCAGCTGCCATTATCCACAGGAGACCCTAGACCTCTCAAGTCCTTTAGCTGAGTGAGAGGGCCGGTTTAGAGTCTAAGATATAGGCCTATCTAACGGGATGCTTTTATTATGTTTTCGTGCCGAAAACAGTCACTTGATAATAATTGTGAGATGTGGTGTGTTTTCAGGTTGATCATCGAGGAGATATTGAGGATGCAGGCCATCAGACCCCCGTCTGACGTGGACATGAGCACAGAACCCTGTCTGTTCACTAAGCTCCGCAGCTTCCTCAACACCTCACCAGACTACTTCCCCGATCAGAAAAAACAACAAATGTACGCCTACATCTCATTATCTTATAAACATGATAAGTCACGATTACTTATCTTTTTGGGCATCTAAAGAGGTCCCGAGGGTTTGTTATGTTAGCTCGGAACATTTATACAATGTTGACCGACGTTGTATAAATGTTATACAAATGTTTTGTGTTTGGTAGACATGACTATAGTCGTTTTTAATCAATTTTATTAGGTGATTCAACCACTGTTATTGGGAAAGAAATGACTGTTTAAGATTTGTAAAAGTTAGACCCCTCCTGGCTGGCTGAAAACAGCCAAAGAGCATTATTTCTCATTTAATTCATCTAGTTTCAGATGCTGTTATTGCCCTCCACATTTCAAGTAGTAGGGACGGATCTACTTCAGAGATTAATTTGTGGCATTGACCTTGGTCATGGCCAGCTTAACGGCAGTTTATCACTCGAGCTCCAGTATATGTGTGCTTACAAGTCGGAATAACTATAATATTTGATATGCGCAATAACCTTTGAACTCATTTGATTAGCATGATTAATGATGATTCCCATGAACTTGGGGTAAATATAATATGATATGGATCAAACTCGAACATGAGTGAATCGTCCAATTTTCATGCTCAACGTCACATCATTATGTTCGTCGCTCAAACTTGTTGTGTGGGCAAATTCGCGACATTGCTTAATCACTAATAATTAGTTGACTTGAAACTTCATGTCTGTTTTTGGGATCGCCGATTTAAAGTGTGCATCGCTTACATTCAATCTTACACGAATGTGATTTGTCATGTCGGGATCAAAAACAGTGTTTATAATCTTTCCCTCCGCTGAGATATTTCCCGTGGACTTCAGTGTTCTACTATACTATGTTCTAAGAGATCGTGAATGAAGCCTACTGCCGTGCAAAGCCAAAAGGCGGTATCTGCTTGGTTGTAAAGTAAGCAGATACTGCCTTTTGGCTTTGCACGGCCGTATATTATGGCTCTTGTTTCGCATAAATAACCGTAAATGCCTTATTCCAAGGCTTTGCCCGCACCCTTTAGTTGCAAGATTATTAATCATAGGAAATATTTTTATTGGACACTAGATTTTATTCAAATGTCACCTACGAGGGCCGGGACCTTGATGTGGTGAGTAACGCCACATGCCTGTCACGCCGGAGCTCCTCATCGGCTCTGGTATTCAGGTTTCGAAGAAACAAAACCTTTCTTCTCCACCCATTCCTAAGACTTCAGTGTTATGGTTATAGAAAACCTCCTTGACGAAATGAAATGGATGGGGTTTTAGGCCACCTTTGTGCTCATATAGACTAAACTGGGCCAGGAGAGCCTCCTGGGGATGGTGAGATAAATGCCCTCCAGACACAGGATTCGAAATTAGAGCCCTGGCAGTCTGAGACGAGCCTGCTACCTTTCGGTCACGGAGGCTCCAACAATATTGATTCTTCACGAGTGAGCAGAGAAGAAACATTTTGTTTCTTTGAAACTTTAAGGCCAAAGTGGGGTTCGAACCCGCGATCTCCGACTTTCCAAGCAGGCATATTTAACCACTGCACCAGGGCTCCGACCCTCCGTGACGAGAGGTATCGTACTAATTTATAATCGGGTTCTGGTTGACAGTGTCAGCTGATCATTCACACCCATCACCACGGTGCTCACCTGGCATGTATGTACACAATAGTGGCTTAACCCTTAGAGCACTGACGTCGACTGCAGTAGACATTATGTGTTTTTATTAGCACATGTATAACCCCTGATAACGAGCAGCTCAAATTAAAATCAGCCTTCTATCTTGAAACAGTGATATATATTGGGACTTAAATTTCACAAATAACGTAAATTTTCTGTCACTTGAAGTTGTGTATCGCGGTAGCGAGACACAACTTCAAGTGACTGAAAATTTAAATTGAATAGACCAGTGTTCTAAGGGCTAAAGCCACAAGTCTTCATTCCAGTTATCCTAGTTGTATAGCGTATAGGCCTAGTATATTTCATATGTCGTGACATAGGCATTAACCCTTCAAGCGCTTAGTACGACAATAATCATTTTTAATCCGTTGTATTAGCCGATCAAATCACTGCTATGTGGAATTAAATGAGTGTTTAAACATCAATTTGTAAATTTGTATTTGTAAATACTTGGCATCAAATTAAACAAATAAGAGTAATATTCACCCACTTGAAGTTGTGGGTCGCGGCAGCGGGACACAACTTCAAAATTGGAGGATATTTAAAATATATAACCTGGGAATATAGAACGAAATTATATTTAACTTGATAAAACTTAAGATGCAGACCCTCTGTCTATATCAGGATCATGTGAGAATAAGATCCAGTTGGTATTACAACCCCTCAGTCCCATTAAGATATTGTATAATTTACATGATGGGTTATAACATTATAACCCCTGACGTTTGTGACAGATACGAGAAGAATGTTCGCTGTAAGACCGAGCTGATTCAGGAGGCAGAGATGCTGCAGAGAGAGCTGAGCGACGTGACAGACTCGCCCTCCGTGTTCTGCCATAACGACCTGCTGCTCAAAAATATAGTCTACAACACAAGCAAAGGTGAAGGAGTGAAGTCAAGCGAAAGGACCGGCTGTTAACCTTAAGTGTTGCTGAGTTGTTTACTACCTTTTATCGTTCATTTGAAGCTGGAATTGCTGACGCAATTTCCAGCTTCAAATGGCGAAAACTGATTATGGAAAGTAGACCCTAATATATTTATCTCACTAATTCAACATCCAGCATTATTTTTGTCCCAATTTCAGTGGTATGTGGTTTGGAAACATATTTGAAAAGTTTATAATACGGTTTCAAAAAAGATAAGAGACATCTGAAATTTGTAAAAAATATATATATGGTTTAAACAGTACAATTATGTATATGGGCCTAACTGTAACAGTACGAAGACGAGGAGGGTAAACCCATATTTTTTGTGGCGCCAGTTGTTACATTAAGCCATTGTTACTTTCATTGCAGAGAGGACAACATTTATTGACTTCGAATATGGTGCTTTCAACTACGAAGCTTACGAAATTGCAAATCACTTTTGTGAATATGCAGGTAAATATTTAGGTCATGTATCCAGTGGTAAATTTTCGATATCATAGCGATTAATCAGCTACGTGCGTAGATATTATTTTTCTTTCGTAAATGTTGATCATAGATCTATGTCTATCGGCGCGGCGAAAAAAATCTATCATAAAATCTGTCAAAAAACATCGCCTTGAAAAGCTATTTCAATTGAAAAGGATCTTATTTGCTGATCTATCTATGCAGGGGTTGATGTGGTAGACTACGCCCTGTACCCCGATAAAGACTATCAGATGGAATGGCTGAGGACTTTCTTGGAGCTACGTAACAAGCGTGACGGCAAGCCAACAGAACCTGTCACTGATGCACAAGTGGAAAAACTCTACGTACAAACCAATAAATTCGCTCTGGTGAGTTTATAACCAGTTTTTTAATATTTTATTTGTAGCTGGAATTGCTGACGCAATTCCAGCTACAAATAAAATTTAAAAACAGCTACCTATTTAAACATTTTAATCATACATTTGGTATTATTAATTTCAAGTGCTATGCTGACGTTATAACAAATGTGCACGAGGCGAGGGTTAACCCTTATAGCGCTGTAATATTTGTATATAGCCCCAGAGAACAAAAGGATTTTACAATTTGAAATGATCATAAATGTCTTAATTGGCTCCTCCCGCTTCATTTGAATACCTATGTTATGTGTTTACGGCCATTATTATTTTTTCTATGCGGTGATCGACTTTAGACCTCAGAGTCTACGTATGTATCGACAAACGGAATATTTGGTGAAAACCCCCTCTCCCGTGCCAGCCATCTCTGTGAACTGCACAAAACACATCACGCGCGTCAATGATAGCAATATTCTTCAGCATTGTTCAAGCAAAGCCCAGGTCCATTGAACCTTAAACTGCCATTATGCTGTGATTGTATTGTGTTGTGTGATATGAGAGATGAATATTTGCTTTGTTCGCAAAAAAATGATTATTTCTTTATCGTCGAATATTATCTGGCTCAAAGTTTTAGCTACATGTAGATTACATTCCACGATAAATAAAGTAAGATTAATAATTGGGTGGTCTGCTAAAACTGATCTGTCTCGCAATCTTCATCTTTTGCAGGTTGCCAATTTCTTCTGGGCAGTCTGGGCATTAATACAGGCGAGATATTCCTTGATCGATTTTGATTATCTCGAGTAAGTACCTAAAATAAAGATGTAATTTAGTTTGGTTTATTCTTGTACCATGCTAATATGCAATAATAATTATATAAAAGTACTCCCAGAGAAGAACCACTTTGTCACCTTGGATATGAAAGGGCGTTTCTGCCAAGTTGTAAAGTGGTAGATGCACCCTTTCAACAGAACTTTTATTTTTTTTTAATAATGCACAATATTTTTTCTCAATTTTTTATGAAAAGGTATTATGATTATTATATGATCAGCCTACTATTATTATATGATATGCCTACTATTAAAAGAAATAAAACTGTTCAATTTTCTATGATTTATTATCTCTTCAGCATGTTTGGAATAAATTGTGTTAACGATGCAGTAGCTATGTATTTATCAAATTTTAGTTGAAAACTAGTTAAAGCTTCTCTGTTTTGATTTCAGCTATGCGCTCATTCGATTCGGTGAATATTATCGACGCAAAGAACAGTTTCTGGCTTTGAAAGTCCCATCATGATAGTGTGCACGTTGTATGTGCCTTTTGCTTGAATCTTGCTTAATCACACATGTAATTTAGCTCTTTTTATGACGCACGTCACATAACATTAACTACGTGTCACACTACATGTAAGTAGTGTATTTTGTATCAATTACTGTTTAGATGAAATCTTACACCCCGTGAATTAAGGTCATTCTTGAGGTTCCATTGGATATGCTAGTCTACACTACGGTATTTTATAAATCATATAATTTCATTTAGCCTGGGGTGTGGATTGCGACAGCAATTCATACCCCGGGCTGAATGAAATTATATCTCCTACCCAGGCATTATTCAGTGTTAGCGGTTATTTATTTATTGCGACAAAATGATGACTGGCTTTTACTTAAAGAATGTCATAATGCACTATAAATGTCAACAATCTGTCTATGTAATCACGGAACAGGGGGCAATTAATATTTTTAAAATATTTTCCTGTCCAGTTTGAGATTTGGCACATTACATCAACCAAGAATCAACATCTTCTGTGTGTTTTTCATGTTGTGATATTATGATGTACCCTGCATTAATTTGAGCAAACTAACATGTGTGTCGTTCATTCAAAATCTCATATGAAATATGTACGTCGTTTGTAACATTTATTTGAGGAAAATAATATGTGGGTCTTCATTCGAGATATCACATGTGAAATGTGCGCATCCTTTGTCACAATAATTTGAGCGAAAGAGCATGTGGGTCGTTTATTTGGGATCTCAATTGGAAAGGTGCACATCGCTTGTTGTGTGTTTACAGGAAACTGTTTTTAAAACCATCCACTATCTCGCCATTCACTATTACAAATAGGTAGAAACAAGATAGAGCTAATAAATACCTAATGCTTAAAGCATATGTTTTAGCTGCATGTCGTCATTTTAACCAAAATACTCATTTTTGACATAATTCCCATTGGCATTGAAAATGTCGTTCTTGGGTAATCAGTTGTAATAATGTTGACTATTATGTTCGCTTGTTGTTGATTTGTGTCATCACAATTGTATAAGATCTAAGACTATACCTTGGGCATTTTTTATTTTAGCTTACTTATTGAATTGATATCCTGGAAACTTGGATCATACCCAGTAAACACAACATGTGTATAACATTTATACAAAGGTTATCCGAAATGTTATGTAAATATTTTGTGTTTGTTTGAGCTTGAGGATAATCTTTCTGCTTTCTGAAATGTGTCAAAAACATTGTCAACTTATGTCTTTTAACCGTTTGACTTCCAGGCCGGAGTGCATGCCAGGATCCAGATATACTGGTGTAGGAGTTCTATTTTTCGTCATTTAAAGCTGGAATTGCTAACGCAATTTCCAGCTTCAAATGACGAAAAATACATAAATGTAGTATATATTTGACGAAAATTTGTGTCATTTTATGGTTACGTTCATTGACGAATGACGACGGAAATTTCCGTCATGTATGGTAGTGAAAAGGTTAATGACTTTGACACCAACACCAGTGCTGAACTATCGATAATAGTAATAATACTGCTCTAAAGCCTGATGGCAGTATTCACTTACTTGTAAGCATAATTTTTTTTTTTAAATCACCTGGTTGTCACAACAAGCCGCAACTCCAACTAGATAAAAAAAAAATTATACATAGGCCCATACATATATATATTACAATTTAAATGAAACATTCTGCCGTCGTGGACAGACTGTAAAATGTTGTTTCCATTTGTTTTCATATTGATATTGCAAAGTCTCCTAAGGTGATGTTCTTTTTTTATCGAGTTGAAATGTTATCGTTCCCCATATTCACAACTGTTGTTTTTAATCGAAATGCGGGATTTATTATAGAAATATCCCAGTATTTTGACTGAATGTAATGTCGGCGACAGCATGCCCCTGTTTGTAAGAATAATATTGAGAAGGGGATACAAATATTCGCTTCTCATTTAACTATCCAACAGGTTTACTTTCAGGTTTACTTTGTACAGTAATCTTTTTAACCTTTAAAACATTAATCATTGTCACAGTAATCATTTAACTGAATTAATTTTGTAGAAAGCATGATTCATAGAGACCAAGGGCTTTTTCAAATTGAAATCATCATAAATGTCTTAGTTAGCCCTTTCTGCTTCATTTGAATACCTGTGTTGTGGGTCTACGACCATTATAAAAAAAATTTACTCTTACAGTGTTGGGATCGACTTTAGACGTCAGAATCTGACGTCTACGGACGTCAGATTCTGACGACTAAAGTCGGTCCCCGAGCTGTAGGGGTTAATTATTACATGTATTTGTACAGGCTGAATGAATATGTTAGTATGCAATTAATTATCAAAATAGTATATATATATATATATATATATATATCTATATATATATATATAATAGCTATTAATTTACTGACAAGAACTGTGTTTAAAAATACCTCTGCACGTCTATGATGTTTAAATATGCAAGACTCGTCATTCATTTTATAATAATTTTCAGTACTATATAACCATGATAACGTTCACGTTACTTTGTTAATAAGATATTTTTGTTATCGTGTGATGTGATTACAATTTCTCACATATATTGTTGCGAATCTGAAACGTTCAATAAAAGAGTTCTTAAAGATATTCTGCTTTTTTTTTACTTCTCAACTGCTGTTGTTGCAATCATACAAATAAGTGGTGTTTTATCTGTATGAGATTTTGCACCAATGAATTGAAAAAAATCGTAGGCCTACGCATCTGCTAATTTACCACTGGTAGCCAATGCTATATAATCTTAATTATAAACGTGAATAAAGCCAGTGTTTATTTGAACACGCCTATTTATTGATGCTTGTATACATATTACGAGTTTTTTTTTTTGTATTTTGCCAGTTTATTATAGACAATTTTTAGAAATTAATACAAAATACATCCGTGCACTACAAGAAATAACACATCAAATCATTATCATGGTCGAGTAGTAATAATCACCCTTTTCCAGTATCTTCTGTAAACTGATGCCACACATGGGCCCGTATTCTGGTACAAGTCATCTCGAAAAATCCGAAGCCTACGATAATTATATGGAAACTTGTACGAGAATACGGGCCCAGAATTGCGATTGTTATATAAGTCTCTCTTTTACTTTCGCAGTGCGGATATCGACTTTAGTCAGGCGCGTAGCCAGCCGTACGCCAGTACGCACGTGCGTACACATTAAAGGGCGAGTAAAAAAAGTATGACCCTATCAAAAAAAGAAGCAACAAGTTAGCAGACTAGAGACTACATGTATGCGTACTTAGCAGTCCAAATAACGACTTTTATTCTTTGTGATGTTGCGTAAAACGCCGGAAAAGTAGGATACAATTGCAATAGGCCTAAATGTTTCTCTTTTCAATGACAGTCGCAAATTCACGACATGTATGACTATAGTGCCGCTAAACTGGCCGTGGACGAGCCCACACCGCGATGATGTGGAGCCGTGAATTACTACATTCGTTTTAGCCGGGAAAATCAGCTTATTTCAATCGGGCAGTCAATGAGATCGATATTCACCCCAAGGTGGAAAATGCAAATAACATTTTACTGTTTTGTTAGCTCCCGCCGTCACCGTAGGTGAGACGAAGGGAGCTATGGATTCTACCTCCGTTTTTTTTTCTCTTCTTTTGCCTATAACTTTGTAAGAAAATAAGCTAGGATAACAATTTTTGGTATGTGGGTTACTTCCAGGTGGCTAATGGACAGGTTAAAATATTTTTTATCTGAATTCATTACGCAAGGTTGCAGAGGAGAAAATGATGATGTGACGGCGTTGGGCCGTCCGTAAACAATTCGTTTCCGGAGCATATCTCTGAAAGTACTTGTCCGATTGTCTTCAAATTTTACACACAACACCACTAGGGGGTCTTGTTGTGCCTTTTGGGGTATTTGAACTTTGACCTACTTCTGGTTCAGAATTATGACCTATTTAGACGTTTTGACGCGCACTTCGTTTCCGGAGCAGATCTCGAAAAGTACTGGGCCGATGACAGTCATATTGCACATACATGTTCTCTAAGGTCCCTAGTTGTGCCTTTTCAGGTTTTTGGACCTTGACCTTGAAGTTGACCCAGCACTTTGACCTAATTTATAACATCGGTAAATCCGACTGAAAAATTTTGCGGAATATCATGAAAACCGCTCAAGATAGCTACACCATTACTATAAAACAAATTGTGAGGTTTCAGGAGAGGATGCATCTTGAAAAATTTCAAGTCGATAAAATTAAAAATGGCCGCCTATCGGCCATTATTCACCTCGACAGGCCTGATAATGCGGAATATCATGAAAACCGCTCAAGATAGCTACACCATTAATATCAAATAAATTGTAAGGTTTCAGGAGAGGATGCATCTTGAAAAATTTGAAGTTGATAAAATTCAAAATGGCCGCCTATCAGCCATTATTCACCTCGACAGGCCTGATATTGTGGAATATCATGAAAACCGCTCAAGATATCTACACCATTACTATAAAACAAATTGTAAGGCTTCAGGAGAGGATGCATTTTGAAAAAATTAAACTTGTCCAAGTTCAAAATGGCCGCCAATCGGCCAAAATGTGACAAAATGTGACGTTTCGAGAGAGGATGCCTTTTAAAAACTTTCGACTCAATCGAATTCAAAATGGCCGCCTATCGGCCACTATTTACTTTCACATTGCTGATATTTGGTAAACCGTGTTAGATAGCTGGACCATTACTATAAAACAAAATGTGAGATTACAAGAGAGGATGCATCTTGAAAAAAATTGACTCGATCAAATTCAAAATGGACGCCTATCGGCCATTATTCACTTTCACATAGCCGGTTTTTGGTAACCGTACTAGATGGCTAGACCATTACTATAAAACAAAATGTGAGATTTCAGGAGAGGATGCATCTTGAAAAATTTTGACTTGATCAAATTCAAAATGGCCTCCTATCGGCCATTATTCACTTTCACATGGGCGATATTTGGTAAACCGTGCTAGATGGCTAGACCATCACTATAGAATGAAATGTGAGATTTCAGCTGAGGATGCATCTTGGAAAATTTTGACTTGATCAAATTCAAAATGGCCGCCTTTAGGCCATTATTCACTTTCACATGGCCGATATTTGGTAAACCGTGCTAGATAGCTAGATGATTACTATAGAATGAAATGTGAGATTTCAGCTGAGGATGCATCTTGAAAAATTCTGACTCGATCAAATTCAAAATGGCCCCCTATCGGCCATTATTTACTTTCACATGCCCAATATTTTGCAAACTGTGTTAGATGTTAGTCCATTACTATAAAACAAAATTTGAGGTTTCGGGGGAGGATGCACCCTAAGTTTTTAACTAGTTTATATCGAGTTCAAAATGACCGTAAATCAGCTATTAGTTACCTCGATTGGCCTGATATCGGGTAAACCGTGCCAGATAGGTAGACCATTACTGGGATACTGATTAGGATCATTAATTTCAATGGAGGTTTGCAATCTCTGACAGACTGTCTAGTTCTTATCTTACTCTTAGACTGAGCTTCTTAGACCTAGTTGTCTTGCGTCTTGATTTTTGACCTAGCCTAGGACTACATTAAAAACCCTACACAAAATTGCTTAAATCAAATTCTAATTCGTCGCAGGAGCTCCTGGACTTATGTAGTCTTGTTTACAAATGAACTGAGCGTACGATATATACAAAATAAACTTTTATTGACCTGATTAGTCGAGGCAAGTCTTAGATATGAGCGTCCAAAGAAATGTCCCACTTTTTTACCCTTGAGGGGGCACTATAATCTGTGGCAGTTCTGTTTCAGCAACGTTATGGGGCTAACTCTAAACGACCTCTTTTTGTACCTGCACCGTACTCTGTCAAACAAATGGTAGGCTGCACAATGAGATGCATGACACTGGTGACAAGAGTGAAATCCCATGCAGGCATTCAACCAATGTTATTCTATTGTTGGTGCACCGTCTACGACACTGGCCCAACATTTAAACAATATTCTCATGTTTGCTGGGATGATTTATGCCTATCAGAGCTAATCATGTAACCAGGTAACACATTTAAATAATGATCAAATAACGTTTTCGTAAGCTATAGCCTACATGTGTAAGGTTACCTGTTTTGTATACTGTCTGGCAGCTGGCATAGTAGTAAAATTCATGGATATAGATCTGTATGCCTACAAATAATAGTTATTTCATCTTTTAACCCCTCCACACACTCTAGCCTCTAATTATGTACGGCTAAAAAAATTGAGGGCCATTAAATATATATTTACAACATGTCCTTCAGACAATTATTTATTTCATGAAAATTCAATCTCAAAATATTTACTTCAAAAATACTCCACCCCTCCCCCCCCCCCCGTTGCGATTGAATGGTGGCCCCCATATGACCAATCACAGAATGTCCAGCTTAGCTATTATTCGTGCACACAAAGACACTACGTAGCCGACATAGTGGGCGAATTCACGTCTAAGAAAGCAAGGCCATTGGCTTACTTAATATTCAATCCTTAGACCTACTGATCAATAGTATATCTTATAAAAATTTGGTGCGCCCCTCTGTCAGTCAAATGCTGGGTCCGCCATGTCTGTTTTTTTTTTAATATCTATGGATAATCGTATTAAAGCCTACTTGACAGAAAAGAATCAGTAAATTTCAATCTATAATCACTGAGTAAAATGATTCAAGTTATATTAAAACTCAATAGTGAAATTTTACAAAAAATATTATAAAAAAATTTAAAATTTTAAATCAATATCTTTACCGCAAGTACCATCAGATGCCACCATTTGCGATCTTTTTTTTCAAATTTTCCTCGGGGGAGGCCCCCCGGACCCCCCGCCGTGTCCGCTGAGCTGCGCGCAGCGGGTATGGGGGTTCCCCCATAAGATGGCAGCCATGAATTAGGGAAAATCCACTCCTACCCCTAGCATTGTGCGTACACATGTTCATAACCCTGACTACGCCCCTGTTAGTCGTCGGAATCTGACGTCTACAGACGTCAGATTTTGACGACTACAGTCGATCCCCGCATTGTAAGAGTTATTCGCCGACCACGATTATATTCGGGGTTTTTTGTCATTGTTATTATCCAAATAAATACCAGCTTTCAAACACATTAAGACAATAATGAGCATTTTCTAAAAATCTTCGACCTTCATTTTTGCCAAATCTGAAAAAAAATTCACTCCCTTGAAGTTGTGAATCGCGTCAGCGAGACACAGCTAAAAGTGAGAGAATATTCAAATTAAATAACTTGGCGGTTAACCCTTTCACCACGCGGCCTCTCGGTGTACATTGGAGTACGTCAGTTAAATTATATGACGTCATACCATCTCCCACTACCAACAGAGAAGATTCCCAGAACATATGATCATGCATAGACGTTAGACCTTTCAAGCCCAAATTTACTGTTTAATCTTCCTAAAAGTCGAGAATTGATGACGAAGTGTATCGTACACTGTAATATGGAAGTCTATAGACAACATCTATCTGCTCTCCTTCTGCTAGGACACTTGTTCACTCGTATTTATGTTACTGGTAGGCTACATTGTTATCTGGAACAATCGCAAGTCACCTTTTTGAATACTATCCAGATTTCATGATCTTACTTCGCTTATCGCCACATATCATCACGGTTGTTGTCCCGGCTATTTTTATTTGGCCGTCAGGGCCGTTTAGGGACGTTTCCGTTGCCTTCGTCATCAGACGAGGTGGGGCCTTATGGAGGATTGCAAAGATGCTAATTGTCAGCTGACTTTCTCTATGAGGTCGGAAATTTTGTTGTTCCATGGCAACTCCTATTAGGCCTATGTGGTAATAACTTGCTGCTGCATGAGTGAAAATGGCATGAATTAATTACTAATCATGTTAATTGTAAGCAAATTTTTTAATGGTTGTGTTAGCGTCATATATTGCGTGAATAGCTAATTATCATGATTATCTTTTTTGCAAATTATTATTATCCACCATTATTATGTAGGCCTACATTTTTATCTAGGACGACCATGTCACGCATCTATTAATAGCTATATTGCCAGCTAATATTTATTGTACATTCATGAGTAGTTACAATAAAATATTGTAGGCTATGGTAGCCTACTTTAAACCTGTGGCCAGCTCTCAAACATGCATGTGTGGCCAGTGTCTAGGCTATCAGTTGTCTATACATTGCATCATGTGTAGGCCTATGATACACTAGGCTACAGGCTGATTTACACTGGGTCTAAAATTATATATTCAAAATCACCTGCAATCGGCAGGGTACAGTCCGCAAAACTATCAAAAGTGGCCTGATTCTGCGTGGATGGGCAGCTGGTCGTATCGGTTGCGATATCAACACATTAGGTGTACACTGCCGTGCCAAGGCAAAAGGCAGTATCTGCAAAAACTACAAACTGAGTAATTGGCCTTCAAACATTAACGGTCCCTCTTTGATAAATTTAATCAAATTATTAATTGTTATAATATCGTAATTTGTTATTAAAAATGTTCTTTTTCGTGATTTTATTTCAATTATCGAATTTTAATCCGTTAGGCATGCAATGTAGATACTGCCTTTTGCCTTGGGAACGAGAATGGTAAAAATCAATGTTGGCAAAGGCAAATGGCAGTATCTGCATTTTGTATGAAGAAAAAACACAGCTTGTGACACGCAGTGTATATCTTTTATTATTTGTATGTATATATACTGTGAAATACTGTGAAAAGTCAGAAATTGTCGCCTATATTTATTCATTAATAGGCCTACGCCTATAACCAATGACCTAATAACGTGAAGATTTAATGTAATAGTAACAACAGTATTTTTATTCATATCAGCACCCACCATTCTAAGTTCAAATAATTAAAAGCTTTGTGAGTGTCTATTCGCTGGTTATAAGGTCATTTGATGTGTCATTACAATCGAGGTTTACCCAAAATTGGCGTCTATTTTGAGGCATTAGTGGGCACAGCTTAGTGATGATATCATTTTTTTTGGTTGCATGAATACCTCGATTTAACTGTCTCTGAGTCGGTGGCAAGCGCAATGGGAAGTTTTTCTTTAGGAAGTCGAAGGATTTGAAATTGTGTTCACTGTGCATTTTTCTTGTATAACAAACACTTAGAACCTCTTCCGAATTTAACAACAGCTAATTCTGACAAAAATGGGCGTGGCTTGCTGAGCTTTGCCTGGGAGTGCCCACCAACGAAATGTAGAACGTCTGCATTTGCTATCTGGATGACATCCATCTTAGCCGAATTGGAATTTTGAATGGCGCTAGTGTAGTCATCATAGTCGAATACGTTTCCTGATGGCCGATTAGACATTTCTTTTTCAACTCCATGATGAACAGAATCTGCACTCATGAATGTATGGCCTCGCTCGAAGTATTTGAATGTGATATCTTGGGCCTAGATGGAATAGCTGTTGATTAATACAACCATGGTTGTGAAGAGGCACCAGTTTTTATTTTGGGCCGCACAATTATCCAACCAATAAATCACATGTTTTTCATCTCTTTCCTTCTGCAGGACCTTGACGAAACACGATGTTATCTCTTCTTGCTTACGCCCTGCTATTGCTTCATGCCAAGTGACTGCTATATTGTTTTTCTTTTTCTTTTGGCGAGATCGTCCTACAGCTGCAAATGTTTCGTGAAACGCAATAATTCTTTTTGTGAAAAATCTACGCTTCTTACAATAGTATCCTCTAAGTCTTTTTCGGAATCTATTTTATATTCATTTCGGGATTGAATAGCATTTTTCTTGTGGATAATAAAATCTTGGCAAGGGACCGTTTCATTATCATCATTTTCCACTGAATCAATAATGTCAGCTTTTAATTTTTCAAAGTTGACATTGTGGTCATGAGCTAGTATGTTCGTGTCGAATTCTTCGCAAACCTCACATTGTTCTTCGCCCAGCTTGGTGAAGCTTATATTCAGTTCACGTACTGTCTTGCGGTATGTTTCATATGCACACTGGAAATCAGGATGTTTTAGCTTAAAATCTTTGAACATGAATGTGATGTTGATATCACTAGGTAAATATCCTCTGTTTGGAGCATGGGCACGTCGGTAGTGACTAATGGTTGGATGAAATGTTTCAACATGCTGACGAATGGTTTCTCTGTCGATTTTGTTGGAAGCTTCGTGTAAGCCGCGTTTATCCCGGGCAGGTGTAACGGCAGAGACAGACTCTGACTTCATTGCAGTCACTATTGCTTTGTCGTTCTTTGGATGATATCCTGGAGTTGTCAATAAAAATATTTTGCAAACTGTATGGTTGTTGCCACTGCCATCTTTAAGGTAATAGCTATATGTCAATTGGCGTCTGCTTATGTGGCCACCAGTAGTGTTACGGGCAGTAGTTGTTCTTTTTATATTGTGAAAAAGCCATGCATGTGTGGCCAGTGTCTAGGCTATCAGTTGTCTATACATTGCATCATGTGTAGGCCTATGATACACTAGGCTACAGGCTGATTTACACTGGGTCTAAAATTATATATTCAAAATCACCTGCAATCGGCAGGGTACAGTCCGCAAAACTATCAAAAGTGGCCTGATTCTGCGTGGATGGGCAGCTGGTCGTATCGGTTGCGATATCAACACATTAGGTGTACACTGCCGTGCCAAGGCAAAAGGCAGTATCTGCAAAAACTACAAACTGAGTAATTGGCCTTCAAACATTAACGGTCCCTCTTTGATAAATTTAATCAAATTATTAATTGTTATAATATCGTAATTTGTTATTAAAAATGTTCTTTTTCGTGATTTTATTTCAATTATCGAATTTTAATCCGTTAGGCATGCAATGTAGATACTGCCTTTTGCCTTGGGAACGAGAATGGTAAAAATCAATGTTGGCAAAGGCAAATGGCAGTATCTGCATTTTGTATGAAGAAAAAACACAGCTTGTGACACGCAGTGTATATCTTTTATTATTTGTATGTATATATACTGTGAAATACTGTGAAAAGTCAGAAATTGTCGCCTATATTTATTCATTAATAGGCCTACGCCTATAACCAATGACCTAATAACGTGAAGATTTAATGTAATAGTAACAACAGTATTTTTATTCATATCAGCACCCACCATTCTAAGTTCAAATAATTAAAAGCTTTGTGAGTGTCTATTCGCTGGTTATAAGGTCATTTGATGTGTCATTACAATCGAGGTTTACCCAAAATTGGCGTCTATTTTGAGGCATTAGTGGGCACAGCTTAGTGATGATATCATTTTTTTTGGTTGCATGAATACCTCGATTTAACTGTCTCTGAGTCGGTGGCAAGCGCAATGGGAAGTTTTTCTTTAGGAAGTCGAAGGATTTGAAATTGTGTTCACTGTGCATTTTTCTTGTATAACAAACACTTAGAACCTCTTCCGAATTTAACAACAGCTAATTCTGACAAAAATGGGCGTGGCTTGCTGAGCTTTGCCTGGGAGTGCCCACCAACGAAATGTAGAACGTCTGCATTTGCTATCTGGATGACATCCATCTTAGCCGAATTGGAATTTTGAATGGCGCTAGTGTAGTCATCATAGTCGAATACGTTTCCTGATGGCCGATTAGACATTTCTTTTTCAACTCCATGATGAACAGAATCTGCACTCATGAATGTATGGCCTCGCTCGAAGTATTTGAATGTGATATCTTGGGCCTAGATGGAATAGCTGTTGATTAATACAACCATGGTTGTGAAGAGGCACCAGTTTTTATTTTGGGCCGCACAATTATCCAACCAATAAATCACATGTTTTTCATCTCTTTCCTTCTGCAGGACCTTGACGAAACACGATGTTATCTCTTCTTGCTTACGCCCTGCTATTGCTTCATGCCAAGTGACTGCTATATTGTTTTTCTTTTTCTTTTGGCGAGATCGTCCTACAGCTGCAAATGTTTCGTGAAACGCAATAATTCTTTTTGTGAAAAATCTACGCTTCTTACAATAGTATCCTCTAAGTCTTTTTCGGAATCTATTTTATATTCATTTCGGGATTGAATAGCATTTTTCTTGTGGATAATAAAATCTTGGCAAGGGACCGTTTCATTATCATCATTTTCCACTGAATCAATAATGTCAGCTTTTAATTTTTCAAAGTTGACATTGTGGTCATGAGCTAGTATGTTCGTGTCGAATTCTTCGCAAACCTCACATTGTTCTTCGCCCAGCTTGGTGAAGCTTATATTCAGTTCACGTACTGTCTTGCGGTATGTTTCATATGCACACTGGAAATCAGGATGTTTTAGCTTAAAATCTTTGAACATGAATGTGATGTTGATATCACTAGGTAAATATCCTCTGTTTGGAGCATGGGCACGTCGGTAGTGACTAATGGTTGGATGAAATGTTTCAACATGCTGACGAATGGTTTCTCTGTCGATTTTGTTGGAAGCTTCGTGTAAGCCGCGTTTATCCCGGGCAGGTGTAACGGCAGAGACAGACTCTGACTTCATTGCAGTCACTATTGCTTTGTCGTTCTTTGGATGATATCCTGGAGTTGTCAATAAAAATATTTTGCAAACTGTATGGTTGTTGCCACTGCCATCTTTAAGGTAATAGCTATATGTCAATTGGCGTCTGCTTATGTGGCCACCAGTAGTGTTACGGGCAGTAGTTGTTCTTTTTATATTGTGAAAAAGCCATGCTTTCCTTTCGTTATATCTCAGCTTCCAAAACCCACTCCATATTTCCTTCCTTCTCTCTGTTGTTATTTTTGTACTACACTCTTTTTTGCAACTGTCGTCGCAACCTTCTCGAATCGGGTGGGATAACTGATTTTTGTTATTTTGTGTTGTTGTTTCATTAATGTTTAGATCTATAGGCCTATTAGGTTGTTTAGCAGGTGGAGAGGCAGAGCTTTTATCACCGAAGCTGTCTGCTGTGTCTTCGTTGCCAATATCAAAATCTGGATCTTCTTCTAAATTATCAGTATCAAAATGCACCTGATAGTCGTTTTCCATGGCGTGTAGGTCTATATTATCATGTTCTGGGCGTTTGATTGATATATTTTCAGTGACTTCAGAATTTGTGGTGATTAGTTCATAGTATGCTATTTCAGGGACGATTTGTGTCTTTCTGTTATCTTTCTGTGGATTGGTAGGTTGATCGCTGGGTATAATTTGATGACAGAGTGTCCAGGTTCAAGGTATTCGAGTAGCGGTATTGCAATATTCGTGTGTTCAGGCTGACTGGTAGATTTGTCAACATATCTTTCTTTTATTGTACTTAATAACAGGTTGCAGTGGTTCGCTCGTTTTTTCAATAAAGGATTTTCATCAACTACATCGATGTGCATAGGGGTTGCATCACCATCAGGTCCAACAGGTGCCTGAACTGGACCATCTTCACTAACTATAGCAATATGTACGGGGATTGAATCACCACCAGGTCCAACTGGTGCCTGAGCTGGATTATCTTCAAAAAACACAGCGATATGTACAGGGGGTGCATCATCAATAGGTCCGACTGGTGCCTGAGCTGGACCATCTTCACTAACTACATCAACAGGTACGGGGGGTGCATCATCAATAGGTCCGACTGGAGCCGGAGCTGGACCATCTTCACAAACTACATCAACAGGTACGGGGGGTGCATCATCAATAGGTCCGACTGGAGCCGGAGCTGGACCATCTTCACTAACTACATCAACAGGTACGGGGGGTGCATCATCAATAGGTACGACTGGTGCCTGAGCTGGACCATCTTCACTAACTACATCAACAGGTACGGGGGGTGCATCATCATTAGGTCCGACTGGTGCTTGAGCTGGACCATCTTCACTAACTACATCAACAGGTACGGGGGGTGCATCATCAATAGGTCCGACTGGAGCCGGAGCTGGACCGTCTTCACTAACTACATCAACAGGTACGGGGGGTGCATCATCAATAGGTCCGACTGGTGCTTGAGCTGGACCATCTTCACTAACTACATCAACAGGTACGGGGGGTGCATCATCAATAGGTCGGACTGGAGCCGGAGCTGGACCATCTTCACTAACTACATCAACAGGTACGGGGGGTGCATCATCAATAGGTCCGACTGGTGCCTGAGCTGGACCATCCTCACTAACTACATCAACAGGTACGGGGGGTGCATCATCAATAGGTCCGACTGGTGTCCGAACTTGACCATCTTCGATAATGGTAACTACAGCGATATGTACGAGGGGTGCATCATCAATAGATCCGACTGGTGTCTGAACAGGTTCTTTAGCTGGTCTTGGTGACATGAGATCTAAAAAAAAAAATACGCCCTACTTAATGTTTTAAACTATTGGACTTATTGTAGAGGGTGCAAAGGTAGGCCACATGTAGGCCTGTAACGGGAGACCAGTGTGTATATTGTGCCCTCACTACCCAGACTAAAATAATAATGTGATAACTTCACTTATGGCACAATTATTATGGCAACACCTTCCTATTTTAAAATCATAATTTAGTTGGCACATCTCTTGAAATAAATTTCGTAAACATTAAAAAAATGTTTTGTACCGTGTAGCAGCGGTGTCAATCGTAAAATATATGCAGACGATTTTTAAGAATCAAGCATGAAGTAATATGGTTACCAAAGTTCACAAACAAATATTTAACAACATTGGCACCTTGATTACCTACGTATTATAATTTGTGAATATCCCAATTATCACCACTCATGGTATTATGTTATTTCTGTCACAATATCATATTTAGGGTCTAGTCTGTTAGTACTGGTCGGTTTAATACTGCATAACTTCATTAAAAAATTCGAGTCGCTTGATCTTTTATAACGCAAAAACTATTCTAAGTAACTGGTCCAATTTACACACCACCGTGGTTCAATTTTCACATTGGGTGTGTATATTGGACCGATTTTCCCCACAAACTAAAGTATGTTTTAAAAAGTGTTCGCACAATAAGAAAAATACTTCATATATATAGCTTTTCTGATGCAGTTAATGTCAAAATAAAAAAAAATCCTTAAGTGGTCCAATATACACGGCTCTTTCTTATATTGTCTCCTTGAATATGAAAGGGTTATCTGCCACTTTTTCAAAGTGACAGATGCACACTTTCATATCCAAGGGCACACGTTATGTTATTTTTGTCTGAGTATAATCATTTTAGTCTTATTATAATCAAGGTCTTACAACTGTGTATGCCTATTTCTTATTTTAAAAACTAAACAATAAATGACAAGGCAATCTAATGGGTACGGTACTTAGACCTAAATTTCATTATCATATAAACAACTCACTCTAAAATAACTATAAGTGTGCTTTACAAGTATACCCTGAATAAATAAAAATTAACGTAGGCCCAAAGACCCTGTACAATAAGACAGTCAACTCTCCCCAAAACGTGAAATCGCTCTCAGTGCTGTCCCCCGGTATTGGGAGTTGGAACTAATGCTTTTGCCATCTATCAAGTATGATTTTACCATATTACGACGAGTAATTATGACATTGATCCTATTTAAAACAATACATACTTTACATCATAATAATCGGAAAAATAAGTATTACCGAAGTTTTACTTCTATTTTTTATCCAATAATTTGTTGGTTAGTTATCAATACTTTTTAATTGTCTTCTTCCCATTGGTACCTCAGGGGTTGATGCGCCCGTATAAACAAGTATGCATATTCATTGTTTACAAACAACAAGTGACGCCCAGCTAACTCGAGACGTCGACTCAATTATAGAGTAATGCTGGTCCAAGGTTTGCAGTGCTGGACCAGCATTACCCCATCATTTGTTCATCTTCTCGTATCTGCTGGCAGGTGACATGGGTGCAAGGGTAGATACGTGCAAAGAAAACCAAGATAAGGGCAATGGAAATAATATATATACTATAAAAATAATATTACTATATATTATAATCTAATGACACGGATCATTTATCATGTTTATCATTAGGAATATACCTGAACAGAAATATTTTGTTGATATAAAGCATGTTACTGTTACTCCTGATTCTGTCACAGACTTAGCTCATTCAATGCTGAAATCATTCACGCCACAAACGGGTATTATAATTGAGGAGGAGAATTTTCTTGCATAATATTATATATCAGTGGATATCTTTGTCGCAAAGTGTCGCGATCTGCATGTGATCAATGTAAAGTAATTTTTATGCCACTAATAAATTGCATACATTTCTGTCTAAGAAGCAATATTTTAATATTCAAGGTGTGGGACTTTTGTTTCACGTCAAAACTTAATACAATTATTTGGTTCAAATAAACGAATTTTCGGAAATATACCTGAACACATTCTACATAGGAGTCACAACAGAGATCAAATTATTACCATCATCAAAGACACTAAATCACGTCCAAGTTGTGAATGTGTCAGGTTAATATTACATATTTATGTCCCCATTTGGCTACACCATGTACTGCGGGAAAACAATGAACACCCTAGTTAAAACCAGTAACGTATACCCGGTATGACTGGGCCGCCTAGCTCATATACTGCGCGAGGCCCAGTCACACTGACCGCCATTTTCTTTCCACAGCCAGCTGTGTAAAAACGACACTCGCGCTGCCTACCAAAAAACTCGGATGCCATGAAATTGAGACGAATATTTCAAGTGCCTAAGAAAACTAGGCCATTTTCAACAGGCGTAAACTTTTGATCGTTTTAGAACTATTGCATTTAAAAATGGAGGTCACTGTGTCAGAGCCTTGCGATGTCATCAGGGTAAGTAACGGCAGGATAAATAGAAAATTATAAAAATTCAACTATAAATAAATCGTGTCATAAAAATGAACGTGTCTTGTTTTCAAGATATCAGTATATACTGCTAACGCTCCAGTCCTCAGTGACATTGATGGCAGTGGTCCGAGAGAGAAGGCTCACATATTATAATTTTATAATATTGCGTTTGTGCCCTTATCTTGGTTTGTGTTTTTGAATAAAAGTTTGAATCAAAATACACGTCTGCCAAGTTATGGTTGTTACCAACGTTTTGCCCCGTTCTCCTTTGTGGTCGCTATGCTTGACGACATATCGTCACCCCCCTCCCGTTCTGTGCCCAGATATTTGTGTACTTTCTGTACACAGCTCTTCTGTTATTTAAATGAAGACATTTTAATTTCTAAAATTGTATGATAATATAACATGACTTTTCTGCTATATTAACAGTTATTTTCGTTCCAAAAATAAATATTGCAGAGATATTGTCATAACTGTCAAACCTAGAAAAAAATATATTTTTCATTTGGAGGCTAAAGTGGTGAAATTATCACTTGTTTTATATGACGATACACTTGCTAAAGCGTAGTTCCAACTCCCGTTAAAAGGGGACAGCACTGTATCACACAATGTATTACACGCATTTGTATAGTGAAATCCATAAGTTTATCAACTTGTTGTACAGGGTCTTTGGTAGGCCCCAAATAAATACTTAAATTAACTAATTTCTCAGTAAATACAATATCAACTCAAGGTGCTCCCGTTAAAAACCGTAGGGGAAGGGTTGGAGATTCTATGAAAAAAACAACAACTTTTTACTGGGCAAATAATCTGGTAGATCTAGAACAAAATATTTCATACAAAATATTTCATACTAAATGTGACATACTACATGTACATGTTAAATAAAGATTAATATGGATCACCATGCATCTACTAGTCTACATAATAATGTTTGTAAAAAAAATAATCGAAAAATGAATTCAATAATCACTATTAATTTCATTCTTTAAAATAGGCCTATAGACTGATGATGTAGTCTGAACTGACAATTCAGAATAAACCTAGGCTGGGGGCTACAGTAGGATTGGTGGACAGTGTAACTGTAATAAATTGCAGTAGGGCCTACAGACCTACATGGTATGTTGCAAGCCACCCCATACATTGACACATTCATTTTATTAGGTAGAGGGCCTACGGTAAAAGTTTGGCTACAGGCCTATTTAATAAAAAGTGATTTGGTTTGGCGTAGACCCCCTAGACTCATTCATCTAGAACAGTCTCAACCTCGCTAAGCGGACCACCTGGGACATCAATAAAGGGTCAATTTTTTGAACACCTAGGATCAAACGTTGACTCTTTTCTATAGTATTGGCCTACTGTAGAGCCGAACAAAAAAATTAGTTAGGCTAGTAGTAGTAGTACTATAAGTAGGCCTATTACGTCCCTAAGGCTAGTATTTACTCATAGGCCATATACTATCTATACTATCTATCTATCTATCTATCTATCTATCTATCTATCTATCTATCTATCTATCTATCTATCTATCTATCTATCTATCTATCTATCTATCTATCTATCTATCTATCTGTCTATCTATCTATCTATCTATCTATCTATCTATCTATCTATCTATCTATCTATCTATCTATCTATCTATCTATCTATCTATCTATCTATCTATCTATCTATCTATCTATCTATCTATCTATCTATCTATCTATCTATCTATCTATCTATCTATCTATCTATCTATCCATCCATCCATCCATCCATCCATCCATCCATCCATCCATCCATCCATCCATCCATCCATCCATCCATCCATCCATCCATCCATCCATCCATCCATCCATCCATCAATCCATCCATCCACCCAATCTATCTATCTATCTATCTACCTATATATTTAAAATAAGTTTTTTTCAAAATCCTGGGTTCAAAATATATGAAATGATAATAATCGCTGTAATGTACGTGATAATCTGATTTTGCCTAAGTGTGAAATGACCATGGTTCATTCGTTCACAAATTGTGAATTATTGTATAATTTTATAAGATTCATAGATAAGTAAATATGTTTATATAAAGGCTCATATTATTATATCAGTTCTAGTACCCAACGCGATAGACTTAATCATTATAGGGGGCAAACGTGACGGAAATATGTTATTCGTGGTCCAAAAAATCAATAAGAAGAGAGTAAATTAAACAAACTTTGGAAAGGTTGTTTTAAAACTTCACTACGTTTCGACTCACGACTTACTACGGCAATTTTTCTGTAATTTCTGGATTTTCTGATTTGTTCTAGCTTGTTGTAGGGGACCGAACGGTTAGAGCTTGGGGGTTGAACGGGTCGAGCCTGGGGCTGAGCATAAGGATAAACAATTTTAATGATGTTGATAAATCTGTGGCACTTAGTCATAAAAGGTCATCAATAAACATTGTATTGCATCTGTGTGCCAATTATGTACATAGATAAAGACATCATTAATCTGTACTGAATGACCAGTTAGAGGAAAATTCCAGGTAGCTCTTAAAGAATCATTCAGCTTCAAAACGCGCATGCCTGGGACGGTCAAGTGTAGGCCAACAGTAGCCTATTGAGTACAGATTGACGGCATTAATATAGCCACTGAACTGATTACAAGATACTACTCAAACGAGACATTGATCCAATTCTGTTTTAATGTTAGGCCAACGTCTGCGACGCTGGCCCAACATTGAACCAACAATAGATAAATGTACAATGTTTGAGAGAAAGTCCTCCTGCCCAGCAAACGCAAGACATTTGTATGACATTTATGCAATGTCGGCCCAACGTCTTTGACGTTGGTCCAACATTGCCTAAAGTCATACAAATGTTTTGTGTTTACTGGGTGACAATACAAAATTGGGGGTCAAGCAGTTTCCAAATCCCCGCAGTAATACAGTCAGTTTGTTTGCAAGTAGGCGACCAAGTAGGGGCAAAAGACAAGGGCTTTGAATTATTAACTCAGAGATGTCGCTCAAGTATATATGAACTTGCTGTGATTTGAGAACTTGCTCTTAATGAGGCTTTGGGTATGAAACGCATATTTAGTATTATTATGGAATAGGGCCTTGGCTTACCCACGGGCACTATTGCCTTCTGGGGGACCCTTGTCCTGCGAATTTTGACAGTTGACTACACCTTTAATGTAGGCCTAGTGTTGACAGATGAAAATAATGGGTAGCTCTGCAACAGCCAAGATACGTTCCGAGAAAAGAGATAAATAAATAGGCCTAACAATGTAGGCTATCATCAGCAGATTAGGTTATATGTTATCTGGAGGAGTAGGAGCAGATGAGCAGTGTAGTAGTAGTCTAGACTATAGTCTAGGCCCAATATTGAACAGGTATTGGGTGTGTACATTGTGTTGCATGGATGTTGCCCAGCAAACACAAAACATTGTATCACCTTTGTACAACGTCGGCCCAACGTCTTCGACGTTGGTCCACCATTGTACAAATGTTTTGTGTTTACTAGGTTGGCCAGCCCCGGCGATGATGGTGGAAGGAATAGGCTTACACGTTAAAAATATACTTATATACTTGGTTCTTTCAATAATTATATCCTGGACATTTAAGATTCTGGCCCATGAGGAAGACCAATACACTGTCATGTTTACAATATATTAGGCCAATGTTTTTGTCTAATGCACTCAAACAGACAAAAGCCGGGCCACTGAGCTCGGAAACTCCTTTTCTAGTTTCCTATAAAATGAATCCACCAGTCTCCGGCATGTTGGTGCCAGACCCCTCCACACCTAAATATATGCCCCTTCCCATTTAGGGCTGGTGTCTGGGATGCATCATTGGCGCCATTAGAGACCATTAGCAAAATCTTTGCAATGCAATTCTTTAAAATTGACCATTCAGAGCACCTAAAAGTAGAAATTGCCCACCCTCAGTGTGACTCACATTTTTTAAACATAGGCCCTACATTAATTTTTTTGAAAAGAAAAATATATATATGTCAAACTTTGTGTTAGTCTTGGCTAATAATTGAAACGTTGAGCCTGACTTGAAACAGAGTTATGTAAAAATAAATATATGCTTAGATTGATAGTAGCCTAATTATCATAGACTACTCTACCCTATGATAATTATAACACACCACAGTAGGCTATGGGGATCATATAAATATACTGTAATGTATCTTCTGTGATAGGGATCGCTTAAAACGGACAACAACTTAGAGCTGGGCGTGTTGCTCTTCCAAGCAAGTGAAGCTGCATAAAATAAAAAAAAGTAAGGACCACGTTATAAAGATTATTCCCCAATTACCATGATTTTTTCACCTGCTTGTTGGCGAATTTATTTCTCAAGAGATATCATCTCTGAGACTCTGTCTTGAGAACAAATGGATAAAAACAGGGTCGCTTTTTTAATTTCCAAAATTTAATTGTTGTATTATGTTCGTGCATAGACTTTGCATTTGTTTTAAGGGCCTATTTGAAATCGTCGTATTTTCTCAGTGCTATAGTACGGTACTCTAGTATAGCCACTCACACGAAATAATTCAGATACAGCTGGGACTCAACAGTTTCTTTTTTACTAGAGACGAAATCAAGGATAATAATTGGAAATGGGCAGTAAAGTTGTTTTAACAATGTGGAAGAACAATCAATACTAGCAAGAATATATCTTATATCCCGGTATGCCTAACTGATGATGAACTGGAAGATACTATTTGCATTAAAAATTATTCTCTTATAGAGGAAGGTGGCAAATTAATAAATATGAAATAAAAATAAATATTTCAGGAATTTTAAGTGATCATTAGTAAACGTTATAAGCATTTTAATGGCCCACAACTTCTTTCATTGACATGTTATCACGTTTAATAGATGATTGTTGCATAATTACATAATTACATAATTATGTATAATCGGCATTCCACAAACAAGGCTGCATAATTATTGTCAAAATGAGGGTGACCCAACGCTTGCTTAAAATTAATGTTGGTTCACATTGGGTCGACAGCTGTTTATGTTTATCAAGCTCATTTAATATCAGGGCCGTATCCAGACTAAGACAAAGGGGGGGGGGTTACATGTCGACCATCCGGTAATAGGGAGGCTGGTGGCATGCCACCTGAAATTTTTATAAAACAAGGCATTTTGGGGATATTCAGAGTGGGGGGGAGGGGTTACAGACACACAAAAAAACTCTGGATATGGCCTTCAATATGCCTCGTAGTTCGCTCTCGATATTAAATAAGTATAATGTTGATCATGTTTTTGGTTCGGTTATGTTTGCTTAAATAGTTGGACTAGTCTAGGCTATGTTGTAATAGATCTGTCATTAAGGTTATTAAAAAACTGACATTTCAGCCAGTATCTCATATCTTTGTTTTAGAGATACCACGAAATCGCACTATTTCTAATTTGATGTTTATTTTTTCAAACTTTTCCGAAGGGCATGCCCCCCCCCCATAGGCTCTTGCTGTTGAATTTTTTTTTGAAAATTTGAGCACCCCCCCCCCCCTTAATGTATTTTTTGATACGCCACTGGGCCGAACCGGTGAGAGGCTGAAACCACCTGATAGGCTACCTGGAAATATTATGCTTCACCACTTGAATGAAATATGAAAATTGTTTACCCACAACCCCCACAATGAGCATGATTAATATCACTCGCAAGGTAGTGTAAATAATTCATTGCAGGTCTGATTGAACTGCATGGGATGTACAGTTTACAGATTAAAATCTGAAAAAATGCTACTGTAGTTGAACAAGCACTCGCCAGGCCGTGGGAGTCCTGTACCCAGATTTATCTGGTGCTATATGCGGACTCTCAGATTAACTGGGGGTAGGCCTACAACTCATGATCAGGGAAGAAACAAAGAACAGGGAGAGGGACTGATTCAAGGGTGTGGACCCCATTGACGCAATGTAAGCGGGGGGGGGAGTAAAGTGGATATAAAAATTAGAAGGTGGGAGGGGGTACGGGAGTTGGGAAATAGGTGGATGCTCGCTTCTCCAGGCCCATGGAGGCTTGGAGTCGTTGTAGCCCTGCGGAGCAGGTCACCACAGACAGCTGTTATATTAGCTCGCAGCGGGTCGACAAAATTTATGGTCGATAAGATTCTATTCTAACAGTTATAAACCTTGAAAAAAAGACGTAAAATAAAAATAAAATTCTGGTAATTATTTTAAAGCACAAGCCTACTAGCGTTCAACTTTTGCCATGATTGTGCGTCCACCCCGTCTTGAATTCGTTTAATAAATAACCTGAAGTCTGAGAGCAGCTGAATTTCTGTGTCTGCGATTGTGACTGAGCGATAATAGACTACAGTCTGTCCGATGATGGGGAATGCTCCAAAATGAAAGTTAGCGGTAATCCTTTTATCGCCATATCGCCCATAGTCTAGTCCGGCAATTTTTTTCATAAAAACATTAAACTAGTAAGGGCGATTGAAAAATCATAAGGGCTAGTGGATTTTTAGTTCCACTAGGTCTAGGGAGACTAGGCCTAGCCCGGCTGGCTAGTGGATAAAAATGACGAATTTTTCCCCTGAATCGCGCAGAAAAAATGTTAACAGCGACCAGTGTCAGTGAACTGTTCCCTGTAGTCTAGGTGGAATCAGATGTCAGTCATGTCAAAGGTTGCCGACAAAAATTGTCTTAAAAACCTTCAAATCGGATAAAAAAGATGGAAATAACTTTAATAATTTGTTAAAAACATATTATTCAACATCAAAACACTTAATTAAAAAAAAACATCTAGACTATATAGACAAAAAATTATTCAGTATGAGTTTCCACTTCCATAGGCATCTCAAGTGAACAAAATTGGAGCAAAAACAACTCAATTATCCTATTTTCACCTCTTTTGTGTTGATTCGACCTGCTGTGACCTTGAGATGACCTTGCCATGGCCTTGAGGTTACACCCCCCGGAAGTCCAACCCCAACCCATGTCTCCATGTGTACTTCAGTTGGACTTCTTCACATGAAATTAAAGTATTGACCATTGGTCTAAGCACGGCCATCATTTTGTTATTTGGTCCATTTCAGGTAGGGATGATATAAGCGTGTTTTGACAGGGTATGACGCCATAATACCCTAGAACTTCTTGGGGTATGTTTGGTACACATCCATGTTGGGGTCCGGCTGGGTTTTAACCATGATGGGCATCTCAAGTGAACAAAATTGGAGCAAAAACCACATACATATGCTTTATTCAACACTTTTGTGTTGATTTGACTTTGCTGTGACCTTGAGATGACCTTGCCATGACCTTGGGGTAACAGCTCTATAAAGCTCAACCCCAACCCTTTGGACCATGTGTGTACTCGGGTTGGACGTCATTACATAAAATTAAAGTATTGACCATTGGTCTAAACATGGCAATCATTTTGTTATTTGGTCCATTTCTGATATTTCAGACAAGGGTGATTTGCTGGGGTATTACACCTCCGACCCCTATATCACCCCTGTAACCTATTGAGATATGGTTGGTATAACTCATTGTTGGTGTCTAGTTGTGTTTCAACAATCCCAGATATCTCAATTGAACTAAATTGGAACAAAAACAACAAAAATAAGCTATTTTTACCCCTCTGTGTTGATTTGACCTTGATGTGACCTTGATGTGACCTTGTCATGACCTTGGGGTAACACCTCTATGAAGCCTAACCCCAACCCATGTGATCATGCATACTTGGATTGGGATCAGATTTAATTAAAGTACCGACCATTAGTCCAAACATAGCAATCATTATGTTATTTGGTCCACTTATGCCATTTCAGACAGGGTTGACATCAGGGTGATTTAATGGGGTATCACACCTACCAACCCCTTTGTTGCCCCTTTGACTTCTTGGTTATGTTTAGTATAACTACATGTGGGGGGCTAGGTGGGATTCTACCATCATAGACATCTCAAGTTAACAGAATTGGTGAAAAAGCCTAATTTTTCTCTTTTCAGTTGATTTGACCTTGCTGTGACCTTGAGATGACCTTTCTATGGCCTTGGGGTAACACCCCTTTAAGCCCAACTCCAACCTATGTCACCATGTGTGATTGGGTTGGACTCCATCCGATTTCATTTTTTATGTTCTATGAAACTGTTTTTCTTATATCTAAATTAGTCGATCATTTGGCAAATTTTGTGACTTCTTGTACAAGTTATCTTATTTTTAATGGTTAACTTTAAAGACAGTTTTCTCAAAAGTACTATGCCAGAAAATTTGGTTGCACTTTTTGTTTTGAGGAGCTATATCTTTGCAAATATTTGTCCGATTTTCATAAAATTTGTTTTAAATGCACAGAACAAAAAGCGCTATCAGATGGTATATTTAAAAAAAACAACATTATTTTCGCGAAGAGCATGGTTTTGGCATGCTGCGTCACATATGATAAAAAACATCATGCTTTTTCAACTTCACTTCGCCATTTTTCGTAAAATTTGTTACATCATCTTTTTTTTTAACTGACTTTGATATTCTTTGTAAAATTTGTTGAAAATAAATTTACCCTATGTAGCCCAACCTGACCACAACATGAATCTCCTGGAAATGATCAAGGTCATTGTCAACCCTAGAGTCAGATATCCAAAATGATTATGTTGGTGATGAGGATTATGAGGAGGAGGAGTTAAGAAGATAACAATATGGAATTAGATTTCAAAGTTTTTTTTGAGTACGGTAGATAAATATATGATAGGATAGGCGAGGCACAGAAAGCTTATGATTTGTTCTGTGACATCCTCAATAACTGACTGATTTTTACAACACAACAAGATCACATTATATTCTTAGCAATCTCTGAGCTGTGAAGTTTTTTTTAATTAGTGACTTTCAAATTTGACATAATTAATTGTACATGTAGGCCTAATTGTGTAACCATGGTAACAGACTTTGTTATAAATTTAGTAAACGGGATGCTACATTTCAAATTAAAAATGTGTTGATTCAAATTTTGTGTCTAGCCTGCCAGATATCCCGGGGGATAGTTAAATCTCAATCTCACTATCACCCTTGTCTAGTGGATCATGTTGAGTTATTTCTACCCTAGACGTGGCACCTGTCTGGCACTCCGTTTCCAGATGGGGAGCTGGATGTTGTTTATAGACTCCAGAAAATGAAACAAAATGGCCGCCTTTTATACTGTTCATACCAACTCGATTCGAATTTTCAATTGTTTATATTTTTCTGACGTGACCTTAAAAACCTACTAACGGTGGCGGCCATACACTTTTTCGGCGTCACAAATTGATTGTACACCACTAGACAGTCAGATGAGGGTGTGCAGACATCACACTGGTGCCTCGCCTGTTTTTTCAATAGTTGACTATTCCTACCCCTGCATGAACAACTGATACTAAAAGCCATCATATTAGTTAGCCATCAGTTAGCCCTCTTTAAAGCGCAAATAGAAAGAGACCAAAACAAAAGTGAAAAAAAAAAGAAATTACTGGGCAACTAGGGCCGCCCAGAGCAGGCTGTGCTTGGTTTATTCGCTTGTAAAATCGCCTTACACTGCTATGGGCGACTATAGTATAGTCGCCCATAGCAGTGTAAGGCAATTTTTTTTTAATTAGTTTGTTGACAAAACTGCCGAGTCACGAAAACGCAAAATCTGAAAAAAATTGAAATTGAAAAACATTTTTTCATTGCCGCTGACCCTGTGTTTTCCGATGAATAGCTAAACCTGCAACTGAAAAAATGAAAAAATTTGATGGTATTATAATCAATGGATCAAGTAGATTTAGATGAACACAGATTTTTGTAATTAAAAAAGTTTTTTTCACAGCCTGCCAGTTTTGGATTTGTATAATTTTATGCCTCCGCGAGCCTGCGGCCGGAGGCATTATGTAGTCGGGTTGTCCGTTCGTCCGGCTGTCCGTCTGTCTGTCTGTTCGTCGGTCCGTCTGTCTGTCCATACGGATAACGTTTTTTTCAAATGGGAAGGTAAGGCAGAAAGGGGGGATGATCCAGGCCAATTAAAAAAATTCAGGCAGGGTGGGCACATGGGGGGTTTTAACAAATAAATTTTTTTATCGTCTTTTTTTCATTTGACGCAGTAGCCTCTGGATCACATTTCTTTACGGGTGGGGATGGTTAGTCGGGGGGGGGGGGGGGGGTCAAGGCTTATTTGTTTTTTTTTGACAGGGGGCTGTGGGGTGGGTGGGGGTCAATACAAATTTGAACCAAAAAGTAGGGGGGTCAAGGCAAATTATTATTTGTTTTTTCTATAACATCCGTACGTAGGCAGGAAAAGGGGATGATCCAGGCCAATTTAAAAGATTCAGGCAGGGTGGGCACATGGGGGATTTTAACAAATATATTTTTGTGGTCTTTTTTTCATTTAACGCAGTAGCCTCGTGTGGATTACATTTATATGTGGGCGGGGAGGGTCAGGCCGGGGGGGGGGGGGGGGGGGGGGGAGGGGAGGTGAGGGTCAAGGCAAATTTGATTTTTTTGCCAGGGGGCTGTGGGGGATCAAAACAAATTTGAACAAAAAAGTAGGGAGGTCAAGGCAAATTATTATTATTTTTTTCTATAACCTCCGTCTGGATTACTTTTTTTTCAAATGGGAGGGTAAGGCAGGAAGGGGGATAATCCAGTCCAATTTAAAAAAACGGGGTTTTAACAAATATATATTTTTTTTCATTTAACACAGTAGCCTCTCTGAATTACATTTCTTTATAAGCGGGGGCTAGTCAGACCGGGGGTAGAGGGTCAAGGCCAATTTGATTATTTTTTTGCCGGGGGGGGGAGGGGTTCAAAAAAATTTGAACAAAAAAGGGGGGGTGGCCAAGACAATTTTTTTTTTTTGTCTATGACCTCCGTTCGGAATACATTTTTTTCGAATGGGAGGGTAAGGCCAGAAGGGGGGTGATAGCCTTTACAGTGGAGGCATAGTCGTCGATACACCTTTCTAGTTTTCTACCATACGACCACTTGTATAACATGTATAAGTTGACCAGTACAAAAATTAATCTCATTTTTTTTAGTCCCTCCGACCCCGAGTTAAGGAATGATAAAGTTGACCAGCATAGAGAAAAAAGTAATTTAGATTTTTTTTTTTTGTCCTGCCCTATGTTTCAAATAATAACTTTGGTTATGGTTTGATATATATGGTTTGATATATCAAATCACCAATTAATAGAGCGCATCCCTATGTCTGGAAAATTAGGAATGTCCTAATAAAGTTCTTCAATAGAGTCGCATGCCTCATGGTCTGTACATCCTCGGTGGAACATGATAAATTTGAATATATAATGATTAGTCCTTCAGCAAATTTACTGGCGAGCAGAGCTAGTGACTTTCAATTTTCTTGACCAGCAGGGCTAGTGACTGTCAAATTTGAATGGCTGACAGTACTAGTAATCCAAGTTTTACTGGCCAGCAGATCTACATGTAGCTTATAATTAACAGATTGCTGTAGTCATCATGATTGCCCAATCACAAAAGAGATGACTGCCCTTTCATAAATGAATGATTATTTTTCTTATTTTTAGAGATCAAATCATAAAAAATGGTGGTTTTTTTTTTTTTTTTACTCTTCTGGTTACTGAGTTTTTAAGCTTTTAAGTTTGACAACTTGTCAACAATGCTGCCCCACCAAAATAGACCTGATCACAGCGGAGTAAGACACACTGTCTGTTTAATCAGGACATTAAAAGTACCAAGTGTCAGATAACGGGCATCATTGAAAAAGAATGGAACACGTTCAAACTTATTCTTATTTTTGAAGTGATTATATGTACATTTCACAGAACACAATTTATATTGTTATGTCATTTAGGCATATCTATGATTTGTTGCTTTGTGCGATATGGGTGAGACATGCATATAATATCATGTTTAATTTTGCACCCTGTGTGGGGAAAGTATCTTTAAAAATAGGAGTATCCTCTTTGTATAGTTCTTTTAAGTGTAGGCCAGCATCCGAGCGTTCGGCCTGCCACTGATCGAGCTGCTCTCACCTGACCTGCCTAAATTCGCGCATAAAAACGTGAGTTGAACGTAAACCATATTTTTCACTATTTTGATTTTGCGTGATTTTCTTGAACAACATAAATTTGCAGCTATTTATTCGATACATCACGGGCATTTCAGAATATAGTGACAATGCTATTTGAAAATATCAGACTATTTTATTTCATCGTTAGTCATCACATGCAGTGATATAAATTGAGAAATGCGGTCAAATAAAATAATTGCAGCCTTTACTGTACCTTTAGATGAGTTCCCAGCAAGCAAGAGACATTCACCCATTGATGGATCAATGTTGGGCCAGCGTCGAAGAAGCTGGACCAACATTGAACCATCAAAAGTCAAAAGTCTTGGATAGATTTGTTAAGATTTAAGGCCTTATAATGACGGTTTTCTCAGTCTGTGTCTCTAAAAGTAGGTAATTACTTGGGCATCCAGCTTTACTGTTGAAATGTGTGTGGTTAACAAAAAGAACGGCATCAAAACACCTTCTAATTTTATTTTTGTTTGTTTTCTTTTCAGATGACAATTCAGCATAATTCTGTGACGGCTGTTAGAAGTAAAGAGAAGCTTAGCCAAATATGGAGAATTTTAATTGCATCACTTTACCATATTTGCTCCGTGATAGTGGACATCACATGAAGGACAGTACACATTTTATAGATTTAAATATGAATTAACCGAAAATAATTATGTCATTTTTTGAGGAGCATAACTACTTCAAAGTGCATAAAAAACAGGACATGGATTGTTCACATTCTGAGGAAGACAGCATTGGGTCTCATCCTAACAGTATGCCAACGCCAGTTTTTTGTCTTTCCTTACCTCCCAACCATGAAACTTTGCTTGATTATTCCAAACCTTTGGTTCTCAGTGGATTTATTCCTCAAGATTCTCCTACTAGTCTTTCTGCAAAAGTGAATTCTAATACTACAATAAAACATGATAATAGTAGTTGTGATGAGCAAGCTGACTCTTCTCAGATTCACAAGTGCATATCTCACGAGTCTGACAATGAAAGCTGTTTCGCCAGCCAGGCATCAGATATAAAAACAGAAAATGATGGAACTGAAGCTACTCGGCCTTCAACCGCTGACTGGATGGTCTGTGTAATCTCAAATAATCCTGAAAAAAAATTACCAGTACCTGTTCAGCCTCCAAAATATATACCCACATGGATTGCTGAATCCCAGAAGGAACTCGCAGAAAAAAAAATAAACAGAAAAAGACAAAAAACAAAATCTGATCATGCTGATGGTAAAAAGTATATATTTGAACAGGTTGATAGTGAAGCTGGTTATTACTGCCAACTTTTCAAACAATCGAAAATATTACATCCCGCTGTTGAAATGCTGTTGAAAAAATCTGTTAATTTTCCTAAGATACCTCCAATAGATTTATATCCTTCACCATACACTAGCAATGAGTGTGGTTGTGGTGTATCGAATTTTTACATCGATCGACGAAAGGCAAGATCGATTGTAGCAATTCGCAGTTCAGATAATTTGTGTCTTGCAAGGTCTCTGGTACTTGCTTGCAGCAAGGGCACTGAAAACTACTCCACTCTTCGCAATGGTGATTTCCACTATCAAACCAGTAACCAGATGCGCGCAGCCCAGGATTTAATAAGGGCGACTAATATACCCATGGATCATCTCCCATCACTATACCATGTTCCAATTTATGAAGCTGTTATAAATAGGCCAATTTTGGTGTATGCTGCACACACTCATGACATCATCTACGGGGACAAAAAAACTGCTGAGTTGATTATATATTGGACTCCTGCTAAGAAACCACCTTGTCCCACGGGACACTTTGATTTCATTTCAAATCCAAAAGGCTTCTCATGTATTATGAGATGAGAAGACATGCCACTGGTATCGAAATGTCCGGAAATTCGTGATTTTGTCAAATATTCCTTAAAGTTCCAAAATAAATTATTTAAATTTTCACCCACTTGAAGTTGTGTGTCGCTACCGCGACCCACAACTTCAAGTGGGTGAAAATTACTCATATTTGTTTAATTTGAGACCACGCATCTGCAAATCTTGATGTTTAAATTTAGCACTCATTTCGTTCCAAATACAACATTTGATAACCCGCTAATAAAATTTAATATAACTATATGTGACGTGCCATATCAAAACCAGTTCTATGTCGCAAAATATAGAAAATCAGTTAGTAAGTGACGTTTGAATAGCCAGCGCCCAGGTTTCAAATGCACCAAAAATTATAAACATATCTCAATTATTTAGGAAATCATCGATAAAACAAGATTTGGAAACTTAAGCCCAAAATGTTGAGAAAATGACCTACAAAGTTTAAATTTAATTGACTCATAGTTTCAATAGTTCAAATTAAAGCATTTTTTTATATAAGAAATAAAACTAGGGTATCGTCAATATTTTGTACTTATATTGCTTTAAAGTTGTATTTTCAATCAGCATTAAAAAAAAAATTAGCTAAAAAATAGTATTTTAACAAAATATGGCCGGCCATAACTTAAAATCTAAAGCTCAGACATAAGTCGGTTGTCGTTGTGGCACGACACGACTATTGTCATGCTTATAGCGTTTTAAATAAGGGTTTAGAGCATTTTTCGATAGCCCATCTTCCTGTGTAACCCTTTCAGCACCCATGCCTCATTAAAGTGCCACATGACACACCCGTATATATATAGGGGCCTACTGGTTTAAGCAGATTTTACCCCTTGTGCAGCTGGAATCGTATATCATATATACGGTTTCAAGCATGTTTCAGATCAATAGAAATATCACTAAATTTCAAAATAGTTTTTGGTAGATGTTCAGTTAATCCAATAATTCAATTTGGGATATGTCCATTTCTCATTTTTAAATTATACTCGCATTTATTCCAGGGGCACAAGGGTTCAACCAAATAATATGTCACTGAGATGGATAATACAGTTTGTGGTAAGTGCTCAGTTAGTCAAAAAAATAAATTTAAAGATGTATATTTTCAAAAAAAATATAAAAAATTCTCATCCATGCGAAGCTGGAAATTGCGATAGCAATTCCAGCCTCGAATGGATGAAAAAATACAATACGAAAAATTCAGCAAAAACAAGGTTAGTTGAGTGAAGAATGGTATAATTCATAAGAATAAGGACGTTCTGTCCTTTTATTTGAGATATCATGCCCGGGTATTTTACAAAATAATAATATAATTAACGCTTAAAGCGCTGAATTTTTAAATGAAAACGTAGGGTCCAAAGGTTTTTTTTTCAAATTGAAATCATCATGACTGTCTTAGTTAGCAAAAAATAGGTTAGTTGAGTGAAGAATGTTATAATTCATAAGAATAAGGACATTCTGAGCTTTCATTTGGGATATCATGCCCGGGTATTTCATAGAATAATAATATAATTAACTCTTGAAGCGCTGAATTTTTTAATGAAAACCGTGGGGTCCAATGTTTTTTATATAATCACAACTGTCTTAGTTAGCTCTTTCCGATTCATTTAAATACCTATGTTATGAGTCTACGACCATTAGAAATATGTTTACTCTTACAGTGCGGGGATCGACTTTAGTCGTCATAATCTGACGTCTGTAGACGTCAAATTCTGACAACTTAAGGTCTATCCCCGTGCTGTGAGGGTTAATAACTTTGAGATAGGGCTGCTTTTTATATCTAATTGTGCAATAAAGTGTGAAAAATACCTGGTTGTTAACCTTTACAACGCTGGATTATTTTTGTTTAACCTTTTCACCACTGAAGCCCGTTTTTTATGTGCTGAATGCCATAGCATTCAGCACAAATAAACGCGCTTCAGTGGTGAAAGGGTTAAACCATGGAGATGAAAGGTTTTGTTCAATTCAAAATCATAAATGTCAGGATCAACTCTTTCCGGTTCATTTGAATACCTATGTTATGAGTCTAAGATCATTGTAAATATTTTAATCCTTCAAGCGCAGGCATCTGTCTTTTATACTTCAGAATCTGATTTCTAAAGACGATCCTGCGCTGAAAGGGTTAAAGCACTAAGCACGTTTTTTAGGCTTTTTATTACCAGAAGACATTTAAATTGCAATTATTGGGAGCAAAATGTTGTTTAACTGTCTAGACGTCGTCTAAAGTTGATCCCCACACTGTTAAAATATTATTAATGGCTGTAGATCCATAGGTATTCAAATGAATCGGAAACAGCCAAATTAAAAAAGACGTTTGGTCTCCATAGTTTATATGGACAAAAATACATGTATTTCAGCGTTGTAAGGGTTAAACATCAAGATTGGCAAATGTTTGGTCTTGATTAACCCCCCAGAGCTCTTGAGCTATTCTATTGAAAGTTTCATTCTTTTGAAACTGTGTTTGCTACAGCGATGCACAACTTCAAATTTTGTGATATTTATGTCCCAACATGTATCAGTGTTTTAAGATTTAAGACGTATTTGACTGCAACTGGTTTACAAGTGCTAAAAAAAATACAGAATGGCTACTGTAGTCAACATCTCTGGGGGTTTAACAAATATGGGTTATTAAAAATTGCTCATATTTGTTTAATTTGAAGCCAACTTTTGAAAATCTCCCTCACCTCATGTCCAATTACTGTGATTTAAATGGCTAATATTGAAAACTGAATAAAAACTAGTGGTGTTAAGGGTAAACTTGGGCAATGATTGTTAAAATGCTGCAAAGAATAGCTGTTATCTGATCAGATTTGATCAAATTGAAAAATGTATTTAAAGTGTCAATTCCTAAGCTACAGAAGGCTTTTAACCCTCTAAGGTATGAGAGAGAATGTTTTGTTTAATTGGAGGGCTCAGTCTGCTGAAAGAGTCATTTCCCGTATTTTTCAGGGGCTCAGAAGTGTTACGACCAAGTGATTACCTCTTTCTTTCTATAGACCAGGAATGGTATATATATTGTAATAAGTTTTCCTTGCTAATGATTTAACTTTTTTGTAAACTATAATAATTATAGTAAAATTAATCATGTGCTACAATAGTTTTTAAATACACAAATGTATTAAAACTAAACTGCTGCTGTCTTTGGCACTCCTATTCCTAAGCTGTCTAAATAGATAAAAGCTGTCACTTAAACCTGAATACATGTACACAATGGCTTGGAGTGCAGAGAGCTGCAACTCTGAAGGCATGATAACAGGAATTACATTCTATCCCAATACAATGTTCACTGAACCCTCAAAGGCAGCATTGCCAAGTAACTGATTTTTTAAACCATAGTAGTTTTGCTTATCGGGAGCAGCATTCTTCCCTATTATTTTGGAAACAAATTAATAGTTATAAATACATACATGTGTGTATCAAAAATTGTCAATGATCCAGCTGGTTTGCTCTTAAAGCGATTCCAGTCACTGTGAATTGCTTAGCATCAGACTGCTTAGAATAGTTGTGTGCTTGGGTGTATATTATATTTGCGTGGTGTGTTATGTTATTAAATGTTACATTATCATGTTATTGGAATCTGCATTGACCCATGATTTTTTTCTAAAATGGCTAATCAAAAAGTTATTGAATTGTTTGTTTGATTGTAATCACTTATATTTGTAGGGTATTTCTCACAGTCTGATTAACTGGTAACCCTTTCAGTGTGGGGACTGTTCTTAGATGTCAGAATCTATAATTTCTATAATTATGTACCACTAGTCACATGTATAAGGACCCAAAGGCAACTATTTACATTGGTATTACTTATTATATGTCTTGACATGTCATTAATTGGATATCGATTTGTGTGAGCTATTAATAGCATAATTTTGGAATTTAATTGTTGCATCTGCCACTTTAAAAGTGACAGATACCACTCTTTATATACCAATATAATTTGTTGCCATTTTCTTGCTACATGTACCATGTATGTGAGTTGAATTGAAATTTGCTGACAAATACATTAGCTCCTTCGTATCTAGGAACAACAATGGAGAAAATCACAGATTTACACTTTGCAGAGTATATTTCTATAACAAAATATAGATATATAAATAGATTTATTTAGAATTACAGATATATGCCTAAAACAGTCATAGCTTAACCCTTGTCCTGCTGAATTGTTTCAAATGTATTTTTCATCATTTGAAGCTGGAATTGCTAACGCAATTTCCAGCTTCAAATGACGAAAAATATAGATATTTTTCGAAAATATACATGTTCTAAATTGAGTTATTTTACTCAACATCTACCACAAACTGTATTGTCCATTTCAGTGACATATTATTTGTCTTAAAATATGCCTAAAACCGTATATATCCGGGTCCAGCAGGACAAGGGTTAAAAACGGTACTAGTTACCAAATATAGCTAAAAAAACAGCACGGATAAAACACTGAATTCACTTATTTCCACTGTGGTCCTTTGTTGGTTTTATGACAGGATTACATCTGGCAAGGAATAAAATATATTTATGTAACCGTAAGTCATGAAACTTCCACAGTCGGATACCCATGATACCAGTGCATTTTTTGTTGTTCAGATAATCATAATTATGAAGTCTATGTTTTATTTGTCGATAACCATGTGTGATTTACCACTTTCATTTCAATGACATACATACAGTGTGTCTTTCACATATCGTTAAAGTTCATTTTGCGTTTCAACATAGGCCGATAGGATTGTTAACGTGTGTTTTTGTTGTCACAGGAATTTTTTTATATTATTGTAAAGTATACTACCGAGCTCACCAGCTCGGCTGCGCTGAAATATTATTGATTGTGGTGCAAATAAATATATTGTTCTTGAATTTTTGACTTTCTGAGGCTTTCATGATAATTACAGTTGCTCAGATAAAATGCTAAAAAGTGAAAGAGTGGCAAATATTCAGTGTTTATTAATGCTCGCTATTAAAACAATCGACCATCACAACACAGTGAAGTGCTTCACGATATGTTTAAAAATTTCGAAATATTATAATTTAATAAAGCCATCACATTACCATAATCTCAGAAGTATGATACATGATTGTGTTCTTATACAGGGTTGGTACACTTTTTAAAAGTCCTTGAATTCAGAAGGTGTCAATGATTTGATGTACATGTAGAGATGAGAAGTGCTTGAAAATGAGCAACTTGCCCTGAAAATTACTTGCATTATTGACATTTTCGAGCTAATCAATTAAAATGGCAAAAATTGTTTTGAATTGCAAATTTTTGTAGTACATGTATTGATATGCATGAATTGTTGAAATTTTAATCCACGTTTCCAGCAAAATTTGTGATAAAAATATATTGCACCCTACATATCATGCTTTTTGAATTGTACATGTAACAACTTTTATACATTTGAAACATAAAGTTACACTAAACTTCATCCAAATTATTTTTAAACATGATCTTGAATAAAAATAGAAAGTCCTTGAATGCTGCTTGAATTTGTTTACGTCTTATCTGTAGAAACCATGCTACAGATGGCTTAATACATGTAGTTAAAGTGCACCTTAACTTTGCAAGTTTTGATTATAAACCGTGGACAGTAGTTGGAAGATGAGCGCAAAATTCGAATTTAAATTGGTAGGCTTTATCTCCATTTGAGTTTGTATAGATAATACCACAGGCGAATCTGATTTTGAATTAAAAAAAATGGACGTTATAGGAAGTCATTTAACTTTATCTTGGAAGTTGAGCACAGCTATACACTGAATAATTGTTATATTTTGAGAGCCCAGTTTTACCATCACACAGATTAACAGCTGTTTTGAAATCCTGTACTTTATTCTCTCGAATTTCTGTAGTATAATTACAAAATTGACATATAATTGGCTAAATTCCTACCAAAACAGTCAGTTGGTGTTTGTTTTTGTTAAAATAATGTTTTCACATGGTGTAATATCACTTTCCGCATACCTCGTGAAATCATTTTGGACAGGTCTGGCACTATAGCCAATCTCCCCCCACATCGACAATTGAGACATTGGACCAATGGCGGTTTAAGGTTGGTCCATTGTCTGCGAGGCTGCACCAACATTGTGTTACTGAGATATTCAATTAAAATTTCAGTCACTTGAAGTTGTGTCTCGCTACCGCGATACACAACTTCAAGTGACTGAAAATTTGTGTGATTTCTGAAATTTAAGTCCCAACATATATCAGTGTTTCAGGATTGGAAGCATATTTTACTTTCAGCAACTGATTATACAGGTGGTAATAAAAACACCGAATGTCTACTGTAGTCGACATCAGTGTCTCGATTATGTTTAATGGGTTTCTCGGTTGGTGAATAATTAAATACAGTCTTCAATAGACGTAGCAGAATACTATGGCTAATTATATTAATTTTAATGGCGGCCAATAATTTGAAAATGCCCGCGAACGTGTAGTCCACCATACCATTTTGTCAATCGCATCTATTGTTGATGTTGGGGGAGGTCTAAGTTGCAAACAAACTTATTAGACTGTCCTGGTAGAGAGGATGCACTCTAACCCCCGTCTGGCCCGGAAACTAACGTTTATTAGCGCTAGACTTATATGGATTTGAGGTGTTTCTTTGAATCGCGAGATTTGACCTACTTAGCCAAACATTTCAGCTTGGGCATTTGGTACACATCGGAATTTGCTTCTACACACCCGAAAATGGTTAGACACGTTGAAAAATTAATTTCTATATGGTTCCTACATTGGGTCTCTGTTTTTATGCACAATATCTCAAATATCAACCAAACTATTATGGCTAATTAGTTGACTAAATCGTCGCCTCGGAGCTAAAGGCGACGAAATATATATAGATAGGGGATGAGGATAATTGAACCTGGAATTCTTTTAATTTTAACATACTGGGAGGAAGTACACTGAAAAGAGTTTCAACGTATCCCTGGGGGTAACCTGAAACATATAGCTAGGACCACTTGAAACTATTTCTAGTTTCAAGGTACCCCCACGGTAGGCCTACATTGCTGGCTTCAATATACTCCTGGTATGTTGAAATTCGGGTATCGTACACTGAAACGGTAATCCGAAACTTTATAGAACTTGTTTTCTGAGAATTAATTAACAGATTGACCATAACTGAATGACGCCCCATCATAGGACGAGGGTGGGGTACAATTGTTTTTCAATATGCATATTTTTAATTACAACTTGAACATGTTTAGCATAGGCTACAACAGAGACTCCATTCATATTAGAACAAAGTCACACCAGATAAATTCCAATCATCATTAATTTGTGATAGCTCCTAAACCAAAATTGGAAAAACTACTTCGTGGGCACGAAATAATGCATGTATTTCGTGTGCACGAAATAAAAATAATCTCATGGTACTGAACCAACCACCGTAACAATAAGCCATAGGCCTACAAAATATTAATTTTTTTGCTATTATTGGACTTTTTAGTTCCTATTCTTTAAAGGTGTAGTCAACTGTCGAAATTCGCGGGACAAGAGTCCCCCAGAAGGCAATAGGGCCCGTGGGTAAGCCAAGGCCCTATTCCATAATAATACTAAATATGTGTTTCATACCCAAAGCCTCATTAAGAGCAAGTTCTCAAATCACAGCAACTTCATATATACTTGAGCGACATCTATGAGTTAATAATTCAAAGCCCTTGTCTTTTGCCCCTACTTGGTCGCCTACTTGCAAACAAACTGACTGTATTACTGCCGGGATTTGGAAACTGCTTGACCCCCAAGCTTGTATTGTCTAAAAGTAAACACAAAAACATTTGTATGACTTTATGCAATTTTGGACCAACGTCGAAGACGTTGGGCCGACATTGCATAAATTTCATACAAATGTCTTGCGTTTGCTGGGCAGGAGGACTTTCTCTCAAACATTGTACATTTATCTAATGTTGGTTCAATGTTGGGCCAGCGTCGCAGACGTTGGCCTAACATTAAAACAGCATTGGATCAATGTCTCGTTTGAGTAGTATCTTGTAATCAGTTCAGTGGCTATATTAATGCCGTCAATCTGTACTCAATAGGCAACTGTTGGCCTACACTTGACCGTCCCAGGCATGCGCGTTTTGAAGCTGAATGATTCTTTAAAATATCGTTCACAGGGCGATTGTTAACCCTGTGATGAAGGCTTTTTCTAGGTATTCGTAGAGCCCTTAGACATGTCCAAGATCTTGCTTTTAACAAACTTCAGAACGGGTGTACGACTATTTACTGTTTTCTGACCTTCTGCACATATTGTGACCAGACAGCAAACATGAGACATCGACCCAATGCTGGCCAACCGTCTGCGACATTGGCCCAACATTGGGTCTATCTCTCATGGTTGCTGGGAAAATGCGCAGACAGGACGACGTACTTGATTTTAGAATAACACAATTTATTATATTATGCAGATTTAACTACGCATGACATTTCTTCTGAACGATATCCGATTTATAAGATGATCTATCATCAGTATTCAAGTAAAAGTTTTAACCCTTTAACCGCCGGTGCCGCATATCTTTGGGTTTTTATTAGCACATTAAGTACCACCTTTTAAACATGGTAAAGATAAAATGTGACATCAATCAGCAATATTTCAAAACAGTTCACCTCCATTTTGTCAAATCTGAATAATTTTCACTCACTTGAAGTTGTGGATCGCGTCAGCGAGACACAACTTCAAGTGGGTGAAAATTCAGATTGAATAATTTGGCGGTTAAAGGGTTAAAGCGTAATAGTAGGCCCTAATCGCAAATAGATCAAGGCCATACAATATAAAAACATAAATGACATTTTTAGGCCCTTCATTAAAAAACGGAGGCGTAAAATTTATTTTCAGATACTTGAGAAATATTTGTTTTTTATTTCAACAAAGAGTTTTTTCTTTCCATAAATTATTTATTGTCAGATGGTCAACGCAGCGATTTGACCTTGAAGGAGTAAATTTAATCGTCCTACTTTGCTGCTAACGTCACTAATAATTATAAAAATATTTACTCCGCGATAGCGCTTGGTAAATTATCCATGGCTTTCTGAAAAGATAAGTATGAGAGTGATAGCGAACACTAACTGTTCAAAACAATTGCTTGATTGCTACTTATTATGGACACTTGAAGTGATTTATCGATTCAGAAGAACTAGGTTAACTCTATTAAAATTGGACGAAGAAGAAATCAATTATTTTTAATATACTATATGTTTTGTTTTGTTGTTACAACATTTTACGAAACAATTATAACACGTTACGTTTTGGGAAATATGAGCACAATGCAAGTTTCCAATTATGAGTGCACAAGCATAGGCCTACTATATAGCATCCCATTCGGCACACGTCGTTGTTGCGACGTTGATTCAACGTCGTGCGCCCACTGGGATAATATATTTGCCCCGTTGCACGAAAAGTGGTCATTTTGGACGAGAGATGTGTAATATCATGTTTCATGCAATGTATAACTTTATGATGTTATACATGATTCTGATGATGTGCAATCATAATCCACCATCACTCAAACTTTTGAGTACTTTTGACATTAATAACCAAGCTGAATTTCTGTCATTTTTTTAAATACCCCCCCCCCCCTAAATTATCAAAAAATGGCATGTAATGAGTTTTTACCACATTTACTCAGCATCATAGTTTATTAATGAATAACCTTGACATTATGTAGTTCATGTTTATTGCAAAAAGAAAACATTCAGTTTATTTTTGGTATACAACATGCGTACTATGTTGTGTAATTATGTTCACATGAGGCGAGAATGTTACAAGTGTGTAATGTTTTCCAATAATTTGAGGCATAACATGGTTGATAATTCGGAGCAAATGTAAGGTTGCGATAGACAAGAATTATAACTATACTTATGAAGCAGGGAGATTTTTGTCCCAGAAACCAGATCTACTTTGATTGTGCACACCAATATCACATCCGTCGACCGTCATATATTTTTGAAAGTAACTGAACTCAAATAACTACGTGTGTATTATGGAAATAAAAATGTGCTATGTGGATGAGAAATAATATAGTATGTGTCGGGAAATTTTTTTTTTTTATGTATTGTATAAAAGAGAGATGGAAGGTGTGTCGTGTCCACCCACAACACCCCTCCCCCCCCCCCCCCGCCCCCGTCACATCTGTTCCTCTATCATGTGAATGAGAAATAATATAGTATGTGTCGGGAAAATGTTTTTTATATATATTGGATAAACGAGAGATGGAAGGTGTGTCACATCAACCCCCCCCCCCCCCTGTCACATCCGTTCCTGGATCACTTGATGTGAACTGTATTTTGTCTAAATTGTGTTAAATCTATCCAGTGCATAAATTTTTAAAAATAAACATATTCCTGATCCTCATTTAGTGGATGTTTTTATCAAGATTACGCATTGTTAATCATGCTTAAAAATATTTGGCGAAAAAAATTATATCTCCCAGCTTCATGTGCTAAAATAAATGTCTTATCAAAATGTAGCCTACTTACCGGTAACAGCAATTACATAAACTAAAGATGTAAACACAAACAATACCAGATTACACGTATACCCAGCAAGCACGAGACGTTGAACCAATGTCGAAGACGGTGGCCCAACATTAAAACAACATTGGCTCAACGTCGCGTGTTTGCTGGGTACAAGTCTAATTAGTGCTTATAGTGGGGGACGGATCTGACATTCTTTCAGTTTCAGATTTTGTTGTGCCTTAACATTTGCACATTCATCTATTGTATGATAACAACGTTTCCCGAACATGTCCAATGAGGTTTCTAATTAAAACATTTTCTATCTTTAATGCTCATTTATATTCAACATCAGACTGAAAGTCAAGCACTACTCCCAGTATCTTGCAAACCATATAATTAAAGTGCACATACAACAAGCTTGCTACACTACACGATTTGTCTTTTAAGTCAATGAAACAAATGTCCCATTTCAGCATTCATGATCAGATGATGACCATACATTTAAAATGTACATACTTTGTCATTGCCTGTGTGATTTGTGCTATTATAAACTATTATAAACAAAATCTGAAACTTTTATTGATTCTTGGAACCATGAGTAACATATTTTCAACTTTCTTCTCGTCATACAATATAGGCCTACCTGTAAATGTTTTCTCAGATCTTCAAATCGACCTAGTTCTAATATGTGGCTTGATAGATTACCGCAACATGTTAAATCTAGGGTAATTGCTGAGCGATGACTAATATATGTCATCATGATTTGTGTTTCTATTTTATATTATTTTAGTTTCTTTTCATATGACAACATATATCAAAACATCAATAAATGAATATAAAATATGTTAGAAAAAATCTTGAATAAATGCCTAGGATCATACTGAAATGAAGTTTATTTTAAGTAGGCTCCACCAGTATATATTATAATTGCATAATACCTGCTTCGTTGTTATTATATCTGTCAATAATTAAGATGATAATATTGAGATATTAGATAAAATTACCCAATAGAAGAAAAATAACAAATGCAATATATAGGCCTACCAGACTACCAGTAGGCCTCGTCTACACTACCTCTTATCTGTAATATGAAAAATGATGATGGCAAAAGTTCGAAGTCACAGTTATATTTCATGTTGTATTGTTTTCTACCTCGCGCTCAATTTATTCCTTTTTTGGACGGACTTGACAAAATGGTAAGAAAATATTGATGCTCTGCACCAAGCACTTCAATTTAACCGATAATGTCTTGACTAAATATTTACAAAGTGTCCTGGCACTGCGATATGCTTTGGCTAATTTATAAGAGCAAAATTCTGACTAAAACATAAATTTTGTGCCTTCCTGAAGCTACATTTATGTTGGTATCAAGCGAGTTTACTGTGCCTAATGTACCAGTTATGACAATAGTTTAGCTCAGGTCATAGATGTTCCCAGCAAGCTATTTAGATGTGCTTTAACCCAGTCCCTCACAACACTGGTGTCGACTACAGTGATATTTATGAGTTTTTATTAACACTTGTGTAAAGTAAAGTATTTCGCAAATCTGTCGCTCTGATATTTATTGTGACTATATTTTCAAAAAAATCAAGTAATTTTCAGACACTTGAAGTTGTGGATCGCCATAGCGAGACACAACTCCAAGTGACTGAAAATTTAAATTGAATGTTCTAAGGGTTAGCATGTGTACCAGTTGGGGAACGAAAAATTGTGTATTTATTTACATGACTGCACAAAAAGCTGCATACAAGGTATATTATAAATATAGTTATTTTATCCATAAATCAATATTTAGAGGTAGTTGACATTCATATTAAACTATAATTCCACGTACACGTCATGTCAGCAGCTTCAGGCAATGCCTTGATTTTGGGGGATTGAAGAAATAAAATGGCCGGCCGTTCATTTGATTTTACGTAATTCTGTGCCTTTTTAGGCATACTCATCTCAAAAAAATGGCTAGAGAGCTGAACCATCCCAGCGAGCACACAAAAAGTGTATGACATTTGTACAACGTCGCCCGACGTGTAGTTCAAAATGTAAGACCTCACACAATAATAATCGTGACAACTTTTGTGAAAAAAAAAACTAAGATGGCTGACTCTAACCATATAACGTGAATGCATAAACAGCCATAGAATAGTAGGGCCCAAGTCATATATCGCATTTTACCTTTAATTTATTCAATATTTTTAATAACCATTGATTATTACCGTGCGATTAGGGGCCTACTATTTATTTTCTGTACCGAAAATTTCAAGGCAATATCAAGAGAGTTTCTACTATAAATGCAATGGAATTATTAGAACAAGTGGTCAACTTGGAAATGAAAGGGTGTATCTGCCTTTCAAATTCAAGTGGACGACGTATCAATGTTTACACGAAACACTTTCCAAGTAAAAATGAATTGATAAGAGTAATTATTATAATATACGTAGCCATACTTCAGAAAAGAGAAAATAATTCGATGCATTGAATTAGCATGTAGGCACTCTATATAATAAAGAAAGAGAGAGGGGGCGTACATAGTCATTCAATGTATATTCTTATTGTTTTAGACCAGGCACATTTACACAGTATATGCTTATTATGACATTTAGGCAAGAGTAGCAACTAGTAATATTTGAGTTAATAAAATATATCATAGTTTTCTAAAAATAGTGTTTATATACAAATACAATATTAAGGTTTCCAATATACACAAAATCACAGGGTTGATAGTCTATTAGAGATTCTGCCCAATATGTACAAACCTTGATAGAGGTTAACATGCATGTTTCCCTGTCTTAGACATGCCCATTAGTAGTATCATTAACAATAACAAAATTAACAACACTGATCACCAATCTGATAGTATATATAACAGGTTCTCGTTAACCCTCTAACTGCCACATTGAAATTTTCACCCACTTGAAGCTGCGTATCGCTGACCCGATTCATAGCTTCATTATTCAGGTTTGACAAAATAGAGTCAAGGACTGGGGCACCTTGAGACGGAAAAATTCGAACCCCCTAAAAATAGATATAGTTTTCGAAATCAAACATTTTGACGACACATATGGATACAGCATCCAGTGGGGTATATTTGAGCACGACATGAAAATTTTCAGAAATGTGTAACCTTACATTTTTTAGCAAAACACATTTTCAAAAAAATGTCTCAATGTACCCCGTACTCGGGCACCTTGAGACACCACGTGGGGTACCTTGAGACGCCATATTAGGTACCTAAAAACAACGTGGATCTAACTAAAATCAAGATTTGAATACTACATATACCTGTAGCTAAAGCCTGCAGTTGGCTAATGTTAGATGTTGCAGTGAAATATGTGCCTGAAAAAAATGGGGGCACCTTGAGACATTTTCGGGGCACCTTGAGACAGATTTGGGGCACCTTGAGAGTTTTGAGACAGCGTCCACCCTGACTGACCTCACATCTGATGTCATAGTTTGTGTGTGGGGTGTATTTGAAGCAAGCCATTATACATAAGTTATAAAGTGATAACACAGGTGTAAGAAACCACCAAAATCATAGGTAAAATCAAGTATTATGTGATCTATAGAACCAAATATTGATAATCCAAAAAAACTACTTTTCATGTAAAAAATGGACCTAAGCTTACATGCATACCAGGCATGTCCAGTAGCCATTAGCAATAGGGTGGAAAATAGAAATTGGTCAGTTTTGGTACCATTGACCAGATGGCGCACAAATCGCAAAATAATTTCTGTGTCAAAGAGGCCTGTCTCAGGGTACCCCATGTCTCAAGGTGCCCCAGTCTTCCCTAAATTATTTTGAAATCTTGTTGATTGATATCACACAGTGGCGGATCTAGGATCTGTAGAAAAAGGGGTCGCCCGGGGTTTTGGGGGCTTGCCCCCAAGATTTTTTTAAAAATTTTAGCCAATTTTTTAAATTTTAGCCAATTTAGGGGACTTAAATTTAAAGTATTTTCGCGAAAATAGGGGGGCGCGCGCCTGCTGCGCCCCCACTGGATCCGCCAGTGTCACGTGTTATATTTAACATGTTTAAAAAATGGTATTTAAGCTGCTGATAAAAATTAAAGAAAGGAATATAATCGGAACTGGTGGTTAAAGGGTTAAATAGTAGTTAATTCATTTCACAAGAGAATGTGGTAATGTGCATTATTGGGCTGGATACCTGCTTTTTCATCTGATTTCAGTGGGTAACGGAATACGCACTAACATCTTTAATTATTTACGTTTAGACTTCAATATGCGGTAAAATTGGCAAAATTGCGATAACGAAAATCAAAAGATACAAAATTATTAAAACATATAAATTTACAATTACACTGAAGTTTAAATTCGATTTTTACTATATAAAGTGCATTTAAAATCGAAAAATCAGCTTTAGGGAGTAAAAAAATAACAATTATATAAACATTTAAAAAAATTGATATCAAAGTATTGTCACAAGGTGAAGGAGACGAAATAAAATAAAAAACATTTCAACAGGATTATGTTTGATTGTGTGACGCAACAACAAAATAACAAAATATATGTACATCATATAGCAATTTTAATATTTGACTAGATAATATTAACTCACATATATATAAAATAGACCAGACGTGGCTGGGGGTAATAGGTGTCACCTGGAAGGGGAATTCGGGCCACTATTATATTCACATAGCTGGACTACTCAGAGGCCAGAATAAACCTGTTGATCAGGTAACACACTTTTTTGGTTGGAAGTAAAATTTGCGCACTTAAAATTTCTCCCGACTCGGGAAAATTGACCGTGTTTCACATTTTTGCCCAATGCGTACCCAAATTTTAAAAAATGTACCAAAATCACCGATATCAGTTGAAAGTCACTATCAATTAAGGAATTGAACGTGAATATATATTATTTTATCTCTGGTGAATACAAAATGTACAACAAAGCGCTAAATTTGTATTTTATCCCTCCATTTGAACAATTGCTAACATTTTTCAAAAGTGATCTTGAGCACTGAAGAAGTGATCACATCCACTTTAAAATGTATCTCGGCCACTACAAAAGTTATCTTGGCCACTGAAGATGTGATCACAGCAACTTTAAAAAGTTATCACAGCCACTTTAAAAGTCATCTCAGACACTACAAAAGTTTTTTTGGCCACCGAAGAAGTGATCACGGCCACTTCAAAAGTTATCTCAGTCACTATAACGGTGATCTTGGTCACTAACAAACTGGTGTCAGACATTTTAAAGTCTTAGCCACTACAAAAGTTATCTTGGTCACTGAAGAAGTGATCACGGCAATTTTAAAAGTTATCCCAGCCACTACAAAAGCGATATTGGGCACTGAAGACGTGATCATGAACAAAAACTTTAAAAGTTATCTCAGCCACTACGAAAGTGATCTTGGCACCGAAGAAGTGATTACAAACACTTTAAAAGGGAGCTCAGCCACTACAAAGCGATCTTGACCAATGATTAGGTAATCACAGACATAATAAAAGTGATCTCAGCCACTACAAAAGTGATCTTGGCCACTAACGAAGTTATCACAGCAACTTTAAAAGTTATTTGAGCCACTACAAAAGTGATCTTGGCCACTAAATAAGTGATCACAGCAACTTTATCCAACCCAATACAAAAGTCATCTTGGCCACTGAAGAAGTGACCACATCCGATTTTAAAGTTATCACAGCCACAACAAAAATGGTATTGGTCACTGAAGAAGTAATCACAGCGACTTTAAAAATTGTCTCAGCCACTGAAAAAGATATTTACCATGTTTAAGCCACTACTTTTGACGCAGTTCCGCACTCTGTTCTCTTTTTTTTTAATTTAAATGTAGTACCTGATCACTGCTGGAGAGTAATGGTTCACTGGTACAGCTCTATTACAGTGCGTATTAAATGGGATGGTAAGCTAAGTGACTTCATAAAGGTGTGCAAGGGCACCCGCCAGGGTGGATCGTCCTCCCCTTTCCTCTTCAACTTATGTTATCAAAATTTTATAAAAATGTCAAATAGTGCGGATGACATAAAAATAAAAAAATGTATCGTATAATGTATTCTGCTACGCTGATGATATTCTGCTTGCCAGTCTCACAGTCACTGGCTTGCAGAGTATGATTAATCTAGCTGATAAATACATATCAGACCACGGTCTGAGATTTAACCCTTTAAAGACAGAGTGTGTATCTTTTAGTCAATAGCGAGTGTCACTCCTATATTACAAGCTTTCAACATTTGTAAAATAGAGTCTATTATAGATAGAAATTCTTTAGGGCTGACCTGATCGATGTACCATATAAAAATCGGCTGAGAGAAAAGAAATTTGACTATTTACTGAAAAAGTATGAAAAATAGGTAAAATTAGGAGTTAAAATACCAGCTTGAAACTTTCTAGTGCATTTGTCAATGATGTAAAAGCCGATGTCAGTAGCTTTCTATTGATGCTAAACATATTGATATAGTTCAGTGGACGAAAATGTGTTATACGCTCGATTTCTTAAATCGAATCAAAATCGCATATAGGTCATATATACATTTTTGACCATATTTCAGTAAAACAGCGGCAGTTACCAGGTAACCTGATCAAAAGGTTGATTCTGGCCCCTGAGTATTCGAGCTATGTGAAAATAATAATGACTTGAATTTCCCTTCCGGGTGACACCTTACCCCTACCCACTATAGTGCAATTATTTAAGACAATTGCTCGGTTGACTTACTTATTTTCCTAGTGTCGGACTCAGTGTTGCGAGCATGGCTCAATATAATACACAATACTTTCCCAGAAAACATACTATAGGGCCTAGACGTTGGTCCAGCGTTGGTTTACTGTTGAGCCAACGTCGTAGACGGTAGGCCAACGTCGTAGACAGTGCGCCATCAGTAAACCAATGTTGGACAAACGTCTCATGTTTGCTGGGATATTTTAATTGAAACGGTGGAGACACCCTTCCGCCCCCTATCTGTTTCTGAGATTCTCAGTTCAAGCTATATATATCTTCAAGAAATTAAGATAATGCGCGATGGCAGTGGGAGACGATAGTTCGAATCTGCATGGTGCGCAATATAGGCCTACATAATTTTTTATTGTCTATTTTAAATACTCATAATAATGAATATTTATTATAACTGTAGGCACACAGTACTGTAATACGACTATGGGCCTATGGTAATTTTACCACAGCTTTTGCTATTTTTCTCCCTGAAAACACACTTTTTCAAATTACCAGCGATTGACATAATGTTTTAAATCAGATTTAATAAAACTCTGACCGGCAAACTTAAAGCTTGATTCGGTTGCAAAAAGTTGTGTCTGTTACTTAGCACTTTTTATCTTATTTCGGTTGAATGACAAATTGTTCATTGTTCACATTTATTCATGATGTCATATCTTGACTGTTGTTGTTCGTTGTTGTTGGTGTTGTCTCTGGTATATACAAGTCACTAGGTGATTGAATCATAGCATCGTTCACATATGAGCATGATTGTCCTTGATTGTTATCTGTTGATTTATGGCCTTGGTTTGATAGTTCGATGCTAGTTACAGAACCAGAGACATAATTGGCTTGGGCGTTGTTTAAGGAGTTATCGCTTGTGATATGGGACCCCCTGTTTATGATGGAGGTTGTCTTTGTCTGCATTGAGGTCCCATATCGGCTGCTTTGTTTCTTCCCGGCAGAGCAGCGGAACACCAACATCAGCTGGTTTCTGAAAGCCGACCCGCTGAGACAATACAGGAAAAAATTGATGGCATAGTTTGTAACAAAAAAGATCTCGAAGACCTTTTTGGCAACATATACGCCTATCGCATCTGACTCTTGGTCCACATAGTAGGACACGGTGTATGGTAACCTGAGGACTATAAACGTTGTCGCCACTGCCACCAACATAACGGTCAACTGCTGCTCCACGTCCCTCTTCCCTCCACGTCGACCAAGTGACTGCTGACTGTCCATCTTGGAGCGTCGCCGTCGAGCGATCGTCAGGTGCATTATGATGAGGGCTGTGAGGATCAAGATGAGGATTCCGGGAAGTATCAGATCTCCCACCTACCATCACAAGCAATAAAACCATTAAAATTGTTACACAAAACTAGTAAAAATAACAAATAGCATTTAGTCTTTATTCTGCTGATCACGACTATTGTCGTTTTTAATCTGTTTTATTAGTGGACCGAATCACTGTTATTGTCAATGAAATGTGAGTCTAACTGCAAAAACTTGTGCTCAAATTAAACAAATATGAGTAATTCTCAGCCACTTGAAGTTGTGGGTCGCGGTAGCAAAACACAACTTCAAGTGGCTGAAAAATTAAATTATTTAATTTAGCAGGATAAAAGTTAATAGATTTACTTTATATTACCATTGTCGGAGAAGTGATCAGTCTTTCAGATTGTGTGTAGGCCTATCCATTAAGCACAAAACATTTGTACAATGTACTTATGCAATGTTGGGCCAACGTTGAAGACAAATGTTTTGTTCTTACTGGGTAGTAAAGTAACGTAACTTACTTTTACGTCTTGTAGTAAATGATTTAAAACTTGCATGCTTTCATGATTAGATTTTGCAAGTCGCTTCAAAGATAATATTCATTTTCAAAAAGTGATCACGTCATTACAATTTACCGGCATTTATGTTGGCACTGATATCATAAACAAGTTAATTTTTTTTTTAATAAGACCCGTTTTTTGGTTTTGTAGACCTATACCTGCTGCACTGCGAGTTCCCATCGCTGATACTGCCTATAGTCTTTGTACTGGCACAGGTATCGTCCCTTTTTGCCCCATCGAGCTGAGTGAATGGTCCACAGAGGATAGGATCCAAGGAATATACCCAGGATCCAGATGACGAGGATCGTGAGACGGGCCTTGACCGGTGTGGATATGCTGCTGACGCGCAGCGGAAAAGCCACGGTGATAAATCGCTCCGCCGTTATGGCCACCGTTATCCAGGAGGATACAAGCTGAAAAAAGAAGCGAAAAGGTGTTACAAGCAATGTCCAAAAATTATTCATGACTGCTTCACTAAAACACACCGTAGACGTGTACGTGTCGACGTAATAGCCTGTAAACTGTTCTACCCCAGAAGCAACAATTTTTTACATATTATAGGCCCATGGCATGCCAGTATAATTTTGTTTGCTAATGTTAAAACATTTTTTTTAAATTAATTGAATGAAGCTTTTCAGACTTATTGGTTTTCTAAACTTTATTATTTCATCTTTCATGGTAATAATTTTATACTTATCCCTTTCAGCGCGGGGACCGTTCTTATACGTCAGAATCTGAGGTCTGTAGACGTCAGATTCGGACATGTGAAGACGTTACCCGCACTGAAATAATTAAAATATTTCTAATGGCAGTAGAACCATAACATATGATTTCAAATTAAGCGGAAAGAGCCAAATAAGTCCTTTTTGATGATTTCATATTAAAAAAACACTCTGGTCTTCATAGTTACAAAAAATATTTCAGCGTTGTAAGTGTTAGGGTATAAAATTGGTTATATTTTCCAATACATTATAATACTTTTGTACAGTTTTTATATGTTACATACCATAAAGGAATATCTCATGTAGTACGCCAGTTTGCACGGCACATCGTAATTATGCATCAGTCTGTAGCCAGTGATTGAACTACCATCCACAGAATAACTTCCCCATCGCAGCATTTCTCCAATCAGAACTAAGGTGTCCGCCGTAGCCATAGCCACCAAATACTGGCCAGTGGTTGACTTCCGTAGAACAGGTGCTGCGCAGAATACCAGCGCTGTCAAACAGTTACAAATGATCCCCACCGGTAGGATGATGGCCAAGCTGTAGAAGTACACCAGTCGTATGCGTCGCTCGTGGGTCTTGTAGTTGGAATCTTCTCCGCTGATAGTTTCTGCTGTCGTTATATAACTTAAGTTTGACAGGGATGTGACATTGTCTGTGACATTGTAGGTGTCATCCGTAGCGCTACTGACACCAGCAGATAACAGGCTGACACCAAGTCCATCATGGCTAGTGCTTACATTCACCAGATCAAAAACGGTGGTGGTCATTTTAAATCCGATATGAGTGTTTTCTTCTCGAAACCAAGCAGCTGTTGACACAATCTATTGAAAAAAAATAATTATAATAAAAGTCAGCAATAAAAAGGTGAAATTGCGTATACATAGTCACAGTTGCGGCACTCACATCTTCACTACCGTAATACATGTATCACGAGTACCGGTATCAAACCAAGGTATAAAGCGCTCTTTGCAACTAAACGCTCTTTGCAACACAGTTAACCATTCCCCGCCGGCCCCAATATATTCCGTTGTTTTTCATTTTTTTTTATCACAATAAGTACCACCTATTAGGCATGCTAAAATGATCAAATGTGACATCAATCAGCTAGATTTAAAAAGAGTTGACCTCCATTTTGACAAATCTGAATAATTTTCACTCACTTGAAGTTGTGTGTCGCGTCAGCGAGACACAACTTCAAGTGGGTGAAAATTCCAATTGAATAATTTGGCGGTTAAAGGGTTGACCAATGAACATTAGCAAGTATGTATATATGGGCCATTGTAGCGGCATTGGGTCAGCAAATATTAGTAATTTTGCCCCACTTGAAGTTGTGGGTGGCGGTAGCGAGACACAACTTCAAGTGGGTGAAAAAAATAATAAGATCACTTAGAGAGTAAAGGGTTACTGTGCACTATGTAGAATAGTCCCTAAATATTTGAAAAAAAATCGTGAGAAAATTGGTAAATTACATCGAAATGAAGACATTCGAAGTTTCCATTTGATATCATACGTTCTTTGACATTTTATAAAATAAAGTAATTTCCATTCGTGTTGATGTGCGAATTGCGGCTGCGTTTAAAACGTAATCATCCCTGCAGCCGGATTGGTTGATGTATAAACACCGGCCAGGATAACCGGCGCTGCCAGTCACTTGACTCTAAAGCACCACAACATATACATTTTCCCAGCTAACACGATTCATTGAGCCTAAGTTGGCCCGGCGTCGCAGACGGTGAGCCAACATTACGCCAACATTAGCTCAATGAATCGTGTTGGCTGGCTTGGATTCTCGTCTTCGATACATGATACAGCTAGGCCGGTGATTGTAGGTAAGTCCCACCCAGCAAACATGATACGTTAGCCCAGCGTTGGTTTACTGTTGGGCCAGCGTCGTAGACGGTGGTCCATCAGTAAACCAACGTTGGGCCAACGTCTCAGATTTGCTCGGTATGTATTATGCAAGCAGATTCTCTTTCGTCAGAGTTAGAAACAAATTAGCCAGAAAGGTAGAACAAAGAAAATACTAGTATTTGTTTTCATAAATCACAGACAATTCTATGAATCATAGCTTGAAAAGCGGCCACAGCGTTTAGATTATTGAACGAACTCAGACTTTAAACTTTTTTGTTGCACAGGTCGTGTTGCTAAACTGTACCTGATTATAACCCTTCAACCGCCAAATTATTTAATTGAAATTTCCACCCATTTGAAGTTGTGTCTCGCGACTTCAAGTGAGTGAAAATTATTCAGATTTGACAAAATGGAGGTCAACGATCTTGTTGATTGATGTCACTTTTTGCCTTTTAAATTTTCAAAAACTAGCATTTATTGTGCTAATAAAAAAACAACGAATATACTCGAGACCGGCGATTAAAGGGTTAGGCTTAATCCTCCGAGAAAGAGGATGCTATAAAGAATGGTAGCAGTAACTCGATCCAACACGGATCAGTGGTATTCTTTTTAACCCTTTCAGTGCGGGGACCGTCTTTATACGTCAGAATCTGACGTCTGTAGACGTCAGATTCTGATGTATACATGTAAAGACGATCCCCGCCCTGAAATAATTAAAATATTGATAATGGCCGTAGACACATAATATAGGGAATCCAAAGAAGCAGAAAGAGCTAACTAAGCCATTTATGATGATTTCAAATTGAAAAAAACTAGGTTACAGTTTGGAAATTCGTGTCACCGTGAATATGAGACAGCGACCAACAGTTGCTCAACCGTATTCGATACTGGCCAACACTGTGCCAACATGACGCCAACGTCTCGCGTTTGCTCGCGTATAGCAGGTGACGACATCATTTTTTTGTCTCATTTTTTCTACACCAGACGTCCGTTTCACAATTATTAAAGAAACATATGTCCCTTGGCCCACGAGTCGTGGCCACTGCATGACTTCCACTATATAATAGATGACATCATGCACAAGTGGGCTAACCGACATTAAAAAAACGGTGAAAATGTTTGTCATTGATAGCAATAACTTGATCAATATACGAGTTTCACATTCAGGGTTAGACTATTTGGTCACTGATTTTGTTACCTTCCTGTGTTAATTTGTATTTATTCGTTTTATCATGTACTGCATGTTGCAGCGCGATTTATTCTCAAACAAAATGTGGGTTAGCCCACTTGTGTTTGATGCCATCCATATATATATAGGCCTAACAGATGGTCATCGATCGTCATCGTTCAGCATATTGGCTGTAAGCCCATCAGCATGTAGGCCTATACAGTGGCGGATCTAAGGAGGGGGCTTTAACACCCCCACCCCTTAAGAAAAATCCATAATCTTATCTAGGGGTTTCCTTATGGACTGGTGACACACTGAGTGACAAACAGTGCACAACATGCCTTAGATTGCAAGAAAAAACCTTTGAAATTCAAAAATGCTGCCAGGGCAGCGCCCTGGACCCCCTACAGCGAAATGTTCCTTTATCAAGTTCCAACATCCCCCCACTCGTCAGAGAAAAGCTAAATCCGAACATTTCTTCTTCAAATTGTCTTGTCTGAAAGACAAATAAAAATGTTAAAAACGGATATTGGTGTGATTGGCACTTTCACAGTTAAGCAGTGTTAAAAGCCAACGTTTTCAACCAGGTACAACTGTTAAAGATTTGCTCACTCACTGCGAGTGAGATAACGGTCGTCTAAAGCCCGGTACACAAGGTGAGATTATCTCATACGATATGTCTTATGAGATTAATCTTATAAAATATCTCTCATAAGATTGTCTGTACACACGGTAAGATTATATTTTACGACACTCGCTGGGACATGTGCATTTTGAGTTTTTCCAGACTCTGGACCAAACTACATACACTTTCAAAATTATAAAAATGGTGGCAAACAACAAGGTTGCACTGTTAAAGGCATGCACATCCATTATGTTGTCTACGATTGTAAAGAAACGACATGCAAGACGAGACGCAGAAAAGACGAGCTATTTGGGTTCTAGAATGGATTACTAAAAATGGGAGTGAACTCAGTGCCTTCCACTGATTACAAAAAAGAGCTTGAAGCCCAAGACTCAGAGTCATTCAGGATTTTTTTGCGAATGAACGAAGCTTCAAAGCATGTGGTTAAATCTAGGACACATCCCGGCAAAAACGGACAGCAAACGGCCAAAGAGCGTGTGTGGGTGCTTACGACTAAATGGAAGAAACAGATGTCAGATAGGCTACTCTCAGTTTGTGGTAATGCTCTGGTCGGAGAACATGTCAGATTAGGCCAATAGTGGGCCAACTCGGGGCCAACGTGAGATGTTTAGTGAGCGCCTCAACACACACGGGACACTGGCCCAATGTTTTGCCAGCGTCTGCGACGCCGACCCAACATCACACCAACATTAGGCCAGCGTCTCGTGTTTACCGGGGTGTATCCCCTGTCCATTATCACACAACCAGTGCCACTACCCGGATAGAGTTGTAGCTATGGGATGCAGGTTCCAGGCCTCCTGTCCAGTCAATTCTAGACCCTTACGCAGTAGCCTACAGAGCGAAGCTCTAGATTTGCCAGCGCATATGCACTAGCTGGATAGTTGAAGATGGTTCCAAGCAACGTTACACTCTACTGCTGCAGTTGGTATAGTATGGGGTTAGTGGGCACATCAATCGATATGAAATGATTGGGGTTTTAGGCCACCTTTATGCACATCTAGTCTAAACTGGGTCAGAAGAACCTCCTGAGAATAGTGAGACGAATGAGATGAACTGCCCTCCAGTCCAGACACAGGGTTTGAGATTCGAGCCCTGGCGATCTCAGGCTGTGTAGGCCTACGCTACATCTCGATCAAGGAGGCTTCCCACAATATTGAATCTTTACGAGTGAGCGGGGAAGAAACATTTTGTTTCTTTGAAACTTGAAGGCTTGAATGGGGTTCGAACCCTCTATCTACGACTTTCGAAGAGACATTTTACCCACTGCACCATGGCCTCCGTCCTCAATGACACATAAGGAGTGTTCGGATTGTAGACCATAATAAACCGAGTAGGCCCAATATTATTATTTGATTATAATTAATTTAGCCTATATATGTAACGCTACATTAGATGTGTCTATTGACCAATAGACGCGTGTGGGTTCACAAAGCCCCTCATATCACCACACCAGTGTGGTGATATGAGGGGCTTTGTGAACCCACACGCGTAGGTCATTCATTATTTTACTGACACAGCACTGTATCTTAGCAATGTTATAGGAAGTCTGTTTTGATCCGGGATGTGTGCAGTAATCCGATTCTGACTAAACAGTTTATCTTCACTTATTATCAGACAATTGGCTCGGACTTCCGTCTTAGGGTAGATTGTCTGTCCTATATCTTTAATCAAAGATAGATAATAACAACAGCTGTTAACGACAACACAATAATGTCGTCGCCTTGGATATGAAAGGGTGTATCTGCCACTTTACAAAGTGGCAGATACACCCTTCCATATCCAAGGGGACGGTGTGTTGAAGCAGCTGAGAGAATGAACCCAGTCTCAGTGACCACCCCCCCCCCCCCGCCCCTAAGCATTATAAGCATATTGGTAAAAAGTTGTGTTTCTGAATGCTATTGAAAGCTGTAGCTGATGTGCGCTGTTTTGTTCGGATATGTAATGAAATGAAATGAATGGGGTTTTAGGCCACCTTTGTGCACATATAGGCTAAACTGGGCAAGGGAACATCCTGAGGATGGTGAGATGAATGAGATGACACTACCCTCCACCAGACACGGAACTCGAAATTCGAGCTCTGGCGGTCTGAGGCCGAGCACGCTACCTCTCGGTCATGGAAGTTACCCACAATATTGAATCATTACGAGTGCGCTGTTTTGTTCGGATATGAAGCTATTTCACATTTCAAATCACTTTTCCCGTTTGACAAGAGAAAACACGTTTCTGTAATCAACTCACTTGAACACATCTATCACAGAAAACCTATAAATACTTATATATATTACGTTAAAGCGAAACAATCAGGCCTAAATCATCATTTTTATTTTGTCTCCTTGATATGTCCATAATATGTCAACATGTCTATTATACATACCGGTAATATCATTATGGAAGATCCAAGCAGATAAAATATAGAGTCCTCTAACCGATTCTATATAATTTCCCGGCCGACTTGTCAGTTAGGCACCCAGCAGACACGAGACGTCGAATCAATGTTGGTATGACGGTGGACCAACGTTGATTCAACGTTTTGTGTGTAGGCCTACCGCCAACCATTTTCTGCTACGAAATTAGTCAATGAAAGTAGTTAAATTTTACGAGAGAAAAACTGCGCAAATACAAACTTGTGCTGATGTTATTTTTTCAAGGTTAACATGTTATTTGAGTTCATGCACCTTGAAATGAATTTGCCATAATTGTACCGAACAAAACATACATGCATAACAAAACTTGAGCCTACATAGTGTTTTGGAACGTGTTCAGGTGTTAGCTTTAATATTGGGCCATCGTCTGAGACGCTGGCCCAATATTAACTCAACATTGGATCAGATTGGCCGGGGGCCCTGGTGCAGTGGTTAAAGCTGCCTGCTTGGAAAGTTGGAGATCGCACTTACACTCCCCGCTCACTCGTAAACTGGTAAATTTATATTCAGTTTTGTTGACGAGAGGGCTAGCATGCTCGGCCTCGAACCGTCATGGCTCGAATTTCGAATCCTTTGTCTGGAGGGCAGTGTCATCTCATTCATCTAACCGTCTTCAGGATGCTCGACTGGCCCAGTTTAGCCTATATTACGGTGGCCTAAAACCCCCTTTATTCATTTTTGTTAGCTATAGTGGTTGAATGCGCACGAGCATCCCTGCAAACATGATACGTTGGCGCCCAACGCCTGGTTTACAGTAAACCAACGTCGGGCCAACGTCTCATGTTTGCTGGAATATCACAGGAAACCACAAAACGACAAAGACAATCAGGTTTGATTCTGGACCTGCCACAGGTGGCTGTGTGTTCTACATCAAATTTAATTCTTAACTCTTTAACCGCCAAATTATTCAATTGGAAATTTCACCCACTTGAAGTTGTGTCTCGCTGACGCGATCCACAACTTCCAGTGAGTGAAAATTATTCAGATTTGACAAAATGGAGGTGAACTCTTTTTCAAATCGTGCTGATTGATGTCACATTATATGGCTTTAACATGTTTAAAAGGCGGTACTGAATGTAGTAATAATTGAGTGAAAAACCCAATATTTCGGCACCGGCGGTTAAAGGGTTAAAGCTTGTAAAACTTTCGTATAAACCGTCAAGACCAAAGGTTTTTTCAATTTGAAATCATCATAAATGGCTTTGTTCGCTCTTTCCGATTCATTTGAATACATACTCTTACAGTGCGGGGATCGTCATTAGACGTCAGAATCTGACGTCAACTGACGTCAGATTCTGATTTCTAAAGTCGATCCCCGTGCTGCAAGGGTTAACCTTAGAGAATCCTACCAAGTTTTTAGCACTCCCCAGAGGCAATCATGCTGCCGTGCAATGCCAAAAGGCAGTATTTGCGCACCTTACAAGTGAGCAGATACTGCCTTTTGGCTTTGCAAGTAGTGCTGGTCGCTAATTTATTGAAACCTGACTTGGATATTCACGCTAATAGGCACATGATTTGTCGAAATCTCTATATAGATGCGGACCAATCACGTGGCCAAGATCTTGCTCAACCTGTTTCAAATTTCTGACCTTGGTGTCCAATGCTGGCAAGCACAGTGAAAAACTTCCAAGTGCTAGGCCAATCTATATTCTATTGCCTAATTTAATTATTGGCTTGGTTAATTACAATCATTTACCTGTTTGTCCATGGTATATTGCTTAGTGTATGATTTACGTTTAGGATAAAGCCCGAGGAGCTATCCATTCTTAGCTGTGAAAAAGGTCGAAATAAGAATGTAGAACTCCGACGATTTTAACTGACTTAAAACACATCCGGACATAATGAAGATCCCTCATAACAAGCAGCTCGGTCGCACCTGACTGATTTTAATGCCATAGGCCTACCATGATAATTGGTCTGTACTAGGTGAACAATAACTCTCCATTCCCGGCTTAGAATTAGAATGTAGTGGTCAGACAAAGAAAATAATGTAGTGGTGTGTTTCAAATTTTGCTGAATTGTAGTATGGTACAAAATCATATGTCTACAATTAGAAAGATATATATGCCTAGATATTATAATTCTAATTTTGTACTGAATAGCATTTTTTGGGGAAATTGTATTATAATCCATCAAATGTATATCCTATTCATATGAAAAATGTATAACATTAAGATGAGTATGGAGGCATTTTACAAAAGTGTTCTTCAAATGTATTTTGCTGATTTGGTATACATGGCTTCTGATAAACTGAAATATAGTTGTTAACAAGACCAACACCTCACACGCTCGGAACGTCGATGATGCCGGTTTAATGTTATAAATATTACCTTTTATTTTTGCGACGATGCTGAACCAACATTAAACCAACACAGGCTCAACGTCTCAATTTTACATTGTGTCTCCCTGATCTATGGGTCAAATATTCTGTAAATTATATAAATGGCCATGTAACGTTCGAGTATTCCAGAACCGAACTAATTTCTGGGGTTTTTTTCGTTAACACATTGAACATCATGAACGTTACCAACTATACATCAAAGCGCATTGATAAAATAAATTAAAAACATCACGAAGCCAAGGTCAAAATTTTTTTTAATTTGAAGCTACCAGCACCGTCATGAACGTTTTATGTAAAAAATCCTGCGAGTCAACAACAAGTAACAAGTAACAAGTAACAAGTATTTATTGCTGATGGTTCCTGTGTGCGGAACATGACAGAAGAGCCAGGAAAGCGCTGGCGCCATATGATACAATACAGTGCATATTATAATTCTATTTACAATTGTAATGATTTATACAAGAATCAGTGGATTAGATGTTATTATTCATTGTTAAGAACGCTTTAAAACTTTGCGATAATCACTTTCACGAATAAACTTAACTGCAGTACATTATTATAATCGTTTTGTTTGAATAATTGTTCCAGTTGAATAGTGGAAGGTCTTTTCCAGAATTTGACATTTATATATTTTTTACGCTCTTCTCTGAATAACGGACAGCATAACAGATAGTGGTACTCATCGCCGATGTCATTGCAATGGAGGCATAACCGTAGGTCGCGCTGAATTTGAGCCCGACAACCAGCTTCGATTGGTACACGGTGATTGCGGCACCGAAATTTTGTCATAAGAATTCTATTATTTACAGGTAGTTCAGTCAGATATTTCTCGAAACCAAAAGTATTTTTAATTATACGGTATACAGTACATTTACCACCTTTTGTTATGCCTTCATTCCAATTTTGTATGAATTGGTCGTGCAGCCTTAACTTGAGAATTGTATTAAAATGATCCGGTGATTTAGGTAAAGATTGATTCGTCCAAATCCCAGAGAATCCAGCACTATCTAGTATGTTTTTCACCGAGGTAATCCAACTAGAATGAAACAAATCCTTCTCATAAAGTTTATATATTAAAGAGTAAATCAATTTCGACAGTTTATTTTCTTTACTGTTAATCAGTCTCGCCCAGTAGAGGATCATTTTACATTTAATATCTATATGAAGCGGCGTTTCACCCAACTCTCCATAAACCATATTAGAGCAAGTAGATTTATGAGCATGTAAAATATATTTACAGAACCTTAATTTCACTTTATTTACAATGTCGCAATTTTCACTTCCCCACACTTCAGCTCCATATAATACAACAGGTTTTACCAGAGTGTCAAATAACTTTAATGCAATATCTGGAGGTAGAGATAGAGATTTAAACCGTTTCAGTAGAGCGAACATTGCCCTACATCCCTTTTGATAAAGACTTTGTTTTGCAACATTAAATTTTGCATTAAAATTAAACGTGACACCCAGGTAATTGTAATCATTGACTACATTAAGTTTCATGTCCGCAAAATTAAACGAAGGTATATTTTTTAATTTGCCTCGCGAAAAAATGAATATTTTGGTTTTACTGGTGTTAATTTTTAAATCAAAATTGTTACAATATTCATTTAGAGTATCCAAATATTTTTGCAGGTCTTCAGGGGATTCAGCCAATAATACAGTATCATCCGCGTACATCAAAATATATAACTTTAAGTACGATACTAGATCTTCTGTTGGATCATGGACTAGCTGGTCCATCTCCTGGATTTTTTCTAGACCTTTACAAGATCGTGATATAAATTCGTTAAGATCAGCTAAGTAGAGAGAAAAAAGCAACGGAGATAAATTTTCTCCTTGTCGAACTCCAACATTACATGAGAAATATTCAGAGTTTTTTCCATTTACATTAACACATGATTTTGCCTGACTGTAGAGGTTTTTAATTACTTTTAGAATCCGCCCTGATATCCCAGAGGATAACAACTTGGACCATAATTTGGTTCTATTTATGGTATCAAATGCCTTTTGGTAGTCTACAAAACAACAGTATAATCGTTTACGTTTGTTGAGGTAAATATCGGCCAAAGTTTTCAAAACAAAAATGTGGTCTATGGTGGAATTGTCGGATTTGAAACCAGCCTGTTCTGGACCGACGGTGTCATGAGCTTTAACGAAGTTTGATAATCTTTCATTCAGACAGCTTGTGAACAGCTTACCGAAGCAACTGAGCGGAGAAATACCTCTATAATTATTTGGATCAGTATTATCTCCTTTATTTTTGTAGATGGGTCTTATAATACTAATAGCTCAATCGTCTGGTACTATGCCTGTAGAAAGAATAATGTTAAATAATTTTGCATATACTGGTATTAATTTATCTGGCGAATGTTTAAAAAACTCGTTGATAATTTGATCAATTCCCGAAGATTTGTGACTTTTTAATTTTTTGATGGCTTTTGTAATTTCTTGGGTGGTAAAGGGTTTATTGAGATCAGGATCGTCAGCGACGTTGAGCTCCTCACGGTGGCATGCCTCCGTCTGATTAGTTTCAGACGCTAATTTCTTAAAATGTTGCTCAAATATATCTAAAGATATTTTAGTCTCATTCACTTGTTTTGTTTTTCCCTGGATTATGTTCCAATATTCCTTTGGATTTTCGGATTGTAATGTTCGTAATTTATTTATGGTGGCTTTTTTATATTCACGGAAAGCTTTATTTACAGTTTTCTTGTATTGTTTACTATATACTCTAACTTCGTTAAAATGTGTCGCATTTTTTAATCTCCTATATTTATTTCTATATTTCAACATATTGCGACGTGCTTCCTCACATTCTGTATTATACCACGGTTTATGAGGTAAAGCACGTCGCCTAGGTTTCTTAGCACTAACTTTAACTTCATGTGATAGACCAGAGGCAGTAGCAGATTGTTTCAGTACCTTACATATATCATCCGAAACTTTACTCACTACATCTGCTGTAATATTCCCCTCTGCTTCTGCTCTATCCATAGTGTGCAATATCAATTCAATACATTCATCTGATACATTCGATTGGAATGAAGCTGCAGAATCTGATTTCCACTTGTATTTAATTACATGTTCAGATCGTGTATGAAGAGTTTTATTTGACAGATCGTCTTCTTTTTCTAGTACTAAATTGAAAACAGCATTGACGGGGCAGTGGATATCAGAAATAATGCAGTCAAACTCCAAAATATCAAATTTTTCAACGTATGGAGCAAGGTTTTCAGAGATTAGAATGTAATCTACAACACTAGCATTTTTACATGTTGTTTTACCAATACCTTTATCGGCTCCATATCTGCCATTCATAATATGCAAATCTATACTGTTACAGAGTTCTATTAACCGTTTACCCCTATTATTTACATACTGATCCTTGTTTGAGCGTTTTGTGACATTAGAATTATTATTGAGAATTTCACATAACTCAACACTTTGATCTCCACTTTCATCATTATGTGACACATCAGGGAGTATACCAGTCCTGGCATTGAAATCGCCAAGAAGACAGACTGCCATATTTTCATCTTCACTTTTAATGTTATTTATAGTTTCTTCAATATCATCAAAGACAGACGGATCTGCATATGGAGAGTCTGCTGGTGGAGCGTATACGAGGCCAAAAACAACTGGTATATTAGAAAATGGTCTTGATATTTTAATCCAGATGGTTTCTTTGATACCGAAGTCCAAAACCTTCACAAAATTCACTATGGACTCATGGACTAAAATGGCCACTCCCCCAGATGCTCGTCTGGTTGTTTGTCTATTATTAATTAGAAGCTTAAATCCTGGTATAATAATCTCATCAAATTTACCTAGTTTAGTTTCTGTTAAGAATACTATTTGATGTTTCTGTATAAATTGTTCAAAATCAATATTTTTCAACTTGGCTTTCAAACCACAAATATTTAAAAGAACAATGTCAAGATCACTTGCAACAGAGCTACATTTTGGTGTGTTAATAGATGACCTATTATTAGTTCGATCTAAAGGTGGACTATTAGATATTACAGTCTTGTGGCGATGATGGCTGCCCTGGCAAATGTCCTATTTCTTAGTTATGGAGCTATTAGGGTCACTTTCACTGGGCTCTGCAGGCATTGGTGGTGTAGAACTGAGTCTTTGTTCTTTTAACTGCTTGTCGTTAGCAGGACTGTGTGTGGCACTGTTCTTTCTCTTATTGATGTTAGCTGGCTCCGGGTAGAGTGTGTTGATTATACTACTGATGAGCAGTTCCCTGCCAGATTCAGTCATGTGAACACCCTTCTCGTCACTTTTGTCGTAGTGGTGTTTCATGGCGTGCCCTTTTGTCGACCACAGCTTGGACCATGTGTCAATGTAGACATAGCGATCAGGGTGCACCTGAGCCAGGGATTCCAGATACTCATTGACGATGGTCGCCGCCGTGTTGCTTCTCTTTACGTCCGTGGAGCTGCCTTTTCTCGGGGGAATGGAGCAGATACCAATCTTAGCTCCTTGAAAAGTTTTTTCCAAACTGTCCAATGCTACACTATATTTCACAATTACTAATGGAGCTGATGTTTTCTTGTACGTTATGTCGTTTGTGCCGAGATGTATAACGACATGATCAGGTTTCAGTTCTTTTCTACTTCTGTTCATAGCACTAGTTATTAACTCATCTACATCGGCTATAGATGCTCCGGATCTATTTGTTATCATGACCCCCGGTTTCTCAATGTTATGCAAAAGGGAGTCACCAATAATAATTGTCTGGCATTGAATGTCAAACTCATCTATCGTCTGTGGTGTAGAGGGCCCAGCAGAGTTTGCAGGTGTACCCTTCATATTTCTACTGGTTGATGGTGTCGCGTCTCTGGTCACTCTGACACTAATGTTGTTTTCGCCGATGTTACTGGTGTCGCTGTTGTCCTTGTCACCTTCAGATTTCGTGTCATGTTTTAGGCTCTTTTCGTGTTCGTTGCTGAGTGTTGTTGGTGTTGGCTCCAGGTCTGTAGTGTCTTTTTCCAAGTCAGTAGCGAGTCGTCCTTCTGCGATTTCATGACGGTAGTCACCGAACTTGGTCAGCTCTTCTTTACCTACACACTGTGCTTCTCGATGTCCAGTTTGGCAGCAGTGTCTGCAGACTATTTCATTGGAACAGTCTTTTATGACATGTCCTGTGCTAAAGCATCGATAGCATCTTCTGTTGGAGCCTGGTTTTATCGGGCACTTGTAGCTGGGGTGTGATGTTTGCCCACAATGTCTGCACTCTGTTTTTCCATTGTCACAGAATACTCGTATGTTGTATTCTCCTGCTTTCAGTTCTGTAGGGATCGGTCCGTCTACGTCGATGATCTCTACATAGCGTGTTCCTGTCTTCACTTGGGTGCCTTTTATTGTCCCCATCCTCATACTGCGACGTACCACATTACCATAAGCGGATAATGTTGTTATGAGGTCATCATTTGGTAGTTCGAACGGAGCATCTTTTATCGTTACGTTTGTAACGTTTAACCCATTGTTTTGTATGCGTACACTGCGACCTTTGATAGTGATTTCAATTCCAATCAACTGGTTCCGTGCTGTATCATCAGCTACAGTTACCCAGCCTTCATTGGACGTCACTTGAATGCACTTGATCTTCTCTGCATCAATATGTGGTAGCAGGCTCTCTAAGACATCTTCTTCTGTGATTCTGCCCACTGGTGGAAGCTGGAGGCAAAGGGTTAACGGTCTTTTCAGCCCAGGCATGGCGTCTCTCGGGATTTACCAGCTGGATTAAGGCCAGGTCGTGTGGACAGTAAACAGTCCACGTGCCAGTGTGTATCACACCTTTTTGATCAACTCAGACAGGGGTCTCTTGGCGACATTTGTTGACTTCAACGGTGAGAGATTCACTAAGTGTCAATACAAGTCTCAATGTTGATCAAAAATCGTCAAAAATGTCACCAACCACTGCAAATTATCTCTTCTTTCTGGGTTCACTTCATGCCTTGTCTGTTAATGTTGATAATCGTTCATAAAATGTGTCAATACGTATCGGAAAACTCGTAAAATCGTCAGATTATAACCGGAAATTCAAATTGTAAACAACATCTCGCGCCATCTTGTTTGAGTCTCCGGTCTATAAAATTTATCCTTTATTTTTAATTAGGCCTAAATCATCATTTTTATCTCCCAACCTAATGATGTGCCGATCCAGGATGGCATGTCTATAGATTCAAACAACTCTCACACTGTCAAATTCAGATGCTGCATTGAATTTATCCAATCAGAAACCGTTAATCCCAACCAAAACGAGACTTTTCCCGTGTGGATTAATGCTGGGCCAGCGTCGCAGACGTTAGCCCGACATTAATCCAACACATGGACTAAGCCTCGTATTAGCTGGGATGTACGCCCCTCTTGTGATCCAACAAACAAAGGATCCTGATTGCCCTGTGTCACCGGGATACGCCACCACATCACGTAACAGCAGGATTGATATTACGTCACAAATGGAAGCTGCCACCAAAGTAGGCCGTTCCTATCGGGACGTCATCAAGCACATGGAATTTCCCAATCATCTTCCAATATCTATGGGCCCTATGTTAGGCAACTCGTCTGACTATATAACATCTCTGATCACTGAAACCAAAATATATTGCCCCGCGAATTTAATACAATTATTTGATAATGATATACTTTTTGTACATTAACATGTCGCAAATTGCTTATAATTCTGGTTCATTTTGAGTGAGCGTCTTAATGGTCGCAAGGCTTTAAAAAATATAAGCGTATATATAGGCCTAGGCTCACATATTTAAAAATCTCTGGTCTTTTACCCAGAATATAAAAAGTGCTTTCGTATTTTACATACCATGCAGATCTGCAATCAAATAACAAAAATAATCCAGCTTGTGCCAATTTCAAAGACAAGCCAATAGGCTACATAAACAGCATTGGTGATATCATATTAGATATTTATGAAGATTTGACACTGCACAATTGTTGTCATGGTTGTGTGTTGATGGCCTGTAATGGAACAAAATATTTTGTCGTGGACCTCAGTCCAGTGCTAATCTGTTCGAATTATGCCGCATTTGTGGGTAAATCAATGGCTGTTGTCAGACACTGGGATGGTCAGTGAATGGGATATTCAGTAAGCTTTCTATCATAATGCAATTACCTAGTGTGCTAGTGTCCCTCGACAACGGAATGAAGTCCCCGTCCTTCCCAGCAAACGTTCAGCCAATGCTGGTACAATGTTGGCCCATCGTCTTCGACGCTGGCTCAACATTGTACCAGCATTGGCTGAACGTTTCGTGTTTCCTAGGTTGATCTCAATGCAGGTCATAATCCCAATGTAAGGCATTCCACAACAGTGTTTCCTCGGTCAGTCATACATTGTGAGCCCGCTACATAACAGTAATTCACGTCCAGCTCTCCAAAACCAATTTACTGTGTTGTAACCGGTCTCTAACCTGCTAACTGTGCTCTGCATGCAAAGCCAAAATACAGCAACAGTTACCAGGTTACTGCCTTTTGGTTTTGCATGGCAGAATAAGTGTGCAGGGCACTGCGAACACCGGGGGGGGGGGGGGTGCCTCTCGACCAAAATTTACGTGGGGTGCAGCCTAGATGTTCAAACCCTTACCTTTGAATAGGCCTATACAGTTTTAGACTAAAACACACCATTGAATGTACAGTTTTCTTGCACCCTTTATTATATCAAATTTGGTAAAAAGCAACCCTTGAATATGCAGGAATTGCCTGAAAGCAACCCTTGAATATAACGAAATTGGCTAAAAGACACCTTTGGATATACAGAAATTGGCTAAAAGACACCCTTGGATATACAGAAATTGGCTAAAAGACACCCTTGAATAATAGAGTATATAATTGGCCAAAAGACACCCTTGAATATACAGAAATTGATTAAAAGACACCCTTGAATAAAACGAAAGTGGATAAATGCAAAATTTGCTTAGAGACACCCTTGAATATACAAAAATTGTCTAAAATACACCCTTGAATATACATAAATTAGCCAAAAGACACCTTTGAATATAGCCTACAGAAATTGGCCAAAAGACCTTTGAATATAAAAAACTGGGGTAGACATATATACAATGTTTGATCTTTTACACTTTTCCCTTTAAGTTTAATTACCGGGTAGGCCCTATATAAATTTTATCCTGGATGTCAAACTCAGTTTAGCGTTTTGGTCACTATTATATATTTGATACCCTGATGTAGACTGATGCTCTCGGTGGAGATGAAATGACACACAAATAAACCATGGGTATTTTTGTGGATCATATTTTTTATGGACCCTATTATGTACCAAGTTACTTTCAGGTGGTCTGCAGATTTTCTATGCATGGACAAGGTCACAAGGGGTCATCGAAGTATGGTTCCCTTGACCATTAGGGTTGTATAAGAATGTGTCATATGAATAGGTCAAAACCCAAGCCAAGTACACATGGTGACATGGGCTGGTGTTGGGTTTCATATTGGAGTAATTGCAAGATCTTGGTAAGGTTATCTCAAGGTCACAGCAAGGTCAAATCAGCTCTTAACGGTTGAAAATAGATTATTGGATCAGCATTTCCAATAAATCGGTCGACAGAACCCAACCCAAGTACACATGGAGACATCGGTCGGTGTTTGGTCTCATAGGGAAGTTATCCCAAGGTCATGGTAATGTCATCTCAAGGTCACAGCAAAAGTTTTTCAAAACGAAATTACTGAAATTTTTATGCATTAAAACAAAAGTGCCTATGCAATTCTACATTGGCGACAGAACAGACCAAATCAATCTCTGTCAAATTAGGCTGAATTTTTGGTCCCTAAATGATCATTTATATATACCAAATCATGTATCGAAAGCCCTTCATACAGTTGCAAAGTTGTTCCTGAAACACCACAACACTACTTCTTTGCCTACTTAAACTATAAAGAACAACGCCAATAATTATTTAGTTCCATTAACACTTTCGCTTGAAATATTGCTACGTGGTAGTCCAGACCTAACAGTTAATAACAATGTTTTTCTCACCACTGAAGTCTTAAAATTCATTCATAACGCTAGATTTATGTAACAACTTATTGCTGCTCTGTCTCGCTCCACTGGTGAACAAAGGCATCATAATTATCAAATAATCATAATGTTTTACAATGGGCATGTGTTTTGTGATTATTCATTGTTTTCTTTCTATCTTTCTATTGTATTCTATTCTATTTGAGGAAACTACTCAATTAGCTTTTTGTAGCTATTATGTAATCCTCTCGAAATAAATATGTTTATACTAAGGTCACAGCAAGGTCAAATCAGCTCAAAATGGTTGAAAAATAGCTTATTTTTGGTGTTTTTGTTAACATTATATTCACTTGAAATGTATATGACTTGAAACATACTTAGATTCCAACACAGACTTACACCAAAACACCCCCGAGAGGTTACAGGAATAACATAAGGGTTGGAGGGTAGCGATGGTGGTCGAGGGAATAAACGTTGAAGATGATATTTAACTTGTCTCTTTGGTTCTTTCCTTTATTATATTAGATGGGGCGGGGGCCCTAGGGTAGTGGTTAGCACCGCTGCCTTTCACGCCAGAGTCCAGGGTTCGGTTCCCGGTTTCGGCGGTTTGAAAGAAACAAAATTGTTTCTTCCCCATCCACGTGTGAAAGTTAGTATTGTGGGGAGCCTCCGTGACCGAGAGGTAGCGTGCTCGGCCTCAGACCGCCAGGGCTCGAATTTCGAATCCTGTGTCTGGAGGACAGTGTCATCTCAATCATCTCACCATCCTCAGGAGGTTCTCCTGGCCCAGTTTAGCCTATATGTGCACAAAGGTGGCCTAAAGCCCGATTCATTTCATTTCATTATATTAGATACTGGACATTTAGGATTTTGGCCCATGAAGAAAAACAGTTATGTTTACAAAATATGAAGCTGAATTTTTGTCTATAGCACTCAAGCAGCCTAAAGCCGGGCCTCGGAGTTCGGGAACTCCTGTTCTGCATTTATAAACAGTGCTACACAGAGTACAGAAGCCTCGTTGTGGCCCGTTGTGTTCGCCAGGTACAGAAATGTTCGCAAGAAATGTTCGTCACATGATAAGTAGGCCTATGTCCGAAAAAAAAGCAAAAAGCAATGTCCGCCACAGGATAATTTATGTCCTCAAAAAATGCAAAAGAAAATGTTCGCCACAAGATATATCCGCAAAAATAACAAAAAAGAAAAGTCCACCTTATCATGTAGCCGACATTTCATTTTGCTTTTTTCTGCGGATATATCGGAAACAACTGGCCCTGACAGGCTTGGTGTAACCTACCCAGTGCTGTCTGTCTATTGTCGATGGCGGATCAAAGATTGTGTAAACGGGGGCGCCCATTTATTTAAATCTAAGGTTGAAAATGATGCATGCGAGAGCATATTTCGGCCCAACTATATGGTTGTTATTTTTTGTTTGTTTTCAGGACAATGAACAGGGGCGCCAGCGGCGGCGCCACACTCTGTATCCGCCGCTGATAATCTCAACTTCAGGCTGCCTTCTGTCTCGATATTTTTCCACATTGTGCAGAAAGTGCAGCAAAGCAATAGGCCTATTCACCCAGCAAACACGAGACGCTCGGCCTATGTTGGTACAATAATGGGCCAGCGTCGCAGACGGTGGCCCAACATTGTACCAATATTGGCTCAGCGCCTTGTGTAACTTAGCCGGGTACGGTACTCAATCGCTAATTACGATCCGGAATAGGCCCATTGTTACGATAATACTAAATTATTGCAATTATGACATTTTGACTGTTAACCAATTGCAGTTAGGTATCCCGTTAGGCCTATAAATATTTGTTTAAATAAGTAATATAAATTTATAATCCATGCAAATAAACTCTTTGTGCTTGAATCATCAGTGTGAGATAAATATTAATACAGTGTCCAATGACCCCCAACACCACAATGTGTGGTGAGGCATGCATGTGATCCAAACTGATATCATATCTGACTCTAAAACGCTTTTACATCTGTTTGTTTATGATGCAAAAGCTAACATCAGTCTATGAATGCTAGTTCGTGAGGTGGTTCGCAATAAGCAATCAAAAATTTACTCTGGAGGGTCACAAATTAATACAATACAATACAATACAATACAATACAATACAATACAATACAATACAATACAGTACAATACAATACAATACAATACAATACAATAAAATACAATACAATACAATACAATACAATACAATACAATACAATACAATAAAATAAAATACAATACAATACAATACAATACAATACAATACAATACAATACAATACAATACAATACAATACAATACAATACAATACAATACAATACAATACAATACAATACAATACAATACAATACAATACAATACATTTATTATTAATTTTCATCCAATAAAGGTTCAAAGACATAAATACAAATGCATAAAAAGTACATGTGCGTGTGTATAGTATTTAAAATACTAGATAGTTCTTTACAATAAAATAGAATACATGTTCATGACATGCGTAATAGTCGAAGGTAAAATGCATTATATACAAAGTCTGTAACCAGCATCGCCACGTCGCCTCGTGGCTGGAACATAATTGTCAGTTTGTCTTGGTTGTTTGAAACATTAAAGTGAGGGATTTTAAACGTTTATTTATTAAAAAGTTTTTCTCGGAGTTTGTGATATAGGGGACAATTTAATCAAAGATGTACTTCGTTTTCTATGCCTAGTTGGCAAAACTGATATATCCTGGCTTCGATCGGTGTTTTAGAGTGTCTGTCAACTTCTATATCGTCGCCTCAGAGCTAAAGGATCCTATCTGCCACTCTAACGAGTGTCAGATAGGATCCTTTAGCTCCGAGGCGACGATATGCAGAAGTTAAAACTCCATTATCTTCTATATCTGACAGTTAGGCTATGCCAAAATTTATTTATGCTTGTGGTGAACCAAAGTGGGAATGCACCAGCTACCCAGAAATAAAGTCAAGATAAATCCCCCCTGCAGGGGATTAACTGCAACATGAGATGTCCCAATGAACCCCGTGTCCCAAATGACTCCGACATATGTATCGAACTTTCTATCTGTCCTATTATATCATGTTATGTGCCAGTCAGTTGATTAAATTTTACTGATCCGTACGAAAGTCGTTCGTGTCCGTTACTTGCTCTTCCTAACACGTGATCTCCGTTGCCCAGTCCGATCAAGTGTGACAGGGCATTTAATGAATCTCACATTCTTCCAAGACATTGTAGGCTACCAACTCTGGAGAAAGATAATTATTTCATTGGTGGAATTGCTGAGTAAATAAAAATGAAATCCCATTAAATTAGGATTATAGGCCCTAAGGAATATTTTCAGGAAATTGTAATTGGGTTAATTATTAGACATTAAGGGATTGGCATCATTATTTCGGGAATGTGCAAGCTCTAGACGTAAAATAATATATCTACTACTTGAAATATTTGCTGGTAATTAGTTAGACAGAAATTCCGTCTCTAGCGTAAATCGTTGACTGTCAGTGAAAAGCCATGAGAGGAATGTTGCACAGGTTAGTAATTAGTAGAAATGTTGACCAAGTCAAGTTTTCTACCCCGACCAATCGAAGAGTAGATCAGTACGGTATGTCACATGACGAAATCAGCCAATCACCACCGTCAGTCAATTGTTATTTAAATGAGGGGGTGGAATACCATACTTGATACTTTGATTCAAAAATATTTAAAAAAAATAGTAAATTTAGATTGTATGGGACTTTTTCTGCATTGTCCATTTGAAACCCCCCAGCATTTATCACTGTGTGATCACCAAAATGTGATTTTTTTACCATATGAGGCCTAGCTATTTCTTATGCTAACTACTCATGGGACATAGCATACGGTCAATATTTATTGACCAGAGTTTCACGTAAAATAATATTTTTCTTATTTATTTGAATAAATCATGTAGGTCTACTCGAGTGTTTTTGCATTTTGTTTGCCAGTATACATCTAAAAGCCCACAACCCAGCGGTACTCTTAACCTAGAATTACAATCAGTTGGATAGCGTATCAACAATTAAAGTTGTGGGAGTAAACAATAAAATTATAACCTAGCATCACCGGACTAGGGTTACCCAGCAAACAAAAGACATTGACCAATGGTTGGATCAATGTTCGTCAACCGTCTACGACGCTGGACCAACATTGATCCAACCATGTCTGAATGTCTCTTGTTTGGTGCTGGGTACAGTTTCAGCAGCAATATGGCTCAGATACATTAGCCAGTGCCACCATCTTATGTATTCTCAGAGGTGCTTCCAGTCGGTCTGGCGCTGTGTTGGTATAGGCCTCTGATGTAAAAAACGTTATTTCTTGTTCTACATTATTCGATCTATTAACGCAAGTTGACATGCTTATTTCCTCATAACTATATTTTATAGACGGCCATGAGTGCCAGGCAAATACCTATAGCTCTCAGAGCGGTTACCATTGGGCACACGACGTTGTTGCGACGTCGCCCATAACGTTGATTCAAAGTTGCAACAACGCCGTGTGCGCCCACTGGGTTACCACAGCAGCTGGTCTTGGAAATGTTTATCACATCAACCCGAGTTTACAATGAACCTGGAGCCGTATCCAGCTGAGGGTGAGAGAGGGGGGTATCCAAAGCTGATTTACGCTAGAAAAAAATCCGAAAAGATGATGACCCAACGCCCAGCTAACATGCATTTAGTCAATACAACTTTATGCGAGTGAGTGAGTGAGTGAGTGAGTGAGTGAGTGAGTGAGTGAGTGAGTGAGTGAGTGAGTGAGTGAGTGAGTGAGTGAGTGAGTGAGTGAGTGAGTGAGTGAGTGAGTGAGTGAGTGAGTGAGTGAGTGAGTGAGTGAGTGAGTGAGTGAGTGAGTAAGTGAGTGAGTGAGTGAGTGAGTGAGTGAGTGAGTGAAACCAACATTGATTCATTGTAGCCTATTGTGTCTGCTGAGCACTAATTAAACTGACATCATTAGCACTGATCAGCGCATGCGGGAATTCTCACCTCAAATGTTATTGCGCAAAACATTATGATTGTGCATGGAATAACTCCCCTATGTATTCCTTGATCATCCTATTATTGATGTTCTCGTTAGCATACGGCATTGAAGTGATCGGCAGTATCAATATTTTACATAGGCCTAATGATAATTAATACTTGATGGTGATGCTGTATAATAATATCAACCATCTCTACTCTCATAAACATGCAGGTATTTCTTATTACTTCAATTGACTTTGAAGGGCGAATTGCCATTGCAATTCCCACATTAACCCTTTCAGCGCCGGGACCTCATTACAATTCGGATCACGGGCGGAGGTTTGCAGTCTCTGACTGACTGTCAATAGTTTTATATGTTAATTTTGTTGATTTAGAAAATATAATAATTAAAGTGTACTTGGAGGACAATTACCCTTTTGATCGTCAGTCGCGACTATGATCATTTCCAATCTGTTCTTGTTGGAGAACACTCTCAAGCAGGTGTGTCTTTTTGCTTCACCGAACATTATGGGTCGCGGTAGCGAGACAAAAATTCAAGTGGGTGAAAATTAAATTAATTGTTAATTAAATAACTTAAATCTTGAAAAGTTTAATGCATTTAATGTTATGTTTTTTTCTGTTGGCGACACGGAATTAAATTTGTATTTCCACAGATAATTAAAAATGGTCCGTTATAAGTTAGTTGTTGACAAAGTATAGACGGGGGTGCTTAGAATGCGCTGCTTAACCCTTTCACCGCCAAAGTATTCAATTGGAATTTTCACCCACTTGAAATTGTGTCTCGCTAACGCGATCCACAACTTCAAGTGAGTGAAAAGCATTCAGATTTGACAAAATGGAGGTCAATTAATCTCAAATCTTTCTGATAGATGCCACGCTTTATCTCTAACATGTGTTAAAACAGGTATTTAACGTGCTAATGAAAAAGGGTAAAACACGAATATAGTCGGCACCGGCGGTTAAAGGGTTAAACCTTAAAGCGCTAAAATCTTTTCATGCAAACCATGGAGACCAAAGATTTTTTACAATTTGAAATAGTCATAAACGTCTTATAGTCAGCTCTTTTCATTTCATTTGAATACCTATGTTATGGGTCTACGGGTATTGAAAATATTTTACTTTTTCAGCGCGGGGATTGACTTTAGACGTCAGAATCTGACGTCTACAGACGTCAGATTCTGACGCCTAAAGTCGGTCCCCGTTTGAAAGGGGTAATGCAGGCGCCCTAAACACGAGAGACATCGCGCTAACATTGTTTTAATGTTGGCCCTCCGTTTGCGACGCTGGTCCAACGTTAGGACAATATCTCGTGTTTACTGTCCAGTTTTTCCCGGTGACGTCTAGAAACTTCGAAGGCAAGGAAAATGCGTGACCTTGAACCCCCATATAACTAGAACAGTTCGATTAAATGTCTTCTCATTTGTATCCACTTTGATTGGGGGATTGCTGCAGGCATTCGCACCTTAATAAATATTATAGGCCTACCCTTACAAGGTTGAATTTTTTTGTATAAACCATGGAGACTAAAGGTTTTTTTTATTTTGACATCATCATGGATGTCTTAGTTAGCTCTTTCCGATTCCTTTGAATACCTATATGTTGGGGTCTACGTCCATTAGATATATTTTATTTTTTTCAGTGCGGACCGTCTTTATACGTCATAATCTGACGCCTACAGATGTCAGATTCTGACGTATAAAGACAGTCCCCGCGCGGTTAAGGGGTTAAAGTGAACGAAAATATTTTGTTTTGCTTTATAATATACCAACGTGGAATGTATCCAATTAAAGGCCTCCGTGTCATGCGTTTATGAATTATAATTATGTCACCTGATCTGGCAAAATGAATCGTAAGAGTTACATGTAAGTCGCAGTTTGACAAACGATGATAGGGGCCATTGAAAGCCAAAACGACCTTGCTTTGATCTATTTCTAATTGAAGGGGTCAGAACAAAACCAAGGCTAAGTCATTTCTTATTTTTTCTCAGCTATTTGAGTTTGGGGTACCATAGGACAAAAATGGTTGACTTAGCCTTGATTTTGTCCTGAACAAAATACCCGCTGTGTCATCAAAATAAATTGGTTATTTTCATGATATGTTGTGGTAGACACATGGCACACTGTTCCTTTTTGTCCTTTGGCACCCCAAACTCAAATAGTTTAAAAATTGACTTAGCCTTGGTTTTGTTCTTTGGGGTGCCAAACTCAAATAGTTTAAAAATTGACTTAGCCTTGGTTTTGTTCTGACCCCTTAAATTTCTACATACGTTTTTACTTTTATATGCATTGATCACTTTCCAATCTTAAAATTAGTAGGTGTACATGTTGGAAAAAAAGTATTTTAAATGTATCTGTTATTTTAATTTAGTCTCATTTATCATGATTATATTCAAATAAGTTATATTTGTTGTTATTTACAAAGGTAACACTAGCTAACATTATAAGTAGGAAATATTCATGCAATAAAGAGATCCTGAGGATCAAAACCTCTGGCATGCACTGGTAAAGTTCAAACAAATTTAGAATCATAAATTTATTACTAGGAAAATGGGGTCGAAATTATTTTGTATATTTTTAGTTATTTTTTATCCGATTGTGTGTCATTTTCAGAAGGTGTAACGTTAGGCCTACGTATTGCTTTTTTGAACTTCAAAGACTATTTTCTCAAAAGCACGCTAGTTCAGATTTATCTCCGAATGTGCGAAGTCATCTTTTTTAACCAATCTCGGCACATAGTTATGCAATTTTAAATGTGATTTTGATCTGTTAATATCTCCATTTTTCAAATCTGCAATTTGCGACTCATTTTGCCAGATAGGGTCACATATTTTGCTGTATTTATTATTTCCCGGTCATTGAATTTTAATCATAAACGGCTAGTTGGTGTATTAATACGCCGTGGGAGCTCAAAGAGGTACATATAACAAATGATTGTATTACCCCTTTAAGCGCCACCAAAGTGTTAAGTGTTATAGGACGTTAAGTGAGATATGCGCCCCTGGTATGGGCTTTGGTTTTCAAAGGGTTAATCTTGAATATGTTCATCCAAAATGCGTTATAAAGCATGATTTTACATCCCTGAAAACAGATTAAATTTTCCAACAACCAAAGGTTTTTGAATTAAAATTTCCATGAAACTGGTTTGCCAATACAAGGCGATTTTCTTAAATTTTTCACTCACTTCACTTCACTTCAAGTCATCTTCACTCACTACAAGTCGAGAATTGCGACAGCAATTCGCGGCTTGTAGTGGACGAAGATGACAATGGTAAATTCAGGCTTCAAAGGGTTTATCGGCCCAGCACAAAGCCTCAGATGTCATTACAACTCATTCTAATTCGGATGGGGAAATAATAATAACTGTTATGGTAATACTATCTGTGTCCTTAGTTCAGATGTCACACAAGAAGGGGTCGGGGTATGTATTTTGATGCATTCGATTTAAAAACAATTCCCAGCTGTGAATATATCTATTCAAAAGTCATGAATACCACGTCAGTGCACATGGTGAAAACAATTCAATGAATTTATTTATGAGCTTTTATTTATGAGTTTTAAATACTAGCTCGTGAATAGGGCCTATATATTTGGAAAATAATACATATTTTTTAACTCTGCCACTTTCATGTTATCAAGTCACATTTGTAATTTATTTTGATAATTGAAATTGGCAACCTATTGAGGAAATAAGCTTTTAATAATGGGAAAATTTATGTCGGGAGGTAGGCAAGCAAGTATATTCACCAGTTTACATAATCAATCGTACTCACTACCACTTCATGCATTATGTATTTGATGTTATTTATATTCATACTATATTCCGGTTATCATGGTTATATGCTGGTACAGCCAAACGCGCCATCTCTAAATCATTGCGTAGAGTAACAAAATCATTTATGAATTTATTGTGTGATAGATTTCAAATTTATATCAATTGTGTATATAATCCATCTTCGAAACATTGTTTGGGACATTCAGAAAAGTTTTGAGAAGGTATGAATTTTAAACTGGAAAAATAAAGTAAATGAGAAAGATTTTCTAAAAGAAATTGACGTTTAATAACTAAAATATAGGCCTATATAGAGTAGACTATGTTTTCATATAAAGCTAGAATTTGCACTATTTTGAGATTCAGGTAAAGTAAAAATAAATCGTCACCTTAGATAGGAAAGAGTGTATTTGAAAAGTGGCAGATACACCATTTTATATCCAAGGTGACGAAATGTCCCAATGCATGTTTCTAAAAAGCAAAACATGTCATGAATACGCAACATTTTATGTGATTTGAGCAAAACTTTTGAATTTAAAATCGCTTAAGTAGTCTACTCTACTCTAATTGAGTCTATATCAGAAGGCTTCATTAGCTACGTCTCTTACTAAATAACGAAGTGGGTGTGGTTTGGAGCAGGGCCTATTATAAGGATAAATGTACCACTTTCTTTGTGGACCTTGTTATTTAATAAGTAAATTACTTGTTGGGGACTTGAGGAATAGTCCGCGACCCCCAACCCCTCATCCTCGGTACGGGCCTGTCCTCTTTTATTTTACAATAATAACTATTTTTTCATGACATTTTACACACACTATTTTCCATTCACTACCCTGAAAAAAGTTTTGATAAGTAGGCCTATGTCAAAAGATAGACCATTTGACATTTAGGGGTCTTAGAGGCCTAATCAAAGTCTGAGACAAAGCTACTGGGTTTATAGATGGCGACATTTTTTTTTTACTACATGTTAAATAGACTAACTTTTAAAACATACACTATTGTTTTATTATATTTTCAGGGTATAGAAAATAGTGCTTGTAAAATGAATCTCCACACATGTGGACTGTGAAGAACGGATTAAGTTGATGGGTGGAAATCCAGTAAAGATAACAGACCTTGTACCTGGCGGAGGCTGTTGTTCTCAGGCTACCGTGTCTGATTGCTCTGACCTCGCCAGCTGATGTAAACTCTGTGAGATTCTGACAGCTCCCAGGCGCCTCCCGCGGTCATCTGTGGAAAGCGCTTATCCACCGTGCTGGCGACCGCGCTCCGACTGACCCACCGCAACCGCGATTCCCGCTTCATATAAACGTCATAGGCGTGACTACAGCGTCAACACTGACGTAGGCCTACGTCATTATGAAGGTTTGACCCAGCAAACACGAGGTATTTACCCAATCTTGTTTCAATGTTGGGCCAGCCTCGAAGACGGTGGACCAACATTGACACAAGATTGGGTTATTACCTTGTGTTTGCTGGGGAGGAGATTGGCATGATTCCCACTCTCTGGGGAGGAGGGGGGGGGGGCGATGGGAGATTGATGACCACTCATGGCTAACACCATCGTCCTGCTAATCCTGCTAATTGTTAGATGGACTCTACATAATTTATGTGTCTATTAGGCACCCGTTAATGGATGTAACTGCCCACGTAAACAAAAGTAGTTGCAAATCGTTTTCGCTTAAATATACGGTAGGCCTATTGGAATTCTTGAGGAATAACTTTTCTGAGGTATATGCCTGTTTATTACAACTAGCATAGGGTGAAATATTTTTTCAACCCATTTCAGTGTTTAACCCTTACAGCGCGGGGATCGACTTTAGTCATCAGAATCTGACGTCTATTCTGACGTCTGTAGACGTCAGATTATGCCACTATGTTTATTTTTTCTGTTTTAGATCAGAACAAATCCAAAATCTAATGAGGGAGGGCAAAAAAACATTAAAGAAAAAAACATTGAACCTATTTTTGGAAAAGTTAATGAGGGCGACGAAATAAAAAAAACATCTATTTGATAAAAAAATATTCAGGGCGACGAAAAAAAACAAGCAAAAACAAAACTGGAAAAATGTTTTTTATCTTTTTTTTTCGATTTTTTTTTTCTCTCGCAAACAACTTTTTTTCGGAAATCGGCAACAATCCAACGCGCGCGCTGGGCAGAAAAAACACATGATCTCACAGTCACCATCTGTGATTTGTCATGCGGATACTTTTTCTAACATGATGTCATGCGTGATACTCTTTCTGCTTTTTAATGAGCCGTCAACAAACGCATAACATATGACGACCAGTAATTCACAGTTTTCGCATATTTAACTATGCTAAAAGTGTCATATTATTTGCTCAGATATTTTGTGAATAGCTGTTGTACCACCTTCAAATCACATGTAGGGATTGAAATCGGTGTGGTGTGTAGCTAAAGTGAAATAGATGGCTGCTCACGAAATATCGCATGAAAATTGACACTTTTGTTCAATTTATTTTAACATCGATAAACCTACCGCTTCAGTTTTTTTCTAAAAATACATTATTGTCCAATACACGAAATAGTTATTTCACCTGCTCAAATAGTATCCTCAAAATCTACGATATCCACCAAACTATATTGACAAAGTATGGGCCTACTGCTTTCTAGCTTACTCTTATTTTCTTAGAAAAGGACATTCCTAAAATGAAATTCTTAGAAAGCAGGACACTTTTCCAACATACTTCGTTGAATTGAATATCGTAGATTTGGATGTCAATATTTGAGAATGTGAAATAAATGGTTTGCTTTATTGGATCATATCGTATTGTCAAAAAAATGGACGCGGTATAGGTTTATCCATGTCGAAATAAAATCAACGAAAGTGTCCATTTTCATGCCGATGTTTTTGAGCAGACATCTATTTCACTTTAGGTACACACTAAATGGATCTCAATCGTACATGTTATTGCGATACATCAGCTATTTATAGAAGACCTGAACGAAAAATAGAACACTTTTAATCCTTTAATCGCCAGTGCCGCATATATTCGGGTTTTCATTTTTATTAGCCCATTAAGTACCACATTTTAAAAATGTTAAAGATAAATTTGACATCAACAAGCAAGATTTGAAAAGAGTTGACCTCCATTTTGTCAAACCTGAATAATTTTCACTCACTTGAAGTTGTGGATCGCGTCAGCGAGACACAGCTTCAAGTGGGTGAAAATTCAAATTGAATAATTTGGCGGTTAAAGGGTTAAAATAGCTAAATATGTGATAACTCTGAACTACTGGTCGTCATATATATGCGTTTAATGACGGCTCATTAGAAAGCAGGATACCATGTTGGACAGAGTAGGCCTACACCATGTTAGAAAGAGTATCTGCATGGCAAGTACATGCATACATAGGGTGACTGTGAAAACACGATAGTTGCCTTCACATTGTTTTAATCATGGTTGTCCAATGCTTGAGATGTTTGCAAAACCTTGACACACCATTAAATAGCTCGAACAAATAAATGATCATAATTATTATGCTGAACAAAACACCACATACAATATATATATACAACGACATGAAGGTTTCAGACAATTTGAGGACTGATAAACTCATGGAGCAAGTCCCTTGGGCCTACTCTCACGTGAGAAATTTGGTCAAGTAAACATAGTTAGACGTGGAAGAAGCTGCATTTGGTCAAATACAAATCGGTAAAAATCAAACACAAAACAACATATAATATTTAAATAAAACAAGCAACGACGTATTTAATTCCATCACCGATAGCAGGACCTAAAACATTCATGCAGGCAATTAAAAATTATCTACAAAACAAATGACTAATTAATCAGAGTTTACTAATATAAACACAATTAATATATTTTTTTAATTTGACATCCTAATATACATCAGATACAACACCACACATGAACCCTCTAAAAATTGATATTACATGCTGAATGGTGTATTGAACTTTTTGTTATTCATTCAAAGTAGGCATCTCAGTTGGATATCAATAAAATACCTGTTTATGTAATAAGTAGGGGGTGTTGGTTTTACTCCCTCCCAATTTGCTTCAGTAAAAAATTGGTAATGATTGGCATAGCGTAGATAGACCAATTTAGGGGTGTTTAATACCATTTCAGCTGCCATCTCCCATATATCTCAGAGGTAAACTGATCCAAGTCAAAAAGGGCCTATGTAAACTAATGGACTTGAATCACTTTGCCATTGAATAAAAGTATCAATTTTGAAAGTGAAAAAATATGCACTGATTATTATGTTTCGAAATCTTTAACCAATGGCTTAGATATTTCGGTATATTATTTGCCATATATTGAACTTTCCCAAAATGACATAAACAGAAAGTAATCGAACTTTGGACTTGGATCTCTTTACGTCTGAGCCATTTATTTCATAATAGATATTTAATAGGGTATTTTTCATATATCCTCCACTAAGGATTAAAAGGTCATAATTCATCTCAAACATGAGGTGTTGACCCAATGTGGTTTTAATGTTGGGCCAGCAGGGACTCACATACTCAATGCCGTAGTTTCAGTTTGAATATGTGAACATTATTATCAAGTAGGCCTGCAGTGTTGACAATTCCAAATACGACATTAAACCAACCCGAATCCTAGCCAATGCTGCATTAATGCTAGGTCAGTGAAGAAGACGGTTGACCAACAAATTATCACTCACTCACTCACTCACTCACTCACTCACTCACTCACTCACTCACTCACTCACTCACTCACTCACTCACTCACTCACTCACTCACTCACTCACTCACTCACTCACTCACTCACTCACTCACTCACTCACTCACTCACTCACTCACTCACTCACTCACTCACTCACTCACTCACTCACTCACTCCTCACTCGCTCGCTCGCTCGCTCGCTCGCTCACTCACTCACTCACTCACTCACTCACTCACTCACTCACTCACTCACTCACTCACTCACTCACTCACTCACTCACTCACTCACTCACTCACTCACTCACTCACTCACTCACTCACTCACTCACTCACTCACTCACTCACTCACTCACTCACTCACTCACTCACTCACTCACTCACTCACTCACTCACTCACTCACTCACTCACTCACTCACTCACTCACTCACTCACTCACTCACTCCCTCACTCACTCACTCACTCACTCACTCACTCACTCACTCCTCACTCGCTCGCTCGCTCGCTCGCTCGCTCGCTCACTCACTCACCCACCCACTCACTCACTCACTCACTCACTCACTCACTCACTCACTCACTCACTCACTCACTCACTCACTCACTCACTCACTCACTCACTCACTCACTCACTCACTCACTCACTCACTCACTCACTCACCCACTCACTCACTCACTCACTCACTCACTCACTCACTCACGCACTCACTCACTCACTCACTCACTCACTCACTCACTCACTCAAGCACAGCTCGTAATTAGTGTTAATTGACTATAATAACAGCTTCCGTTTGATAACGCTATTTATGGCCAATTAGACTGCATCCATTTATCAATAATATATTTAAACTAATCTAATTAGCATTATTAGGGAATCAATCCCATGCATATCAGCAATGCCTATTACTAAATTATATGTATATTAGGAGTTACGATGGAAATGTCGGAAACGTTAAAAATGTAGAATTGGGATGAACGGTTATTCTTTCATGTATTCCATTAGCACATGCCAGTTATAACTAAAAAAGCCATTTGCACCAATGCGGTATAAATATTCAACTGATGTTAATGGGTTTTTATTGACAGACTAATATAATACGTGATTCTCACTGGTCGGAATGCACCATATCAAGGTAAAAAGCGATGTCGTCAGCAGTACAGTTTTGAATCCGTGAACATGCATATATATACACCTGTATAACAATGTTTTTTAATTGGGTTTTCCCACTTATAAGTGGGGAAAATGCAATAAAAAAAAATGTTACACCGAAAACTGCATAAACTATGTGAATGATACAGTTTGACATAACGCTGTGATAAAAACAACCACAAAAACGGTTAATGTATGCTAGCCTATAAGTATAATTATGTTAATGTTAATGTTTAATATTCGTATGATAACTATTTTCGACACGCAAACGGGAAATGAATGAAATTGTTTTTTTTTTAACATTAAAGCAAAAATTGAATATCGAAACCATCATGAAATGTTATCGGCCTACGATGTAAAACTAAAAAAGCTGGTGAATATTTGTATGATAAAAAATACAGACTTAGGCCCCTGTATACATTTTAAAGTATTGAAAAGTATAACTATTCATAATGATTCATAATGATTCATAATGATTTATATTGCGGCAGACCCCACTCCTTAGGACGTTGACCATGATGGGCATGTGTGTCACTGCATTGTGTGCCCACAATGTTTACAACGAATCATGACCACCCACATATATATATACTTTAAACGCCGAGTAAAGTGATTTCAATTTAGCGAAATAGCCTAGAAGTCATTTAAAAAATTTCCCATTAACCCTTTAACCGCCAAATTATTTAATTGGAATTTTTTTCACCCACTTGAAGTTGTGTCTCGCTAACGCGATCCACAACTTCAAGTGGGTGAAAATTACTCAGATTTGACAAAATGGAGGTCATCGATTTTGAAATATTGCTGACTGATGTCACGTTATATCTTTAACGTGTTCAAAAGCTGGTATTTATTGTGCAAATAAAAAAGAAAAAGAAAAAACGAATACAATGGGGACCGGCGGTTAAAGGGTAAATCTTGGTTATCAGAAAATTGTTATTAATTAGCAAAAATGTACATGTGTGACGATGACTGCATGCGGTAATGCTGCCTCAGTACTTTGATAGTTTGGCCGGCTTTGGTGTTGACCGGGGTAAAAATATATATGAAAATGTGTTGTACAGTAACAACTGTTACATTATTAACCATTGATCTGCTGACGTTTTTATGTTTATGTTTAACCCTTTAACCGCCGGTGCCGAATATATTGGGTTTTTCACTCGATTATTACCACATTCAGTACCGCCTTTTAAGCATGTTAAAGCCATAATGTGACATCAATCAGCACGATTTGAAAAGAGTTGACCTCCATTTTGTCAAATCTGAATAATTTTCACTCACTTGAAGTTGTGGATCGCGTCAGCGAGACACAACTTCAAGTGAGTGAAAATTCCAATTGAATAATTTGGCGTTAAAGGGTTAACAATACTTGTTTTTGTTGTTGCCGTCAACCCGTCTTCTTCTTCTTTCCTGGTGTCTAGAACACGCTTGCACGACGACATTCTGGTGGTGCGCCCAGAACTTTATAAACACGTTTGAAGTAAAGGACCAGATTTCATTGCGACCCGTGCGATCCATGCGTTCGGAACAGGACTGTGTGAATGACGTTTTTGCCACGTCTGTAACATATTTGTATGATGGCAAATTTTACCGACATTTCTGAAACATCTTAATCCTTATCCTGCTAAGTTAATTTATTTAAAATTATACCCACTTGAAGTTGTGTCTCGCTATCGCTAAAAATTACTTATATTTGTTTAATTTGAGCACACGTATTTGCAAATCTTGATGTTCAGACACACATTTCATTCCCAATAACAGTGATTTGGGCGACTAATAAAACAGATTAAAAACGACAAAACTCGTGATAAGGATAAGGGTTTACACGTTTAAATGAACTATAAAATTATATTCTCGGTAGAGAGGTCTTCAGAACGTTGATAAAACGTGATGAGGGGAATACTTTTCAATTCGCAAACGCTATATAGCGCTTTTTATGCAGATGCACACGTCCACGCGACGTTTTAGAAGGAAATGTACTCCAATAAATAAAAAGTTTAATAGGGGAAAAGTAAGAACAAATAATTTTACATTTCATGGACATACTTGTATTAATATTTTCTTCTGTGGTACACCATGAAGCATCGGAGTTTGGAATCGCATTGACATAACAATAGGCCTACGCCAATCCGAGTGGTTTAGGCCTAACCCTTTAACTACCGAACACGACTATAGTCGTGTTCAAACTTATTTTTATTATCATCTCAGAAACATATTTTGAGTGCGAGATATGTCTCGTAAAACATAACTAAAACGCGGCATCAAGTTTGACAGATCTGAATAAGTTTCACTCACTTGAAGCTGTGGATCGCGCGAGCGAGACACAGCTTCAAGTGAGTGAAACTTGGGTGAAAAACGGGACCTAGTACTCGGAGGGTTAATTGTTTCTGGGAATGCTTGATAATGCTGCTGATGGCATTGAAATCAGTTCTCCACATTGAACAAGTGACAGGCATTAGTTTTAGGGTCAGCTACCATTCTGTGCAAATTAGACCATGGGGAGTTTACCGATCCATCAATAGCTAGTAGCATGTCCATTCTGGAAGAATAATTATCATCCGTGATGCAGCGTGTTGTGAAAAAAATATTATATTTATCACTTTTGACTGAATATAATTTGACAACGAGCTTGATTGTGTAAGTGGTAGTAATAAGATAATGAAATGCTCACAATATTGTAGGTTATTACTTTATATATCAATAGAATAGTAAGTAAGTAGTGGGCTCACAAAGCGGATCTGTCCAAGTAATAAACCCTTTGTGCGTAGGGCGAAGCCCTGGTGCATGTGGTGGTTAAAACTTCCTGCTTGGGAATTCGGAGATCGTGGGTTCGACCCCCACTTTAAGTTTCAAAGAACAAAAATGTTTCTTCTCCGTTCACTCGTAAAGATTCAATATTGTGGGGAGCCTCCGTGACCGAGAGGTAGCGTACTCGGCCTCAGACCACCAGCCTAGGATTCGAATTTCGAATTCTGCGCTTGGAGGCCAGTGTCATCTCATTCGCCTCACCATAACCAAGAGATTGTCCTGGACTAATCCAAATGTAATACATTTGACACAGCATAAGCTATTTATAAACATTTCTACTCGTTTCTATATATTATATCATTATCAACAAAAAACGAGTGAGTGGGCCTATATATATTTTATATATAGGCCACTATATGTGGCGGGGCCCTAGGGTAGTGGTTAGCACCGCTGCCATTCGCGCTTCAGTTCCGGATCCGTTTCCCGGTCTCGTTTGAAAGAAACAAAAATGTTTCCCCCCATCCATTAGTAAAACTCAGTATTGTAGGGAGCCTCCGTGACCGGGAGGTAGCGTACTCGATCTCAGACCTCCAGGGTTTGAGTTTCGATTCCCATGTCTGGAGGGCAGTGTCAGCTCACCATCCTCAGGGAGGTTCTCCTGGCTCAATTTAGCCTGTATGTGCACAAAAGTGGCCTAAAGCCCGATTCATTTAATTTTTAGTATAGTAAATTAATCGGGATCATGTGATCAATCGTAGATATCGTCATGTGACGTGGACTTTAAATAACTTCGCACTGAGAGGGTTATTGACAACCAATGACCACTGACCACTCCTACAAACACGATACATTGAACCAATGCCGGGCCAGCGTCGTAGCTGTTGGGCTAACATTATATCCAACATTGATCCAACGTCCCATGTTTGCTGGAACGATCGTGCGTGATTGAAATCATTCACAAAACTGTGTCCACAGAATTCTGCTCTACAAAGCCAAAAGGCATTATCTGCTTACTTGTAAAGTTTGAAGCAGATAATGCCTTTTGGCTTAGCACGACAGAGATCAATTAACCATATATTATATTGCTGTGGTAATGGGTTATTACCAACTGAGGTCGTAATAGGCCTAAGCGAACTGGCACGAGACGTTGACCCAATATCGGAATAATATTGGTCCAGTGTCGAAGACGGTGGGCCAACATTAGGCCAGCATTGAGTGAATGTCTTCTGTTTGCTGGGATACGATGGGCTATTACGGAGGCTGGGACCCTGGTGAAGTGGTTAAAGCTGCCTGGCTGGAAAGTCGGGGCCTCGCGGTTTCGTCCTCATTCTGGCGTTCAGGTTTCACAAAAACATATGTTTTTTCTCCGCTTACTCATTATGCTCATAGAGATTCAGTATAGTGGGGAGCCTCCGTGACCGAGAGCTAGACTGTGTCTGGATGACATGCAGTGTCATGAGATTCATCTCACCATCCTCATGAGATTATCCTGATCCAGTTTAGCCTATATCTGCACTATATATATTCTTGATATTAGGCCTGTGGTAACTACGCAATTTCATTTGAAACAAATACTGTTATTTCGCGGTTAAAGTTGCTCATCAAGTTAAAAAATAATTACAGAGCATTACTTTGTTTAGGCCTAAATATAGCCCCGAAATGTATACCATATGTGACCCATCTGTACATAATGAGTCTCATGTCGGAAAAACAAAATATGGAGTTTATGGTACCATTGGATAGAAAAGAGCTGGAGCTTTAATATGACACCAAGAGCATGAAATGATGTTGATCCGGAGCTGAGTTATGATCATTTTAGTAACGCGAATAGGTCAATATTTCAAAAAATACAAATGGAGAAAATTGGCTTTAAAGTCATGGCAAAAAATTGATTGTAGTTCTTTATAGAATAAAAAAATTGTTCAAACCTGGAAATATTTTATATATAATTTTTAAGAATGGATTTTTATAGCCCAGGATGTCTACTTTCAGAATCTGCCGGGTGGACTTTGGTTAACTTCGAACGTTTTTTAAAAAACCGGGTAAAATCCAAGATGGCCGCCAGCGGCAATTTTGAAAACAAATTAACAAGAAATCTGATACTCACAATCATGTGATATGTCATTTCTGACTAATATTGTGGCGTAGAACCCATTTATGACCTTAAAATGATAATTCTAGGCTTTAAAACATTAAAATTTGACAAAAAACAAAATTCGCTATTATTAGCCCATATCATGCATATTGCCCTTTTTCTCAACTTGTACGGAGCAGACATGCGACTCATTTCGTGCAGATGGGTCACATATATAGGCCTATCCTGTATCTATCATGAGACATCATTAGAAATATTTTAATTCTTTCAGTGCGGGGACCGTCTATATACGTCAGAATCTGACGTTTAAAGACAAACACGGTCCCCGCGCTGTAAGGGTCAAGCTTGAATTTACCATTACCATCGCCACCCACGCAAATTGTGTAGTAGGAGAAGAAGAATTCAAGTGGGTGGCAAATGAAAAAAAAAATGTTATTATTGAAACAGTTGCATGAAAATTTTCGTTCTAGACCTCCTAGGGAATTGAGTCATTCTTCAGTGATGCAAAATGATGCTTTGGTGCATCTTAAGGGTTTAAAGGGTTATTAAAACACAGTCGAAGTTGGTAGATTATCCAGATTAGTGATTACATGTAACTCAGTGGCAAACAATGATCTGTAAGGTAAATCAACCCCATGAAGGGAATTGAGGTAAAAAAAAACAGGGAACTAAGTGCAACATTTGGGCTTATAAGCCTTCTTTTATTTCTGAAGTCACAAAGGCCAAAAGGCATTTTGCAGTATGTAGACAATAAAAATCTCTAAACGCTCAATCAAGAAATACACCAATTACGTTACATTCATATGTATAGCCTGACCAAACAAAGTCAAATAAACGTTGCAGAATAATACTCATCAAGTACAAACTTTTCTCTAATGTTTAACCCTTAGAGCACTGATGTCGACTTTGGTAATGTTATCTAGTATTTTAACCAGGGGTGGGCAGGCGAAATGAGTCCTGTCGCCACAAATGGCTATTTTTAGGTGCTCTGAATGGTCATTTTTAAATATTTACATTACAGATATTTTGCTTCTGTCGCCACATGTGGCGACCACTTGCCCACCTCTGTTAACCCTTAAAGCGATGAAATATTTTTATACAAACCAAGAAACCAAAGGGTTATTTTCAATTTGAAATCATCATAAATGTCTTAGTTATAGCTCTTTCTGCTTCTTTTCAATACCTAAGTTATATGGGTTCACAGCCATTAGAAATCTTTACATTCTTTCAGTGCGGGGATCGTCTTTATACGTCAGAATCTGGCGTCTACAGATGTCAGAAACACATAAAGATAGTCCCCGCGCTGAAATGGTTAATAACCTTATATAACCAGCTTCTTATCAATAAACATATCTCAAATCTGTAATAATCAAATACATTTCGACCTAATTTTAGCAAATTTAACTAATTTTTAGTCACTTGAAGTTGTGGATCTCGGTAGCAAGACACAACTTCAAGTGACTGAAAATTTTACTTCAGTAGCTCAGAGCTCTAGGGGTTAAAGCCTATTAAAACAAGAACTATAATAACCCTTATAAAGCTGAATTATATTTGCAAAAAAACATTTCCAATTTGAAATCACCATAAATGTCTTAATTAGCGCTTTCTGCTTCATTTAAATACCTATGTTATGGGTCTACGACCATTATAAATATTTTATTTCTTTCAGCGGGAGGATCGTCTTTATACGTCAGAATCTGACTCATAAAGACTGTCACCACGCTAAAAGGGTTAAGGGTGTGTCTTCGCCTACCAATGTATTAAATATATACCAATAGTGTCCATAATACACAGATACAGTCATAAATTGATCATTGAAAAGAAAGGTATAGGTGTTTTTTTAGGTAAAAGGTCTATGCAATCAACCCAGTATTTCCCATGATAAAATTCCACCTGAATTTTTGAAAGATAAGGATCCATATATAAATGTAACGATAGAGATGGGCTCGAGTTAAACTTACTGTCATGAATAAACATAGGTTTTCCTTTGTTTTAAAAACAAATAATTTAATAATAATCAGATTAGATCATCTTCACGTATGCTGGTTTGGAGAAATAACACGTTTTTAGTTTTGTAATTAGCATGCATGATTAGTATGGTAATAAGTGGAACACATTATGTAAGAATAGGTTTGAATAATCGTGATAGAATTTATCCATTGAGTATAGCAGGGATGCAACAAAAATATATCCCTGTGAGTCACCTATTACACATGTTCCATTAAATGTATATAAGAAATATTAGCACACAATACATATATTAACAAAATTAATATTCACGAATCAATGAAAACTATAAGTACACCATTATTATAAAGCATTGCTTTAAAAAAGCATCAAGTACAGTCCTGATATTTACAATATATAGCAAAATTGAACATGGAAATTAAAGTTCCAATGCAAAGCTAAAATGAGTGAGAATTAGTAACTAAAGCTCAATGGCCAGCTGCAAGAAACTGAGAAAAATGAAGTGCTTCAAGAAAAACAAATATAAATGAACAAGCAAACCAAATAATAATAAACAAGTTTCATATACAATAAAATGAAATTACTGTGACTAGTAGAATACAACGGCAAAAACACCTAAAGTTTCTATAACTAAAATGCATATATGTAAGTAATTGCAACATATCCATCAAAAAAAAATGTTGTCATATAGTTACAGGTTGAGTAAGATGTCAAAATACAATGTAGCCGTATTCATGGTATTTATCCATTTATGCATGTATTGATAATTATACCTATTCTGCTCTGCAAAGCCAAAAAGCAGTATTTGCTTTGTAAAGTAAGCAGATAGATACTGCCTTTTGGCTTTGCACGGCAGTATTGTCGTATCCCTGGGAGGAAAAGGGTTAACCCTTGACCCTTACAGCAATAAATACTATGGAGACCAAAGAGTTTCTGCACTATTTGAATAACTATTTTATAAGTCCAAGACAATTATAAATATTTAATTATTTCAGTGTGGGGGGGGGGGTCGACTTTCAAAAGTCGATCCCCATGCAGAAATGGTAAAAGTCAATAATAGTGTTCTGCAAAGTATATATAAGAAGGTAGTACCTGCTCACTTTTGAAGTGAACATTTACAGTCTTTAGGCTGTGCATGGCAGAATAATAACTAACAATTAATCTCAATGACCAGATGACCAAGATTTATAACGGTATAGTTTAAATACAACCCCGGCAAGTTTTTTTATGCAAAACAGCATATATTATGAGTCACAGACATCCTGTCAATGAGGAGATGTTCAATATATATATAATAATTCTATGTAGTGAGGGGTATTGTCTATTGACCATAGAATTATTTTAAAACTTAACACATTTGTAAACGAAGTGAAATTAGTAAAATAAAATGTGCATGGGTATACTGCTCTGCAAAGCCAAGGCAGTATCTGCTTAATTTACAAGTAAGCAGATACTGTTTTTGGACAGCAGTATAGCATACTTCAGAAAAAAATGTAACATATTTATTCTAATAAACGCCCGGGGCATAACTGGGCAATAATTAGAATACCCTCTGAGAATACAGGGGGAATGGCTGCTTATTAGAGTAGTTTTTTAATGATCATATAGTGTACATGATCGTGGGTTTTATTTTCCAATCAGGAGTCAATTGGAATATGGGCTTTAATTAGAATAATTACAGTATATAGTCTTTATCTATTTCGCCCATTTTGGAATACATTACACTTTATTACACACTACAAGTTCAGAATTTTTAACATACCTGAAAAAATACTTTCAAATCAAATCACTCAAATTACAAAACTAAATATAAAATGTGAATCGATTGCAAAAATGAGTGAATGCTCATTGGGTTTACACTCTTGAAATAAAGATTATTATTATTATAAAAAACAAGTGAATCTCAAACAAATAACAAAAAAATTAGAAAATGTCATGACTTCATCCTCTGATATGTTCATATCAATGGCAAAAGTACAAATCTCTTTATATTTGATGAAAACAAAGTCACTTTTTATTGTGGCTTATTCAACCCTCTAACTGCCGGTCGCGAATATATTCAGTTTTTCATTTTTTAATTGCCCCATTAGGTACCACATTTTAAACATGTTAAAGATAAGATGTGACATTAAATCGGCAAGATTTGAAAAAAAAATTACGTCCATATGTTCATATCAATGGCAAAAGTACAAATCTTTTTATATTTGATAAAACCAAGTCACTTTTTATTGTGGCTTATTTAACACTTTAACCGCCGGTCGCGAATATATTCAGTTTTTCATTTTTTTATTGCCCCATTAGGTACCACATTTTAAACATGTTGAAAATAAGATGTGACATTAAATCGGCAAGATTTGAAAAAAAATTACGTCCATTTTGGCAAATCTGAATAATTTTCATTTTCATTGAAGTTGTGGGTCGCGTCAGCGAGACACAACTTCAAGTGAGTGAAAAATCCAATTAAATAATTTGGCGGGTAAAGAGCTAACACACAGATAGCATCAACCACACAAAAATTTGTCTATACCTATCTTCGGCTAAGTTTTCCATGTGCTTCCTACCCTATTAATTGAATTACCAGTATATTCACAAAAAGGGCTACAAATTTTCCATCATTTTTTGTTATTCACGGGAAAATGTGACTTGCCAGGTATATGTAGCATCTAATTATTGTGTATCTGTTTAGTTATTTGATACAAAGTTATCATTTTTATTATATAAAATTGAAGTTGTGTCTAACTACAAGATCCACATCTTCAGGTGTGTGAAAATTACTCCTATTTGTTTAATTTGAGGCTAAATATTTGCAAATATTGATGTTTAAAGGGACTGGCCCAGGCTAAAATCATCAAAAAATCGGTGATTTCATTTTGGCTTCTTAATATGACCATATGATGTAAACATGTCCATAGACTAGAACTGCAAAAGTTTTTTAATTTTTCTGCTGCGCACTCACCAGTTAGTCTAGACATGGATACGAAATTCCCGTATTTCTAATTTTCGACATGGTTGTCAATAATTAGAAATCAGGAATTTCGTCTCTATATCTAGCCTAACTGGTGAATGCGCAGCAGAAAAATTTAAAAACTTTTACAGTTCTAGTTTATGGACATGTTTACATCATATGGTCATATTAAGAAGCCAAAATAAAATCACCGATTTTTTGATGATTTTAGCCTGGGCCAGTCCCTTTAAACATTCAGTGTGTTAGTTATTGGAGGTTTTGTTGCTTTTTTGTTGTTTATTTTGAAGGTAATCCTTTCAATCCTGAATTTACAATAGTCATCTTCATCCACTACAAGCCGCAAATTGCTGCTGCAATTCTCGTCTTGTAGTGGATGAAGATGACTTGATGTGGATTAAAAAAAATTGAAATTACCATGTATTGGTAAATCAGTTTCATGGGAATTTTCGTTCTAAAACCCTTAGTTGTAGGAAAATTAAGTCTGTTTTAAATGATGCTTTAATGCATTGTGGGGGCTTAAAGGGTTAAATCATGACACACTAAATTTTAAGGATACATGTATCACCCAGTGCTTGTAGACTTGTATGTCAATAGCTGTAAAATCCTATAATGAATTATCAAATGATAGGAAGAGATATTTCAGCCATACACTATAACATTTAAAGACAGTATGTCTAATCTTGGAAGTAGTTGTAGAGCTGTATGTGACAGGGAGAAAACATTCTAACATAACTTTACTTCCACATGCAGAGACTGTTAACAAACTCCATCTGCTTCTTTAACACAGGCTATGTACAGCAATATTATATCGACAAAAGGAATGAACTTTAACATTACACCTCAAATATCTACAATAATCAAATAGTATATTAACAGCTCACAACCATGCATTTAACAATCAACAATCTCAAAAACATAATACATGGGTCTTCAACAATTGAAGTCAAATCAAACAATTGAATTTGTCCTGCCCTAAAACATGTTGGTTTATCATGTTTATATTGAACCACTGTGCTTGTTGGACAATGCATATAGTCTTTTCAATAATTAAGATTTTTTTGCAAAATTTTCATCTTAAATTGATTGTGCTACCCTTTTGGTAATTATGCTGGATCATTAGTATGTATGCTTACATAGCGTGCAAAGACATATTTAGACTCCACAGTGACCATTTTAGGCGAAAGAGACAATACTAGAGAGTGTCAGCGAAATAATGTCAAAATCAGTTCGGTTTTCCACCTATATGATTCGTGACATATGAAATGCCACCAATCTGTAAAATGTTGTGCCTTTATCACAATCTGAACAACTGATCAGCTTAGCTGCTCTATTTCATGGAAAATTTGACCCAAATAATCTGTCAATAAATTACTGATGACCTAATCTACCTTAAATTTATTTAAATGACTAGCACTATACATTACAGGTTAAAATACAATATGGACTAGAATAGATTTAGCACCATCGACAGATAGCACCATACGCAGCAAACACAAAACATTGGTATAACATTTATACAACATAGGCCCAACGTCTTTGATGTTAATCCAACATTTTATAAATGTTCTACAAATGTTTTGTGTTTGCTAGGATTTAGATATTTATGGCTGGAATGAGAGAAGATATTCCTTGAGAGATGATGGCAAACTGAGCACATCTATAGCCGCAGGCCGCAGACCATGGAAAGAATTGATGACAGTGAGACGACAGATTTGTTTTAAAGAGCGAGGTTTGTGAAGGTAGGTGAGCAGAAGGGAGAAGAACGCAGGACAGTCGGAACAGCTGCAATGACCCGGCTGATGCATAGCAGAGAACTGTAGATAGACAGTGTTGAGCACTTCGTGTAGAGTGTAGTGATCGGCCTGATAAACTAGAGTAGCTACCAACTGCCCGTACTGATCATCACTTGTCACATGGTGCAGATTTAATGCTCCAAACTGCAGCAGCTGGTAGAGAAAGCTGTGAGTGGGAATGCAATAGCACCATGGTACGTCAGCCACGCTGCCGGGATCTCCGTACATAAGCTTGTGGTACACCACTGTACGAGCTCCATGCTGTATTAATGGGAGTGCCAGTAGATGAATCACTCCAAGATCATTAGCTGAACGACTATGTGGAAAATCCTGCATTTTCTCAAGAATTGACATAAGAAGATCAAAGCAGCCTGTAACACGAGGTATGCTGCGCTTAGTCTCTGTCTCACATTCTGTGTTAGCACCAGACGCTAGAAGAATCTGCATTATGGCACTAATAGAGCGTGCAGTGGCCATTGGAATTACATAATCTTCAGAGTATGGAGAATCTGCTATGTGTGAGAGCAAGTATAACAGTGGGGGCTGTTGGTCTTCTGGTGTGGCATTAGGATCACAGTCATGCTGGAGCAGTATGCGAATAATGTCACAGTAACCTTCTAGCATTTCATGAATATTGAGTATCTCCAAAGAGTGGGTCCATGCCCAAAAATCAGAGCCAAAGTAAGACGAACACATAAGTTCAGTGAGATCGCGAAGGGGTGTGCTTCCAAGAATGTTAGGTTTGTTCGAGGCTCCGTGTTCCAGAAGAATGCGAGTGATTTTCAAAGTATTTTCCAGCCCGTAGCTGTTCAGAGCGAGAGCGCAAGTCACATGCGGAGGTGTCTGGTATTTCAGGGCGGCATTCAAGCGCACGGTGTGATTGCCATTTGTCAATAGAATCTGCAGCGGAGAGCGACCATTGCTGTCAGCAAGCTGCACATCAACACCAGCATCTAGCAGACATTGTACACATGATACTATATCTCTGTCAAATTTACGCAGTTTGTCCTCAGTATCTGCTGGATTACGATCCGGGTGGAGGAGGTGAATGCTGGCAGGAATATTGACTGCTGCTAAAAGTTCATGCAGAGGAGAAGTTCTCTGTGGTTCTCGCTGTGCATTAACATGAACGCCGTGCTCCAAACATACACGTGTCACATGTGTCAGAGGTACAAGGTCCATGTCAGAAAAGGGCAAGGTTTTATACAGCAGGTGTAGAATATTAGTGTGATCCTGCCAAAGATTATCGAGTGCGTGAATGTCAGCACCTCTCTGTATTAATAAATCTACAAACCGCAGTCCGTGCTTGATTCCCATTACAAGTGGTAAAAGACCATCAGCATCTGGAGATAAGATAGCACTGGGGTATAAATCTACCAGATAACAAAGTGACAGATAAGCACCAACACGACATGCGAGATGGACCAGATAGCTGTGTGAACTATCTGTTTTGCGGGCTTGGTCACGAGGATCTGCATCACACAGCAATGCCCGCACTATATCAGCATGATCACCAAGTACAGCAAAGAACACAGCTTCCCTACTACCACATTTAGATGACATCTCTGCGGCCTCCTGTGAAACATTGGAGCTGAGAATGTCCAACTGGAAGTTTGGCGGACAATCTATGACTGCTGAAGTATAGACGCGGCAGCACTGTGCTTTATCAGCTCCCCGTCTGTACAGAAGCTCTACAATATCCTTGCGTCCTAGGTAAGCGGCAAGATGCAAAGAACCAAGATTAGCATGTGGACACTTCCTAGAAATATTACACCCAATACCATTTGATTCTGAATTATACGGTATCCCATTGATGTTGCAGCCATGATTTAATAGCATGGTCACAAGAGGTATGCTGTCAAAAATGATGGCTTTGTGAAGGAGGTTATAGTGATCCTTATCCTCAATCTAAAAAAGAAAATATATATATATATACATATTAATGCATTCATAGCTGAGTTATATTATACATATTTTATATGACATATCCCAGCAAACATGACACGTTGACTCAATGCTGGGCTAATGTTGGGCTGGCATCATAGATGCTGGACTAACATTAATTCAGCATTGGGTCAAAATCTCATGTTTGCTGGGATATGAGGACTGAATATGGCAAAATGAAACATTCAAAATAACATGTTTTACCTGTAAATTGTTTTTAATACAAACATAATACCCTATGCACTTTTGACATGCATGTTTAATCAGCCTGGTTTGAAAATCATTGTTCACTGTACATGTGTTTGATAATCACCATGTACAGTTTAAGAATAGCTAACACAGGTAATGAAAGACAATGCTAAAATACTTTTTTATTCTTAATCACTGTGATTTAAACAGCAAATATTAAAAAAGATTTAAAAAGACTAGCAGGATTAGCCCTGAAAAGGTTGATACAAACTTTGAGGATGTCTTCTTCTGGTGAACACAGAGTCAATGTAGTCTCAACCATTGCCAAATTCAGGGCACGATGCTGCTTGTCAATCAGATTGGCCAACATCTCCCGGACCACGTCAACTGTACGCGCTGAAGGCAAACGCCATCTGTGACAGCTTGCTGAGGCATCAGGTGACAGGGCCGGTACAGTGGCCTCATCGTCATGGTCATCGTCCTCATCCACAGAGAGGCGATTTCTCATGGCAGACTGTAACATACGGTTGAAACTGCCATCCTGTACCTGAGTGAAGAATAAACAAATCGTATAACACATGGCATATTTTTAAGCCTTGTGCAGCTAAAACGTATATCATCTACTATGGTTTCAAGCAAGGTTTAACCCTTTCACCACTGAAGCCCGTTTTTATGTGTTGAATGCCATAGCATTCAGCACATCAAAACAGGCTTCAGTGGTGAAAGGTTTAAACCAAATAGAATTCCATTCACATCGATCGCTAAAATATTATATACTCAGCTATTCAAATAACCAAAGGTTCTTTTTCAAATTGAAATCATCATAAATGTCTTAGTTAGCTCTCACCGTTCCATTTGAATACCATGTCATGGCTCTATGACCATTAAAAATATTTTACTTTTTCGGTGAGCAAATCAACTGATATTCTGATGTCTAATCGATGTCTAAAGTCAGTACCCGCACTAAAAAGTGTTAAGCAGAGCACGTTAAAGACTGGATAATGAGATTGAAATTTATAAATAAATTGATAGGATATGACTTTAAATACATTGCATTTTTACCTAGATGTACAACTATTATGGATAAAAACAGTAGACAACAGTAATGGTTGATTATTGAATGCCATATATCAGATGTATACCATCAGGATGTGGGTACGATAGTAGTGTTAGATGGAAGTACTGCCATACCTTATCAATAACTCCTTTCAATCCACTACCTGTCCGAAAATTGTTGAACATGCTGGATGGCATTCTACAGGCACTCAAAAAATTAGAAGCTTCAGCAGATTCAAGTTGACAAACATGATTATATCAAGCACATTCTGAAAAGTAATAACATAAACAATTATTATCATAAAAAACCCCATCAAAGTCATTTTTTTCATTAATTGAAATATCTGTCTATAAGGTAGCTAGGACAATAACTTTTCAAAGCCAATGAAATGATAAAATATGCATTATGAAGCACTGGGGATTTCAATAAGCGAAACAACTTAATTTTGGAGATGTCTATCGCACATACACTGTATTAATTACCCTATTGTAGATCTGGTAATTTTTGTGTGTTTAAATTTTCTTGAATTTCTGAATTTGGGACTTTCACGAAGTTTAGAATTAGCAAATTTTCGTTTTCTTCAGTAGCGCTATTATAAAAATAATTTTCTCGAGATTCTTGAATTCGCGAATTTGTCCTCATCACCAAATTGGCGAAAATTAAAACTTCACGAATATTACCAGATCTACAGTATTGTACAATAAATTTTGGCTGGAAATAACTGTAAAAATGGGAAAATTGTTTGTGATACAAAAAATATAATCAAAAATATAGTCATGATAAGCATCAGTATAGGCTAGCCGATACACATGAAGGTATTCATAGTGCATGTCATGTAGGCCTACACGAATTCGATCGCAAAACCCTTTGGGCCGTTTATGGGTGAAGACGAGGGAAATGAAGATAGGAGGATAGCCACTTCCTCACAAGGATTTTAAAAATCTGAGGATCAAGGATCATAGAACTGAAAATCGAGGATTTAAGCCTAGATGCAAAGATCAAGCTGCAAAAAACAAAGAATTTGGGAAATAAAATTATCATTGTTTGAAGGCCTGATAATAAGATAGAAATCTGGCAATCCTAGGTCACGTCACCATATGTCAACTCTTGTGAGATTAGAAAAGTGAGGAAAGTGAAGATTTTGAAAAAGTGAGGAAAGTAAGGATTTGTCTGTAAAACGCGACGAAAGTGAGGATCTGACCCACCCATAAAGGCCCCACCCTTACATCGCTAAGCACAACCACATGTATAGTGGTTTTTAATCAGTTTTATCAGCAGGTTAAATTACAGCTATTGGGAATAAAATATGTGTTTAAACATCAAGATTTGGAAATGTTTGTTTTCATATTTGACAAATATGAGTAATCAGGTGATTTCCAACAACTTATGGATCGCGAAACAAAACTACAATACGGTGCAAATGACAAATGTAGGGCTGTAATGGTTAAATTTATATGCATCATGTTCATGGGCTGGTTACAATAAGACGATATGTCTACATCATACATGATACATCTAGGGCCAAACACTTTAAGTTCATGGCCCATAGGGCTGAACACTTTAAGTTGATGGCCCCAGGCCACACACTTTAAGATGATGGCCCAAGGTGTGCGCCATGAAGAAGCGTGGGGCCAGCAAAGAAAACTTTACCCAGGTTTCACCCTGGGCAAATTAGTGCAGCCTTCCCCGGGTATCTCAATTCTCAGAGATTCCTACATTGTTCTGTTCAAACGGCCTTAATGATGGCCTCCAGAACTTCCTCATAGGGCAATGGACATAGTCTATATTATCATCTTTTACATTTTCTTTACAAAAATAAAAAAATTGCATATTATGAGAAGGGGCCATAGCATGCCAGTTCCACTTACCTCTTTAAGCATTTGTTGCAACTATTATGAAATTTAAAGCGACAGCTGGCATTATTTTTATTGCGAGAAATCTAATGATAGGAACCCCCGGAAAAGGTGATAAAAAAAGTGCCATTCAAAACAAATAACGCTTTTAATTCTACAATGATGGCTTCATTTCTATCAGCATGATCAGTAATAGTGAGCAAAAAGAACAATCAAACAGAGAAAAATATGCCTTCTATTGCAGTGAATCACAAATTCACATAAATCTTGAAAAAACACGAAAAAAAACACAAAATGACTTTTTGTGATGTACCTACCTGGGGCCATCCACGTAGCCTATCAGGTGTGTGGCCTCGAGCCATACATTTAAAAAGTGTGATATAATTTGAGCATATTTCATATTTTGTACATGGATGTCCGAAATAAGAAATCGGTAATTTTGTCTATAATATCTCGCTTAACTGGTAAATGCGCAGCACAAGAATTAAAAAACTTTTGCAGTTCTAGTCTAGACTATGGACATGTTTACATTATATGGTCTGACATATTAAAAATCCAAAATAAAATTACCGATTTTTTTTATGATTTTAGCCTGATTGTGTCTCTTTAATGTGATCTGTTGCAATCCGCGTAAGGCCACTAAGTTTAGTTTCTCTGTTTTAGATCAGAAAAAATCCAATGAGGGAAGGTGGAAAAAAACATTTAAAAAAAAAACATTGAACCTATTTTTAGAAAAGTTGGGCCTAATGAAATAAAATGAAATAAAAAACTTTTAACCTATTATAAAAAAGTTAATGAGGGTGACCAAAAAAACATGCAAAAAAAAACCAGCTGGAAAATATATTTTTATCTCTCGAATTGAACTTGTTTTTTTCAGAATGTTTTTTTATCTCCGTCAAATTAAAATTGATCAACCAGGATCGCATTATTTTCGGCGATTTCTCTGTCAATTTTGAACCGATTTCCTTGAAATTTTGCAAAAGTCATTTTCTATTAAAATCCTAACAGCGGTAAAAAATTCGCAAAATTATGTTTAATATTTCAAAAGTTAGACCATTTGGCATGTAATAAAATTCTAGAATATTAGTTTAATGGGGTTATAGAGGGACGTCGTAATTTTAATTTGCTACATGTCAAATGGTCTAACAAGACTAACTTTTGAAATACGCTAGGCCTAACGTTAGGTAGTTAGCTTCAATAAATTTTAAAATTGTCCAATAAAATTATGCTGAATCTTTTTTCATAGCTGCTGACATGCTTAAAGAAATATTTGACCACATTCCACAGTTTTCATTGAGCAAGAAAAATGCTGTGCTAGATCAAAATCTGAGCTAAATTATAAAAACGTCCAAAAGATGGCACCTCAATGTGGCCAACGGTTATAGGGGTAACAGAATCCAAAACATCACTCAGAAACTTAAACTTTTTTAGGCAGCTGAAGAAAACTACTGAGGAGTTGCCGCTGGTGAGAGTTTTTTTTTTAGATACACCTGGGCACCCAAGGAGTTTCCCGCAATACAGAAACAGTACCAAATAAGCCATATATGCACATAACAATCAGAAATTTGGGCATAGCCTCCGTCCTCCGTTTTTTTTTTTGGGGGGGGGGGCAAGGAAGAACATAACTTTTGATGGATTTTCATCCTTATAGCCATGAAACTTCCATTTTTACCCTCAGTGCGCCCCATGAGGAAGTGCAGGGTAGGCAAACAAAATTTCACCCAGGTTTTACCCTGGGTAAACTAGTGCAGCCTTCCCCAGGTATCTCATTTCTTTGAGATTCCCACATTGTTCTGTCCAAACGGTCTTAATGATGTCCTCCAGAACTTCCTCATAGGGCAGTGGACATAGTCTATTTTCATTTTTTGCATTTTTTACAAAAAATTAAAAATAGGCACCTGCGTAAAAAAAATTATCAGAAGGGGCCACAGCATGCCTGTTTCACTTACCTATTCAAGCATTTGTTGCATCTATCATGAAATTAAAGGCGAGCGCTAGCATCATTTTTCGTAATTGCGAAAAATCTAATGATGGGAACCCCCAGAACAGGTGATAAAAGTGCAATTCAAAACAAATAACTCTTTTAATTCTACGATGATGGCTTCATTTCTACCAGTAATAGTGAGCAAAAAGAACAAACAAAGAAAAATATGTATTTTATTGCAGTGTATCACAAATTCACATAAATCTTGAAAAAACAAGAAAAAAACACCAAAATGACGTTTTTGAGGCTACGTTAGGCCACTGTCTTAGGCAAGTTAGGCACTTAGGGCCTATAATATATTTAAAGAAAGGCAGTGGTTAATCGTACGTGATTCTTCATATTGTAACTCAATGGGCAGCCTCGTTTACGAAATGACGGGCTCCCATTGACTCTCATTACAACTTTACCGTACGTTTAGCCATTCCGTTAAAGAAAATCGGTTAAGAATTGACGGGGATATCGCCGAAAATCATGCGATCCTGGTTAATGTGCCGGCGAGTAGACTACCTAGCATAGGCTATAGACTCTCAGCACTCTGACAAAAATGTCTGACAGTGACAGTCTGCTCTGAGTCTGACTCTGAGGAGTTTGACTCTGAGATTTGATTTGATTTAAACTCAATCAGCTTTTCAGCTTATTGACGGGCAACACTGTTAATACAGGAGCTCAACTCTCTCCCTAGAAAGAGGAGCACACCCTCACTGGCGTCAGACGGTCAGTCATGTCAGTGCCACAGCCTGCACAGGCACACTCGGTGACTCACAGTCACAGACACAGTGTCACTGTCAGTGGGCTGACTCGCTGAATGGCGAGTGATCGACATGCGTATTCATAACGAATTCAATCCTTTAATTTCAAAATATGGATAGCCTCAACACGCGTCTATTCTACAGAACAGTAGACTACAACCATGTTTACAACGAAAAATGCCTAAATGGGATTTAATTTATTCATACTAAGGCCTAAATCATAGACTTTACTTCCAGATGTTTCAGAAATTCCCTGTTTGTTTCATTAAAATGGTAAAAAATTGAAAGTGACAGCAGTACCAGCTGCAACGCTAGCACATGCTTAAAAGATTTTACGAAATATAGGTTTTTAACGAACTACAACACTGGCACATCTTAAAATACTGGTCACAACTTCCAGCGGGAAGACTAAAGGACCAGGGTTTGTGTGGTGCGCAGCGATAACTTAAATGAAAAAAAAACATACATTTTAAGATTAAACAACAGAATTGCAGTGAACTCATCCCCCACACCAACTCATCCCCCATACCAACTTAACCCCAGTTCACACCCGGGTTGACCAACTCAACCCCAACGGCCGTGAATGCTTTACCAACTCACCCTCACCAGGCGTCAATACCTGACCAACTCATCCCCAGCCATCGGCCAAGTGTTACCAACTCATCCCCAACTCATGACCATATTGTTTTTTGATTGATGGAACCCTAGCGCCGAAGGCGCTGAGAGTAATTTTCAAGACAATCGGGGCTTACTATAAATAGAAGTCCCCATATTACATGTTTGTGATTAATTTCATAACTCTACTTTTACTGAGATATTGTTGTCACATATAATGTCGTCCGTTGCCCGTTGCTGTCGTGGTTCATCTTGTAAAATGTAGTTAATTCAGCATTTTTTTTTAACTGTTAGCATTTAATGGGTATTTTTTTTTATTACAACCTATACCTCTGATAAATGCTAAAAGTTGTAAAGTTTGTCATAATGTTTCATTGTTCTGAAAATAATGAGATTCCTTGGTGTTGCCTTTCAATCTCGGTTATTACGTCGTCAAATACTAAGTCTGTCAATGTATCCGCTGCAGCGTCATTTGGAGTTACCGGTAATAGCTTTATTAGAATCGTTAGCCCCCGAGCCAACACGACAGGGTTAAACCGTGGAATTTTTAGCATCCTGTCTGCTCAAATTCTTTGGATAAAACTCCCTGATGCCTTCAGTGTGTCATATTTCTGAGAGGATAGGAAACATATTACCGATCAATAAAAAATACCAGGTCGCATAATTATAAAACATGAAATATGCATAATATATATAAATCATATAATTAATTAAAAAAAATATTACGCCCTATAACATGTAGACATATTAACATTAAACTAAAGAAAGCAGGTCACGTGATTATAACACATGAAATATACATAAATATACATAATATATATAAAACATATAATTCAATAAAAAAAAATATTATAACATGTAGACATATTACCATGCCATTAAAAATACGAAGTGACTCCTTCGCCAGCCCGCCGGCCAGGTAGAATGGGTCATAACTGTTACAAGCGCAGCACAAAAATTTAAAAACTTTTGCATTTCTAGTCTATGGACAATATTTACATCATATGGTCATAATAATAAGCCAAAATAAAATCACCGATTTTTTAATGATTTTAGCCCGAGCCAGTCCCTTTAAATTATATTTTATTCAAGTCAGATTTTAAAACATATCTTATACTTTTAAGTGATCATCATCAAAAATAATCAAATATCATTAAAGACAAGTTACTACCAACTCATCACCAAAGGTGCAACACACATCACCGACTCATCCCCTGCCCTCTAACAGCTATAACCAACTCATCCCCTGCCCTCCAACAGCTATAACCAACTCATCTCCAGCCCGTCAACACCCATACCAACTCATCCCTTGATATACCGTGGGATGAGTTGGTATAGGGGATGAGTTGCTGGGTATGCATGTTTGAAATTAAATCTCGTTTTTACTGGTAAACGCGCAACACAAAATGTAAGAAACTTGCGCAATTCTAGTCTATGAACATGTTGACATATCATGGCCATATAAAGGAGCCAAAATAAAAACTGTGAGTTAGGCCTGATTGTGTCGATATTCCAAAATACACGTTTTAGATGAACACTATGCCCTTTAAGACTAAAAAACTTATAGGTCCTATATATAAGACTAATATAATAATTAATAATAATTACTGCATGTACCATAGCCCTATATAATAATAATAATAATAGGTCAAATACGTTTTTTTCGTGTTGAACATACACATACTGTACGTACTGCTATGCAAAGACAAACAACTGTCACAGGTAATAACCAAATAGTTTGGATGTCTAAAAGCAAAAACTTTCCAGTGTGCCCCAGTTAGTCAATTATAAACCGTTTATGTTCAAATATATTATTGAAATAACCTAAAAGTTTATATTTCAGCACTAAAAATAAAATGTAATAATTAGTAATTTATCAGGCAAATTTTTAATAACCTTGGCTGGAGGTAAAAGGACGCATATATTATGTTAGTTATTTGTCTCACATGCTAGACGGTAAATATAATATATATTTTTTAGAAGCAGGAAATACAAACTAGATAACTTCTAATCAACAATAAAGAAGAAAAACTGCTAGACACAATAGGCAAGGGAAAAGAAAAGAGCGTAGACCTCATTTTGAAATAAATTTGCCCATCATGTTTCTTCAATGTTGAAATCTGCACAAAAAAAATATATTTTTTTAACCCATTGAACACGAGATTTTTATGCTACTGCTCTGTTTCTGAAACGAGATTATTTTATGACGTCATAGTTATCTCATGCAATCAGTCCCGGAGATCTCCGGGGCTCGTATCTGAATGGTCTCCCTGAATCACGGAGATCTCCGGGCCTCGTCACAAACGGGTTTAAAGAGTCACACTTCTTCTTCCTAATGTGGAACATTGTGCCATACATATATGCACTCTTTTTAAATCATGTATCCGCCCTGCTATTTGCAAATACCAAATGGTGAATATGAACGGCCCATGCCATGCTGTTAGGAATGTGATTTAAAGAGAGGCTATCATATGATCTCGAACATATATTTTTTTGATTTTACTATCATTTATAATTAATCAATGTAGTTTTTGTTTGTTTTGCATATAAATGTTAAGTTTTAGTTTTATTGGGTGAAATTAGCAGCCTCAACGGACCGGGAACTGGAGAGCACCGTTCGGTAATGGTTGTTTTTTGTGTGACATCACTGCGGGAGCAGCCTGCCAGGACTACAACATTTTCTATACTGCTTTGACAGGAAAATGTCTATAGTGTCCTGTCAGATAGTGACTCTAGCGTCAGCTGAGCAAGTGATACTGGGCTGAATTTTTCACAGATCCAGGCCTATATGATTAATTGTGATGATCTAGTAGATGGAAATGTTGGGGGGATAAGAGTGCGTCTGTATCTTTTTGAATCACCCGCAAAGGCAAATCCTGCACAGGCTGTACTTAGGTCTTCTCCCGGACCATGTACTGCAGCAGTGCAGGCGTCAGCAGAGCCACGTGCGTGAACAGTCACGACGCCCACATCAGACAGAATCAGAAACGTTTAATCGTAGACTAGTGTAGCCAACCAACTACAAAGACTTCTAAAGGCTATCCTGACCCCAGATATTATTCGCAGAGGGTTTTACTTGAGCGACATCTATGTGTGGAGAATGAATGTGCCCCTGATATAAAAGGGTTAGCAAGTCTTAGTCGATCAACTAGCAGTTTTGTGCTCGAATCTCCGGTAATCTAACATTAGATTTAGAAGGCAATGCAAATGCCATGTGGCCTGTAGGCCAAACAGCAGAAAAAATGTGTATAATGCACGTGTTATATTAGGCATACTGTACAGTTAGATCTAGAATAGTTCTAGCCTAACATTACTCATTTCAGTAAATTCAGTATGATAATATTACATCCCATAGGGCATTACTATAGGCCTATCACTCTGGTGATTATAATTAAGATAGGCCATCATGGGTTGTAGGGCAATCAACATGACCTTATTATTCCTACTCGTAGCTTTTTTATAGGCTTTTTCTATGTGTAGACTATCCAGTATATGCCTTTAACAAAATCACAGTAGTTCCGTAATTATTTTCAAAATGACACCATATCATGATAGTTTAACAAGGCTATCCATGTATTAAGTTGTAGGCCTAGACACTGAAAGGTTGACCTAGCTGTAGCCTGCTCAAATTAGGCTCACAAGCTACACCAGATTGTCTGTCATCAGTTGTTTATTGTGACGTCACAGTGGCATATGACCCACTCATCTCTCCACATGTTTTGTATATGTTTGGTTAAAATTCTGAACACCAAAGGCAATGATGTACTATATTTATATTTTCAAGCTAATAAAACTAGCATTTTTTTATTTGATTATCATGGCATGTCCCTCGTGGAGAGATAGATTTGAAAAATAATGTTGTTGTAATATTGAAGCCAAATAATATATTATTAGTAGATGACGTTTTTATAATGGTAAATTAGTATTCAAACCATAATTATGCATTCTGTGTAAGGATCAGTGAGTCATAGAAAGAATGACATATTATGGTCATATCACATCTAAAAACAGGGGGGATTTTATTGGGAAACCTTGAATATATACTATTTGCATGGTTTGAGAAATTTGCACACACTGTTGGGTCAGTGTACGCTTGATACTACCCTTTTAGTGCGTAATCTGCATGTATGTGTACTATTATTCAATTTGTGGAGATGTCAACTCTTAAAAAGTGAACTGAAACCGTGGGTATGCTGAAACCGTGACTATGCAAAACACAGACGCAGTAGGTATCCGGTACATTACAGGCAAATGTTTCCAAAAAATGATTTTGGCCGAACTACGGGACATACCTATGCAGGGATGCGAGTAACCTAGCCACAAGGTAACCTCACCACAGGTAATCTCGCCACAGATTGGTAACCTCTTTCATTACACCATGTCACAGTAATTTCGCGATAACATTGGTAACCTCGCCATAGTGGGGCAGTCAACCTAACAAACCTTGCACTTTGGGTTAAAAGCACGAAACTTTGCATGCATAAAGAAAGATTTGTACTAAGCAATTTAAGATATAGAACACCCATATAAGTGCCCCCCTAGCGACCACAGGGTAATTTTTTTATTTTGGGTCCAAACTGAGCCTTAAACTTGTTTGTTTTCAGAACTATAAGCAAACATGGACGTTTTGTTGACTATTATTGTTACCATCAGATGACTATTTACCATATATTAGATAACTCCTATTAATAAAATATCATGAATAACATTATTAGTAGTGTATCTGTTGAAAATATGGCACATAGAGTGAAATTTTAAAGTAAAATTTTGTTTTGTTTTAAAGGATATTTTCCTGTTTGTTGACTCAGTTTCATAGTCGATATCTCTATGTCTTCTAGTGACTTTGCACTTTGCAGTTGTCGAAAACACTTTTTTTTCGAAGCGAAGTACCCGTTTAGACCTTTCTGAGTGGTGTAATAAACAGAACAGCCTCTAATATTAAAAAAATAGACCATGGTGCTTCAGTTATAATTGTGTGCATTGAATATTATAAAGGTTATGAGGCTAGGACATTTTCACTATGAACATATTTGGTACATAAAACAATGAAGTAGATCTAAGCCATTTCAACCAAAAAAATCTGGAGGAGGGGGGTTACGTTTGCCCTTATTGCAGGCTCCACAGATCACCCACAAAGATATGTTCTATATCAGAAAATGATCCCACGATGCCACTGACCACTCAGTAAAAAATGCATGCTCTTAACCCAATGTGCAAGGTTCAACCCAAAATGAACACTTGACGGTCCCACTATCCCAGGGGTCTGAGTAATCTCAGCAAAACCTCGCAATACATGTTATATCCACCTTGGTCAGTCTCATTAGACAGTTTTAACATTTAAATCCAACTTTAACGTGGTAATTTCTAATATAATAGAGAATTAGACTTAGACTTTGATTGATAACCAATTGTACGATATGAGGTCCTATACCTACCTGTTATAAACAAATTGGTGAAATATTTATAACATCTTAATTTGTAAGCCTAACATAAAGCTCAATTTTTGAATGAAATGTTTGGATTCAATATTAGGCCTACACCTAAAGGCAATAGTGGGGTTTATCATAATGTTGGGAGATATATGGGTTGTGAAGAACATTAAATTTACAAAGTTTTACACCTGTTTATCTGTTAGCCTAGCTGGCTTTCTTAGTGTGATGATTGATTGTAATTTGATTGACTACAATATCTGTTCTTTTTAATATAATTTATACTCTAATAGAGTTTTATTCACCATTAAAGTTTAAATGCGTTTTTTTCAGTATATTCTAGATCAAAATTAACCATTTACAATAAATACATATGGCCCACTCTGTCACATGGGAAACATATATTGGCTCACCCTCGTGTGTCCAGTGTGATCCTGTGGGTCGTTGCCTGGTGTCCCTCTCTCTGCCTAGTTGTTTGCGTCACCTGCACCAATCTCCATGGCTTCATTTGCCTGAGCGCCTGATCCAGTTTCTCGTGCTTCGTTTTCTTTTTCTATAGCCACTGTCATGACCTCTTCCAGGGTGGTCGGTTTTTCTGTTTTAAAGATGCGGCCAGCGAAGGATCTGTCTCTGAATCCTTTCAGAAACGTCATGACTACCCTCTGCTCTTCCGCGCATTCACGAGTGTTAGGATATGCTCTGCTAACCTATGACTTTAACCGGCGGATGTAAGCAGCAGGGGTCTCGTCAACTTTCTGCTTGATCGATTCCAGTGCATGCGTGTGGATGTATGCCTTGTGTTGACGCCCTGTTCACCTATGTATCCTAGCCAGCAACATAATACATTTGGCTCATAGCATAATGCATGTGTTGCTGTTGTATATTATGAAGAATCTGGGGTTTTAATCCTGGATTCTACATATAATCATAGTGAAAAATCAAGACCAAACTGGCTTTCTATCACCTAGTTCCAAGACAAGGTCACACCTGTCAATTAAGGCCGTTCAGTTTCTGAGAATAGTTTAGGGCAAAATTTTTCTGAATATTTGTATTAGAAAACAGGTTTGCATGATTTAATATAGTCAATTTTTTATTGCTATAGTTGTATGATTTAGTACACAAATTATCAGTATTTTTGTCATGTAGCCTACAAATGGGTATATCACCATAAAAAATATATAATTTGTGTAATCTATAACAGGTGTGGCGAGCTTGTGGCGAGGTTACGCAGACCCCTGGCCATGCTGGCTGTGGCCATGCTGTGTCAGCGAGAGCCGCTCGTGAAATGTCAACAGCTTCGATAAGTCTTTGATTAATTCGCTCCACTGATGCTCGCGAAATGTCAATGAAAAATATCAGGCATTCAAGGGGTCAAAAACGATTGCAATTTATTATTTTATAGGAAATGAACAAAGTATTGAATTCCGCGTTATTCAGTGTTATTCATTCAAGTTCCCGGAGAAGGAAGATCAAAAAAGGAATGTGTGTGGTGTTTTGATGTATTAATTGATGTTATTGATAGATTATGTTAATATCGTCACATAGGCCTAGGCCCTATGTGTTAATTTTATTAGATATATTTAGATTATTTATTTTAAAAACTCAGTCACCGACACCACATTTGCGAAGAACAGAAAAAATAAGGTAGCTATCAGTAACAGTATATTTATTTAAACAACTAATCCGCCGACATCATAATTTACGGGAAACAGACAGAAAAACGTTATTATCAGCAGAGAATTATAGGTCTATGATTATCAGTAACAGTATATCTCTTCTATTAGGCAAATCTCTTAGAATATGTGATGTTTAATATTATAAGATATTATAATATTATAAGTAACCTATAGGCTTATAGTCGATCGTTAAGAAATATAAAATATTTATAGAAGTGATAATCCCTGAAGACGCCGACTTGTGAAAGCCGTGAGTGTTTGCATGGATGTGTTATGCGTCACCAGGTATTAGCGCGAATATTTTTTAGCGCTGGTCAAACATCAAAGGAGGAGGTGTGATGGCAGGGTCACTGTTACCAGGTACCAGGACTAAGAAATAAATGCCAAGACATTGCTGAAGAAGTGTGCCCGTTTAAGCTCGCTAACAATGTAACCACAGACTTATTTAATTTGTTATTAACATTGTCTTATCATTGTTATTATCATTGCATTATTATTGTATTTTTATTGTATTTTCGTTGTAGGCCCATCGTCATTATATAGTGTATGATTATCTAGGAATTCGTATTGAAATAGTTTAATAAAATTTTATATTTTAACATAATTGTTAGATCAAATTGCACATTTAGAATAAAAAAATATTTTTTAGTTTTATTTTAATAGTAGGCTTATATATCTCCGTATAATTGTGTTATCATTGCATAATGTGTTATTTTTTAATATTTTTGTTGTCTTTAGTGAAATAAATATATGTTCACATTCAATAAACTGTAGTAACTTGTTTTATAATGCATTCTAACTTTGTGGCGAACCTTCCTATGACATTTGTGGCGAACCTTCCAAAGCTGTGGCGAACCTTCCAATTTTGTGGCGAACCTTCCTGTGGCGAACCTCCCCTGTGCCTGTGGCGAACCTTCTTGTATTTGGGGAGATTACTGATCTGTGGCGAGGATAGCTGCGTGTGGCGAGGTTACCTTGTGGCGAGGTAATCTGTTACTTCTGTCATGTCTGTAGTACTGTGCACTGTTATTATAAAGGTGTTCAAGTGCAAAATGATTGTATAGCTTTCTGGTTGATTGATTGGATAATCGTAATATATTTTTTGCAAAAAATTCATTCATTTGGATTTTTTTTTAGTTAAAATGAGTGACAATAGATAACCTGAAAACAAATATGCGTCTTGCTTTACTTGCGATAACATGGATTGTGCTGTGCAAACCAGGTTAATTTGACAAGCATTAAAATTACCATTAATTTAATTAGGCAATGGTCGATAATAGAAATGAGTTGTGGAAGGATGGTTTGCAGTCGTTGTTTTTCTACTCTCAACTACTGAACTAGGGCCCAGGGCCATCTTATAAACTGAGACCTACTTTTGAATCGATATTTTACTACGCCATCAATTCCAAAGTGTGTGGCCTGGGGCCATCCAAATTAAGATTACCTAAACTTTAATGAGTCATGTTTAGATGGCCCCAGCCTGGCCCAGGCCCAGGCCACACACCTGATACGTAGATGGCCCCAGGCCACACAACTTTGATTAAATGGCCCCAGACTTTAATTTATTGGCTCCAGGCCACACACTTCAAATAGATGGCCCCAGGCCACACACTTTGATTAGGTGGCCCCAGGCCACATACTTTAATTTAATGGCCCCAGGCCACACACTTCAAATAGATGGCCCCGGGCCACACACTTTGATCAGATAGCCATAGACTTTAATTTAATGGCCCCAGGCCACATACTTTAAATAGATGGCCCCAGGCCACACACTTTGATTAGATGGCCTCGGGCCCCAGATTTCAATTTGATGGCCCCAGGCCACACATTAATTTAAGTTGATGGCCCCAGGCCACACACCTTCAGTTGATGGCCCCAGGCCACATACTTCACATACTTCAAATAGATGGCCCCCAGATGTTAATTTGATGGCCCCAGGCCACGTGCACACTAATTTAAGTTTATGGCCTCAGGCCACACACTTTTAGTTGATGGCCCCAGGCCAAAGACTTTAACTGGGTGGCCCCAGGCCACACACTAATTTGAGTTGATCACTTCACATACTTTAAATAGATGGCCCCAGGCCGCAGACGTTAATTTGATGGCCCCAGGCCACGTAAACACTAATTTAAGTTGATGGCCCAGGCCACACACTTTCAGTTGATGCCCCCAGGCCACACACTTGGTGTTATCAAGGCCTACTGAAACTGTGGGTGGTCTGAGAGCATATCTAATAAAGTGTGTGGCCTAGGGCCATTAACTGAAACTGTGTGGTCTGGGGGCATATCTAATAAGTGTGTGGCCTAGGGCCATCAACTATAAATGTGTGGCCCGGGGCCATCAACTTAAAGGGTGTGGCCTGGGGCCATCAACTGAAAGTGTGTGGATGGCCGGGGCCATCAACTTAAAGTGTGGGGCTTCAGGCCGCACACTAAGTTAAATTGAAGTGTGTGGCCTGGGGCCATCTACTTTAAGTGTGTGGCCTGGGGCCATCCACCTACATGTATCAGGTGTGTGGCCTGGGGCAATATATATTTAAAGAATGTCATCTGATTTGAGCGACATCCCAGTAAAGACAAAACATTTGTAGGCCTAATTACATTTATACAAGGTCGCCCCAACGTCTTCGACGTTGGTCCAACATTGTTTAAATGCTATACAAATATTTTGTGTTCAGGCTACTGGGATCTAGGCCTATGTGGAAGGAATGGCACGAGAGGCGTGTTAACGTGATCTGTTGCAATCCGCGTTAAGACGTAGTCCCAAGCACACAAATGAATGGCCCTGGGCCCTAGTTGAGAGTGAGTTAACAACAGCTGCGGATGGTTTCGCCGAGGGGGTGGCAGGGGGAGGCGTGGTGGCTGTGCTCCATCCCATTCTGTGGATAGCTGCTTGCAGTGGTCTAATGGGGTGTGGTGGGTCGAAGTGCTCTCCTATCATGTCTTCTTGTCTTCTTCTGGTATGTACTGTCTCACAATCTCATCTGCATGATTATCAACATTTTGCCGACTTGGGGACCGTGATAGTCTGGTGCGGATTGGACGGGGGGGAGTGGCGGTCTCTCTGTGGGTCGTTCTCAAGTTCGATTAACACTACCTGTTGCGGTTAGCCCTGAACCAGTCCCTGACACTTTCAGGTGGCTTTAGCCAGGCAACGGCTCTGCTAGCAATAGCAGCTGCTGATTACAAAAATGAAAATTAAAAAAAAAAAGGTGAAATTGAAAAGTGAATACAGCTCGCAGCGGGTCGATAAGATTCTATTCTATTCTACTATGTAGATGATGATCTGGGGGTACAACTCATGACCTGCGAAGTAACAAAGAAGAGGGAGAGGGACTGATCCAAGGGTGTGGACCCCATTAATACAATGTAAGCGGGGGAGTAAAGTAGATATAAAATTAGAAAGTGGGAGGAGGTACGCAACTACAGGAGTGGGTAAGTAGGTGGAAATAGGTGTAGCCCTGCGGAGCAGGTCACCACAGACAGCTGCGGAATTAGCTCTCAAGGGGTCGATAAGATTCTATTTTATTCTATAGATTCTAATATTTTTTATTAAAATTTTCAGACTAAAAACTAACGCTAGTCAAATTTCATAACAATCGGATGATATTTGCGTGGGTAATGAGCAAAAACCATGCATCGCAAAAGTGACAGATTTAAACTAAGTGACTTTTACTTTAGAGTCTAGACTAGACCTATATAAAGTTAGAACTGACACCTTCCCTGATAAAGTCTACATTTGTACACTGTATACACTACAGTCTGTTTCACCATTCCTGAGAGTAGCCTTCTTTCAATTTTCTAAATGCTAAGCCCCCTATTTGAAATTTGTGTGTGAAATTTTTTGTTGGTCGACTTGGATCATTTTTTCATCTTCTGTGCCTGTTGCACTGACAGGCTGTGGTGTAGGCATGGCAATGTTCAAATAATGGGTTGTTTAAAAATTAGTCTAAGTACACAATATTGAACCAGATTTCAAGTCTTACAGAAGGACTCTCTTTTGTAAAATTGGGAGAGTCCTGTCGTACTTGGAAGAGTCTGAGCCTGAGGCCAGTGATGGTCATGGTCTCACCACCCTAAATGAGCCAAAATCCAAGGGGAGTGGCTACTGACTAGAGAGTCCCTACCCAAATTGCTGCTTTACATGGTTGTTTCCGCTTCTGATGAATTAAGAAAAATACAGGAATGTTGTAATACTGTGGATAAAATGCAAGCACACACTGTTTTCGCTATCTGTGATATGAGGTATAACTGTTATGTGAGATTTTCAGATGGACACAGGAGGTGAAAAGGATTTGTATCTATTCTGGGAATGGGCGCAATAATATTTGGGGGGATCTGGGCAAACTGGATCCTTTTCCACATAAGGGGGCCTAGCTCAAAAATTTTATTGGGATACCATTTTCGGAGCTGTTTTTTCAAAAAGGACAGCTTATGCCTTATTATGGTGTGTCACATTGGAGTGTACCTAGGGATGAAAGTGGTGAAATCGGCCCTTAGAATGTTGGCATTATGCATGTGTTTCAATGGGGTGGTGAGACCTCATATGCACGTTTTTATATATATATGTTATGGCTTCACATGTTTAATTTGGATTTTCTTCAATTGACAGCAAGTATTCTGCTAATATATATAATACTGTATGGGACAATATTAATCAGTGCAAATTAACTTTGCTTTTTGATGATATTTGAGATCAGGCTCCCCATATTACAGAAGGGCCTACATGTATGATGATTTTTACTAAAAGCTAGTGTGGTCACGGGCCACACTGATGTGAATAATCAGCTTGTCCCACACCTTCAAAACCACGTCAGGCCACTCGGACTGGCCTTAAAATTGTGCACTTAATCTACGTAACGCTTAAAGGGGGGATTTAAGGGATACGTTACGTTAAAAAGAGTTACGAAGGGGGAGGGGGCAGAATGGCAGATCTATCTCAACATTCCAAATCATTTCATTTTTAGTAGCTCTACTCTTCTGATGATGCGAGTCTGAGTGGTTTTCTGTATGATTAATTTCACGACAATACGTAACTTTAAATTTGTCGAATTAAGAACATATCTAACTCCATGTGTGTGTTAAGAATAAATTTTTCTGTTGCACCACGAAGCCACATTTTGAGATTTGGGCTTGAATGGTCCGATGATCACTGATATAAAATGACGCATCAAATCCTATTTATCTGATACAATATCAGCCATGTACAGGCATACAGTGCGCTCAGCTCGGTGACGTCACGCGTGACACGTGACCTTAGCAATATACTTTAACATGCCTTCGCTAGCACAGCAATACCAATCTGACAGTACTGTATACGACACGTGACCTACTATGATCCAATGGTGTTTAAATGTTGGCCCGCTGTCTCCGACGTCGGCCCGACATTAAAACAACATTGCGTCAACGTCTCGTGTTTGCTGGGAACAGCACCTGGCATAGTAGGTCTAATACGGCAACGTTGACCAAATGCTGGGCCAGCGTCGTAAACGGTGTGCCAGCATTGAAACAACGCTGGCTCCATGTGATTGTCCAGCGGTATGCGTGTTTGCTAGGTCAGTCTGTCCCAGAGGCATACACAGGCCAAACAAACATTCACCCGATGTGGCATTAATGTTGGGCGAGGTTCATAGACAATGCTCTAACATTACACCAGCAACAAAAAAACAATTCATTTGTAGTAAAAACTTAGTCCTAGGGCCTACTTGTGCCTACTGTCTGGATACGTTCTGAAAACTTTAAAAACACCCCTCAGGCAATGCATATAGCCTAATGCTGCTATGCTTAATAAATCTCATAGCTATATGCGAAGCCCCAGACGTGACATTTAAATCAGGCTATTATTGTTTTAAACTCAATATCAAATTATTAACTCACTAATTATATCGATAACTTTGCAATCTCAATATATCTAGGCTTATCGAGTTGTGAGTTCTATAGTGAGTTGTGAGTTGTGATAGGCCTATTGAATTAAAAAAAATAAAAATGCAAATGTTTCCTTCACACATAAAACATAATTAAAACGGAGTAGTAAATTAAAAATAGTCATTGACATGAATAAATTAGGGCCCAACGTTACACATAAATACAATCCAAACTGATTGTCAATAATAATAATAATATATTTTATTTCGTACTCGGGGTACATGTACATGCAATAGAACAATAACATTTAAAGTGTAATTATGTGATTATATAGAAAAATTGATCACTCGGTGCACAGAAGATCGATCCCAGATATCATGTCCTCTCGTGGTATGTTACCTAAATGTACATTGTTTCTTAGTGTCAATAATTGATTAATACAGGCTGATACAGAGACAACATCGTCAGCAGGCATGTCAAATTGTAATGAATGTCTGGACGTACCTGTACATTATGGCGTGATATATTATACAGAAAAGATATATGGCTGACACTATTTGAAACGGCGGAGCTGCTGCCTTGCATTGTAAGATTATGACATATTTTTATTATTTCATTTTCAGTCTGAGCATTCTTATTTACAAAATTTACAAAACGTTTATGGAGTTGAACATGTATGGGTTTAACATCCCACAATACAGGTAATATAATTTTATGAGTTTTATTAGGTAGTCCATCAATGCGCCTGAGACATTTCCTCCACGCGGTATAAAATGCCTCAGGAGCATTGGTGGAATAGTCCCAAAGTTGGGAGCCGTACACTGCCATACAAAATGAATTAAAAAGTTTTCTTTTAACATTACCTTTGATAAAACCAAAGCTTGATAACAACTGATTCGTTCTCATACAAATCATCAGTTGAGCGTTTTATACGTGAATTCATTATGTTAGGTCCTATAATATTTCCTAGGTGACATTCTATACTAGTATTCGTTAATGTTTTTCCATCGAAACATATTTGTAACTTTTCAGATTTAGATGAACTGCAGGGAAAATGTATAAATTTACTTTTATCAGCATTGAAAATCAAATCAAAACTTTTTGTAAACTCGCAGCATATTTTCAGCATCAGCGACATAGCGTGTTTAGTGGGGGCCAACAAAACAACGTCATCGGCATAGGCTAGAGCACCTGTAAAAATGTTTCCTATGTGGCATCCAATTCCTGACTTTTTAAGCTTAAGAAGTAGCTCATCTCAGTATATTCCAAATAGCATTGGAGATAATACACCTCCCTGTTTCACACCATTAGATATATTAAAAGTTTCAGAATACAATGATGCCATTTCGTACGGATACGCTGATTCAAATATGATTTCAGAATAAATTTAGTGTAATTAGGGCACACACCTTTTTTCATCAGTGTTTTAAAAAGATTAATATGGTTAACTCTATCAAAGGCTTTACTTGCATCTAAGAGAACTACATAAACGTCTGATTGTTTTTTGTTATAGTGATTAATAATTTCTTCACAAACATATGTACATTGAGAGGTAGAATGGTCCGCCTTGAAACCAAATTGCATATCCGTAGTTTTGAATTGATCTCCGTTGGTGTTCAAAATAATCCAATCAAAAATCTTACCCAGTATACTACTTAATGCTATTCCTCTATAATTAGTTGATTTCGTAATGATTTTCGCTTATTCTTAGGTATAGATATAATGGTAGAAATAGAAAACTGTTTTGGGGAGTGACCATGTTTAAGCATTGATGTGAATAAATCTGCGATTAGCTCATATAATAAATGGGGAGCCGATTTAAAGTGATCAGTGTATAGCCCCGTGTTCCCGTCGTGTTTGTGTCTTTTGAGTTTTTTGATGGCCTTGATTACTTGCTGAGTGTTGACCATCTGACATTTATTACAGTTACCAAAGTTGGAATGCGACTCAGCTTCCTGAGTAATTAATTCTTTAAGACTTTCCATGTCCAAGTTATCGTATGAGACTGAATTGAATAAAGTGTTATACTTTTCAGTGAACTAATTATTGATATTTTTGTCACCTTTAACTCCATCTATTTGAGCGGGAAGAGATACATTATTACTTTTAGACCTATTAACCTGTTTCCAGAAATCTGTAACATTATTATTTAATAAACTAGAAATTATTTTAGTTTCTTTACACATTTGTTCATGCTGCTTAACAGATCTCAAAGCATAATGATAATTAGCCCGAGTACGTCTACGTATTTGGGCGACTACACTACGTCTTGGAGACCCACAACTTTTCCAAATAGCATGCCAGAATTAAGCGTCACTTCTATGACCTCGTACATAGATATCCCAGCCGGTGACATGCTTTTTATTTTTACTTTTAGGTTGACATAATGTATGTCTGCTGGCGGTTAAACATGCATTTATAATTTGATCGTGAAATAATTCAATGTCATACGTGTGGCTGTCACATTTACTATTTCTGCACTTAATAGCCTCCGTGGGAACCTGAATGTCATTTAACAATTCATTGAGCATGTCAGTGTACCGAGCATGCTGCTCAGCACTAACATGCTTCCAATTAGGACGATTTAAAGGTGGATCAGCTGTATCAGCTGACCCGGTATCACCTGTACATGTGGTATTTATCATATCGAGATTCAAAACAGTATATAAAACAGAATGATCGGACATGTTGTCTCCATCATGACGTACATCATACGTTTGCATAAAGTCAAATAAATTAGGAGTCATTAAGATATGGTCTACAATAGATCTAGCTCCGGTAGCTTTATTTTCAAATGAGTAATTTATTTCAAAATCATCCTGTAAAAAGGGAATAACCAGTGATTCTTCATCAGTAAATTTACATAATATCTGTGTATGTAAAGAATTGTGACGAGACATATCAGTATTAAAATCACCTGCGCATATCACATGATCAGTATTCAGTTTTAGACTAAGTGTAGATACTTCAGTGAGAACATCCCTGAATAAATCAGCATTTCCATGATCATATTCAGTATCACATGGCATATAGACATTAAAAAGTAGCAATGATATATTATTAAATTCAACATTAACGGCACATAGTCTATTGGACGATGTTTCCACAGGAGTGACTGTTCCATTAAAATTAGAGTGCCACAATATTACACCGCCACCAGATGGTCTACCAGTTCTTAATTCTTTATTATTCATTTCGGAACAACCATGAAATGAAATACCATCAATATTATTAGAATAAATATTCAAATCATGTTCAAATAACCAGTGTTCCTGAACACAGAGAAACGTGTAATCATTCATAAGTTCTTTTATATATTCAATGCGACCAGTGCCGCTACCATGTGAATTATGCGAAGCAATTGATATTAAAGAAGCCATTGTGTTGATTAAAAAAGTGAAAGAATAAATATACTAAGTAAAACTATAATAAAAAGTCTGTATGACTACCAATCGTCAGCATCATTCTGCTCTCGTCTTCTGCGGTTTGTGAATCTCCGCACACAAACGCCCTCTGGCCAGGGAAAAGTATCTGTCAACACAGAATCTAGCTGTGATGCTGGCACAGAAAGTTTGAATGATTTATAGCTAGCACTAGGGTTGGATATACAGTTTACTTCTCGTACATGGAAACCGTTGCTCTTGATCAGGTCACTTATGTCACTTACAACAGTATCTGCATGTGTTCTATAAACAAAAATATCACGGCTTGGTTCTGGAGCATATGCCTGATAGAAAATGCCTATTGAAATTATTGTTGGACTGAGATGGTCGGGCTAACGGTCTAATTTTCGGGAAGAAGACAACCAAAGTAGGTTTACACAACATGTGGTGCCAAGGTGCAGAAAACAAGAGAGATCCCCCCAAGATCTATTTAATGTTGTCCTGCAGTCTCACACTGTTATTACGCTGGCCTATCATTAAATCAACATTGGCTCAACAACTGTGGCAGTGAAAGTAGTTAATCTGTCTCCTGACTCAGTTTTTTTCAATTCTGAACACTGCACACTGCCATCACATCTGAGCAAATAGCAGTAGGCCTACTAGCATGCAATGTGCTTAGACTACTAGCATGCATTGACTGGGGTATGCCTAGTAACATATGCCTATACCACTCAAACTGTCAGGTTAATATAAACAGTTTCGTTTTAATAGATTGGCTTTGAATAATGAACTGCACCACAGTCCCAGGATCACACAGGGAGTAGCCTGAGTCTATAGGCCTATTTCCATTAGGGCAGGCCTACCTGATTATCTCTAATAAAACGTATATACTAATAAACACAGTTGGGGGCGTATTTATCAGGAGTTTATTATGTGCACTGAAATCAGTGTGCAGTCTATCAATACAGTTGTCGACTTGATGTGTAAAAAATGGATGTGACAGATCAAGGCTGACCCTGTACAGGCTATGGCTCGTTTCGCCGGGAATTCACAACATTACACGTGCAACGCATGACCACCAGCCACCCACCCTTCCTTACCGACTAAACGTTGAAAACAACATTGAGCTGACGACAGTCAGACACAAGATACAGCATAGCTACTGTCGGATTTAACACCTCATTTAGACCAATTTTTTGTCGCTCAATTGTGAAACAGCTGCATCTTAGCTTTCCTTAAAACAATGACCCTTAAGCCCGGCACAAGCCTTACTTCAGTGCCGTCAGGCTCTAGTTTTACGATATGCTCTCCAAAGCATAGGCCTACTAATTATGATTATCTTAACAAATTAAAGAAAGAATATATTCTAAACAGTTTTTATATTACTTTTTATTTTACTTTATATGGTGAATTTGAAAATAATTTGCTATGCATAGTCAATTACAGGTGAACAACGATATAACACGAATCGTTACAACACGGATCGGTTATAACACGGTAAAGTCATGGACCCCAAAATTTAGGACCCCTTTTCTGGCTTTTTTACAGAATACCGTGTTATAATTTCCAAATCTACAAGATTTATTGAAAGAGTAAACAGTATGTGCATCGCGTACACTAATCGCTATCGCCGACAACGCCAACACGCATCATGTTAACTCAGCTAATGCTAAACGTTACGCCCAGCATTGAAACAATGTTTGGCCAACGCTGGGTCTACACATATGAACGCGGAACAGTGAGGCAGTGAGGCGAGAATAAGTGGCCCGCTGGAGACGCTTTGATATCTTCGTATATTATAATACGGCATAATATAATTCACTCATAAAAATCGTGTCATAAAATTGTAAAGAACGTATTGTATTCGAATAGATAATTATTAGTCCAATGATCGTGTTATAAATTTCTGTAGATCGTGTTTTAAATTTCCGAAGATCGTCTTATAAATTGAATGAAGATCGTGTTTTTATTATGTCACAATGCCGGGCAGTGAGGCGAGAATAAGTGGCTCGGCGGAGACGCTTTGATATCTTTGTATATTATAATGCGGTATAATAATATCTCATAGAAATCGTGTTATAAATTTGTAAAGAACGTATTGTATTCGAACATATTTTTATTATTAGTCTAAAGATCGTGTTATAAATTGAATGAAGATCGTGTTTTTATTATGTCATAATGCCGGGCAGTGAGGCGAGAATAAGTGGCCCGCTGGAGACGCTTTGATATCTTTGTATATTATATTGCGGTATAATAATATTTCAGAAATCGTGCTATAAATTTGTAAAGAACGTATTGTATTCAAACAGACTTATAATTCTAAAGATCGTGTTATAAATTTCTGAAGATCGTGTTATAAATTTATTGAAGATCGTGTTATAATTAATCCATATTATAGCACAAAAAATGATTATACTTTTGTAGACAATTTAAATCGTGCTATGTACACAAAGTAAAGAATGTTATGTATTTAAAAAAGATCGTGATATATTTTGCTTACAGATACAGATTATAGCACGAAAAATAATCCATCTGTAGAAGTGCTATATATTTTATAACGATGGTATCGTATTATATATCTAAGAAAAATAGTATTATATTTATATATAAGTTTGTCGACTTAATACGTCTTGTTAGGCCTGCAAATCGAAGGAAAGGGTAATCTCCCCCCCCCCCCCCCCCACAGAGACTATGTACTGAGTGTTGAACAAACGTCACGTGATAAAGTGTAGACACCGCCAGAGTTGTCGAGACTCGCGCCTATCGACTGGAGCAAATCTCACAAACTCTCGTGAAGTGTTTTCTGACGAGATTCTTTGAGAGTGCATAAGCTGTCAATCACCGCACCTGACCTCTTGACGTGGGAGGAGTCAGAAAGAGAGGGGGTATCTGAACCAATCAGCGTGAGGACAGTGATGTCAATCATCAACTGCAGAGGTGATAGCAGTGACAGCGCTTCTGATATATTATTCACATTTATTATATTGTGTGCAATTAAATAATAATAATGCTCGCGTAGTATTACATGCAAATGATAATTAAGGTATCAAATACATCGTGTTACACACTGCGCACAATAATATGTATAAGCATTTAATAAAGTACTTAAATATAGCAAATTCGCTAGTCTCTGCTGCATAAAGATGTGTAATTTATTGTTCTTTTTATAGTGTTCATTCTGTATACATTTGTACGATAGAATAGTTGTAAAACGTTACAATTGTTACGCCGCAAAAATTATGATAATTTTTTTTTAAATATTGTTGTTATTATTATAAGTTTTCTGGTTGATTTTTTTGTATAACACGATTCACTTATAACACGATTTGACTCATTGGACCCCAACGATCGTGTTATAACGATGTTCACCTGTATAATGTATAGTACTAGATCTAATTTTAAAAGCTGTAGGGTGGATACATTGGGTGCATTTGCTTCCCCCGCCGCGCACTGGGACATAGAACGTCTGCCTGGCCCACCCCAAGGCCTAGGTCCACACGTAAATTGGTAAAAAGCACACTTGTTTGCGGCACTGCCACAGTCCTAATACACTAAACATTGTGAGGGAGAGGTAGATTTGGGGAGGATCACATGTAGTTGCAGAAAGAAGGGTATATTCTGGGAAAGAGGTGTATACTCTGGGAGGATCACTTTGTACAAAAGGAGGGTTGGCCTAGATTCTGGGAGGGGTAGATTATGGGAGTGTCGCATATAGTTGTGATGAAAGGATAATATATTCTGAAGGGAGTCCTGAGTAGATTCTGGGAGGGTCGCATAGCCAATAAATGTTTAAAAAGAGGGTGGGTATATTTTGGGAGGGAAGGGTACACCCTTGGAGGGTCGCATATAGGTGAAGAAAAAGGGGGTATATTCTGGAAGGAAGGGGTAGATTCTGGGAGCACCATTTTGTATAAAAGGTGGTATCTTCTAAGAGGAAAGGGTAGATTATGGAAGTGCCGCATACAGTAGGCCTCATGTGAAACCTTGCAAAAAAAGTGATATTTCTTTGGGAAGAAAAGGACAAAAAGTGGGGAAAAGAGAGAGAATATTTTCTTAGAAAAAATATTTTTTGGGGGGAAGAATTTCTTTTCAACAGCTATTATTCTTAGTATTGTAATGTTATAAAAACTGGATTTTAACAATATAGAATGATAATATGAAACGAGTTACATGCTCAGAGAACAATAAAACTATTAAAAACAGTAAAATAAGCATAAATTTTGACATTTAATTTGGATGTTGCAATCTACAGGGAGGGATCGAGGACAGGAAGTGGGCTGTGGTGACTGTTTTTGTCAGCAGAAAGTTTTCCTGCTTTTTCTTCTAAAGAAAACATGGTCTCTGTGCACACATTTTATAGCATAAAGACCCGTATTTCAACCAAGTCAGTAGGTTTATATTCAACAAATTTTAATGAATGATAGATAAAAAAATGAAGTCCAGTTTTACATAACATAATGCTAATATACAGTAGAACCTGCTATGAGCAGCCACCCTTATGACACAAGAAGAAAAGTGGCCTTTCAAGACAGGTGGCTGCTCATAGGAGGTTCATTTACAAGTATACAAAATGTCATTTTTGGGGCCAAGTGGCCTCCCATAGAAGTTGGCTGCTCATAAGAGTGGCTGCTCATAGCAGGTTTTACTGTATAGGAATAGCTTGTATTGTATAAATACAAGACTAATTCGGCCTACACTGCACCACAATCCTCTCTTATCCTGATTTGAGCAGTCTATACTTTGTTCCCTCTCTTCTCGCCTCTGACCAGTTGACAGGCTTGCGTTTTTCGTGTGTGAGTCTATAGGCCTGCAATTTGGCCAGCTCCACTACACCTTGTATGTGTCTGCTGGCTGCGGCAGGTGCCCAACTGCTAAGGCTAAGCAACACGGTCACAGACACGCAGACATGCTGTGAAACGCAGTGCCAAACAGACATCATGTCTATGATACTGCAGGCCTGTACTGTATACCTACAGTCCAGAGTACAGTAGACTAGATGTAGCCTAGATTCTAGGCCTACAAAGTGCTCGCTGGGCCATTATTAGGTCAGAATAGGGTCAATGTCTTGTGTCTGCTGGGAATGGAATGCTCGGAATCTTGTAGTTGGTTATGGAGGGTGGCTTTTGTTAAAGTACCGGTACCTATAGTCATCTCTCACTTATTAGGCTTAGTGGGGGTTGGGTGAGGGTAAATGATTGGTGTAATCAGGTAATATGTCTATGTGTCATACCACTGTACATAACAGATTCTACTAACGGCAGCCAGTAGTCATTTTTAACCTAGGTCTGATTATCTTTGTGATTAGCTGGGCTGGGTGAGATTTCTAACTTTCAATTAAGCTTGACTGCTTGACTGCCACTCTTGAATGGCATTTGAAGTCGATCTCTCGCCAGTTCTCCATTGTGGATCCTGTATATGAGAAGGTGTCTTAAACAGAAAGTTGTGTGATCTCCGCACATAATCTCAATAAGGTTCTATGGTGGTTTTAGCTACCATGGATATACAAAGGTGGTAAGTGAAGATTGATCTCGGTTCTACAGGTGGCCCACCGGCTCTGTGACATGCACTGATCTGAGTAAAACGCAACTGAACCCATGGCTGGGTATTATTGTTAACCCTTTGACGGCCAGTCACATTATATATTCGCTTTTTAATTTTTTTATTACCACATTTTAAAAATGGTAAAGATAATTATAATGAGACATGAATCAGCAAGATTTGAAAAGAGTTGACCTTTCACTCACTTGAAATTGTGGATCGCGTCAGCGAGACACAACTTCAAGTGAATGAAAATTCCAATTAAATAATTTGGAGGTTAAAGGTTTAAACATGTTGAGGCCCGCACAATTCTATATGGATAAGTTGGTCTACAGGGACCCTTCAAATTAACCATGCTTTTATTACAGAAGAGCCTCTGAATTGCCCAGCATGTAACAGGACCCTATAGATAGATGTGAAATTGAGATCCTGTGTGTAGTTAGATATATTCTATACACCATTCAAATTTGATGCAATTAACTTACACTTGTGTGACTGAACTAATACAGAACCATGTGTTAATATAATGTTTAAGATTTTGTGTTTCTTGTTTTCAGGATTTTTTGAAGGTGATAACGAAAGGAATGAGGTGCTAGTCAGAGTAAACCCTGGTATTCCACTCAGATATACACTTCACGGACAACAGCCTGTTAAGGTTTCAATTATAGATCACCTTGACAATGCTTCTTTGTCATATGCTCTGTTACAGGTTGGTAAATATAGGTCTGATTATATTTTTACCCCTAAAGCGCCAAGTTATCTAATTAAAATTGTCACCCACTTCAAGTTGTGTCTTGCTAGGTACCGCAATGCACAACTTCCAAGTGAGTGAAAATTAATTTGTCACCGTTTGACACAGGAACATTAATTTCTATTACATTGGTTGTGAGGGTCAACTGAGAATGGTGGCCTACAAAAAAGTAAACATAAACACAATTAGCAACTTCAATACACATGATACAGGGCGCCTGCTAAGTTAAACATTAAAATATAGAATAGATGAACCCTCTGCATCCATAACTTATATAGAAAAATAAACTGCCCGTCTATGTTTATCAATGCTTGGAATGCCCAACTCATCACCAGAACTGGTGCCAGGAGGATTATTAGACAAAATGTTGGTAAAATGACCTGTAAACTTGCAAACTTTATTACTTATGGCTTTTCACAGTGTTTAATTATATCTTAGGTAAAAATCTTATAAGAGACTATAAAATACTGTTCTATGCAACAGGATATTGCCAGTTGTATTGCATAGAAAAGGGTAATCCCATCAAAACACTTCAAATACAAAAAAGACAGATTGGTAACTTAAACACAGAATTATAACAGAAAAAAAATGCAACCGATTTAAGGATTTTTTAACCCTTTAACCGCCAAGTTATTCAATTTGTATTTTACCCACTTGGAGTTGTGTCTCGTCGACACGATCCACAACTTCAAGTGAGTGAAAATTATTCAGATTTGACAAAATGGACGTAGATTATTTTCAAATCTTGCTGATTAATGTCACATTTTATCTTCAATATGTTTGAAAGCTGATATGGTACATGCTAATAAAAATGTAAAAATTGAATATAATTGGCACCGGCGGGCAAAGGTTAATGTTTTCTCCATGAAATCCTACATGTAGATCTAGACACAGAGTAAGTATCTCATCAAAATCTCATTTGTCTCAAAAATAAAGATAACGTTTAACCAATATGTAGATTTCAGCATGTTTATGCTTATTTGAATAACTGTATAGAAATAGAAAAAAATGAGTGCCTGTAAAACATGGTAGAATATACTGACATACATAAATTATACATTTATATATACAATATTGTTTTTTTTAACAGGTTCATTCTCAATGGAGGAATGTGACAATGTCATTGGACAGTGGATTTAGTTTAGGACAGACTGTTCAGGTTAGCACCTAAATAATCATTATGGCATTTGAACCTAATGGTGCAAATTTAATGAGGTTTTAGGCAGGTAGGGCAAGCTTGGGTCAGTTGATCCCTCAAGTATGTTGATCCCCTCCTAATTCATTGCCTTTGCACTTTACTAGAAATGGAATCACATACCACCTATCAAATGCCCCCAAAAATCATATTTTGGTGTCCTTTAGGAATCAAAAGCAGCATTAAGTCTTTTTAACCCTATCAAATTATAATTCTGATGTATAAAGAAGGTCCCCTCACTAAAAGAATTAAAATATTTCTAATGACTGTAGACCCATGACATACATGTCATGGTATGTCATGGTATTGAAATGTCAGGTATTCAAATGAAGCGGAAAGAGCTAACTAAGACATTTATGATGATTTCAAATTGAAAATAACCCTTTGATCTCCATGATTTATACGAAAATATTTCAGCGTTGTAAGCTTAAGGTACAAAGTGGCTGACTGAAACCTTATGTCTATATATTGCTTGCCAACTGTGTTACTGTACACATTGTGGAGGGTGAGCTTTTGCAAAGCCGTATATTCAGAATGACACCGTTGGCACCAGAGATCACTGGTCAAGGTATTTCCCACATTTGACTGCCAACCAACACGATCTGCCTTACGGCCGACCTGTAATGTCATGTACATGTACAAACACAGATTTAAAATGGACTCACAGTCTGGATGGCTGAGATTGTGGTTGAGATTTTAGATGTGAGCAGACTCAGGAAAAATTATTAGTGTACAATTTCATTTGTATTTTAGTCTGCTGTTTGCATTTTATACTACTGCAGAGGAATGTTAAACCCGCCCGTAGGGGAAGGGTGATTTTAGTCGCGCCAGGAATCCGTCAGGCGTGAAGTGTCAGGCGTCACGTTTTTTTGTGAACGCAAAAACTTGAAAACTAGTGGTCAAATGTTTTTGAAATTTTAAAATCACATTCCTAGCAACATGGGGTGTGCAAGTGATTTTTTTAAGATGCTACTAAAATTCGAAATGGCCGCCAGAGGTCAACTCCAAAATTTTTTGTCAACGCAAAAACTCTTAAATTCAAAGTCACAAATTTTTCATATTTTATTATCACCTGCACAAGATATGGAGATGTGCAGGTGACTTTTTCAAGGTTTTACTGAAATTCAAAAATAAGCGCCACGGATAAACTTCAAATTTTTTGTGGGCACAAAAACTCTAAAACCTAAAAGTCAGAAATTATTCAAATTTTGCTATCACATTCCCCACGATGTGGAGATGTGCAAGTGTTTTTTTAAGGTTTTACTGAAATTCAAAATGGCCGCCATGGATGAACTTTTTGTGGGCACAAAAACTCAAAAATTGAAGTAAAAAATATTTCACATTTTACAATCACATTACCCACCATCTGGATATGTGCAGGTGATTTTACTGTAATTTGAAATCGGCACCACAAGTCAACTTTTTAAATATATGTGACCGCAAAAGCTCTAACCTAATTTATGGTGGGGGATAATATAGGACTTCAGGCCTCTTGTTTATAAAAAATATGTTTTTAATTAATATTTCATTGATAGATTTAAAATGTAATAACACACTTTACCATGATTACCAAATCGTTCAAAAATAAATAAATACAAAAGTGTAGCCTTCAGGGAAAAAAGACAATATTGAGCCACACTTCAACCTACAAGGGAGTTAGTACCGTAGTGATTTTCTTACATGCAATAGCATTGAGAACTTACTGAAAGTAGAGCATTTTTTTAAACAATGTTCAAAATATCGTAGTAAATGCAAACTCGTAGTAAATGCAAAAATGTTCAGTGTAAGGTGTATTATTCTATGACGTTATTTAATGAACTTGTGGCTATAAAAGATGCCTTTGACATTTTAATTTTGTGTTAAAAAATTGGGATCTTCAGTCCAGTGAACATTTACATGCACTCAAAATTGAAGGGTAATTAAACTCTGTCAACAAAAACAGCTGTGCGATGTGAGTTATGCATGATATACAAGCTATAATTTATACTGATTGTAGAGGAAATATTTCAGCCTGTCAAAATGCACACTACATTTCATATTGATAATAACCACATTGATATCTCACCATTGGTGGCAGTTGGCAAAATCATCTAATCAGATAGAATGCATGCCTGATAGGGTATACATTTGTCATAAAACAAATTTATTTCAATTATTTTAGGTCACAAAGACAAAATGTTTATTAATCAAATAAAAAGGATTCACATGACAGATAAAATAATATGCTTAAATACCTGATTATAATGTACTTCTAAAGTGTATATACAGAATGCTTCTAGGTGGCATTAATAGGTATGATATCCTATAGGGATAAAATGTCTAGTTTAGTTCATAATTTAGCAGTCGTAATATCTTTTTTTTCAGTAAAGATAAAAAATTATAAAAAACACATATAATTTTGATTTGTAACTAAGAAACATTGGTAAAAAGAAAGCCCATTGAACTTTTTAATTGATGTTCACCAGCAGAAAATTACAGTTTGTGTTTAACAGTAAAGTGTGTGGGATTCAATAATCACAGTACAAAGGATTCTGGGATGGCCTACATGTATAATGGTCAGATCGATTATGGTCATCAACAGTGACCGAAAATAAATTAAATGCTGCATTTTTTCATGTTTTCATGAAAATAATACACACCCTGTGGCATACTATTCTGTATCATTTTGTCAGATTTTGGGAGTAAAGCACTGTATAATTTTATGGTTTAACATGCACTGAAACATGTGAAAAGAAACTGTGGTGATGGGACAGAATTATTTTTCCCTGCCAGTGTACACCCCCAATAGCCATCTTTTAAAATCATAAATAGACATTCAAGTTGTTTTCAGTATTGATATATATTCTGGCATAGTTGTAACTTTAGTGAGGCTCTTGATTCTAATATCTTATCAGGTATTTTTGAAAAATAATTCCTTTCCATCACTTTCTTGTTTAATTAGGATAATTTACATATATATTTATGAAGTATTGTATTTAAGAAATTATATGGTAAAACAACATAACTTAAGATTATAAAAGTTAGATTTATTAGCATGGTGGAGCTGACAGTCTGGAACATAGTTACATGTTGACCATATAATTTGTTGATGGGATGAAATCTGGTGATGGAACACAGAAAAAATGTTATTAAATGCATCGAGCATATACGTTTTCAAGAAAGTTTCAACCCAAATAAAATGCCACTGAAATTGATAAAATATTCAGTGGTAGATGCTCAGCTAATCAAATATTTCAATTTAGGAGATATCTATTTTTCAAAAATAGAAATATTTTTGTCATTTGAAGGTGGAAATTGCGTTAGCAATTCCAGCTTTAAATGAATAAAAATAATTTGAAACAATTCATCAGGGGAAGGGTTAATAGTGAAATGCATAGTTTTATTGGCCATTGTAAAAGGCAGGCTGAAAAAATTTTAAATGTTCTTTTTGCAAACCATTTTAATTTGGTGACATATCACCGTCACTATTATTTTTAAGCTATAGACATTTAGCTAGATCATAGATGTTTTAAACATTTTGGTATGGATAGTAACTGAGGGAGATATGCAGGTTGGTTATCTTTTAGTGTTGAACTTGCAAATTATGCTAGACAGCAGGCTAGCGGTTATTGGTTAGTAATGATTTCAAATCCACTTTGTTTATGATTTTAGGATAGCAGTGTTAGCACTGTGCAGATGCTATCTGTTGATCAGAGAGAAGTGTCATGGTATGTGCGAGTGGGAGATAATTCAACACAGCCTTTAAATGTTGTTTTGTATGCTCAGCTCTATGCTTACACAGGTTAGTTATTTCATATATTTAACTCTTAGAGCGCGGGGATCGACTTTAGTCGACAAAATATGATGTCTGTAGACTTTTGGAATGAATCCATAAAAACAAAATAGTTGTCAAAAAATCTAAGAATTTGTAAGGAGCTCCAAATTAGTTTTTTTCAGGAAATTATTTTGATAAATATTCTGATTACCTTGGGCATTAACTATGGACATTAATTTGTTTAGGCTTATCGGTAGGCATACAATATTTTAGTATTGCCGTAATTTATCAGGAAATATAGCATAATATACATGTATTACTCTATATTGTAGGACAAAGTTATAATTTTTACACAGGCTTGCCCATTCTAGGGATTTATCGTATTTTACAAATTTTGTCATGTTTTTTTTAATTCTACGGATGGATTTTTTTTTAAGTTTGATTCCACAAATTAAAAAAAATATATTTTTAGATTTTCTTAAGCCGTTCTTTGGCCTAGATTGGTTACTTTTGTCTGTGAACTCCTTGACACATAATTATATAATCAGTGCTTATTATTACTTCATTGACTTAATTTCATACTCAAACTGAAATTGATGAAGTCCTCAAATTTTGGCATTTGAAATATGTAAAGATTAATGATAATTTGTTTTTATTACAGTGCCTATACCAGGTGGATGTAATATGGAATTTGTGCTTCAGCTGGACCCCAATGTTCACGTTATTTCTCACTCAGTTTTCATGAAGGAGTTACAATTCCAATATGCACACCCTGGAGTGATAAGAGGTCAAGAAGTGTACACCAAAATCTGTGATAACCTAACAGCGTATCATCTACATTATGTTGTACTACAGGTATTGTGGCATCATGACCCTTCCAGTGCAGGGACCGTATTTATACGTCAGAATCTGACATCTGTAGATCTCAGATTATGACGTATAAAGACAACTCCTCCACTGAATGGATTAAAATATTTATAATGGCTGTATACCCATAGCATACAAGTAGGTATTCAAATGTACCAATAAGAGCTGATTAAGACATTTACAATGATTTTAAATTCGAAAAAACCCTTTGGCTTCCATGGTTTATACAAAAAAAATATTTCAGCTTTGTGAGGGTTATTATCACTTTTTTACAGCTTGGTCCAAACCGATAGTTGTCCCGTGGCCCATTACATGTAGCTTGTCCTGTGTCATCACAGCTGCCTCCATCACAAAATTAAGCATTTCAAATCTTGGGACAACATTTGAGGCAAATTTATTTGGTAGCTTTCAGTCTATTAATGTGATTAAATCTATGAATTTGTGCTACTTCTTAACCTTTAAGTCATTTAGATGCATTAAAGCATCATTTTACATCCCTAAAGCAAACTTTTTTTTCGACAAACAGGGGTATTAGAACGAAGGAGGATGAAGATGACAATGGTAAATTCAGGCTTGAAAGGGTTAAATCTCAGCACTGAATGGGTTACCCAAAAAAAGCACGTTTGTGAAAACGTTTCTTCCAGATCTTTCTTTAATTTGTACATGTCGGTTCTGCAATATAATAAATGTGATAACCTTTGGGATCGAGCTATTTAAAAAAAGCATAAATTATAACTTTCAGTTTAACAGTTTAAAAAGATCTATTTTGATAAGCATCTCTATTTTTCATCTTCTGTTGATTTTATTAAACTTTGGTAATCTAAATTTCAAAATATATATTTGCTTTACATATTGTCTATATGTTGTTTGTTGTAGTTTGCTCTAAACCATGGAGATATTTCTGAACCTCATGTACTCAGTAGAATGACAGAGATTTTATCCTCCCCATCGCACAGACTCAACACTTATTCTCATAGGGTGGGTATTCATGGCTTTGTAATTATCACTATGCATTCAAATATTGATCTTCTGTTACTGTAAAATATAACAAGCTATTTTAAAGGTGTATTACCCTTTACAGCGCGGGGATCGACTTCAGTCGACAGAATCTGACGTCTGTACATATGTAGACATCAGATTCTGACAACTAAAGTCGATCCCCGCACTTTAAGAGTACAAATATTTCTATGACCGCAGACCCATAACATAGATATTCAAATGAATCAGAGAGAGCTGACTAAGATATTTATAATGATTTCAAATTGAAAAAACCCTTGTGGCTCCAAGGTTTTTTCAAAAAGAATTCAGCGCTTTAAGGGTTAAACTATTTATTCACTTCGAGTGTTATTTTATTTGGTTGTAACCTTGCTTGAAACCATACCGGTATACATGTATATATTATATAGGATTATCACCCCGCGATCTATAGCGGTCTAGTAATATTTCTAAACTAGGGATGCGGTTTATAACAGAGTTTTTTCCTGATTTAAAATTTATTTAAATAGAAGCTGGTTAGATTTTCAAAGTTTGGGGTGCGGTTTATAACCAGGATGCAGCTACTAATCAGCAATAGGGCCTATACAGTACTCTATTGGTAGAAAATACTCTATAAGTCTCTCTTCAGCGGCCAACAGATTATAATCTACAATGTACTGGATGATTACATTCAGCTGGGCATCTTCTGCTAAAGGTGATCAACTGGTGGAGGTTTCCCCTGATTTTTTGTTGAATTAATAAAAAATATTCCCGCTATCCAGCTTAATAGACGATACCCAGTATATTATAATATGTTGCTGTCAATAGATAATTATCTACTGGTATAGTATTATTTACTGATAGAGTATTAAAATGCTGTACATATAATATATATACAATTACCATTGTAATGTACAATTACCTTTGTGTTGCATTATTTACTCATAACATGTTAGTATGCAATATATAATTATGTGATTGACCTAAAAATCGCTGCCTTGACCTTATGTGCATTATCATGCATGAAGTTTTGTGCAGTTCTTTGGGGTCATAGATTGATACCATAAAATATTACATCTATGTTCCGATTCATTTGTTACAGTTGAAAGAAATCCAACAGAATATTGGAAAGACAGATCTGTCTGTTGTAACGCACCCTGCGCAAGCATCGATCCTAGTCATTTTTGTGCAGCAAGTTGTTGGTCGATCTACAGTATATGCACCATACACAGCTCGTGTCATATATGGGGGAACATGGATTAACGGTCAATTAGTTTCTCCTTGTACGTACTATCCAAAATTCATGTTTTATACATGTCTGAGCTTAGTCTAATCTTTCTGTAAGTTAAAAAATGACCCTCATATTATTGTTCCCCACCCTTTCTTAAAGGGGTGATGCATGTAGACTAAGTCTGCATATGTGTGTCCACAGCCATTGAAATACATATAAACTCCTTGTACAAACAGTCTTTAACCTTTACAGCTCATGGATAGACTGTACTCAGATTCTGACGACTGAAGTCGCTCCCTGCACAGTAGAAATATTTCTAATGGTAGTAAGCCAATAACACAGGTATTCAAGTGAATCGCGAAGAGCTAGCTGAGTCATTTATGATAATTTCAAATTGAAGAAACCCTTCTGTCTCCATGGTTTATATAAAAATAATTCAGTGCTTTAAAGGTTAAAATTCTACTGATTACTTTGATTTTTTTACCACGCCTGAAACTCCACCCTATGATCCATCACCCCATAAGATGCGTCGCCTCGAGCTGGAGGAATTTATCTCGAACCCTGTCCTAAATATGGTTTGCTTGTACTGTTTGTTGTAAGGGTATGCATATATATAAATGTGCCTGGAAAAAAAATTGTACAGGGTAGTTTAGATTGTTGATTGTAGGAAAAGTAGGTACATTTCCAGCAAGTGTTGTTTCTTATGTTTATAGCAATGCTGGCAGTGAAAATAATCTGCATATTTCTTGCACTGGTCGGTTTACTTCTCTGCTTTGCAGGCCATCGCTTTTTTTCAACAGGTCAGTATTTTGTATCACAGTAATATACAGTAATATTGAGACTAGTACATGTGGTGATAATATAGTTAACCCTTAAACCTTACAGCGTGGTGATCGAATTTAGTCTCCAGAATCTGAATACTGATTCTAACGTCTATGAAATCGATCCCCGCACTGTAAGACTAGAGATAGTTATACTGGTCGTAGACCCGTAACATAGGTATTCAATTGAATCAGAAAGAGCTAACTAAGATATTTATGATGATTTAGAATTGAATAAAAGCCTTTGGTCTCCATGGTTTACATAAAAAAGATTCAGCGCTTTAAGGGTTAAAGCACTATATTTTAAAATGAATTTATTACCCACTTGAAGTTGTGTCTTGCTACCGTGACTGACAACTTCAATTGGGTAAAAATTATTTCCATTTATATTTGTACCATTTAAATCAAATATATGCCAATTTTACATATTTATTAACCTTTGTCCTGCTAAGTTAATTTATTTAAATTTTCGATCATTTGAGGTTGTGCCTCGCTGCCGCAATCCACAACCTCAAATGATTGAAAATTACTCACATTCGTCTAATTTCAGACCAAACTTTTACAAATTTTGATGTTTTAGCAATCATTTCATTCCCAATTACAATTGAAATAATCGGCAAATAAAATTTGTTAAAAATGGATTAAAAACGACAATAGTCGCGATTAGCAGGCAAAGGGTTAATCTTTTCTCATTCACTTGTCCTTGTTTGATGGACACATAAAAATGCTGAACACGGCTATAGCCGGCTATAGAACTAAGATCAGTACAAGAATTACAGTTAGAGCTATTGATACAATGCCCTTTCTTCTATTATTAACCATTGTCCTGCTAGGCTCGAATATAGACAGTTTTAAGGCATATCTTAAGCTGCATAATGTCACTGTAATGGATAATTTAGTTTGTGGTAGATGCTCAGTTATTCAGATCGAAAGATATATATTTAAAAAATATATAAATAGTTTTCGTCATTTGTAGCTGGAAATTGCGATAGCAATTGCAGCGTCAAATGGCGAAAAATACAATTGAAACAATTCAGCAGGACAATGGTTAAATATACAATAATTTTATTTTGTTATAGCCATGTTTATATTTGGTCACCTTGCAATCCAGCTGAGTATCTTCCTCCTACTTGCTCACCTCACTCGATGGAACATAACAGGTGACTAAACTCTTTTACCGCCGGTGCCGCATATATTCGGGTTTTCATTTCTTTTTAGCACATTATTACCAACTTTTTAAACATGTTAATGATAAAATGTGACATCATTCAGCAATATTTGAAAAATGTTGAACTCCATTTTGTCAAATCTGAATAATTTTCACTTACTTGAAGTTGTGAATCGCGTCGAGACACAACTTCCAGTGGGTGAAAATTCAGATTGAATAATTTGGCGGTTGAAGGGTTAATATAATTAAGCAGCCCTCGCTGAGGCGGGCTGCTTACTGTATTCCACACGGTCCGCCGCAGTTATTTGTTTTTAAGATAGCTACTAATCTATCAACTTCTGCTTCCTCATACTTCACATAGCCATCACATACCACCGTGGAATTATTTTGGTGACATTTTGATCCCCATATCATCAATCCTTTAATTACTATGACCACTAACGAAGACATGCTCGTTAGCGCATTTCAGGAAAAAGTTGCCATCATATCTTCTTTTAATTTAGCAAATATGTTCAACTATGTCAGCCAATGACCTGATTAACTTTTGGGATCAAACAATTTCAAAATGGCCGACCATTTTAAATTTTGTAATATTTACTTAACTCAAGAAATGTAAAATGACTGGACCATGAATATAAAACAAAAGGTGATGTCACACAACAGGATAACCCATTACAAATTTCACACTAAAACAATACAAAATGGCTGCCAGTCGTTTTTTTTTTTAATTAATATTTTTTTTTTAATTACTAGGGCCATTAACAAAGAAATACTTGTTAGCGCATTTCAGGAAAAAGTTTCCAGCAGATCTTCTTATTTGGCAAATATACACAGCAATGTCAGCCAATGACCTGATTAACTTTTGGGAGCAAACAATTTTCAAATAGTGGTCGAGCAATAACGGAGGGCTGCTTTCGTGTTCGTTTCCGAACAACTCTATCTAGTTTTAACTGGATCATGAAATTATGAGATATTTTTTTGTTTGTTTATTCTGACACTATTAATGTTTTTAGCTATCAAACCATAAGTATTGTATTTTTACTTTTTACATTCTTGGAACTCATTCTATAATGTATTAAACCTTAGAGCTCGAGTTAAGAAATTTCAATTTTTAGCCACTTGAAGTTGTGTCTCGCTACCGCGATCCACAACTTTGAGTGACTGAAAATTTTAGTTATTTGTGAAATTTAAGTCCCAACATATATCAATGTTTCAAGAGTGGAAGCAAATTTTATTTTTAACAACTTGTTATAAATACAGGTGCTAATAAAAAGTATGTCTACTGTAGTCGATATCAGTGTTCTAGGGGTTAATATGTTCACAAAACAGATTTCTAGGCATTAGTGGTGTGACCGTGTGTCCCAAATAGCTTTCAAGGATATCTTGTCAAAAACGGCAGCTTGCAAAGGGGTTGAGGTCGAAATATGCTAATACAAATTGGACAAAATAAGAGTTGAAAGCTGTAGGAAGCTAGCAGATGTTTAACTTGATAAAAAAAAACATTATGATAATGATACAGGATTTTGCAATACAATAATTGACGGACGATACAGTGCATCAGTAATTACTGCGCAGTATGTTTCAATATGCCTTTGTAGATGCTCAAGATATATATGGTGCACACTCGCTAAATACAGCACAAATGTGCCAATGCTGTCACACCGACTCAGCAGTTGTGTAACACCCTGTGCTAGGCGCCTATTCTAATGGTGCATTAAAGAGACAGATTGTGTCTGTTAGAGGTTGATGTATTTTAGTAAGTATTTTTAAAGAATAGACTGTAATTGAGCCAGCGTTGTGCTTACATTTCATGTTATGATCTGCTGCGCACACGACTCAAGGGATAAGCAAGATCTGGCATAAGTAACAAGTCAACCCCATCCCAACCATGAGCCAACATAATATGATCAATGTCTTGCGTTTGCCACGTGTTTTCACACGTGCTGTGTTTAATTGTTTTTCAGCATCAGTGTCGTGGTCAGCAGCTATAGGACTCTTGGGTGGTACTGCGTGGTGTGCTATGTGGCTAATGCTGGGAATCCCTGTATTGTCAGTGCTGCTAGGTGGTCTGGAGATGGGATTTCTCTTTTCTGGTGTTATATTTAACCTCACACCATTTGGTGAGTATATAACTCACAAAGTGCTGAATTAAATAATTTAAATTTTCACTCACTTGAATTTGTGTCTCGCTACCCCAACCCACAACTTCAAATGGGCGAAAATTAATCATAATTTTTAATTTGAGACAAAATATTTGCATATCTTGATGTTTAAACACATTTCTTTCCCAATAACTGTGATTAAGTCTGCCAATAAAAGAGATTAAAATTGACTATTGAATTGCTTAACACTGGTTTAGCGTTAAATGTTTCTCATTCAATGTAATCTCTCACAGAGTATGTGTTTTTTATGTCCATTATAAAACAAATATACCTGGGGCCTATATTAAATTTTATACTTTTCAGATCTTATCATCTGCTTTTAATCACATATGTGACCCGATCTGGCAAAATGAGAAGGAAGTCACGTTTTGACTATTGAGCTAGGGCCTCCAAAAGGCAAAATGGTCATAATCTGACCAATTTCAGATTTTGAAATAAAGTTTTGAGATTAAAATGTTAACGTTACGTTCCTAAAATTGTAAGGTATAAAAATTAATATGAATTATATAAAATTGATGTTTTAAACACACTACAATTTTCAAAAAATGAACAAATTTACAGACAATAAAAATTATGATGCCAGCACTAGCGTCATGAGCGTGGTAATAGGCCCCTATATAGTGTATGTCTATGTGCACCCCATTTGCTAGATGTTGGTGTATAAATTGATTTTATTGTTGATTATGTATCTTGAGGGTGCTAAAATTAAAGGGGGTAAAATTTTGTCGGGGTCATTGAGGTCATTTTCTGACCCCCTGAAAACCCCTCTCCCCTCTACTATATGATTTTTTCAACTTGATCGAATAGTGACGTGTAGCAGTTCATTTTGTAGGTATTGGTGAGTAGAACAAACTCTATCTGAGAAACTATGGGCTAAAATTTATATTTACCCCTCCAGTGAGGAAAATAAGGGGTAAAAAGGGGCAAAATCGCGAAAAATAGGGTATATTTTCAAATTAATGGAATAGAGTCGTGCAGCAACTCATTTTGTAGGTATTAATGAGAATAAAATACTTCACCAAAGAACAAATAGCTAAAATCCATATTTACCCCTCCAGGACGGGGAATAACGGGTAAAAAGGAGTAAAATAACGAATAAAAGGGTATATTTTCAAAATTAATCGAATGGAGTCGTGTAGCAACTCATTTTGTAGATATTAATGAGTAGAAAAAACTTCACAAATGAATAATATGCTAAAATCCAGATTTACCCCCTCCAGTGGGGAATAAGGGGTAAAAAGAGGTAAAATCAAGAAAAAAAGGGTATATTTTGAACCTATCAAATAGGGTCGTGTGGCAGCTCATTTTGTTTGTATTGATGAGTAGAACAAACTTTACCTGAGAAAAAATTGGCTAAAATTCATATTTACCCCCTTCCGGGGGGGGGGGGGGTGTGGGGGGTTAGTAATAAAAGGGGGCATTTTTTCAAGTTAATCGAAAAGATGATTGAGATGTGTTTGGTGTACCTCCGTGTTGGGGCATAAGTGGGTTTCAGCCATTATAGACATCCTAAACGAACACAATTGGAGCAAAAATTAACTATTTTTACCCTTTTACGCTGATTTGCCATTGTTGTGACCTTGAGATGACCTAGGGATAACACTCATGTGAAGCCCCACCCCAGCCCACGGGACCATGTTTACTTAGGTTGGGCTTCATCAGACTTGGCAGAACTGCTAGTTATTGGTCCAAACATGACAATGTATGTTTTATTTGATCTGTTCCTGTCATATCAGATGGGGGGTGATATATGGGTCACTTTGGGGGGTATTACCCTCCAACCCCTATATTACCCCTTTAATCTCTTGAGATGTGTTTAGTGTACCTCTGTGTTGGGGCCTAAGTGGGTTTCAACCATTATAGACATCCTGAATTAATACAATCGAAGCAAAAACAACAGTTGGAAGAAGTGCTAGTTATTAGTCCAAACATGACAATGTATGTGTTATTTGATCTGTTCCTGTCATATCAGATGGGGGTGATATAAAAGTCACTTTGGAGGGTATCACCCTCCAACCCCTATATTACCCCTGTAACCTCTTTGAGATGTGTTTGGTCGACCTCTGTGTTGGGGCCTGAGTGGGTTTAACCATCATAGAATTAATACAATTGAAGCAAAAACAACAAAAACTAAATATTCTGACCCTTTTTGGCTGATTTGACCTTGATATGACCTTGACATGACCTTGGGGTAATACCCACCCCCTAAGCCGTGACGCAGTGTGTACTTAGGATTACCTCCATCAGCTAACTGACCATTTTTAATAGAAGTGGGCCAGTATAGACTGGTCATTTGTCCAAATATGTCTATTTAAAAAAAAATCCTTCCCGGTGACATTCTCATACAAGAAATTGAATAAGGGTTGAGAAAAAATTTAAAAAAAAAAACTTTCTCCATCTTTGAAACTCCGTTTTCTCAAAATGACACGATTTTTAAATTGATATTTTCCGATTTGGTCCAAGTTACATCTTTGGAGCTATTCAACCTACCGGCTCGTGTGACACCTCATTTTAAAGGTAATTTTGTGGAGATTCAGGATCTGATAATAAATAACTCCAATACCCCAAAACGCGACTTCCGTCTCATTTTGCCAGATCAGGTCACATATATGTAACACAAATGATCCTTTTGCCATTTTTATAACAGTGTGAAATGTCAATGAATATGAAATCAGTTCAGACAATGTAATACAGTAATACTGTAGTAGATTACATACTGAGTGTAGTGTATGGACACTGGTAGAGAAGTGAGGACGACCAACAAGCTGTAATTTCTATTCGAACTTACATTTATTTTGAATAAAAAGGCTGTAATAAATAATCTCTTCTGTTTTTCTCACTATAATCCAATTTATGTGTATCATGTATAAATTTTGAAATCACATATGAAATTACTTGATGCACTTTGTAAAAGCTGGACCCTTTCTTTTCATCGTGATTGAATCGTGATTCATGGCATCATGTATGTATATCAAAGTTTAATTTAAATTTTAGAGAATGAAAAGAGTGAAACAGTCTAAATAATTAATTGTTATTATATATGACCACTTAACCCTTACTGTGTGGGGACCATCTTTATACTTCAGATTCTGACGTATAATGACGGTACCTGCACTGAAAAAAATGTAAATACATCTAGGTACTTCTAATGGCCGTAGATCCATAACATAGGTATTAAAATGAAATGGAAAGAGCTTACTAAGACATTTATGAAGATTTCAAATTGAAAAAAACATTTTGGTCTCCGTTAGTTGATACAAAAATAATTTGGCGCTTTAAGGGGTAACAGTATTTGTGTTTTCCAGTGCTGGTTATTCGTCTTGAAAGTTTAGTTATTATATCATGACAGTATAAATATATCTACAGATATACTTCTTATTTTTTCCAGGTCAGATAACTGGTTTTGATTATACTTTCACCTTTGCAATTAGTTTCACTTGCCTGGTGTTAGCGCCAATGGTTTTTCTTCTCTATTTCACAAGAATGGTAAGAAACTTTATGCACATTTCATTTGATTTATATTCTAGATATTTAGTCTACATACATTTGGTGTTTTCAACAATGTTCCGTCAGGCTACAATTAAATGTCAACATCTAATTTTTTTTAAATAAAATTTTACAGGCAAAAAAATTTCACTGGTTGTATGTATCTGTATAGATCTGTATATTACGTGGCAGTACGCACTATTGTGCTATCGCGCCACGGGAGTAACTTAGCAAGGCCTGTTATCATTCATGATATCATTCATGGCCTTATATATGTGCCAAGTACTCCATGTTGTGGATTTTTTGGGGTCTCGCCGGATGGAAACTGCACCTACGTCCATTGAGGTTCTTTTACGTCCAACTCAAAGTCAATCAGATGAGTCATCTAATTTACGTGATTCTCTGAGCCCTACAAGTGTATACAGCACCTGGCAGTCCCAGGCGGTCACCCATCCAATTATGAACCGGGCGCGACGTTGCTTAACTTCAGTGATCGAGCACAAACCGTTGAGCGAACGCCGTATTCCGTATATACAATCCCCACGCTGTAAGGGTTAACCCTTATCCTGCTGATCACGACTATTGTCGATTTTAACCCTTTGAGTGCGGGCGACGCTTTTAAGCGCATTCATACTGTTTTTCCACAACTAAAATTTGACAGAAATTGAACAAAATTTTATATGCATGTATAAATCTTGAGTAAAGCCCCCATTGTGAAATTTAGCAGGTTTAATTTTTAAGTGAGGAGGTATTTTCCTTTCATTTGAAGTTGGCAATTGCGTGAGCAATGCCAACTTCAAATGAAAGGAAAATGTTAAGTAGTAATGAAGCACTTAAAGAGTTAACCCTTATCCTGCTGATCACGACTATTGTCGATTTTAATCTATTTTATTAGTTGATCATATCACTGATATTGGGAACTAAATAAGCATTTAGGTACTAATATTTGCAAATCTTTCATCTCAAACTAAACAAATATGCATAATTCAAACGCACTTCAAGTTGTGGGACGCGGTAGCGAGACACATCTTCAAGTGGGTGATAATTTAAAAAAATTAACTCAGTAGGATGAGGGTTATTATGTATTAACTATAACCATCTTATTTGACAGTTGAGTATCATAAGCTGTGCTGTAGTTGGGTCGTATCTTACACTCCTGGCTGTAGACATATTTTTCCAAGGTGCTTTACTCACAGTCTTGTTGCATTCAGCTCTGAAGTTCACCGGCGTTATGCCTCCCAAAACAGACACTCTTGTTGATTATCAGTCATCTGGTACGTGAAGCTTTTGAAAAACTTTTCATACACGTAATTATAAAGCATTGTTTGCCAACAATACATAATAATGTGCAATAACAAATACTTTGATGTACATATATATACACAACATAAAGTATTTTTGATTATACTTATCATTATCAAGTATACAGACGTGATCAGTAATGGTCCCGTCATCTAGATCCTATTGCTCAATTACATATCAGCTTGTCAGCTTATGTGGTCATGCTTCATTTCTATTGAGTCAGAAAAATTTAGTATCCTTGAATATGAAAGGGTGTATCTGCCTCTTGGCAAAGTGGCAGATACACCCTTTCATATCCAAGGGGACATTATATTGTGGTAGATGCTCAATTGTTCAAATAGTTAGTTTTTTGATTAATAGACAGGTGTCAATTTATCATGACTAAAATATATTTTGTAATTTGAACCTGGGAATAGCGTTAACAATTCCAGCTTTCAATGGATAAAAACATTTATAAATAATCTATAAATATTTTTTTTTGTTTACAGATATTATTTTGCTGACTGCCTGGCCCGTGCTGGTGTTAACGGGTGTCACAGTACAGTGGTACAGGGAGAGAAAACGTCCGCCATTCCCGCCACCTCCCCAATGGAGAACACTTCTACCCTCCAGGAGTCCCTATCCGCGTCCCTTACAAGTGAGAAATGCGGACGCTAGCCGGGATGAATCGTCAGACGAAGAAGCTCCTTTGATGGGGTACCGTCCAGAGGAAGACAGATTACAAAGGGGACCCACACCCGTAGTGGATCCCATATAAAAACACTTCACCTGCCACCCCAGAAAACACAAGACATTGAGCCTAAGCTGGCTTGATGTTGGGCCGGCGTCCCAACATTAAACCAGCATAGGCTCAACATGTCGCAGCTATAAAAACGAGGATGTTTTGAGCTTCATTTTGAGATATTACACGTGGTCATTTAACTGTTACAATGATGAAATATTTTTATATAAACCATGGAAACCAAAGGGTTTTTTTCAATTTGAATTCATCATAAACATGATAAATGTCTTGGTTTGTTATAAATATTTTAATTCTTTCAGTGCGGGGATCGGGATAAGTCAAATTCTGACGCTTAGATTCTGACGTTTAAAGACGGTTCCCGCATTGAAAGGGTTGAAAAAAGTATGTTATTTACTCACTTTTATTTACTGTGAGGTCAGAGCTGTGATCCCAACAAACACCACGCATTGAAACAATATTGGTTTATTGTCAGCCCACCGTCTGCGACGCTGGGCCAACATTAAACCAACATTGTTTCAATGCGTCGTGTTTGCTGGAATAGCTAGCTTACTCAAGTGACTGACAAGATATGATATTTTTTGTATGTAAAACAATTTAGTAGAATCTCAGCCTAGTCGACGTTTTTTTAGGTCGGCAAACAAAACATACCGGAATCTTAACCCATACAACGCTGAAATATTTTTGTATAAACTATGGAGACCAAAGTTTTTTTCAATCTGAAATCATCATAAATGCCTTAGCTAGCTCTTTCCGCTTCATTTGAACACCTATAAGTTATGGGTGCACGGCCATTATAAATGTTTTATTTCTTTTAGTGTGGGGATCTTTAGACGTCAGAATTCAACGTCCATAGACGTTGAAATCTGAAGTCTCGGACGTCAGATTCTGACGTCTAAAGTCGGTCCCAGCGCTGAGAGGGTGAAGGTTGTGAGTCGTTCGTAACTGGGATCACTTTTTTCCATGTCAACAATATACTAATTTTAATGAGCTTATCTACTCACAATTTATATGTTTAGTCAGTTCACAGTTGATTTCTTTACATCTGTCAGATACTAATGATTGTATTTATTGCACCTCCCGTCAAATATTTCCCTTTCAGCCATTTGTGATGATGGCATTATCTTAACGTTCAGCAACATATCAAAAGGACTGTTTAGATATCATGTTTTACACCTTGAACAGTCAATAAAGCTTAAAAAAACCTTTTGTTTTCAAAAATGTATTTGTTTATATAAATTTTGTATTGTGATGGATATAAGTCGAATTAAATAAGCTGATGTTGAAAATAATATATATATACCTGTATATATCTTTTATTTTTCTGACGGAGACTTTTATTCGATATAACGGGGGGGGGGGGGGGTGTTGTGGCTGTTAAAATGTAGCTGAACAGAACACATGCGTGTAGTTAACAGCAATATAGGGTAATTATGAGGGATTTTGTACAGTAATGTGATATTAATTATTGTGTCTAATTTTTAGATTCTTTGTGGCAATTAAAAGGGGAAAAGGTTCACAAGCATGAATTGCAATATTAAAAACCAGCGTTGTGGAATAACCAGATAACTACATGTTTGTAATTAGCTCCCGCCGTCACCGTAGGTGAGCGAAGGGAGCTATGGATTCTACCTCCGTTTTTTTTTGGCCTCTTCTTTTGCCTATAACTTTGTGAGAAAATAAGCTAGGATAACAATTTTTGGTATGTGGGTTACTTCCAGGTGGCTAATGGACGGGTTAAAATATTTTTAATCTGAATTCAATACGCAAGGTTGCAGAGGAGAAAATGATGATGTGACGGCGTTGGGCCGTTGGGCCGTTGGGCCGTCCGTAAACAATTCGTTTCCGGAGCATATCTCTGAAAGTACTTGTCCGATTGTCTTCAAATTTTACACACAACACCCCTAGGTGGTCTAGTTGTGCCTTTTTGGGTATTTGAACTTTGACCTACTTCTGGTTCAGAACTATGACCTATTTAGACGTTTTGACGCGCACTTCGTTTCCGGAGCAGATCTCGAAAAGTACTGGGCCGATGACAGTCATATTGCACATACATGTTCTCTAAGGTCCCTAGTTGTGCCTTTTCAGGTTTTTGGACCTTGACCTTGAAGTTGACCCAGCACTTTGACCTAATTTATAACATCGGTAAATCCGACTGAAAGATTTTGCGGAATATCATGAAAACCGCTCAAGATAGCTACACCATTACTATAAAACAAATTGTGAGGTTTCAGGAGAGGATGCATCTTGAAAAATTTCAAGTCGATAAAATTAAAAATGGCCGCCTATCGGCCATTATTCACCTTGACAGGCCTGATATTGCGAAATATCATGAAAACCGCTCAAGATAGTTACACCATTAATATCAAATAAATTGTAAGGTTTCAGGAGAAGATGCATCCTGAAAAATTTGAAGTTGATAAAAATCAAAATGGCCGCCTATCAGCCATTATTCACCTCGACAGGCCTGATATTGTGGAATATCATGAAAACCGCTCAAGATATCTAAACCATTACTATAAAACAAATTGTAAGGCTTCAGGAGAGGATGTATTTTGAAAAAATTCATTTTGTCAAAGTTCAAAATGGCCGCCAATCGGCCATTATTCACTTTCACATGGCCGTTATTTGGTAAACCGTGCTAGATGGCTAGACCATTACTATAAAACAAAATGTGTGATTTCAGGAGAGGATGCATCTTGAAAAAATTTGACTAGATAAAATTCAAAATGGCCGCTTATCGGTCATTATTCACTTTCACATGGCCGTTATTTGGTAAACCGTGCTAGATGGCTAGACCATTACTATAAAACAAAATGTGTGATTTCAGGAGAGGATGCATCTTGAAAAAATTAGACTCGATAAAATTCAAAATGGCCGCTTATCGGCCATTATTCACTTTCACATGGCCGTTATTTGGTCAACCGTGCTAGATGGCTAGACCATTACTGTAAAACGAAATGTGAGATTTCAGATGAGGATGCATCTTGAAAAAAATTGACTTGATCAAATTTAAAATGGCCGCCTTTTCGGCCATTATTCATTTTCACATGGCTGATATTTGGTAAACCGTGCTAGATGGCTAGACCATTACCTGATTACTATAAAACAAAGTGTGAGTTTTCGGGGGAGGATGCACCCTGAAAATTTTTAATTTACGAATTCAAAATGGCCGACAATCAGCATTATTTACCTCGATAGGCCTGATATCAGGTAAACCGTGCTAGATAGCTAGACCATTACTATAAAACAAAATGTGACGTTTAGAGAGAGGATGCCGTTAAAAAACTTTCGACTCAATCGAATTCAAAATGGCCGCCTATCGGCCACTATTTACTTTCACATTGCTGATATTTGGTAAACCGTGTTAGATAGCTGGGCGATTACTATAAAACAAAATGTGAGATTACAAGAGAGGTTGCATCTTGAAAAAAATTGACTCGATCAAATTCAAAATGGCCGCCTATCGGCCATTATTTACTTTCACATAGCCGGTTTTTAGTAACCGTACTAGATGGCTAGACCATTACTATAAAACAAAATGTGAGATTTCAGGAGAGGATGCATCTTGAAAAAATTTGACTTGATCAAATTCAAAATGGCCTCCTATCGGCCATTATTCACTTTCACATGGGCGATATTTGGTAAACCGTGCTAGATGGCTAGACCATTACTATAGAATGAAATGTGACATTTCAGCTGAGGATGCATCTTGAAAAATTCCGACTCGATCAAATTCAAAATGGCCCCCTATCGGCCATTATTTACTTTCACAAGCCCAATATTTTGCAAACTGTGTTAGATGTTAGTCTATTACTATAAAACAAAATATGAGGTTTCGGGGGAGGGATGCACCCTAAGTTTTTAACTAGTTTATATCGAATTCAAAATGACCGTAAATCAGCTATTAGTTACCTCGATTGGCCTGATATCGGGTAAACCATGCCAGATAGGTAGACCATTACTGGGATACTGATTAGGATCATTAATTTTAATGGAGGTTTGCAATCTCTGACAAAAATCGTCTAGTTCTTATCTTACTCTTAGACTGAGCTTCTTAGACCTAGTTGTCTTGCGTCTTGATTTTTGACCTAGCCTAGTACTACATTAAAAACCCTACACAAAATTGCTTAAATCAAATTCTAATTCGTCGCGGGAGCTCCTGGACTTATGTAGTCTTGTTATTATTGAAATACATTTCAAGAGATAGGAATATCATGAATATATTGATTTTTCAATGTTGTCAATGTCCTTCGTCCGGCTTAAAATTTGAATGTGCTGGACAGTTAATTGCGCGCTAATAGTTGTTTATATCCCTAAATATTTTAGTGACACTCCCACTAGGCATACACCGATGTATAAACATTGAATGGTCGTCATTGACGGGTTAAAAAAAATCTAGAAAAGAACAGCAACCAACTAGCTTCCAGCTGGTAGAAAAGGACTGACTTTTGAGAGTCAGCCTTGGGCTAAACTTCCCATCCAGGGGCTCTTTGATTGGTTCTCTAAGGAACTACTGTTATTAAGCCAATCATAAAACAGCTGCTCTGTGATTGGTGTGTGAAAGCTGATTGTGTTTGGCTATTTTTCGATCCTACTTTTGCATAGAATTGCCAAAAATCTTGAGGAGCAAAGTATAGCCAGCAACAGCTTATGGTATGAGTATAAGACCAACATCCAGCCTACAGCCCTAACATGTACATTATAAGCAGCAGACAAAACCTGTTGCCCTGGTCACCACCCACTGCAATGTAAGCTGTATCTGAATGAAGTTAGGATAATAAGCTACTAAAAAACATGAACCCACCTATATGGATCTCAAATCCTGATAGGTAACAACAAATGTTTTGTGTTTGCTGGGGCAATTGTCTTCTCATTTGTGTTGGAAATTATTAACAACTGTTTTGGTAGATTGAAATAATGTCTTGTTATTGGTACCACACCTGTGTTTAAGTTGACCGTTAAAACAGACACATGGTATTTGTATTGAAGAATGCCAAATGTTTGATCACAGGAAAGTTTAGATAGATATTCCGTCTCTAGCGTAAATTTAGACTCGCTGGCTGTCAGTGAAAGAGCCATGAGAGGACTGTTGCACAGGCTATGGAAAGTTGACCACAATACTATTATGCTGGACATTGCTACATTGATTCTTTCCAAAATGATGCCTCGTTTGAAAACTGTTGAACGTGAATTTGCTATTAGTTTTATAAATATATATATATATATACGAGCACAGAATAAACAACATAGCAAATAATATGAGATACTGACTTACGTTTTAATGTCGGGCTTTCATCGTAGAAGGTTGCCCATCATTTTTTAACCCTTTACATGCTAAATTATCTTATTTAAATTTTCACCCACTTGTCGCTGCTAAAATATTATGTATATCATTGAATTTAGTATGTCATGTTGCAACGAATATTCCCAGCTAAACGTAGTAAAGTTATATAAGTGTACGGTACCGTTTACTATTGCCTGTATGCACTGACATTGAAACATAATTTATTAAGAGGTAAAATCCTGCTTGAATCTCCCGCATGATATTAAATTGAATAATTTTAAATAATTAATACATGTGAGAGGAGTCACTGTTGTAAAATGTAATTCTATGAAAATGTTTTACTATAATTATAACTTACTTTTGCATTATGTGCATCGTCCCTTTCATGCGTGTTCGACCGCTGGATCCTTGCCAAAAATGGCATGGCTATATATATATATATATATATATATATATATATATATATATATATATATATATATATATATATAGCCATGCCATTTTTGGCAAGGATCCAGAACATATAATATATATATATATATATGCCGTCGGCTTGGTGGTGTGTCTAAGATATAAGTGAACGTTTCCACTTTCTAAAACATATGACAGATAGGACTACAACTGCTCTAGATAGATGCACATCATTCTGTGCGATAAACTCGCGATCTAACAAATTAAGCAACCGTCTAATATTTTATTCTGGCGGACATGAGTCAGCAGCCAACTTTTGCTCGAAGAGACCTTGCAAAATACGCTCAGTGGATCACTTGTGCTAAGCTCCCTCATATAGGATCTTATACGGATCATAAAGTGTACACATTTTTTGCAAAATGTGTCCTTTTGAAATTCAGTGTAGATAATTATAATCACTGCCAGCTCTTCTTGTGCACCTACCCAACAGACATGTGAATATGGACAAACGTTGGGCCAGCGTCGTAGACAATGGTCCGACAGTAAACCAACGTTGACCCAACGTCTCATGTTTGTTGGGTGGGCATATAACTTTTTTTTAAATAATTTAGACACTGCTCATGCTAATCAAGATTTGTCAAATACAAAAGTTTAACTAGATTTGTATCATGCGACGTTATCTTTAGTTTATATATATACATTTACAGCCAATCGTGTTCTTTTATTTATATTAAAACTTTGAACTAAACCTGTTTTGTTACAGCCGTATATTATTCCCCGCCCGTAGGGGAAAGGGGATTTTAGTCGCGCCAGGATTCTGTCTGGCGTCTGGCGTCACGTTTTCTTGTGGGCGCAAAAACTCAAAAACTACTGGTCAATTTTTTTTGAAATTTTAACATCACATTCCTAGCAGCATGGGGATGTGCAATTGATTTTTTAGAGATGCTACCAAAATTCAAAATGGCCGTCAGAGGTCAGCTCTAAAAAATTTTGTGGGCGCAAAAACTCTAAAACTTAAAGTCAGAAATTATTCAAATTTCACAATCACCTTCCCCATGATATGAAAATGTGCAGGTGATTTTTTCAAGGTTTTACTGAAATTCAAAATGGCCGCCACAGATCAACTTCAATTTTTGGGGGGCGTAAAATTTTAACAGCACATTCCTAGCAACATGGGAATGTGCAAGTAATTTTTTAAAGATGCTACCAAATTTCAAAATGGCCGCCAGAGGTCAACTCCAAAATTTTTTGTGGGCGCAAAAACTCACTTAAAGTCAGAAATTATTCAAACTTTACTATCACATTCCCCACGATATGGAGATGTGCAGGTGACTTTTTTAAGGTTTTACTGATATTCAAAATGGCCGCCACAGATCAACTTTAATTTTTTGGGGGGCGCATTCCTAGCAACATGGGGATGTGCAAGTGATTTTTTAAAGATGCTACCAAAATTCAAAATGGCGGTTAGAGGTCAACTCCATTTTTTTCTGTGGGCGTCATAACTCCAAAACTTAAAGGTGTGGTCAACTGTCAAAATTCGCGGGACAAGGGTCCCCCAGAAGGCAATAGTGCCCGTGGGTAGGCTAAGGCCCTATTCCATGATAATACTAAATATGCGTTTTATACCCAAAGCCCCATTAAGAGCAAGTTCTCAAATCACAGCAAGTTCATATATACTTGAGCGACATCTATGAGTTAATAATTCAAAGCACTTTGCCCTTACCCCTACTTGGTCGCTGGCTTGCAAACAAACTGACTGTATTACTGCGGGGATTTGGAAACTGCTTGACCCCAAAAGCTTGTATTGATACTCAGTAAACACAAAACATTTGTATGACTTTATGCAATGTTGGACCAACGTTGAAAACGTTGGGCCGACGTTGTATACATGTTATACAAATGTTTTGTGTTTGCTGGGCTGCAGGAGGACTCTCTCCCAAACATTGTACATTTATTCAATGTTGGTTCAATGTTTAAAACATCATTGGATCAATGTCTCGTTTAAGTAGGCCTAGTATCTTGTAATCAGTTCAGTGGCTATATTAATGCCGTCAATATGTACTCAATAGGCAACTGTTGGCCTACACTTGACCGTCCCAGGCATGCGCATTTTGCAGTTGAACACTAGTTTAAAGTTGGAAATTATTCAAATTTTACTATCACATTCCCCACAATATGGAGATGTGCAAGTGATTTTTTTAAGGTTTTACTGAAATTCAAATTGGCCGCCATGGATAAACTTCCTATTTTTTTGTGGGCGGAAAAACTGAAATCAGTAATAATTCACATTGTACAATCACATTACCCACCATCTGGAAATGTGCATGTAATTTTACTGAAATTTAAAACGGCCACCACAAATCGACTTTTTAAATATTTGTGACCGCAAAAAGTCTAACCTAATTTATGGCGGGGGATGATATAGTCCTCTTGTTTGTATCATTTGTATTAAACCCCGAGCTAAAACATCGATTTTTGTTTTCAGTTTCTTAACCGTGGCAGATAAATTACATTCTCAGTACGGAGCTCCTGGCAGCGTGCTGCCTCAGGCTGGGATGTGCTCCCGTTATTTTGTATATATAGATTATTTTGATGCACTAGAAAACAACTTCACTCAATGCTAGGTTACAATAAAATTATAGAATATCAATGAAAGCCCTCTGTATAACCTAATCTGGTGTAAAATATCATAATCAACATCATGCACAGGATTGTCCATGGCGGAGCTCCATGTTATCTTACTGAGAGTTTTGGTATGGTTAGTCAGGTGCATGATGTTGAGGGAAGACATATAACGTTGTCTGTCTCCTTGCCATCCACTGGTAGAAACGGATCTAAGGCTTTTAAATTAATTGGCATTAAATCATGGAATAAACTGTTTTTGAAAATAAAGAAACTAAACTCATTGGCATCTTTTAAACAAGCTGTGAGACTTTACCTAATAGATAGACAAGTTAGCGAATACAACTCAGACTTTCTATATTACTAGTTTGTCTGAGCTGTATTTAAATTTTCAATAATTATATATATAATATATTAAAGCTTAGTCTAGTCATTTATGTGATAATGTTATGACTAAAAGTGTATGTTGCTGTCATGGAAAAATGTTTCTTATTTATAATTTATTTTATATAAACTTTTTACAAGTATTTTCAATTAAATATTCTGTAATCCTTTCCAGTTGCCATCTGGTCTACTATTTGGGGACCACTATGGAAAAAGGGTCACCAGACCCTTTTATAGTGTCTTTTATCCCTGGTGACCAGTATGGTGGCTCCGATTGTTTTTATAATCATGCTTACATGTACTGTTTACCAAAATAAAGCAAATCAAATAGGGATTGAGGGAGAAGAAATTTTTTTTTGTGAATGGTCCTGATTGGGTCTTAATTAGGGCAGAAGTTAATTACGAATTAAAATTTCTGAAATCAATTAGGAAATTTCTGAAATCAATTAGGAAATTCTATCCACAGGGAAGAGCTCTTTCAAACGAACCAAACATAATTGAAATCGGCTAAGAATTGAGGGGAAAGAAGCATTTCTTGTGAATGGTCCGAACTAATTAGGGCATAAGTTAATTACGAGTTTAAATTTCTGAAATCAGTGAGGCTACGAATGGAGGGAGAAGCATTTCTTGCAAATTGTGTACAGACGATGGCATAAGCTCACCCTAGGCCTAAAGGCCGGAGGAGCTGATCATGAAAGCTCATTTTTTATAAAACAACACTGCATATCAATTCTATCTTTTATTCTAAAATATATATTTTGAACATTTTTGGTGAGAACTAGCTCACACTAAAGGCATCAAAAATAAACATGCATGTGTGTAAAAGTCAGCATGCACATCAAATATGATCTTTTCTAAATCATCAGCAAAAATAATTGAACGCTGGCTTTTTAATGTACATTTCAATAATTTAATCAGAAGTTTGTGAAGGTTAAAAATGTCCACATAACATGTTGGGATCTTAAAGAATGTTAGCTCTCTTTAATGTTAACTCTTTAACCCTTACAGTGCGGGGACCGTCTTTAGACGTCTGCATCTGATGTCTAAAGGCGGTCCCAGCGCTGAAATAATTTAAAAAAATTTATAATGGTCGTAAACCCATAACGTAGGTATTTCAATGAAGCAGAAAGAGGTGACTAAGACATATATATGATGGTTTCAAATTGAAAAAGACCCTATGGTCTCCATAGTTTAGACAAAATATTTCACCATTGTAAGGGTTACTGTTGAAGGTAGCTAATTATCTTGGAAAGCTGAGATAATTGCACTATTTTTTTATCAATTTAGAAGTTCATTTTGAATTAATCAAGTTTGCTAGTAAAAGATATTTAACCTTCAGAAACAATTAATATTTGAAGTGCAAAAATGTATAAAACTGGCTATAGACGGCTAGCCCATGGATTGACAATTACCCAGCAAACACGATACGCTCGCCCAATGCTGGGTTAATGTTGGTCCAGCGTCTGCGACACTGGCCCAACAATAACCCAGCATTGGGCGAACATATCGGTTGGCTGGGTATACATGCTCAATTTAACCATTTCATCACCAAAGATCATTTACAGAGTGGATTTTGCTAATGAAATAACAACATATTCATTCTGAACATGGCAGTTAGACACAAATTCTAAATGGTTTAAAAGACTGTCAGAGCTGTCTGCTTGTTAATTATCAAACTAGATCATTGAATTTCTTGAATGCGAAGATCTGTTGATACACAAACATGTAAGTACTTATAAACTATTTAATTAAAAATGCAATGCAATTAATTATTCTGCAAACATCCTTCAATACATATATATCATGAAGTGAAAAATCAAGATGTGTTTTTAATAAGAAATGGCACTGTGTGGTTAAAATTTGAAACATTAGATTTTCGCTATATCTGTGAGCAGGAAAATAGAAATCTTTCTTAAAGACAATATCAATGAAAATAGTTGTATTTGTTGCATATTCACATAAAATACAATATCAAAAAAATCAATTGCTGATTGTCATAAACATAACGGAAACAATAATAGGTATTTAAATAGTGCGTCTCTCATTTTAATATTATGGAGGACATAAAAATGAAGCTAAATTAGCACTCCTATGATTTGTAAAAAACTTGGCAAGAAGAGTTTCCTTGAAACTATTTTTTTAAATTAAATTCTCATTCGAAATCAAGCTACCAAAGCTGCTGAATTTTGTATTTTAAACAATGTGCATATAAAAAAAGCAGGCTGTTTTGTACCTTTGTTATTGGACAGTTTCTTGCTAGGTTTTTTTTTAAATCACAAGTCAGTAGCCTGCAAGTATGAAATAAAGTAAATCACTAGTAGCAGATAATTCAACAATCGTTTTTATCAGAACAAAAAGAGGCAAAAGCACGATCCATTCACTCAAGAAAATATACAGCAATGCACATCTTCCCTAGGAACATGTTTATCTGCAGACCCTTATGCTGCCGGAACCGTCTATATATATGCAAATTTCTAACTAAATAAATTCACCTCAAATTGCTAAAATATTTTGTGGTAGATGCTTAGTTAATCTAATATTTACATTTTGAATGCATGAATAGGCCTATAGTTATTTTTCGTCATTTGGAGCTGGAAATTGCGTCAGCAATTTCAGCTCCAAATGACGAAAAATAATCATAAGAAATTCGGCAGCAAAACCCTACATTTAATCAGCTGTATAAGAAACTTATTTTTAACAATCATCAAATAGAACAAAAACTAAAATGTATTATGTGTAACTGATGGCACGACATGACACAAACCAGTCTATCATAGTACAGTAAATAGAATAACAGGCTCTTAAAATTTGAAAACAAATCACCCAATCTATGGCACATACTATTCATTCTTAACAAAATATACATTTGCATTAAAGGCAAAACGTGTTTATATATATGAATTGCACAGCAATTATATAAAAAAATAGCACTGCAAGTTGAGTTTCTTTAGTACATTTTATAATACATCCCAGTTTAAATCATGCTTTTACAGTATTTTTACTATTTTACAGTAATGCCAACTATTATAAAATCATTTTGTTTATGATAAATTATGTGGTACATTTTGAATGTATACAAGTGGGTCAGTACCTTCTTCATTATTTCAATTTTTTTACCATATATTTATCAGTAGTTAAATTTTTGACGGCAATTATGAGACACAAGTGGCAAAAGTGTAGTACTTTACACCAGATCACAATCACTCCGTTATTTCATAATAAGGTAACTAATATTTGTATAACATTTATTCAATGTTGGCCCAACTTCAAAGGTCATACAAATGTTTTGCGTTTAATGGGACACTTCGTAGGCAACACAAGTAATGCAAATATCAGTACTTGAAAACTGGCAAATAAGTTGTTATTAGGGGGAATAAACAATATTAGGTGCATTCTGTAAAAAATATACATTATCAATGTATCATATATATGCAGGATTTCGTCCTTTTGACAATATATTGCATCTGTGCGAAAACGACAACCTCTCAAACAACATTCACGAGCATTTGTAGTGAAATCTCATAACAATTTGCTTCAAGAATAGCTTCAACAGACACAATTTAAGCAAAGTAATGTTACATCTAACTAAAAAAAATAATAGCATATAAATAATGAAAAACTTCTACATCTACAAGTAATTTCTAGTTGCAAACAGAAAAAAACAATCTGGAAGCCGTTCACTACAGAAAAAACAAAGAAAAATACATTGCAAAAAAAATATTATTTTGACATAAAAATAAATAAACTGCACGTCCTTTTTAATGTAACATTGGTTTTGAATGCTATCACTTTGCAGCACAGCACAGAAACAGAACACACAACACTTTTACACAACACATACATTGACAGACAATTATCAAATGGAGCATTGACATCCTACCAGCATGTCAATTGTTCAATCATCTGTCAAGCTGTAAGCGATAGCTGAAGCCCTTTTGTGTCACAGCAGTAACGTGTTTTAATCCCTGTCACCATTTCACACATCAGAATTAGTTACTATGACCTCTGCCGTGGGCCGTTCTGGGGCAGTCAATCGGGCAGGGCAATGTTGTTTTATTTTTGGGACAGTGTCATAGACGGGTATACCAGCATTGACACAACATTGGGTCGAAATATTTAAAAATTATCTTAAAAAATATATATTATGTTCATTCATTATAAAAATTATTTGTGCATAATCATATATAGTAAATTTTCTGTAAAAATGTCAAATTGTAACTGAACAAGAAATAAATATCTGAAGCGAAACAAAAGACAGGCCTGTCACTGCAAGAATGCTATTATGGGTTATATATCTGCTGTATTTGCTATGGGTTATCTTTATGTAACACAGGATAATTTATTCCATATTAATAATCTTAACTGTCATGTAAGGTCTCGGGAATAATGAGCAACAGCCAGTCAACCGATTTTAATATACATGCAAAATATGCTATGTGAAATTGTTATGTTACACCCACAATTTATTTTCTCTTATTATTATCACACATTATTTCAGAGATAATGAGCAAAACTGAGTGAAAATGGCCAACAGTCAGCCATTTTTAGTTTTTATTTCTGCATTAGTCATAGCATGGGTGCTCCTATCGGGGGACCTTACATTTTTAATAAACATGGTCCGGCTATTTTACATTGTTTTTTGAGATATATAAATATTGTAAAATTACGCAGAATAAATAAGGCTCCCAAGCAGGCATGGCTGCATCTAAAAGGTTATCACGTCTTTGCCGAGCATCGATACAAAATTTAATAAAGATGGAAAAAAAGATTTTCTCAAATCTCATTAACACGTTTCTTCATTAGTCACCATGCTCTGTGAAGCCAAAAGGCAGTTATCTGCTTAACCTTTCAACGGCCAAATTATTCAATCTGAATTTTCACCCACTTGAAGTTGTGTCTCGCTGACGCGATCCACAACTACAAGTGAGTGAAAATTATTCTAATTTCACAAAAATGGAGGTCTTTAACATTTTTTCTTTAAGATGTTTAAAAGGTGGTACTTGATGTGCTAAAATGAAAACCCGAATATATATGCGGCATCAGAGAATAAAGGGTTCAGTAAATACTGCCTTTTGACTTCGCACAGCAGTGTAGTTAAAGGCAAGGGTTAACTATATATAAAGCTCATCAAACAAGTTCCCCAACAGTGTTTCATCTAACCATTTGTAACATGGCGCAGTGCCTTTGTAGGCGCCATGTTGCCCCTTGTGAGCGCCATGTTGCCCTTCAAATATTTAGACGGGCCGGCGCCATGCCCCTTTGAACTATCATCACTTCGCTTTCACCCCACACCGACTATTATGATTGTTTAAACCATAGTAAAATACCTTGATAACGCACATTCACTGGTGTGAAAAACATACAAATTTCAAAAAAATATTTAGAAGAACTGGGAGATTCTGCAATAAATATCAATCTCAATTCTGACAGGAAAGCTAGGTGCGAATGAAATGACTGTTTAAGCATCGAGATATGCAAATGTTTGCTCTAAAATTATTACAAATATCAGTTATTTCACCAAGTTGTGGGTTACGGTAGCGAGACAACTCCAGGTGTTTGAAATTATATATTTTACCGTAGCGGTTAAATTATATGGCATATTTACCCAACTGTCTAAAGAGTGACAATAATATGCATGTAGGGCTGTTTTCGCATGTGATACATAATTTAAGAACAATTTTTTTTATTTCAAATCAAATAGGCTTAGCATAAATGTTGTTAACTTATTAGTTGAGTGTTAAAATTAACAACATACAATGCACCCCTTATTTTTGCAGCTCTCTATTTCTGCACATCTGTCAGTTTTTTGAGAGAAATAATAGTGCATCTACTCCCAGCAAACTCAAAACATTTGTAAAACATTCGTTTAACATCGGCCAACGTCTTCGATGTTGGACCAAAATTGTGCAAATATTATACAATTATAATTATTTTGTGTTTGCTGGAATGGTGTAGAAAGATAACAAACATGAACAGAAACAATACACCGAGTGTACACATAATCAATGGCAAGAACAGCACTATACGTGTACATACAGATAACATAAAGATGTAAAACATAATGACTGCAACAAGATAAAATCAGGATATAATCTAAATTACAGTGAAGATAATGGAGCAATATGTTTTTCCACAAAACTGAACATGATGAAGTAATATTATGCTTTTTCTACAAAACTGATGTCCATCAATTTTTTATGTTTCGGAAACAAAAACAAGATACAGAGAACATAATGACATGTTGATTAGGAAATATAACGCATTTGATAAGAATATAAATTTATGACTCCTAATCAATCGTAAAAAAAAACATTTTGAGGTTCCACACCAATTGCTGATATGAACAAAATAATAACATCTACATTACCAATGATAAACATGCTACAATCACTAACCAAGTAAATCACTAAAAATTGAATAATATTTTAGACTCCTTGGGACATTTCATAAATACTCCTGACAAAAACACCATTCCATGTTTGAACAAAAACATAATTATAATCTGCAATTTCTTTCCAGCAACAACAAATTGTTTTGTTTGATGATGAACATAAATTGATAGCAACACAAGACAAAACAATTTGTATACAAAAATTACAAAATAAAACAATCATTAAGGGGATAAGAGGTGCACCTATTATGAGTTAGAAGAAAATATATACTATTCACACACAACTATATGGAATATTGTGCTAATTATCACTTGGCAAATATAATTTTTCAAATGCATAATATATTAATTACTATACTCATTTCACATGACATGCTTATTCTCAAAAAATATCCCACTCTTATATGAATTGAAAATTAAATCTAGCACCACAAAATATCATATTCATGCTGCATGCCATTTGCAAGCATAATAATGTAGCATGAGTAGGCACTAAACATTATATACAATAATTATCAAAATTCTTATGTACACATTCGATTATGTAGTTTACATCAAATAAAAGTATGTTTCAAAAACATTACTGCTTGCATAAAGAGCAGGTTCAAACAGAGTCCTCCAACTACAGCCAGCTGTGAGTTGTGGACAAGCCTTATGTAAAAACATCTTATGCATAATGTGGACAAAAAGAAGGAAGGAATCGCCATATTTTCATTTACATTATTACATTGTTTCTTTTGTATTTGAGCTTGTGTACTCGCCATTTACCCTTTTTTAAATACAAGGTTACTGTAGTCATCAGTATCCAGAACAAGTTATAGATATATTGTCTTTGACATGAGTCATGAGTCAAATTTTAGTCAAATGGGATTCTGCATAATAATCTTTCTTTTGCATTGAAAGTTTTCATAAATTATGACACTTTCAGTACAATATTTTTTGGGGAAATTGGCATACAATAATAAACATATTAAATATAATCTATAACTGCAAGTACAGAATATTCTAAAATAATTCTACAAACAAAATCTAATGTCATGGCTAATGCCAACAAATACTAAAACAAATCGTTCTAAGTAGAAATAAATCATCAAAAATTAATATTATTACATTATCATAATGCTAGATTTAGTCTGAAATTGAATTTCAAATATTATTTATATATCAAATACTGATTTAGAAAACGTTATGTAAAGAAACATGAATTAAAGACAAAAATGAAGCAGTTCAACTATGCACTCTTGACTAGAATAATACTTAAGTAAGCCTAATATATGAACCATCCTGACCATAACTGCTATAAACTTTAACCCTTACAGCGCAGGGATCGACTTTAGTTGTCAGAATCTGCCGTCTGTAGACGTCAAATTCTGACGACTAAAGCCGATCCCCGCGCTGTAAGAGTAAACATATTTCTAATGGCCACAGACCCATAACACATAGGTATTCAAATGAATCTGAAAAAGCTGATTGAGACATTTGTGATGATTTCAAATCGAAAATCTTTGGTCTCCATGGTTTATAAAAAAAAATAAGCGCTTTAAGGGTAAAAAACAATGAAATATGTGATTGCCAAAAAGTCAGCATACACGGTCATCATCCCCTTGATGCTAAAGGATCCTGTATGGTAATCATGAGAGTGGCAGATAGCACCCTTCAACTGAGAGGGGGAATTTAAATTTCTTAAAAAGTGTTGCAACAACAAATCTAGTCTAACATTACTTCAACATTTACTGCTAATATGTCAAGGAGGACCTTTCATTCATTAAAGCAGTTGCATCAGTCAACAAAATAGTAATGCGTCATACACTGAGTGGACACTGTGCATGGATCATAACAGCAATAATCTCATCGAACAATAATACTTAAAAATTCATAAAATCAGAAATTAACATGACACGTCAATCATTCGTAAATAATTGTAACTGACTATTAAATTTTCTTACAGAACTGTTTTCCAGCCACATCACTTGAACACTGTGGAGAACTGCAAGTAAAAACTATCAAGTAAAAAAGGGGTGAAATTAACAAGGTAATTGAAGACACTAATTCATATTTACAAAACATCACATGTGAAAGTATGCATTTTTAAAGGCACTTTATTTCGTTTGACACATCTTAGAATATTTAAACTGCCCTGCTAAGTCAGGTTTTATATTTGTAATTGTTACTTTTTTTCAGTTATTTAATAATATTCAGATTATGACACATAATAGGGTAACTTTAAATTAAATGGTTACCTGGTACTTTAATTTGCATTTTTTAAAGATCTTATTGTTACGACTTTTATTTTGTGAATTATTGCAGACACATCATTTGCAATTACCACATTTGTTCTGGTTTGGGTACTTAAAATAAAGGAAAATGAAATATCCATACTATATCGAGATTCTCAACCACAAGATGTAACAAATATATAGCTTTACATGTACAGAAAAAAATATTTTCAATTTACTAACTCAACTGCAAAGCATATCCTGGAAAAATGTTGTATCTACATCATGTCACTTACAGCATTCTGCCTGGGTAATGTTTATTGCATTTTACATGGATATTCACCCTCATTTGCTAGATATGTTATTTTTCAAAGTTGATTTATTCATAATCAATTCCAGGTACAAATACAAAATTTTATAGTATTGATAGAAATACTAGCTTGGTAGTGAATAATAAATTTCCACAAATATTGTAGTTATGGTATTTTGCCTTAGCACGACAGTATAGCCGTCACATAAAGACTGCAGGGTTGATGAACTATCTTTCAGCATATTGTATTTGTGGCACATAATGAACACAGTTTAACCCTTATCCTGCTGATCACAACTATTGTCATTTTAATTTTTTTTCATTTGTCGATCAAATCACTGATATTGAGAACAAAATGTGTGTTTAGACAACAGGATTTGCAAAGAAGAGATCTCAAATTAGGCAAATTATGTAAGTAATTTACACTCACTTGTAGTTGTGGACAACTTCAAGTCGGTGAAAATTGAAATAAATCAACTTAGCATGATAAGGGTTAACCACTGAATTAAATCACCAAACTTTAAGTGTGTCGGTGCGGGGATCGACTTGACACATCAAGTCTATAGACCTGATATTCTGAAGTGAAATCCCCGCACTAAAGGAGTAAAATATTTATAATGGCACTAGACCCATAACATGGGTATTCAAATGAAGTGGAGAGAGCTATTAACTGAGACATTCATGTTTCAAATTGAAAAAAAAACCTTTGGTCTCTTAGTTTTTTTCAGCGCTTCAAGGGATAAGGGTGAAATACACCGCAGTTCCACATTAAAAGTGAATAAAAATGAGAAGAAATCGTCCCCTTGGATATGAAAGGGTGTATCTGCCACTTGGCAAAGTGGCAGATACACCCTTTCATATCCAAGGGGACGAATGTTGAGTATTAAGAGGGCTGAATTGACTAGTAGCATCAGACTGTACCCTATTATTGAGCTGGGATGACACTTTGTGTTTTTCCAAGGTTTCCTTGCAAAGGCTGGTTGTCTAAAAAGACACCACTGATCTTCATGCTTTCCAAATTGTTGTCACCACCGCTGATATGGCCTACACCATTCTCAGTCGAAGACAAAGTATTAGCACCAACAGCTGCCCATCGAGCTGCACAAATATCATTGCACTCTTCGATGCCATCCCCTTGAAGGCCGGCGTAGTCATAATCTTTTACAACTTTGCGACTAGAAGCCATTTGGTCTACAACACATACTTCTAACCCTGGATGGTGTTTACGGATGTGCTGATTGCAGTTACCCCTCAGTGCGGTGGTGTGATCACAATAACCACACTTAAAAGGCTTCAAACCCTGAAAAAAACATGTGTATCAATATAGTTCATTGAATACATTATGTGACACATCTTCACAAAATCAGTCATATCCTGCATTTTTCAGAAAAAAGGACAATGCAATCTTGTGAAATATTATTCCTGTGGTGCAAAACAATAGTAATTATCATTATTCAAATTATAGTTGAAAAATTTAAAATATGATTGCTATAAAAAAGTGAAAACTCATAAAATGTAGATTTTTTGGATCCCCTTTCTGGCGTTTCATCATGTAAAAAAAGTGCAGAAAAGAAGAATAGCCCAACAAAAAGGTTTGTGCTAAATGTGCATTATTACATATACATATATTATTTACATAGATTATTAATTTCACAAAAAAATATGACGCAAATTGATCAAAATGAATTTATCATTCAGGAGAACCTCATTATGGCATGCGTGTGCCAGTAGCATAAGGTTACTCATCAATAAAAAAACTCTTTTTAAAAGCCTTAGAGATATGTACAGATACCCTCATCATGCTCATTACAAAGTTATTTTAGACACAACAGATTTTCAGTTTTTAAATGCTTTTTCTGCCGTTACCTTCAAAAATAGGTCAAGGTTCCTCATTTTACATATGATGCAACACGCGGTACACTGGGGTACCTTCGTACCCCAGGGTACCGCATGATTTGTAGCGCCACCTGGTGAATGCGACGGCAATTTGCGTTACAAAAGGTTCCGACATTGAAAGATGTTTTACCAATAGTCTTTAGAGACGAAAATGCCCCCAAAACAAGAGTATTTTTCAAAAAATTTCCCTCTTTTAAAATTATTTTACACTTTTTGGTACCCAGGATACAGCCCTGAAAAATAAAATAAATAATTAAACAAAATGGCGGATTTCTATTTGGTACCCCAGGGTACCGCGCAGTGCATCATATTTGTAAGTGTGAGTCTATGCAAATCTGGTGTGAGAATAAGATGTCAAGGTATGCCTACTCCTCCTACAAAACTAATTTGATCAAAAAATATTCACACAAACAAACAGATGAACCTTCTAGATGGCTTGACAACCTAACCACATGATAATGGCTTCCACTGTTGAGTGCTAAATGCCTAAAAAATTACAATTATTAATGGCAAATTATATATACTGATCAACACATAACACTTGATATACGTACAGGCTGTGTGTGAACAAGACGGATGTGATCTTTTAGCTTGGACCTCACTTTGAATCTGGCATCACATAGATGACATTCATGAGGTCGATCATCACTGTGGTACTTCATGTGCGTGCGCAGACCTCGACGAGTTGTGTAGGACTTCCCACATGATTCACAGCGAAACTTCTGCTCACCTGAAATATTCAATTTTTATGCATACATCAAAGTATAAATACTTCATAACAGACATCAATAAATGCACGGCCATGTAGAAACAAAATGAAACCCCTCAAAAATTCAAAGTTATTCACATTTATTCATATCTGTTACTGTATCAGATAAAACCCCCTTATTCATTGATGGATTATACAAATTTTTACCCAATTATTTTTATTTAACATAAGTCGTCCCCTTGGATATGAAAGGGTGTATCTGCCACTTTACAAAGTGGCAGATACACCCTTTCATATCCAAGGGGTCGAAGTGCTGCATAAATATGTCAATTGTGTTTGTAACCCTTATGCTGCTGGCGCCGTACATATATACAATTTCAAAGAAGTTTCAGACCAAATAAAATGTCAATGAAATCCACAAAATAGTTTGTGAGAGATGCTCAGTTAATCAAAGAATTAAATTTTGCACATAATAATTTTTCAAACAGACATATTTTTCGTCATTTGAAGAGCTCTGGAATTTGTGTTAGCACCAATGAACATAAGGGGCTAAATGGTTTTCACATTTGACATTTAAGACATTTGCTTGAAGTACAAAAAAATAGTACAACAATAAAGAAAATGATTTAAATCAGCAGCTGTCAGGTTGTTAGGTCCCTTTATCATTTAACCCTTATCCTGCTGGTGACAACTATTATCGTTTTAATCCATTTTATTAGCCGATTAATTCAGTTATTGGGAATGAAATGGCAGTTTAAACAAGATTTAAATCAAGATTTGTAAATATCTCAAAATAAATAAGAGTAATTTTCAGCCACTTGAGGTTGTGGATCGCGGGAGCGAGACACAACCTCAAGTGAAAGTTGAAAATTTAAATAAATTTACTTAAGCAATTAAGGGTTACATGTCTACCTGTGTGCATAGCTTCATGTTCCTCATAGCGGTTTCTGTCGATACACTTGTAGGAACAGTATTGACAGCTATAGATACGTACACCCGCTGGAGATTTACCATGCTGCGACAAGGTGTGAGCTACAAAAACCGATAAAAATGACTTTAATTGACAAAATATTTATTTATATTTCATTGGAACAAGTGGGTATGATGAAGATGATTGCCAAGGCCCTATTTTAAACATCATGAATGAAACCTGAATCAATTTTAACCAATAAAACTAGCATTTAAAATGCTTTGATCTGGAAACCAGGTCAAGGTAAGGATTCAAAACAGCAGTTTTTAATGACTAAGAAACACTAGACCCTTTAACATGTTAAGGCGCAAAGCAAATACTACAGTCATTTTTATTCTGTCTTGGCACCAGATTATTGGAAATGAAATGAGTGTTTCAACATTAAGATTTGAAAATGCTTGGTCTCAAATTAAACAACTATAATGGCTAAATTTCTTGATACCGCAACCCTCAACTTCAAGTGGGTGAGAATTTAAATAAGATAACTTAGCGGGTGAAAGGTTAGAATATACTAGTAATCTATTAAAATTCATGTCCCTCCTATCTACCTTGGACATCTTTTTTGCGTGGGCTGCGGAAGGTGCAGTGGTCACAGGTGAAGAGCTTGCCTTTGCCATGTACTTTGAGTTGGTGAGTCTGTAGCTTGTATACACTGGCCATGGATTCATCACAGTCATCACACTTCACACCGGCCGCCGGGGGTCGAGCCTTCTCATGAGTGCGACGTACATGACTATTTAACTGGCTGTAGAAATAGAAATAATACAAACACATTTAAAAACCTATTTTCATCAGTGATTCAACAAATTGTATAAACACATGTATACGGTACATTGTATCTCAGTTTAACTGTTCAAGTGCTAAAATATTTCTGTATAAACAATTGAGACCAAAGGGTTTTTTTCAATTTGAAACCATCATAAATGTCTTAGTTAGGTCTTTCAGATTCATTTGAATACCTATTTTATGGATCTACGAATCTGTTTACTTTCACAGTGCGGAGATCGACTTAGACATCAGAATCTGACGTCTACAGACCTCAGATTCTGATGTCTAAAGCCAATCCCCGCACTGCAGGGTTTCTGCCAGGAATGTTTGAGAGGGGGGAGGTCCAAAAGGGGTGGGGGGTCTGTGGGTTCTCACCCAGGAGAAAAGAAATTCAGAGTTTTAAATTTTGATGCTTATAATGGCTTATTTTAACTGAAATGACAGTAAAATATGGAATATATTTTTATTTTTTTTGTCAACCGCAACACCCTCCTCCCCTCTCCAACCCCCCTGGTGGAAACCCTGCACTGCAAGGGTTAATATAGCATTGGCTTAACACCTTACAGAATTATACTTTCTTACTACAAGTAGATAAATAGACACTATTCATCAATGCAATTTACTAACCTTGAGGAGAAATAGGCCCTTGAACAATGAGGACAAAGCTTGGTGGGAGCTCCAAGACCATGACGATGATAAGCGTGAGATTGCAGATAGCCCATTTGGCGATTACTGTAGCCACATCCTTCAAATGGACAACAGAAATGGCGATGAATTCCTGATCTTTTTATTACAGGGAGCATTTTGCTATTAGCAGAAGGGGTCATAATACTTCCTCCGTTGTTGTTTTGAATATCACACTGCCAATCAGTATCGTTTTTACTTTCATATTTCACCTGTGGGGCAATATTTATCACCCCTTGCTTGAAGGATGATCTCTGGTCATGACCGGCCATTCCACCGTTGCTTAAGTGAGGCACGCTGCTTGTTTCAGGTGGTCCGTCAGATTTGTAGTCATGCATGCCCGGATACTGACCTATGTCTACGTAAGGAGCATTGTCGGCATCCTCCTCAGAATCTTCAGCAGAGGATAGCTGCTCAACATCTATATCACTCTCTTCAGAGAAGCTCCCAGGACCTACTGGTATATTGTGATAATTAGATTCTGCTCCTCTATTTGGCACATCTACTCCACTAAAAGTATTTTGAGCGGCACTGTTGTAGTCATAGATGGCTGGGCTACTCGCGCTTGTTCCTAAATTATGAGTGTGCTGATTGTTAAAATTTTGATAACTTTGCTCAGTTGGGTTGCCAGGCAATTTTCTTGAGACAGATGTGTGGAAGATACTGTTATTTGCAGTTTGATCCAAGTATTGACTGGTTTGGCTTACGGCAGGCTGGAAATGATGTTGACTGGTATCAATCCAGCTGGATGGTAGCCTTTGACTTTGAACATTCAAAAAATGTCCATGAACAGGTGCTGGTGAAGTCATTTCAGCTGATGAAGATGAAGAAAAGTCAGTGTTAAAAGAGTTGGCTGAGAATTCTCTTTCACAACTAAAAGCTACATCTTTCACCAGTGATTGTGGCTGTATGTAGCTTTCCTGTGTACCACACACATTGTTTTCCATAGCAGAGGCATTCAGAGTATAGCCAACAGCAGGTTGTATTGCGTCTTGCATAATACAAGTTGATGGCGTTTGACAAACCAAAACAGTACTAGGTGGCACCAAGGGAGTACTTTCCTCTTGAAGAGAAGATTTATATTGTGGAGATGGTAGGGATGATGAACTGCGAATTTGTTTCAAAGCTGGGTCATATTCTATGCTTCTTGTTGATGGTTGATCAGCTGTATTATCTGGCGATACTGATGGTGTAGCAATCATTTCAATACTGTCTATTTTGTCTGTTGAAAAATTGGAAGATTTTCCTCCACATTCTTGCCTGGTGTCATTATGCGAGGTCATCTTAGGAGTTGATTTGTAACATGTTTGGTTTGAGTCACCAGTGGCCATCGTCACACCGGCATTAAGAGGTGACCAGAGAGATACTGGTGGTGTGGCAGGAGAAACCAGGAGGCTTGACATGGGAGGGGAAAATGCCTTTTCATTTTCACATGATACCTCAGCATCTTTCTCCTCAATTGAGTGCTGTAACATATAGCCACCTGGCGAGGTTAGATAATTCTCATCTACTGTTATCGGGCTTGGTGGAGAATGGTGAGAATCAATGAGCGATTGTGGACTGACAGATGCTGTATCATCTGGTAGCATTTCAGTGGCTTCCTCTGGGAATTCTGTACCTGACGGCTGTATAACATCAAGTGGTCTGACGTCCACATTTTTCATTCTTATTTCTCTATCACCTATCTTCGGCTGATCTAGTTCAAGTGGGAGAACTGATTCACTAGATTTGTCAGGATTATTCTCTGCTATAGATTTTTCATGTGATTCTGATGGCGAAGAATTTACCAATGCTGCCTCACGTTCTTGAGCCAAGCAACGTTCTTTCCAGATTTTTTTTAGATGTGGACAAGCACTATTACACGCAGCTTCCTTGAGTGAGCTGGAATCATTGTACAATCGAAGAATAGCACCATCCTCAGCATCACCAGGAAGTTTACGATGATACTTTAATTTTTTGGTTTCACCTGAAGTGTTTTCATTCAGCGGGGCTTCTTTACAGCCATAATTAATGCTAGATTTCTCTGCACAGCTGAGTAAATCAAATTCCGTATCCTGAAGAACTGTATCAATCACTTTTTCTTTATCATTCTCTTTCGAAGGACAGTGTTTCCCATCACCACTATAGCTTTTATCAGCAGCTCTGTTTTCAGTAAATTCCTCCACTTCTATATGCGGCTGTAGAGCCTCTTTATTGTGTTTATCCTTCTCAACAGTCCACATAGTTTTTCTTTTAGGACTAGTTGGACTACTTTTTTCATGAACACCACTGTCTTCACCGGGTTCCACATACTGTGTTAATGGAACAGTTCCCTCCTCATCGAGGTATATCTGCATCAATGAACGCTTCTTCATACCCGGAGTCTTGATGTGGTTTGTCAGTTTTTGTTCCCCATTACCCTCTGGTGCCTTCTCTCTGGTCATCTTAGTCATGCTTCTGGTAATGTCAGAGTCATGCCTCACATCACTAGACAGCAATTTCGCCTTATCACATTTATTGACAAAACAACGAGCAGTCCCTTTCTCCTGGCTATCCTCAATGTGTCCCTCAGGCACCGAATCATTATAATCAACCTTATTCTTAGCTTTTAATAAAATTTCTGCATCATTTAAAGTCACAGGTTTTTTAACATGGTCAGTAGCTTTTGTACCTTCCCTAGCTGCTCCATAACGTAATTTTGTTACTGGACAAAAGACACCAGCTTCTTCTGTCGCTTCATTATTTGCAGCCACTGACAATTCTCGTATTCTCTGATCACAGTAACTTCCTGCTCCTTCAATCTCTAATAGAATTGTGCCTTCCTGCAATTTTTGAAACTCCTGAATACTAGATGGAAGTTTTCCATAGATAAAATCAAGCGTTACCTGAAGAATTTCACCCTTGACACCTCTCAGAACCAGTTTTTTCTCTCCACGCTGCTCAATTCTGCCAAACACTGAATTTACAAAGAATGAATGAAATGCACGACTGCTTGCAGCCAGCATTGGTGAATGTGCCATGAACATGTGCTCATCCTCTGAATATAGAGTAACATCACAAAGTTCCCATGTATGTCTCATTTCGTCTAACCGCTGCCATGTCCCCTTCCAGTAACACGCTGTTTTACCCGCTTTACCACTTCCCATGGAACGCATGATTTCTGCTATACTTCACTCTTCATCAACTTCAAATCATCCTGAAAACATATGATTCCGTTAATATTTGAACATCAAATTATTTCTTAGTTGCAGGGAAAATTTCGTTAAAAAATTAATGATTAGGAATTTAGCGCTTTTGTTTTTCAAGCTCTGACTCCAACTTCATCGTTATCATTCATGTATAAATATTTCGCTAATACCTTTCCAATTTGGGTAGCTGATGGCCAAAACTGCATAGCTTTTTGCTAAGCGATACTAAACAAACTATTCCCTGACTTGTAGTACAATCTGTTATGCAGCACTTAGTAGAGTATTTTTTTCAGCAACGTAAAATTAAAAATGGCTGTCTTGATTTCATTTTTGACAGCTTTGCTCTCTTTTTATCAGTGTTTATAGCAGTGCTTAACATTGCCAGCGAAATGCAGATAATATATATATATACATTTTCCAACTTAATTTTATTTTGATGGTGACAATTTTTTTTAAATTAATGGCATATATGAGGGTTTTTATCAAGTTTGTGATGCTGACCTTTTGGCCACCCTACCCAAGTGCCCAAAACTTGGAAAAATATCAAAGTTTAAATTTGTTAGACTATTTGATGTAGACCTCTAGCCTATATTTGTTTAATTTACAATGGTTTATAGGGGGACGTCGTAATTTCAATTTACTACATGTCAAACGGTCTAACTTTTGAAATAGGCTGTATAATTTTAAGAAATTTATTATTTGAAAAATAGTCAGGGGCCGCGCAGCCTGCCCGCCAATGCGCCTATAGCGATTAAACATGCTTTTGTAAACGAGCAATTGTTTGGCATAAAATTATTGAATTGAAAAGGCTTTTCTGTAAAATAATTTTACAATCACAAAATCTTGTGTCTCTCGCTTTTCATATTTGGGTTTCTCAGGGGCCACGCTGACCGTTCGCCAATGCGCCAATGGCAACTAAAAGTACTTTTCGGCGAGCAAACTTTCTGGCTGGCAAATAATTTGGCGAGTGAAATATTATGGCAATGTGTAAGTGACACCCATCTATTAGGCCGAGTACCGTTTCAATAAGATAAACAACACATGCACAGTGTCGGCTATAGCTGAACACTGTCACTGAGTGAGGCCAATGCCGGCGACATTGACCAGCAGTGAAACAAAACTCGGCCAACGTTACACTCTACTTGTGTCTTGTGATAGCAAGTGTCAGTGCACAGGTTTCAATTAGAAATAATGACCTAAAGTTGGTTTGATGTTGGGCCAGCATCTTAGATACTGGAGCAACATTAACCCTTTAAACGCCAAATTATTCAATTTGAATTTTCATCCACTTGAAGTTGTGTCTCGCTGACCCGATCCACAACTTCAAGTGAGTGAAAATTAGTCAAATTTGACAAAATTGAGGTCAACTCTTTTTCAAATCTTGCTGGTTGATGTCATATTTAACTTTAACATATTTAAAATATGGTACCGTACTGAATGTGCTAATAAAACATGAAAACCCGAATAATAAATGCAGCACCGGCGGTTAAAGGATAAATGTGTAGTGTTTACTGGGTGTTTACTGGGTACAGTCTGTTTCACCAGATCCTGGGATAGCCTTTTTTCAATTTGCTCTGTCTTGTTTAAAACATTTTATGTGATCATTTTTACATCTTCTGAATAGCTGTGAATCATGTGTCTTTCATTGTTGGTTCAACAATGGTCCACTGTCTCCATCGCTGGTTCAACATTGAGCCAACAATGCCTTAATGAGGCTAGTTTCACTAAGAAAGAAGTTAGGAAGATCTTAACTTTTTAGATAAAAGTAAAAAAATCTTTAAATAGTTTGTTCGCACATGCATTACTACAGATAAAATAAATTGTTGGTCATTCTCCTGGTTTAGGCCCACCATTTTTATGGCGTCTCATGACGGTGTTATCACCTGGTGACTAATCTAGAACTACGTGTCTATAATGCAAATTCGTTCTTTATACACATGTATACTACTCCTGTTTTAGGCCCATTTGAATGGACGCTTAACATTGAAGTGGGCCTATACTCCTGCTTTAGGCCCGTTTGAATGGACGTTTAAAATTGAAATGGGCCTAAACCAGGAGTATATATAGGAGTATATATATACTCCTGCTTTAGGCCCGTTTGAATGGCCGTTTAACATTGAAATGGGCCTAAACCAGGAGTATACATAGGAGTATATATATATATACTCCTGCTTTAGGCCCATTTGAATGGATGTTTAACATTGAAATGGGCCAAAACCAGGAGTATATATAGACAGTATATATATATACTCCTGTTTTAGGCCCATTTGAATGGACGTCTAACATTGAAATGGGCCTAAACCAGGAGTATATATATATACTCCTGCTTTAGGCCCATTTGAATGGATGTTAAACACTGTAATGGGCCTAAACCAGGAGCATACAGTGTTCAGCACAGACAAGAAATGGGTTTGGACATTTGTCTCACTACCCTGGGAAAAAAAGAGACATTTGACCTCTAAGTGCGTAATTGACGCGCTATCGCGGCCTGTGCTAAACACTGAGTATATAGACAGTATATATACTCCTGCTTTAGGCCCATTTCAATGTTAAGCGTCAATTCAAATGGGCCTAAACCAGGAGTAATATATATAGAATGTATTCTATCCAACTGTAATTAATAATGTAAATTAAAATATAATAAAATAGTAATTTAAACTACTCGATGCCCTGGGGGAAGTATCCCCCTTGAAAAGGGCGTTCTTTTGGGGATTAACGCAAGCAAAAAGGGGCATGGAGATGTTTTGGGGGATAACAATACAAGCTAATTACGCTATTAATGGGCCTAAAGTTTTAGGCCCACTAGAAAGGTAAATTGTCAGTCAGGTGGGCCTAAACTTTTAAGCCCATTCAAATGGTGCATGGTCATAGACGTGGTCACAAACTTTGAAGCCTATTAAAAAATACATAAAAAATGCTAATTAGGTTATTGATGGGCCCAAATGGTGCATGGTCAGAGACGTGGGCCTAAACTTTAAAGCATGCGTGATAAATTACAGAAATCAAAACTGAAAGACAGGCATATGTGTATAATACCCATCTTTTAGTAGGCCTATAACTGCTAAGGCCTTAAAAAAATAATTATTGGTTTCCGATTGCCGACCGACCTTTGCCGATGTTTGCGACTAATCAAATTTTATGCCTGTCAAAAATACTAGAGCCTGACGGCACTGAAGTAGAGCTTGCGTCAACCTTCAGGGTTATTTTTCTACGGACAGCTAAAATGGAGCTGTCTCAAAATAATTATTAAAGCTGCTTAACTGTTCTGCTTATTTTAATCGAAAGATCAAAGTCATAGAAAATTGTGTTTAATTTATTATTTAACTGTTTAAAGTATTGAAACCCAGTGAGGGTTTCTGAACTCTGAACTTTAAAGTCTGAAGTCTAAAGTCTGAACTCTTTAAGTCCGAAGAAATCTGAAGTAGCCTATATTGTCCAAAGTCTGAAATTGTCCAAAGACCGGAGTTCAAAATCCGAAGGATGAGGTCTGTCTGAAGTATATCCAAAGTCTAAAATCTGAGCTCTATTCTAAAGTTCAAAGTTTGAAGTTCGAATTCTAATGTCAGAAGTTCGAAGTCCTTCCGAAGTCTTAAATCTGAAGTGTGAAATTCAAAGTCTGAAGTCCAAAATCCAAATCCTGATGTTCGAAGTCTGGCCGAGGTTCAAAGTCTGAAGTCTGAAGTCTGTCCGAAGTTTGTCTGGAGTCTGTCAAAAGTCTGAAAACTGTCCGAAGTCTATCTGAAGTGGTCTGCATGACTGCGATCACCATTGATCAGCAGTGCTCCTGATCCTCATAACATATATTATAATGTATTTTGTGAGCTTATTTGGTTACATATGTATGTTTGTTTTTGTTGTGTGACAAATAAATTGACCGAGTCTTTGAGTTTGAAGTTTGACTTCTGTACGATGTCTGACAATGAAGGCTATAATCCGACGTCTGAAGTATGTCCAAAGTCCACAATACGATGTCTGAAAACTGATGTTTAAAGTCCACAATCGGTAGTCTGATGTACAAAGTCTGACGAAATCTGAAGTTCGATGTCTGAAAACTGTCTGAATTATGTCCAAAGTCCGAGTCTGAAAACAAAGTCTGAAGTCTGTCAGTTGTATGTTGTCTAAGTCAGAGTCTAACGCCCAAAATTCGAAAGTCGAAAGTATATCTGAAAAGTTTTTTGCAATTATTATAATTTTGTCATACAATACTAGTATTATATATTGTGTAGCAGGCCAATTGTACAGATAAGCCCGCATATTCCTATAATTAATTTAGGCCTAGTCAAATTTTCATTTCTCCGTTTTTTAATCGAGGTCTACTATATTACAATCTTATCCGAAGATTATATTATCAAAATATATAAATAGGTGAAATAATATTTCAGAATGAGATTATATAGACTAACATTCAATTCACAAACAATATAAAATGCAAACACACGTGTAGGCCTACATGTATTAAATATACAAACGATTAGGCCTACCTCTAATACAATTTATACTATTTATAATTATATTGATCAGAATTTAATTGGACAGCCCCTCTCCTAGTGCAGCAAAATCTCGTCACCGACACCTCCAGGATAACCGGAGCCGCTGGCTATGTACCCAACAAACACGATGAAAATTGTTGGAGCTGTTAGTTTCTCAATGATGGGCCAACGACGGCGAAGCTGGCCTAACATTGAAACAGCATAGGTTGAATGTCTTGTGTAAGTGTTTGCTTGGCCCTAGCAAAAAAAATATCCCCCATGAACTGCTTGTCGCGCTTTTCACGTAGACAGAGAATGGAGGCAGAAGACATAATTATAACATGACTGTATCTGCATAGATACAGATCCCGGGATACAGATACATGATGGTGTACTACATCGTGTTTTCCGGGCAGGTGGGGAGACTGCATCGTATTTCTACAGATCTGTAGAAATATGATGCAGTCTTACCAGCAAACACGAGGCAATCACCCAATACTGTTTCAATGTTGGGCCAACTCCGGCGACGCTGGCCAACATTAAAACAGCATTGGTTGAATGCCTTGGTTGACAGGATTGGTTGTGTAGCCTTGTGTTTGCTGGAGTTGTCACTGTGTAGAGGCCTAATGCACGTGCCGTGCATACAAGCACTCTCCTTGTTGGTCTACAGCTAATGTGCGCAGCGGGGTCACGCGTGACGTCACCGAACTGACCTAATTAATCAACTGGACAGAGGCAGGGGACAGAGGAGGACTTGTTGACCCAGTGAACTGTATATACATGTAGTTCACTTGGTTGACCTGTATGCTCGCTGTTTACGGCTGTTCCTCGCGGCTCCCTCACCAGTCATGCCAGTGCTCACTGCATGACTCAGACTCAGAGTCAGAAAAAATTTATTCGATTTTCTACATCATACAAAGAAACAACAAAACAACAACAACAAAAATTGCAGAAAACCAGGAGACTTCTACATAGACTTTAGGTCGCTAGCGTAGAAGCCACCTAAAAAAATAATATATATATATATGTATAGAAATAATTGACTTAAGAAAAGTACATTGAAGCAAATGTAGCTAATTAGCTACAGTGTATAGTGTGTTCATAGTACAGAAAATTACACATGTGAGCGAACAAAACAATTGACCAAATTACAGTTATTTGAATAATTTTCAATAAAAAAACGTTTCATATAGATCATTAAACCAGAGAGACTGTGTGTATATAATTTATCTTTTATAATATGAGGACAACTGTTAATAATAGTTACAATACGATATGCAATACATTTTTTTACAAATTCATTTTTTATACGAAAGTCGATATATAGATCTTGGTTTCTGGTGTGGTAATTATGTGGATTTTTATTAAATATCAATGTTAAAAAATAACAAGGTAAGTTTCCATTCAGGTACCGATAATAAAATTCCACTTGCTGCATTTTTACCATATCTTCGAATTTTATCAATGAAAGTTGTTTTAATAGAGGTTCCGAATGAGCGAAAAGTTTACTAAACGTAATGATCCTTCAAACTTTTTTCTGTAGCAAAGAAAACTTATTATGATGATCACCCCAAGCCAATAAACAATAGGTCATGTGAGGTGAAATTAGAGAAATTATATAACAGAACTAAAATATCAGTTGGTAATGTATGTCTCAATATCATAAATAATCCTCTAGAACGAGACATTCTACTATGAGAATTCCATTTCAAATTCTTATTAATTATTAAACCGAGAAAATTAAAATTATCAACCTTTTCAATTTCAACACCATTTATAGTTATTATTGGATAAATAATTGACTTTTGACTCTGATGGAAAAACATACATTTGGATTTTGAAATGTTAAGTGACAGTTTATTAAGTTCAAGCCACAAAAATAATTTATCTAATTCTTTATTGATTAAATTTACATGTTTTGCATCAATTTTACTGATGATGTCTCTTACATGACGATGTCTCAAATGCGAATTATTATTAAGAAGCAGGAATTAGGTCACGAGAAATCTGGATATTAACGTACCAAAAACGCGCCCCAAACTGCTTGTATCCTCTCTTACTAGTCTCTAATCCTATACTATAGACTACATCATGTAGGCTACATGTCAAAGAGGGAGTCAAACGAGGAAAGTCAATGAGTTCGTAAGCGGCAGGAATTAGGTCACGAGAAATCTGGATATTAACGTTACCGTACCAAAAACGCGCCCCAGGGCTCCGTTTTATCAAGCTGAAAAGATATGAGATCCTTTTAATTCTCGTGACTTTTGCCCGCCGTTTACGAGATTATAAAAAGCTTGTTGACTTTCCTCGCATGTCTTCCTCTTTAACATGTATAGGGAGGATACGAGCCCTCTGAACCACTCGTTGAATCTTAACGATCCTCATATGCAAATGAGCTATTAATACGAGCTCGTATCTTTTCAGCTTGATAAAACGGGGCCCTGGTTTCTGGAATCCCTGTCATGAGTGATGTCTCTTGCTTTTCATCACCATGAATCATGATGACTTTCCCGTACGCATAGTTTGTTTGTTTGTTTGTTGAGTTAGCGAGCCCTTTCTGGCTGCCCGGGCCTTCCGACAATTGTCAATTGCTCTGAAACCTAAGCATGCTAAGCACGAGACCAAGAGCTACAGACAATCAGATCCCTGAGTAACAGGCTAGACAACCACACTGCAAGTACCCCGACCTCGGCCCCCAGCTCTCCTTCAGTATTCCCTAACGACTACTCGCGGTAGCAATCGAGGCACTGTTAGAGGAAAGAGACCGCCGTACAAGATAGGAAAGCTCTCCTGAACTAGAATAGAATCTTATCGACCCCTGCGAGCTAATTCCGCAGCTGTCTGTGGTGACCTGCTCCCCAGGGCTACAGCGACCCCAAGCCTCCATGGGCCTGGAGAAGCGAGCATCCACCTATTTCCCCACTCCCGTACCCCCTCCCACCTTCTAATTTTTATATCTACTTTACTCCCCCCGCCTATTTTACTTTAATGGGGTCCACACCCTTAGATCAGTCCCTCTCCCTCTTCTTTGTTTCTTCTCTGATCATGAGTTGTACCCCCAGTTAACCTGAGAGTCCCCATAGCACCAGATAAATCTGGGTACAGGACTCCCAAGGCCTGGCGAGTGCTTGTTCAACTAGTCTACAGTGATGACAGTAGCATTTCTTCAGCTATTGGAGCTCTTCTTCTGGAACTCACAAGACACTTTCTCATGTAAGATCCAGGCTTTCCAGACATCTCGCATCATTGCCACTTCGCCCCCCTTTCACCAGAGGACGCTTCGCCGTCGCATTTGAATGAGACGTCTCGTATCATAGTCATTTCGCATCATAATCATTTAAATGAGACATCTCGCATCATAGTCATTTCGCATCATAGTCATCTCGCCCCCGTCGCATTGTAGCAATAATAACCTTCCCACAGCTACAGGCCTATGAACATAGCAGTTAGACAAAGGACGTTGTATAGAATGTTCTTGGTTAGACTGATCTTTCGCCGTCGCACCATAGTCTTTCGCATCATAGTCACTTCCCTGTCGCATTATCACATGTTAAGTCTCCGCACAGGTATATTGAAATTAGTAAGAGCAGAGATATTTTATACTGGTAATAGGCCTAATGTTGACAAAGGACTCTCGCGTGGCAATATAAAGAATGAATTAACCAGAAGCACCAGATATAATTATATCGTTTATAGCTATGGAATAAGCCTAAGAATTTAGACAACTTTAATAAAATTAACGTAAGAATGGTATAAATGTCCACATGTATGTCTGCAGGCCCCTATGTCTGTCCGTCTGTATGTCTGTCTGCTGGTCTGTGCTAATTTGTTATTTACATCTCAGGATAACACAGCATTACTGAAGGGAAATAATATTCAGTCATTTAAAAACAACACAAGATACAATATATAAGTACAGCCTATGTAGGCCTATGCATAGTGACAAAGGCAAAAGGTGGTTACATGCACTATAGTAATGTGAATAAAACATGTAAAAGTGTATATAATGTGTATACATATCAAATCCATATCACCCAGTTCATTATGACCTACGTACCCAGCTTACACCCCACTGGTCACACGACGTTGTTGCGACGTTGAATCAACGTCAATAACGTTGATTCAACGTTGATTTTGACTATGATGCGTGTTTCACCCCATAAACTTATAATTTATGACATTGAACGGATGCGTGTTTCAGCCCATGAACTTATATTTTATGAAATTGAACTGCCATGACATTGAACCCGGCCCCACAAATAAATAATGTAACTATGTAAATACTGATTACTTAATAATTTTGTACAATGAGATTCATGAATATTGGTTTAATTTGTGATTATATCATAAAAAAGTCTGTAGCGCTGATCGGCCTTAGCGAGTCGCCTGAAACACGGCTACGAAGCGTCCAATGACGGGGGCGAATAAATCGATCCCATAATCTGAAATAATGACGGCGAAAGGACTATGATGCGAAATGACTGTGATGCGAAACGTCCAACGACGGGGCGAAATGACTACGATGCGAAATGGCAATGATGCGAGATGTCCGGAAACCAGATCCAGCACTCTGATCAACTACCAAGGGAGCTGCCCAAAAAGGAGGGTATTGGTAACAGGAAACCGGAGGCGGATTAGGCCACTCCGTTTTTTATTCGCATGATTCGGTTTCATATTAAAATATCGTTCATTCGTTTGCGTTGCCGTTGCGTTGGCTGTTAACTTGTCTTGGAAAATTGGGGTGTCTTTTTGAAGAAACTTAAAATTAAAGACAATAAAGTTACAATACATAACTGTTTTTGACTTTCTACAAACCGGATTTAATTTTATTTTATTTAGAATCTAATGGAAACAAATAAAAATATCAAAAAATATCTCGCCATTTTTTCCGGATTTCATTTGACCTAGATCTGAGATAACTTGACCTACTTATCCTCATATCAATGATACATTATAAAACTGTGATATTACGTTTTTATTTAGCCATTTCAAGACAACTAGAGCCCTCGTGCAGTGGTTGAACTTGAAGCTGCCTTCTTGGAAAGTCGGAGATTGGGGGCTCAAACCCACCCTGGCCCTCAAGTGTTAAAGAAAAAAAGTTTCTTCCCTGCTCACTTGTGAATATAATTTATTATTGTGAGGAGCCTCTGTAACCGAGAAGTATAGCGTGCTCGATCTTAGACCACCAGGCACAAGGCTCGAATTCCAAATCCTGTGACATGTGTCTGGAGGGCAGTGTCATCTCATACATCTCACTATCCCCAGGAGGACAGGTTTTCTCGACCCAGTTTAGCATATGTGCACAAATTATAGGTGGCCTAAAACCTCATTTATTTCCTCTTTCAGACTATCAGAAAATTTCCACTAGAGGTCCATATTGTTGACATTACCAAAAACCGCAATGTCAAGATATATGTGAGAGTGTGACAACATTGCACTGTAGTCACGACGCCCTATAATTCTAAATCCTATAGTTGGGACGGTTTGACTCTTCAGTGCTCAGTGTTACTCCGCCTGGGAGGCGTATTTCCAGGCCACCATTCAAATGTGTCAGGTGACCCGCAACAGAGGCTCTGCCTAAATGTTATCACGACTACAATCAGATCTCCGTTTCATAAAAGGAGTGCGTGGTAACAATTGCTTTCGGAAACTGATGCTAATTAAGTAAATTAATTCATACCATGCGAGATTGGTCTTCTCAAAACAGGTATTCACAACCCTGAAATTTCGGTAACACTAACTGGAAGTTGAAAACACTGAAGGATAATAAGAAAACCGCAAATTTAAAAGGCTTCTAAATTTTAATGTGTTGCAAGCTCCCCTGATAAATAATTTGCTAAGAATGTACGTTGTGTGTTGTTGAATTATTGATCACCAGTGCGCGTTCGGAGGGAAAACCGTTGGAATAGCCTCGGGTAAAAAACCCTCTTAGATTTGTATTGATGTTGGTCAAGTGTCACAACTGGTGCGGTAAATAGCAGTTGTATGAACATGTAGACCGATACCCAGATCATGGCTAACAACAATTCCTGTCATCTGTGTGTTCCAGGAACATTAATCCACAAGAGAAAATGAGAAAGGGTTAGAAACAATGAGAAGCCAGTCTCACCAGCCGCGTCATTTCCTGACACCACAGTGGCGATCTTCACTACCTTTCTATATTTAAAGTGATGTTTTCGCAATATCGCTAAAAAAAGGAATTGACTGTTTGCAACTGTAATATTTGAGCGTAGCTTTCTTCAAGTTTGCATTCCCGAGCATTGGACTCTATCATTCCATTCCAACGTAAGTCTGGTGCATCACATTCCGCAAGATGTCAATTTTGAAATCACGAATTCTTACAGAATATTGGCATTCGCTAAATTTTTGTTGGCATTCGCTAAATTTTTGTTTCACATTTTCAATTGCAGCTTCGCGCCATCGTATTATAAATTTCAATGAGTCGTTATCACTTGTAGGCTACTCTGGTTCCCAGAGCCACACTAGGCGGCGTGGCCGAGCTTCATGTAGCCTTAGAGTGGTTCGCTGTCCTACTCCATCTGGCGAGCCGACTGTATGTTATCGCCAGGCGGCGTAGAGCAGGGAAACAGTCTACATGTAGCCTCTGGTATGACCCAGTGGCGAATGTTTGTGACTAGTTGCTATATTTAGATGAAAATAGGGTAATCCCCGAATTCGGGCATTTTTTAAAGGTCACTTCCCCGGATGAAGAGTTGTTCACAGTATTGTATTTCCCCTCTGACGCATTTCCTATGATTTGACCCAGAAAATTATTCACCGGCCTTAATAGCACAGGCATGAAAGACACGTGACTAAGAACCTTGGCCTCAACCAGGCCATAAATGAAATTGGCCGGGCTCGCCAGGCAATATCACTTGTCAAAACATCATTCTTTTTTGTCACTTCGGAAAAACGAGAATTTTGATCTGATTTTAAAACTGTAATTTTGTGTGTTTTATTCAATACCTCTTGTTTAGAGGCTGCAAGCTCTTCTTCGCACCTATCAATCTGGCTAAATAGATTCACATTTACAGTTTGAGAATCATTCAGCCTCCTCTGAAAATCAAAAGTAGTATATTTTAGAGAATCTTTCAGTGATGATTTGTCAGCTTTTAAACCAGTGTTTTCTAGACGTTGAAAGGCGCTCAATTTTTTCAGACTGTGAATTGATAATTTTGGCATTAGCCTCAAGTTGGCTGGTAAGCGTTCTGACAACTCTGTCGCTTTCAGAATCACCTGACTCCATTAGGCCCCCTATTTGCAAAAAACGACGTCGAACAAATCAATTCACTGACCAGTGACACACAAAAGCGTGTATGGTTACTGAGCGACTGGTGAGCTGACGCACACCACCACAAGTGCTAAAATGGGGAGTTACAATAGCGCCTGTAATTGTCACGAGGTCATCCAGTGACCAATGGTCTGACACTGAGAGCGACAGAAAGCTCGTCACAGCATACAAATAGCAGACATAAAACAGTGACAAGCTAACTCACAAATTGTGCCGTATCATTGCCTAAATCAACAGCAAATACACCCACCAAATACAATCAGACCAGCAAGAACCACAAAATATACAAACACACAACGTATATGGCTGAGGTACTGAAATGGTACAAACTAAGTAATCACACAACTGTCTACACAGAACGATAGTACAATACATATAACATATATGATATAAAATAAAGCATACCAGATATCTGACTAGATGTGCTCTAACCATGAAGGTGTGCACCATCAGAGTCTCTGTTAAGTTGTTGAGCGCGTCGGCGCATTCACAACTTTCACACGTGCAGACAAAACGCGGTCACAGTATACACACAACTACAGTGAGCTGATATAATCACGTCCTACTTGACGAGAAATTAGCCGCTGTGAAATATATAATAGCGGAACACACAGTATAAATAATAATAATAAAGCAAGCAGCAGCTTACCTAAATAACCACCGCTATCAGCAATACATACAAATACACCAATGCATTTATCTTGAACATTAAATTCAAGACACACGATAATAGAATAATAATAATAATAAATGTATATCACTCACTCCTTCAATAAAATAATAAGAGAAATGAAACTAAATGTGCCAAACGAATAATTATTAGCTAATATTAATTTGCGCGAACAAAGTATCTTCTTCTTCTTATACTGGTCACAACTTCCAGCGGGAAGACTAATGGACCAGGGTTTGTGTGGTGCGCAGCGATAAATTAAAAAAAAAAAAGTATATACAGGTATCTAGGCCTGGTTTGTAGACCTAGTCTATATAAAGTGTCTCTGTGACTATTTATTAATAAATGAATTTGTTTATGTATTCCTGTGTGCTAGAGTCTTTCGTGGTACTAAATGATTTGTCTCTTTGTCTGATTAAACGTTCAATGTTATTTCTCACCCATGGAAGGCAGTGATTTTTTTTAAAGAATTTTTGATTGTATAATTTTTTCAGCCCCACTATTCAGCATTTTCTTAAAGTCATCCCACAGTTCTGAAGCACTTTTGTTGGTCTTATATCTATTAAATTTTTGTGTCCATGAATCTAAGTGTCTTTTGAAGCCTGTAGGCCTATCTATCTTTGCATAAATAGGTATTTTGCGTCCGGGTATTTCATTAATGTGAGGGTGTGTGTCAATTTTCGCAAATATGGCATCATGGTCAGAAAGGCCTGGTATTCTTTCAATTCTATTTACAGCTTTTGGAGTGTTGGTTAGCAATAGATCAAGAATGTTATTTTTACGTTTAGGTTTCAGATTGGACTGGCAGAGTCCTGTGTCGTCGAGAACAGGGAGTAGTTCTTCAGGTAATTTTGCATGTGTGACCTCAGGCAAGATTACATCCGATTCCCAGTCTACTCAAGGTAAATTAAAATCTCCAGCTAAAATGATGTTGCAATTTTATCAAAACATAGAATCACAGAACATTCAAATAATAATCAAAAGCAAACTCAAAGGCATGCATGCCTTGCAAAAACAGTGCTCAGTGTTACTCTGCCTAGGAGGCATATATCCAGGCCACAATCAAAATGTGTCATGTGACCCGTAACAGAGGCTCTGCCTAAATGCGATCACGCCTACAATATGCCCAAGTGCCCAAAACATAAAAAGTTTTTAATTTTAAATTTGTGTTTTTTTAGGCTTATATCATCGTAAATCTATATTATCTTTCTCCACCTTCCATTTGAAACCGATATGTACCAGATAAGTGTGTATTTTAGAATGTTTTTACAATTTCAGACAACCATGACTGTTAAAAGTCAATGTGACTCCCGGCATCAGAGAATAAGTCTTGCAGATTGCAATACACAGTTTATTTACAGAGGAAAGACTGATCAGCTTTACATTCTACCTTGCATTTGCCTTCACTGCAGGAATCACATGAGATTGTCGTGTGGTTATAAAAGCGTCAGTGTCAGTTTGGTCGTTGAGCTGTCAAGACGTGTTTTCACACACCAGCTGCAGTCAGTCAGCTACTTGGATACCGCTATCGGATATTTTGGATACGTTTATATGTTATAGCTGTTTTACCCGTGGTAAAGCGGCTCTGTATTTGTTACAAATACCGTGTATTTGTAAATTTTGTAAATACCATGTATTTACTTTAAACAGCACCGTGTGCTGTGGACGCTCACAGTGTCCAGCTGGTCAGTGTGTCCATGACACATATATATAGCTTTTCAATGCCTTTATTGACCTTATAAAATTATTGTACAATTGCGATAATTGTTTTTGCTAATACCATGTATTTGCGTTAGCCAGCACATTGCTGTGGATGCTCACAGTGTCCAACTAGTCAGTGTGTCCATGACACATATCATATAGCAAATTTGTGCTTGTTTTGACCTTGATAATGTATAATTTATTCACCATGTCTGAGCTGGAACAGCTGGAACAGCTCGATTATGACGATGAGCATGTAATGGCTGGTGAAACTAGCAGCAGTCATACTGCCTACAGCAAAGATACTGTTGACAGAGATCAAAATGATCAAGCGCCAGTGACACAACAACAGTTTACTAAACTTGTTACTGCGGTGCAAAATCTGTCGAATATGGTTAACAAACCAAAAAAGCTCAAAGCGCAAAGTTCGCTATAGCAATCACCATGCTCACATGCATGACAAACGTCAAAAGTCAGGTAAGATGTCTGATAGTGAAAAAGATGATATGTCAATTAGCTCTGAAGATGACCCTGTGGATGATTTTTATGGCTCAGATCAATCCGAATTTGATAAGGGTGATGATATCTCAGAAGCTGAAAATCCTGATGAAATTTTAGAAAAACTCGCAAGCGAGTATGATCAGGGTGATTCGACAGGGGAGAAATTAGCCAGCGCATCACTAGCTAAATTGGTGGATAAAATTATGTATACTCCCCTACATGACAAAAAAGTAAAAGAAAAGATGGAGAGGCACAGCCATCCATCTAATTGTGCCAATATGAAGGCAACCAAAGTAAACCAAGGTGCTTACAGAAAATTGAAAGAATATACTAGAAAAAGAGATATGCATTTTTATAAACTACAACAATCTCTACTAAGTGGCATTACTGTTATCACAAGAATAGCAGACATGACCAAAAAATCTAAAACACCAGACAAAAGTCAAACAGAGCAGACCAGACAACTGGCGTTGGATGCACTCTCACTATGTGCACATACTAACTTTAATCTGAATGTGCAACGGAAATTTTTGATGAAGCCAGATATCGGCAAAGATTATGCTGCTTTGTGTACTTCAGATCAGCCACAGACTGAGTGGCTATTTGGGGATGACCTCTCAAAATCCCTAAAAGAGATTGGAGATGTCAACAGAATCGGCAAGACCTTGGTTCCAAAGCATACTGGGAACTACACCGCTTATCGTGGCCGATCGTCTTATGGAAGAGCCAATCATTATTCATATGGAAGAGGCAATTTCCACAAGGCCCGTGGCTATTACAACAAGTCAAAAAACTACCGTCAGAAAAGGGGTTACGACAGAAACAAAAATGTCACAGCTCCCCGAATTAAACCATGCACCTGTGTCTGACCAGGTAAGAACAATCCAGTTATTTGAGATACAAACTGTCATTTTCCTGCGTAAAGGCAATTAGCTGCGCAGATAACTAAGTTTACAGCTGGTCAAATTTATACACATATTGATGCATGGTGTCAAATTACATCAGATAAAGCTATTCTGGATATAGTACGTGGCTGTCAGATTGAATTTGTGACGCAGCCTATTCAATACAGGGTTCCTAAAGAGCCAACATTTTCTCAGACTGAACTAAAATTTATTTATGATGAGATAGCTAGATTAGAATCATTGTGTATTGTAGAAAAAAAAATTCCGTGTGAAGGGGAATTTATATCTACTATCTTGACAACACTAAAGAAAGACGGTTCTCGCAGGCTAATTTTAAATCTTAAAAAGTTGAACAAATTTATTGCATATAAAAAATTCAAAATGGAAACGCTTAAATGCGCAATTTTCTTGCTTAAAAAGAATGCATGGATGACAGTTTTGGATTTGAAGGATGCTTATTATTCTGTGCCAATCACTCTTGAGCACAGAAAATATTTAAAATTTTATTTTCAAGGACAACTTTATTGTTTCACTTGTTTGCCAAATGGCTTATCCTGTGCACCCAGGGTATTTACAAAATTACTGAAGCCTGTATTCGCTACATTGAAAAGTCAAGGTCACTTGTCTGTGAGTTACATTGACGATGTGTTTTTGCAAGCTGATACCCTGGCAAAGTAAGGCACCAATATACATGTCACTACAAAGCTGCTGTTAAACTTAGGCTTTGTTATTCATGTCGTCAAGTCAACATTCAGTGGGGCAAGAACACAGCCTCTCGTGGGAGCCTGTAACACAATGATGACATCACTGCTGGTTTCTATTCTAGATGTGTCACATTTGCTGGGTTTTATTGTTTTGGCATTTCCAGCAGCAGAATTTGGCCCTTTGAATATAGGTCCATAGAGATTGAGAGAAATAGAGCATTGCAAATATCAAAGGGTGACTATGATTCAAAAATGTCTTTATCTGCAGAAGCCAAAAAGGACATAATTTGGTGGCGTAATAACGTAGCCACCTGCCAAGCAGCTGTATTCCGCAGTAAACCCTGCTTTCTACTTAGAACTGATAGTTCTAAAGAAGGGTGGGGGCGGTATACTGGGCTCTAGGGTCTGACTCAAGTGAGACCACAGGGGGGAGATGGAACCCTCTGGAAGCTAAAGAGCATATAAATTACCTTGAATTGAAAGCAATACAATTTGCGCTGCAGTCATATTTTGATAAAGAAAAATGTGTACATATAAAAATTGAATGCGATAATGTGACAGCTGTGTCATATTTACGTAAAATGGGTGGTGCTCGTTCGGCTCTTTGTAATGCTTTATCTAGAGAAGTATGGCTCTGGCGTATTACAAGACAAAGATGGCTAACAATTACACACCTACCAGGCAGCGAGAATATAGAAGCAGACAGTGCAAGCAGAACATTCAATGATGACGGAGAATGGTGCTTTCAAAATCGTTATTTTACAACACTTACAAGCTTATGAGGCAGACCGTCTGTTGATCTTTTCGCGTCAAGATTAAATAGTAAAGTAGATCAGTATGTATCATGGTGCCCTGACCCAGGTGCAATAGCCATAGATGCTTTCACTGTAAATTGGACGAAATTTAATCTAATTTACTGTTTCCCACCTTTCAGCCTTCTCGGAAAAATTCTCCAAAAAATACAACTGGACCAAGCGGAAGCGATCATCGTGGTACCAGATTGGAAGACGCAATATTGGTACCCCAAATTATTGGACATGAGCAAAGATACCCCGCTCAAAATGAAACCACAGAAGCACCTGTTGACACTCTTGTCACAAACCAGAGGAGGTTCATCCACTGTGGCGCCGCCTGGCGTTGACTGGTTGGCGTTTGTCAGGCAAGCCTTGATCAGGCAGGGTGTCACAGGGCCCGCCATGGAGATAATCATAAACTCGTGGCGTACAGGTACAAGGAAGTAATATCAAACTTATGTGAAAAAATGGCTGCTCTACTCCAAGCAAAATAAGTGCAATATATTTAGCCCAATACTGCAAGATATATCAGATTTCTTTGTATATATGCATACTAGTGGCAGTAGTTACAGCGCTATTTGTATTGCGCGCAGTGCTTTATCTAGTTTTATAAACATCAGTAGTCAGAGACTAGGTAGCCACCCTCTAGTTACTAGGTTTAAACGGGTATTTACAACACCAAGCCATCAACCCCAAGATATACATCCATTTGGGACACTGATATTGTATTAAGGTATTTGGTGTCACTTGGACAAAATATTGACTTATCACTTAAGATGTTAACCTTGAAACTATGTATGTTGCTGTCACTTATTACGGCACAGAGGGGACAGACGTCGCAATATCTAGATTTGGATAACATGCAGAAATCTACAAGTGGATATGTGTTTGTCATAACAAAACTGTTAAAACAGTCATCAAGGTCCGGCAGACATCTGCCTCCTGTAGAACTTTGCTCGTTTTCAGCCGAAAATAAATTGCGTATTGTAGAGTTACTTAATGTGTATATTGAGAAAACGGCTGGACTCCACACTTCCCAACAACTACTTTGTTGTTATACAAAGCCACATGGCGGAGCTTCACGGGATACAATAGCTAGATGGATTAAAACCATCTGCGCTTGGCTGGAATTGACATTACTATATTCAAGTCGCATAGTACAAGAGGAGCAGCATTATCAAAAGCAAGTGCAATGGGAACTCCACTCCAAAATATATTAACCACAGCCGGGTGGAGTAGTGATTCAACTTTTGCAAAACATTATAATTTACCCATTATTAGAACACATACAGATGATTTTGCAAAAAATGTTATATCTGGAGTGTAATCTATATTTTATTAAATAGATTCTGTGTAACCAACTCCACTATTTGTTGTTGTGCACACGACTATGCTCTGAAGTTCTCATGTGATTCCTGCAGTGAAGGTAAATGCAAAGTTGAAGTTTGATGGAGATTCTACCGTAGCATATGCCGGAACAAGGGAATTACATCCCACCCTATACCCATCCAAATAGTGGTTATGAAATTATTAACAGTCGTTCTCACAACAACGCTGAAGTCTGACGCTCGTATTATCACACGACAATCTCATGTAATTCCCTTGTTCCGGCAAATGCTACGGTAGAATCTCCATCAAACTTCAACTTACAGGTAAGTTTCGTTTAATTGTTCAAATAAACAGTAAAACCTGAAAGGCTTGGGGGCAAAGTTTTACCCCGGTTTGGACAGGTTCCGGTTTGGACAGGGTTTTTTATTTTGGTAAAGAACGAACAATGATAACAAGTACAATTGACATGAGGGTTATAATTCAGGGTGCGTCGTTAGTAGGCCTACAAATGATAGGTGGGTGTATACAAATGAAATTGATATTAAGGTTGAGACATGTTGTTTATACAAATCAAAGAAACATAGAGGCCTATACTGATCTATTTGCCTGTATTGCTGTTTTTAGCATTTGCCTGTATTGCCTTTTTAGCACACGGAGAGTATTTGTCATTTTATAAACATTGACTTTTCAGCGCCTAGCTTAAAATAACATAAGATTCTTGTAATCATCCGTCACACATTTCAGACATGGGACATAACTATTTGTTACCAATGGCATCAGCTCGTTTATATGTCTAAACAATAGGAGAAGATGTGTTTTTGATACAGAGTTAATCATTTTGTAGCGGTGTACATTTTTTTAAGTGTTCAGTGTTGATGACGACTACACACGTTTGTTTGTTTGTTTTATATAATTTTTTGAATGTATGGCGGTGGATAAAATGCTCCGATTCAATACAATCAATGCATTCATTTTGTAGCGAAGCAGTCTATCCCACAGATTATGATTTATTCATGAAAAAACCCCACGCAAACTATACCTGAACACCTGCCAAAAGAAGATTGAATGCTTCTACAGCATTAAGCCACATGTTTATGCCATCGTCCCAGCGTTGAGCAGACAATAGGTGCTGTGGGGGAAGCCCATCAATCATCGCATTCCAAGACTAATTAAGGGTGGCAGCTATTGATATCACTATAGGCAGTTAGTTTTATCATGCCGGCTGATGTGTGGGAATTTGTAGTATACATTTTGTATAATGCAGACTGTTTATGTTTTCATGTCAATATATGTTTGGTCTTTTTCAGTGCTTCAAAATTGTATTTTTTTATTTTTGTGTTTGATTTGAGGTTATAAAGTTTCATTTAAACTAAGTTTTTAATATTGAATAAATTAAAAACCCTCATCCCACGGAGTCCCTCTAAATAGGTCACTTTGCACCTTTACAGAACAAGCAGGTTGTTACATCACCTTGTAGCCCGTCTGTCTAGCCCTTATAGTGCACCAATTAAAAAAAATCCAGTTATGACAGATAAAATACACTTGATCCATTTGGCGAAAATAATGAGTCCTGTTTTCAGAGTTGACAAGGTTCCGGTTTGGTAATATTTAATTAGCATTGTCTTGAATGTAATTAATTTGGAACCAAATAATTTTTATGGTTTAGGCAGGATTCTGGTTTTTATTGGGTCTGGTTACAATTCAGTATCAGCTCGTTTACTCACATTGCTTAAATCAAGTCATTTCGAAATTAATGATTGCACAACGGCAAACATTTCACAATCTCCCACTGGAACTCTGCCCATGCAGATAGGCCTAATGGCTGCCACTGGCACAGACCAACTAAACTTGACTTTTACTCACTTTTTCTTCTTGAGTCAGGAGTTATGGAGAGTCATGATTTATCCCCTACCCAGGTCCTCGACCTTGTTAACAGGCACGGTGACTCCCAGCATGTTTTGGCAAAGAATAAGTCAGGATAATTTTATTTACAGAGGTCAAACTAATCAGCTTTACAATATATACAAAAAAGACTCTACTTTTCCATAGTTTGACTCAACAGTGAAAACAACCCACTTCGTGCCTATGCCTTAAGCCAAATCATTTGCGCAATTCGTGTCAAAGCGAATCAACACTGAGCGTTTCATAAGCTGATGGCACGCTGAGTGTTGATTAGACTAGACACGAATTACATCTCTGACGAAGCATAAGTAACCGGTCATGACACAGTAACCAGTTACTCCCCTATGCTCGGAGGCATTATAGATTTGCTCGATCGAAGAAAAAGCAGAAGACAGTATCCAGCCGAAACTCAGCCACTAAATACCGATTTCGGTCTCTTCAGCGATCGGCATCCAAATATATTGTAACAAACGTTTGTGCAAAGCCGGTCCATTATCCACAATGCTGGGCTGATATCATGTACCAACTAATTTGCATGTAACACGTTGGCCCAGTACATAACCATTTGCCATCTTGACCCACATACTGTCCATGTCAAGAGACCCAGCTCCGCGGCTGTCATATATTAACCCGTTTGTGACGAGCCCCGGAGATCTCCGTGATTTTGGAAGACCATTCAGATACGAGCCCCGGAGATCTCCGGGTCTGATTGTATGAGATAACTATGACGTCATAAAATAATCTCGTTTCAGAAACAGTGCAGTAGCATAATAATCTCGTGTTCAAAGGGTTAAGAGAAAGGCATGACCAAGCACCAGGAAAACGTCTACCAGATCACAGTGTATTCGCTGGTAATCGATATATTAAATGTAATACTTCACACATACGGCTGTCAGCCTTTTCTGAGTTGAACCAACATTTTAGAGACAGTCGGCGCTATATTCAAGGCACACAACCCAATTATGATGACATTAGTTCTAGTAATGACAAAAGAATTACATTTGAATTTATCCTTCACCTGCCCGCTGAGGGTCTAGATAAAGGGTCTGATGTTGATGTTTTTACCTTTGAAAGGGTCAACACCAGGGAAAATCCCTTTCTTTTTGTCACTATGCCAGCCACAAGCATACCATGAATATTGCCGGCGTATTTTTGTGATGTTCACGATGCCCGGCCAAGATTCAGAGCATTTCAATTGGCCGAGGTTAGTGGTGTCTAGCCTCCGGTCTGAGCTGCGCGGCCCGGTAGGAAAAGGGTCATTCCCTGATGACGTTGTAATTAAACTTGCAACATCTGAGACCTTATATACTTCTCCTAATACAAGTCGACCATTTTTTGTCATAAATTACGGCTAGTAAATGATATTTTAAAAAAATTACAAAAAGAAAGGTGGTGTGTCGTTTTCTTTTACTGACAAATATGACATGTCCATCAGACAAAGGGTCGATCCTTATACTGATTGAAAACGTTTTTAAACATAATAGCCTGAAGATGTTAATAGTGTCCGCTCTGATGGAAACCGATATGATCTTAGTCCCTGAGCTAGGGGGGTTTTATTTGTGTTGGAAGGTCCATACGATACAAGAGTTCCACCTACAGTGAAATTTTCTCAGGAATCCGAATCTGCGCGTCTTACAAAAATCATCCTGTCCAAAAGTACCGTAAAAACCCTTTGAACACTAGTACCGTCAAAATCGCAAACTGCAATTTGAAATATTGCGTATGAAGTGATTGTTTGCTAAAACTGTGGTAATTTTCTATTTAAAAACAATTACATTATTTATTATCACTCACATCCCAGCAAAGATGACACAGGCTTTCACATAGACGAGGGATTCTATAATTTCAGGCACCAGTGATGATATTTTGCTTGATATATGAGATTGTCTGAATATTGTCAAAAATTTAAACACATGTCAACTTAGCTTTGTTTATTGACATGGCGTTTTCAGCAGAGCTTAATTTTAATTTTAAATGCTTATTTTTATCAATTTAAATTTTTCTTACCGTTATGGAGAGACTAATTTACCGTTATGGAGAGACCAATTTATGTTACGGAGTAATCTTCAAACTTAAATTTCTCAGTGACCCTTCTACAAAAGTATACCATATTTAACAAGTAGTTGAACATGGCTATTATAATGTTGATCACTTAATTTAGAAAGAATCACTTTATGATAATAACCCTTAAATTATGAAATAAGAATTACTCTCCGTTACGATTATTGTCGTTATGGAGAGTAATAATAACGAACATTGTCTCTCCATAACGACAATTATTTCTGTTATGGAGTGACAATAAACAAATACTAAATATCGATGCTAACACAATTTAAATGACAAAAAGAAAAGTTACTATTTCAACAAGTGTCACTTGCTGGTTAAAATACCAAATTCATAAAGGTTTATAGCTATTTTTAAATGAGAAAAAGGGTAATTTGTGACTACTTTTTCTCTCCATAACGTTTTTATTTTTGTTATGGAGAGACAGAAAATGCGCGTTATGGAGAGACGTTTTTTTTACTAAATCGTGCATAACATAGATGTATTATGCTATATTATGATTATTTTTGTTTTTTTCAAATGAGGTTGTAGTAGGCTTGGAGGTTGTATGGTGCTTAAAAGTTTAATTGCAGTATTTATGTGGAAAAAATCGCGTTATGGAGAGACGTTGAATTAAAATACTCACCCAAAGACTTGCACAAACCTTACATTATTTCTAAACAAAAACACATTTATTATACTTTTTTTTCACGATTCACTGCATGAAGGTCTCACGCAACTGTTTTGTACCAGACAAGGGATATTTTGGGCAGAAAAAGTATAGAGATTACCTGAAAACTATAAGCGTTATGGAGAGTCGCTGCAACGTGGGACAGACATAAATTGCATAAAAAGTGATGAAATAATAAAATTATTTTAAAAAACTCTTATATGATCTTATAGATAGTGTTGTAAGCTAACATTATATCAGAAACAAATATAATATAGAATACAGGAAGTGTAGAATAAATCACCTGTTTATGTGAGATTTAGAATGTGGGACAAGGCTTTTTGGCTAAAATTGGCTAAATTTACATAAGATTTCTTTCAAAAAACACATTTATGTTAGAATTTTTTGAGTTTTAATATTGGTATATTGTAAAATAAAGGTCATTCATTGCATTAATGTAATGGAATTAAATCAAAATATTCAATAAAAACTATTACAAGGTGCGGACAGTGCTGGTGCTTAAAATTATAGAATCCCTCAGACGTAAAATATTTTGTGTCTGATCAATGACAAATGCACAATATAGCTTTAAGTTGATATTTTAACACATAATTTTACCCATTTTTCATACTTTTTCAGTAAATAGACAAAATACTTTTCTTTCAGCCGATTTTTGTATAGTATAAATGTTTAGTTTCGATTCAAACATGTTCTAAGCCTATTGTTGACCTAAAATTAACCCATTTGGAATAAACAGGCTACCTTAGATAACACTAGGCTATATGACTGGGCCCTAGGCCTTATACATTTTAGGCCTATCTCAGGGCATATTCTAAATTAGACAAGCCGGGGCTGGAGAATAGCCTACTAAAGATAGAGGCCTAGTCTAGCCTTCAGGGGTGAATATTAGTCTTACTCTTAGGCCTTGGGCTTAGGCTACCTGTATCTTAAAGCCCAAAATTTAGCCTAAGGTACATTAGGCTAGCCTAGGCTAGACTACACTTTTAGTTAAAATAACAAATAGGTCTATGCCTTATTTTTTTTAAATAAGCTAGGGCCTACAATGTAGTCTAAATTGTCGTTATAGCCTTATTATAAAAGTTTATGTCTATGATTAGGTCTGTAGGCCTAATGACAAAAAAATTAGGCTAGGTCCAGATACTAAGATAGCCTATATTTTTATAGACCTTTTTCTCATGTGACATTATTATTTATCTAGCCTATGTGTATGACCTTAGGCCTTGTTACTTGTGGACTGACTTATATTTAAAGTTATAATAATCATACTCAGAGCATGCAGAGTGAACGTCGGACGATGATGGACGACAGAGTAGGCCCCCCTAGGGCGTAGTCTGCCCAGACCCTATAATACACTGTAATAGGCCTATTAAAAGGTCTAATAAACACACCCACAACTGAAAAGTAGAGTAGCCTACAGACTCAGGAGTCAAGACACGCCAATTTCAATGTCAGTTAGGCCTCTAGGCTCTACACCTAAGCCTACCTGTTGACGCCGTTACGGTAGGCTATGGCTAGTCTATGATTTAATTTAGTAGTCTATGTCCCTAACGTAATTTAAACATTAACGTTAGCAGTTTGAGGGTCTACATTTACTTCTAAGTTTACTTCTAAGTTCTAGCCTACTTCTTTCACTTTAGAAGTAGGCCTAGGCCTAGAATGGGGGTTAGCGTTAGGCCTCACGTTTAGGCCTATGGCAGTAGACTATGGGATGCGTTAGGCCTACAAAGCATAGTCAAAGCCAAGGCCTAACCTAACGTTGAGAAGCGTTAGTACGCCGTTACGAAGGAGGGGGGGGGGAGGTAAAAATCGTTAATCCTAACAAACAAGACCAGCAGCCTAGGCCTAGGCCTACTGTAACCTAACCAGTTTGATCAAGCAAAATACATTAATTTGGTTAATTTTGATCAGGAAGAACACATTTTTTGTTAATTTCGATCAGGAAAAACACATTTTTGTTAATTTTGATCAGGAAAAACACATTATATTGAATTTTCATGGAAAATATGTGTGATGTAGTAGTAAAAATGTATGTCTATCAAAATAGTCATACTTTTGCGTATTATATCACTTATTGAAAGTCAAAATAGTGGCATATGGTCTTATGAAGTTATGGCACAAGTTAAAACTTCAAAGTCCATTTTCTCAAAACGAGTTTTTTTCATAAAATGTGTTTTTCCTGATCAGGGCTGATTTGTCCGTGTGTTTTTTCAGGATTTATGTGAATTTGTGAGACACTGCAATAAAATACATATTTTTCTCTGTTTTTTTTTCACTATCACTGGTAGAAATGAATTCATCATTGTAAAATAAAAAGCATTATTTGTTTTGAATGACATTTTTATCACCTTTTCTGGGGGTTCCCATCATTAGATTTCTCGCATTGACAAAAAATTGTGCCAGCTCTCGCCTTTGATTCTGTAATTGTTGCAACAAGTGCTTGAACAGGTAAGTGAAACAGGCATGCTGTGGCACTTCTGATATTTTTTTTACACAGGTGCAATATTTTTTAAATTTTGTAAAAAAAAAGCAAAAAGTGAAAATAGACTATGTCCACTGCCCTATGAGAAAGTTCTGGAGGCCATCATAAGGCCGTTTGGACAGAACAATGTGGGAATTTCTAAGAATTAAGATACCAGGGGAAGGCTGCATTAGTTTGCCTAGAGTAAAACTTGGGTAAAGTTTTGTTTTCCGGCCCTATATGCGTCCTCATGGGGCTCACCGAGGGTAAAAATAGAATTTTCTTAGCCATAGAGATAAAAATCCATCAAAAAAATTCTTCTTTCATGACCCCCTCGTGGACTAAAAAAAACATAAAAAGGGGCCGGAGGCTATGCTAAAATTTCTGATTGTTATGTGCATATGTGGTATATTTGCTACTGTTACTGTATTGCGGGGCACTCATTGGGTGTCCTGATGTATCCAAAAACTGAAACTCTCAGGAACGTTTATCACATTAGTTTTTTTCAGCTGCTTCAAAAAGTCAAGTGTATGGGTGATGTTTCAGATTATGTATCCGTTCCGCCATTTGCAACAATGAGGTCACAACTTTTGGACGTTTTTATAATTTAGCTCAGATTTTGATCCAACACAGTATTTTTCTTGTTCAGTAAAAACTGTGGGATGTGGTCAAATATTTCTTCTATCATCTCGTCAGTTGAGAAAAACTGCGTGTCTATGCGTTGTATATTTTGCTATTGATACGGGATCATGTAAACACCACTGTCTTGTGTTGCTAATCGTGCGGATTAAAGTACACTTCACCTGTATTACTAATGATACAGTATACCGTACACACCACCAGCATTGCTATTCATAAGGTAGGGGGCCTATACTGTACACAACACCTTATGTGACTTAGACGGGGCACCTGTCTAGCACTTTGTTTCCAGACGGGGAGCTGCATGTTGTTTATAGACACCAGAATTTCAAACAAAATCGCAGCTGTTTATACTGTTCATACCAGCTCAATTTCAATTTTCATTTTTTTATATTTTCCTAACGTGACCTTGAAAACTTATTGATAGTGGCGGGCAGACACTTTTTCGGGGTCACAAATTGATTGTAAGTCTACACCACTACACAGTCTGAGTCAGATGAGTAAGATGAAAGTGAGCAAACATCAAACTATAGTGCCTTGCGTTTTTTTTTAATAGGCAGCTGGTCATGAGCTATGGGGCTGTGACCGGCGACCTTGTCAGCGATATGTGACTGTTTGTAGCTAATATTACTTAGGTACTACTTAGTCTATGTAGCTAATCATACAGAATTTTATATGAATAATCTAGAACGCTATCCAGCAATATACATGTATGGTTAGTGATACAGGTTGCCTGCAGGTAATCTTGTATGATTAGCACAGCAAACTGGTGATACGGTCACGTACGTATAGTGATACAGACGGCATGTACGGTATTACATAAGCTCAGAAGGATGAACTAGCAATACCGTCACGTATGATTAGCAATACAACGTGTTTGTACGGGTACACATACAAATAGAAAATGAGGGAAGTGATACGGTCATGTACGGTTAGTGTCTATGCTTACTTGACCGCATGAGTTGTATGTTTTGCTATTGATACTGGATCATGTACACACCACTTGTGTTGCTAATGGTACGAATTAACGTACACTTCACCTGTATTGCTAATGATACGGTACATTACACACCACCAGCATTGCTATTCATAAGGCATACTGTACACAACACCTTATGTGACTTAGATGGGGCACCTGTCTGCATACACTTCGTTTCCAGACGTAGTCCAGTCAACTCGCCCCAAAACTCAGTCGCCCCAACCAGATACAACCGACTCGCCCCAATACAGCTCGCCCCAGTAGTCTTACCAGTCAGCAACACACTACTGACTCGCTCCAATACCGGCTCGCCCCACCATTCTTACCAGGGAGTCAGTGACAGTTGCAACAGCGCAATTCAGTGCAGTGTTCCGTTATGAGTGTATTAATTAATTAATATCTCACACATTTAGCATTCAAATCATGCTAGTGAGTATAATGTCAAAATGTGCATTCAAACAGGAATGAGCACTATCTATAATAATATAATATCTAGTGGAAAAAAATACTTTATAAAAGTCTAGTATGATAATTTGGGTGAATTAATACTTCAGGAAATGTTAACGTAACCAATTAGCGGCGACGCCTCAAATACATGCAATTAAGATATCAGACACTTGACGCGCTAGAGTAAATTATACATATATACAATCGTATTTGCGGCATTCTTTGTGATTTCATGAAATTACACAGAAATAGTTGCATGTAATTATTGAAAAATGGCTGATATAAGTATGTGATCACAGTTTTTAACAAACGTCTTGTAAATTCCACAACGGTGGTTGTTGGTTCAAATAATGATATTACTTTATGCTATGTTACTTTACTGATGGGTCACATATATGGATATATATATACTTATTATAATCAACTAGCAATAAATCAATCTTAGAATTGTCCAGCAATTCTTAACTGCATATGCATGATAGAACTATAGGCTATATGTAGGCCTAATGTGTAAGTCTGCTAAGAAAATGAAACTAATAGAGCGGGCCTAATATATATAGCTTCTAGCGTTTTTATATTATCACTAAAATCAGATGAGGATATATTAAGTTCTGTGAAGAGTGGTGCTGTATGCAGATCTGGCATTGTCATTTGCGGTGTAACTAATTGTACACAAGGATTTATTTTTTGTTTAAATATTTTTCCAAAATTATTTTTTAATTGGATTTCTAATATACTTATCATATTTTAATTGGACTAAAAATAATAGTGTTCATTGATGTGGAGGTGTGATCGTCACTCAGCGGAAATGTTAACATATCTGTTGTGATCCTATTCTTACTCAGTAGACGTGTTGTTGTATCAAGATGGACAGGTGAGTAATACATATTTTCAACCCTGAACGGAGTGATCAAACTTTCCTTTAGTTGAACAAATAATGCTTTGCCCGTTGGCGCAAACGCTTTGCAACAAAAACTTACATGGATTATTGTTGCTATTCTTTTCAATTCGTCTATTCATCTGTTCGAGAAATAATAAATAATCTGCATGAGCTGTGTTTGCATATAATTTATATGTGTCCGCTTTAAGGGTTAATGTGTCGAATACGATCAAATCAGGGGTTACACCATGAAACAACTAGCTTTAATGTTAACACTTTATGCTAATTAGGGGAGGACGGGGCATGTTCGAATACCGGGGCACGTTCGAACCCTGCTGGTAACTCAGAATTGAGGGCCACCTGGTGAATTAAAAATATAATTCATGATGTACCTCTCCCCTAATTAACTGTTTCTCCCAAAATTCATCAGCTACAGTTTTTTTGTTTTGCTCTCGATTCGAATACGTGATTTTCGTCTCATTTTATGTTATTTAGGTTAATTATTCTAAATACTGTGTGAGCTACAGTTTTAGTAGTAAAGTAACCATTTGTTGTTCTATATATAGAACACAGGGGTATACAACATACAGGGAAAGAATTTTTGAGCCATCACAAGGGTTACGGGCAATAATTGGGGTTGAAGCTGAAATAGCATTACGGGGCACGTTCAAACGCGTTCGGATATGCCCCGGAAAGGGTTTGAACATGCCCCGAACTAGCCTCACAACCAATGGTAATAATTGCAACATAGTTTATCTTATTCACAAATTTCCACACTCACCCATACATGCTGGCACTCACTCAGCCACGCATTATCACACTTTTTCATGCAACACATGCTGTTTTGTCTGGTAACCCGGCGGTTGGTGGATAACTGTGATAAATGCCGCCAGTGGTGTGCCGGTGGCCTGATGGACAAACTGCCATTGCCCACTGCTGGCAACGTTATGGGAGACTGACAATGTGCTGCTACCTTGTTAAGGGCAACATCACACTGTTGCTATTTATGCAAAATGCAATAATAAAATACAAAGGATTGCCAATTATTGTCATTGTTGTATTGCACTTTAATAACCGGGGCATGTTCGAACGGTACTGGTCGGACATGCCCAAGAGGCGGGGCATGTCCGACCAGTCTGGATGTAATCACATTTTAAGCTTTATTTTTTAAAATATACAAGACAACTAAATATAAATTTTAGTGGGGCATCATACATGTGGAAGCACTATATGTATGCAATAATGAATGATTTAGGTAAATAGCTAGTAAACAGGTATCCATTATGTCTTAAGGGTTCGAACATGCCCCGTCCTCCCCTACATGTTTTGGTCTCTTTCCTGCTATTAATACATCACAATGTAAATTATAACGGCTAATTATAACCGTTGAAATGGCAAAATAAAGGAATTACATAAAATGACAATTAGGCTAATAATTACAATGTAGGCTATCTATTGGAAATTGGGATATACTTTTTGCAAGGAGTAACAAGCATATTTCACTAGAAATGCTGTCAATATTTCTTTATTATGGGATAGGCCTACCTTTCGCAACTCCACGGACTTGCCAAACACGGGTAGGCTTAATGGATCAGCCTATTGTAGCCTATTAAGGTAGGCCTACTCGCACTGGCAGCTCCACTGAATTTTGTGCCATGCAGTTAATCGGTTATGCATCACGAGTCTCGAACAGCCTAAATATTAAGTCCTGTAAAGTTAAGTCTTATTAGCCTATATACAAGTGAGTAAAACCAAAAATTGGGGTAACTTTGTGGCATCAAAAATGGCAGTGAGGTGACCATCAAAGAGGAGGAAAACTACTTTATAGGTTTGGTGCACTGATCCCAATAGAGCACGAAAAAGCCACTGGCTGCGCTAGAAATTTTTTTTTTGCTTCAAAAACGTCATTTTAAAAAAGTTGCAGCATTCCACTTACTACTCCGTTACCAAATCCAAACCATTTCAAAAATTCTGTTACTTTGTTTAGCTTGACATCACACTTTTAAACGTGATATCCTTATTGAAGCATAATACTAAACAATCGTACATCAAAACTGCTAAAAATTTAAAAAAAAATGATGGGATGAACAAAAATCTTTATTTCAACTCCGTTACCAAGCCAAAAGATACTCAACTCCGTTACCAAATGTTTGGCTCGACATAAATATAAACTGTATATTTTCTTATCATAACATCGATCACAAATGGGTGCTCCATTATAGACAACGAGCCATGTTTTAAAAGACTATATCATCAATCATTATGACTGTAAAACCCATAAAATTTGACAATTCACCACTCCGTTCCCTTTTCTTGGTAACGGAGTAGAGTGGAACGGAGTAGTAAAATTAAAAGTATTCTAGGGATTAATGAAAAGATCTGGGCAATAATTCAAAAATATATCATACGGGTGGAAATAGTCCCCATAGCAACTGTTGTAGGCATACAATCATAAAACCCAACTCGTTTTTATACCCACAAGGCTAGGAACGGAGTAGTAAAAACAAAAGTATATTTTCTAACTTTTTGGTAATACCTGTTTCAAATAACTTGTCACTCAACAATATTAATTCTTTCAAGGTGAAAAACTCGTATAAGGCCCTTTAGTGTGTCAAACTACACTTGATATAATTTTAGTTCATGATAATTCACTTGATAGGGCATGCTACAATAATGGTAACGGAGTAGAGTGCAAATGTGGGGACATGTATATTCATCAAAATTATTTATATCGATATCAATTTTAATTCGAATTTTGATCATTGATTAGTTAAAGTGAACAATGTCTAGCCATGAAATGTAATTGTTAGAATTATATTGTGATTTTGTATCCTACAGTGAAGTTTTAAATAGTGGAATTTTCTCTGGGGACATGCCATTTTCCACGTTTCCATGACATAGAGCTCTTATAAAACCATATATATATATATTTTTTTCACAAATAATCTAAACATTATTAAGTAGTAATGCCTAATCGTGAAGTTGCACCATTTATTTTTAATATTATTATATTTAAATCAAAATGCGGACCTTTTAAGTCCTGGGGACACTAATTTTATGTAAAATTACCCCAATTTTTGGTTTTACCCATGTAATCAATCAATTTAATATTGACACATATAATTGTATTGATAATTGGGCCTACTATGAGTCTATAGTAATTAACACATAAATATTTATTGCTATCTCGATGCAGATTCCTTTTTACTACAGTGATAAACATGATACAGGCTTTCACCTTTCAACGCAGAGAAACAAACATGGGGGAGAGGGGATTATGTCCCACGAAAATGAACGAATCGATATTAAAGATAGAAACGTAAAACGGTGTGTACTGTTTATCGATGCATAAATCTGTCATTTCATTTTCATGAATTGTTTTGATTTATAATGTAACTGTTAAACTAAATATAGCTTTAGCACCTCATTGTGATCGATCATAGAAAAAGGCTAAGATTCAGGTTAATTAATCGATTAAATAGCATTAGAACAACAGTTTTATAATCAGGTAGACGGTACAGTATCTAGTCTAGTAGTCTAGTAGTAGTAGTACTTTGAACTTTGAAATTTTACTCCAGCAGCACCTCCTATGAGGCTATGTGGAGTATCAGGCTGGAGGGGGGAAAGGGCTGGTAGACTTAGTCAACCAGCTGACTCTTGAACGCTGCCACAGTTTTTGATTCTATGGCAGCTGCCGGAAGAGAATTCCAATCAGGGATAGTTCGATGCCAAAAAGAATTTTGTCCCAGTGTGGTGTTAGCTCTAAGATGTTTATAGGCCTGATTGTGCCCACCACGTGTTCTTCTATCCGCTGGGATTAAACGGTCATTGATAGGAATTTCGACTAGCTCATTTAAAATTTTGAACATGCTTACAAGTCTAGAATTTTTACGTCTTGTTTTCAAGTCAGTCCAGCCCAGGTTCTGAAGAAGAGATGTCACACTGGCTGTTTGTCTATAATTTTGGGTGACAAATCTTGCTGCTGATCTTTGAATTTTTTCTAATTTATCAATATCTTTTTGTCTAAAGGGGTCCCAAACTGTTGAAGTAGTCTAACTCAGTAAGCCCAGCCCCAGACTATCCACCATTTTCACGGCAAAATCACGCTTTATCGCTCAGGCATTCCGGGATTCCCACTCCCACTCAGCCACTGGCACCTGGGCACTGAGACTGTGATAGTGACAGTGACTGACACTGTCCCAGACAGACCCAGTGGCAGTGCTAGTGGCAGTGACACAGTCACTGTCACTCAGCTCACTGCATGCACTGACAACCCACTGGCACTGGCATGAATTTGGCAGGAATTCTTCGGGGAGAAGCTATTTTCATATTTTTAATTTTTTACAAAAATGAAAAAAATAGCACCTGACGCAGACACATACGTGACATAGGCTCATACTCATAGTCATAGCGCTGACCGGCCTACGGCGATGAACTGTGTGCAGCCGCTGTCCTGCCACAGACTTTAACGGTGCCAGTTCGAGGTTAAATCGCAGACTTACCTACAAATGCATAGAACCTACGTCTTCACTACCATATTTGCTTAATATCTGTGAGGATTTTTGATTGTTAGAAAATAAACGTATGTTTATATTCCAGTTATTTATCAGAAACTGCACTTGGAGGCGTGTTCTCGGTTGCAGTGGGGTGTTAATGTGAGACTTTGTGAGATAGGTAATATAGTCAGGTAACATAGTCGAACATGACGTCATCACGCATGTGCATTCGCGGTTTGGCGCACGTGTTTTTGTGTTTATATTTACTTCAAGCGGTATTGAGCATGCGCATTTGGGGACGGATTCTCCTCACATAGATGTCGCTTATGTCACACATGCGAAGATTGATGCAAGATATATCGCCGCGAATTGTAGTTTTTTACTTAAATTAAGGTCCGATATGTCAGAAATAAACTCAAGAATCACAGGGATGTAATATATATTTATTTATAAGTAAGATGATGCTAGATTGACCCTAGCTTATCAAAATGAGTGTAGAGTAGCAATTTAAAGTTGGTACCAAAGCCACTTTGATACTCAATTCACGGCTCTGTGGCTCGCTGCGCTCGCCCAGGGCCGTTGTTTACTCCGCTAGCAGACACAGTGACACTGACAGTGACCAGAGGCTGAGCCTGAGCAGGCTAAGGCTGAGATAGATAGATTGAATAAATTTAAAAATTGTCCAATAAAATTATGCTGAGCCTTTTTTCATAACTGCCGACATGCTAAAACTCGTAAAAGAAATAATAGACCATGGCACATTCCACAGTTTTCACTGAGCAAGAAAAATGCTGCAGCCATTGACATTAACGTCCGACCGGCCGCCGGAGACAGGTTAAAAAGGCCAAGGTCGGATAAACTGTCCACATCGGATGCCCGATGGTCGGGTAAAGTTTTCATAGTTTTAGCCCTACGTCCCACTTCCAGGTCCAGTTAAAAGTCACCAGGGCAGACAAAAATCACAGTTTACCTGCCCTGTTTTCTAGTATACAAAAATTCTAATGTCAATGGCTGATGCCATGCTAGATCAAAATCTGAGCTAAATTATAAAAACGTCCAACAGATGGCACCTCAATGTTGCAATATCCAAAGCCTGGGGTACTTCTGTCTAATTACTAAATAAATATTCAAATCATTGTCCTGACCATGACCTAGCCAAAGTACTGAGTACAAGCTCGGTCAAATACTTTGTAATTTGTTAGTAGAGATCTCTACTTTTTCATTCTACCTGTGGTAATGTATTTAAATGTCGATTGATTTCACGACAATGACGTTAAATTCGTTGAACTAACACCATGTGTCTGTTAAAAAGTACTTTTTTTATTGCAACACGAACGCCGATTTTGAGATTTGTCTTTTGATGCTCAGATAAACACTGTTAAATATATGTATTTCTGTGAGACAATGGCAGCTATCATGGCATCAGCCATTCAACACGTTATATAGTATATCTGTATATAGGTCCACCTACCTCCTCTACTGGTTGATAAGTGGGTCATAAGGTCAGTTGGGTGACATCACGTGTGACCCCCTTTAGCAGCACACATGACCACATGCTGCAGAGGCTAGATCTGTTAACGTGGGCCTACTTACCATTACACTCCCTAGCAGTGTGAAATGGGGACAGTGTAACTCACTGTGCACTGCTATACATGTATACACTGGCCCGTAGGCCTACCCAGCATGTTCATCGGGGAGTAGCACTGCCACTGAAGTGGCCGTTTCTGTAGGAGCATGGTAGGAGGGAAATAATGCATTCTGGCGACATATATTCACACAAAATTAAGGAATGAAACGTGCACAACTGACGGCCAAAATATGAGCAAGTGCAATGAACAGTCACTTTTGTAAACAAACCTGACACGCTCAGCTGCAGTCCTTCTCAACGCAAAACACCTGGATTGATCGATAATACGATTGCCAAATAAGAATTTAAAAGCAAATGTTATGGATGTATTCTCATTGAAATATTATTTACTCTAGACTGCGTGTTTCTTAAAACAGATGATAACCAAATCCTACAGGTTGAAAGTAGGTCAGTTAACTAATTAACTTGGTTGTAGATTGTAGGCCATACAATGTTAATAGTTCGGTGGGACTGTAAGGATCGTTTTCACGGCAGCCGGGACTGAGGTGTTGATTAATTACCCGACAAACATAGATGTTATTCAATGCTGGTTTCATGCTGGACGTCGGCCCATTGTTGAAACGACATAATATACAACATCTACATATATAATGGTGCTTACCACTACTTACAGTAAGAGTACCATTAAAGACCTACACCCACGCTCACAACACGGCTAACCCGTGGCTCATCAATGTAGGCCCTACACGCGTAGCACCGTCGCAGCAAGTTGGTGACGATTTTTTCAAGGCAGCTGACTTTCTGCCACCATTAGATGGTCAGAGACAGAATACTGAGAATGAGTGTAACAGATTACCTAAAAAACGAGGGTGCGTGTTTATTAGGGAGGGGGGGGAGAGGTGCGTTTATTAGGGATAATACGTAGGTGTAGGCCTACTGCCGGACTTAGTTTAGGCATGAAAAAAATCCAATGCTGGTCTACCATCTACGAGGCTGGCCCAACTTTGGTCCAAGATTAGGTGGATGTCTCGTGTTCGCTGTAGTTGATTCAACTCAGGGGACACCTGCTGATGCACGTAGCGCAGCGGTATCGTGAGTTGACAGCTATGCCATATAATTATCAGGGCCCTATAGGCCTATATGGATCTGCATGTTGTGTCACACACATTGCACTCTTAAATCAACGCGAAATAACTAGATTGATCAATAAATACGATTGGCAAAATAGGAATTAAAAAACAAATGTTATGGATCATGTAGGCTATTATCATTAAAATATTCAATGATTAGATCTTTTTTTATTTTTGAAAATAGATATCACCAAAGGCAGAGCCTACAGGATGGGCGAAAGTAGGCCTATTAACTTGCGTGTAAAGTGTAGGCCTAGGCCCCTGCGAATGTTAATGGTTTTGGAACTGAGGGTCTGTCTTACAGCAGAGGAGACTGAGACTGTGTGAGACGCCCCTATAAATTGGCTGAACATATTTTGCAGAATTTGGGATCATAAAACCCCAATGTTACCATCAATAAGCACTTTACGCCTACAATAAAAAAGGGTGATGATATGAAGCGTTAGGCCTACATAAAAAACCCCAATATTTTTATGTAGTCTAACAGTAAAGATGAAGAAACAGCTTATGACTTTTTGTTGACCATAGGCCTACCCCTTCTTACTTTAAAGTTAATTCGAAAACTAGAAGGTAACTGTGACTTTTCATTTTTTATTATGACAGATTGATTGATTTTTTTGCTTAGGCCTATGCTTTTTTTTCAGCCATTTTGAATTTTGGTGGCAATTTTAGACTTCAGAATTCAGTCTTCAATCTTTGGACTGACTTTGGGCATAATAGGCCTACTTCGGACAGATTTCGGAATTCAAACTTTGGACAGACTTCGAATAGACTTCAGACAGACTTTTGATTTCAGACTTCAAACTTCAAATTTTGGACTTCGAACTTCACATATACGACTTGAGAGACTTTGGGCAGATTTCAAACAGACTTCGGACATCAGACTTCGGATTTTGTAGTTTGGACTTCGGTTTTAGACTTTTGAGAGACTCCAGACTCTGGTTACAGACTCAGATTTTGGACTTCAAACTTCTGTTTTTGGACTCCAGGTTTTGAGCAGACGTACGTAGTAGGCCTACTTCAGACATACTTCAGACAGTTTTTGGACTCCGGACAAACTTCAGATATCACACTGCGGATTTCTGTTTTCCAGACAGACTTCATAGGCCTACATGTACATCAGACTTCAGATTGTGAACTTTAGACTTCGGATTTTGGCCTTCTAACATACTTTGGACTTCAGACATCAAATCTTAGATTTCGGACGGACGTTGCACTGCAGATTTCTGACATATATCGGGCAGTTTTCAGACTTTGGTCATACTTCAGACAAATTTCGGACAGACTTCAGACGCCGGACTTCACACTCCCACTTCAGACATTGGTTTTCGCACAGACTTCGAACATCAGACTTCAAATTTTAAACTTCTGACTTCGGATTTTGGACTTCTGTTTTAGATTTTAGAACTTGGACAGAATTCTGATTTTAAATTACAGACTTCAGATTTAAGACTTCTGACAGACTTCGGACTTCAGACATTAGATTTCGGACTTCAAACTTCTGACAGGCACTGGATTTCAAGCTTTGGTCAGACTTCAGACTTAGGACTTAATAATGGGCAATAATGGGCAATAATAAAAAATAAAAAATACTAGAATATCACAAAGTGAAAAGTGAAAATAATATTGTCAATGCACGCAATAATAGGCAATAATATTTGCCAATTGCAAAAGAAAAGTGATAAACGAAAAATAAATGACGAAGTGTGGCAGTCGAATTTGGCAATAATGCGTAAATATTTAAATAAAGGAGAAATAACTAAAAGCAAAACATTCATGTTATATTTTTATTATATGCAAACATTTATTTATAAATATTCATAACTTATAATTCTCATTTCATTGTTCATTGCATTTATAATAAGCAAACATTTATTTATAAATAGTCATAACTTATAATTCTCATTTCATAGTTCATTTCATTTCGTAACACTTCACATCATTTCGGTTCTAAATGTGCAATTCGTCAGTTTTAGTGCTATATTTAAATAATTGGTATCAATCTACAGTGCCTTTCAGTGAAATGTAGGCCTACAAATCAATCGTAAAAAAGGTAGTTAATGATATTATTTTACTTGTTGTAAGGGAGGGCTAGACGAATGTACTAAATGTGTTTTCCATAAATAATCTCAACATTAAATTTATAATTGTGTAGTCCCTAGGGCACTGAATACAATGCGTGCAATACACGACTGTTCGTACCATGAAATCATTTGGGCTCTAAATGTGCAATTCACTAGTTTTAGTGCTGAATTTAAATATTTGGTATCGATTTACAGTGCCTTTCAGTGAAACTTACAAATCAATATTAAAAAACCTCATACGGATATTATTTAGACAACAAAAAACAGTCAGTGATGTACTGCACTAAATAGGTTACGCAATCAGAGAGACGTCCTCTCTGCAGCTTATGGTTACGTAATGTGCAGACGCCTCCAGACGGAAAACTTTCTATTGACAAGAGGTGTGATTCCAGCGCGCCTGAGAAACACGTAATTAAGCCGGCACTGGGTGAATACCCACTGTGCACTAGATTTTGACCCAATGCTGTTTTATTGTCCCGCCAGCATCGCATACTTTGGAACAGCGTTAAGTCGACGTTGATTCAATGTATCATGTTGGTACAGAAAAGAGACAACCATTGTCCACGATGACATTGCAGCTTTGATCGCAAAAGGCGACATGTGACACGGGAATTAGCGTTTGTGGTCTAGGGTTCGTATTTATATTATTTAAAAGCCTGTCGTTGTGTTCCTCCTTTCCCAGTTTATAACAAATACTGATTTTCTCCTAAATTGAATTTGACAAGATCATTTATTAGCGGCAGTGTAGGCCTATTTCTTTATCTGATAATAAATTATATTTGATAAGAAATTAAATTAGATAAGAAATTATATTAGATATAATAACCGATAATACCAGCATCAAAGGGTTCATCAGCTGCAGTGTGTGTGTACACTTTAAAACAACATGTTGAGTTAATTTATGCCATAAACCACTTATATTCCCAACAACAGATTCCACTTAAAAATATAAAATACGTAGTTTTTATTATCAATTATATATATAAAATAAAAATAAAATGACATAGTGACTGAGAAAAAAAACATAGTGGCCTAATCCTGAGTGTAAACTAAAATTTGCATATCGTCGCCTCGGAGCTAAAGGATCCTATCTGCCACTCTGACGAGTGTCAGTTAGGATCTTTTAGCTCCGAGGCGACGATATTATTATCAGAAAATCCAATAGTCAAAGCTAACCCCTTGTGGCCTGGCCCGCTGTTATTTAGGGAGAGCATGACTTCTTCAATGAGGTATGATAACACTCGCTGAGCTATTTCAACTATTTACCAGGCAACAACAAAACATGCATTTGATTATACGAAGTATCCCCTACATTAAATTATGCTGACATTCTTTTTTTTTCAGACTAACTATGTGTACCATAGAAAAAGTGTTGTCAGATGCAAAGATATTGGTGACTCGGTTGAAGGAACATGATGGGTCAGCCGAATCTCTAATTGTACAGACACAAAATCTCCATCATCGTGTGGATGCTATGAAACAGGTAAGTTACTTAATTCTTGGTAAGTTATTTAATTCTTAGAACTTTAACAATCTATGAGAAGGCTGCACAATATATATTGCGACTGCCTGAGCTTTTTCACCGCTGTGAACCCTCAAATATAATGTGTTACACCCTGCCTTTGCTTTTACACACACCATTGCCTCCCAGGGGAGTTTTCAAAATATAAATATGTAGAAAAATATTGCACCTGCCTAACAAGTAGTTAAAATGTTTTCAATGGAAGACAATCTTATTTTTTATGGTAAATGGAGACAAGAAAAGTGCACTGGTTATGTATTCTTGCTTTGGTGAGAACAGTGGAACAGTCATTCGTGCGGGGGAATATATAGCATTAAGATATAAAACAACGTCTTGTTAAAACGTTTTGATAAACAATAGCTTATTGTTTGATTTTTACCCCTCAGCCATTGGTGATCCTGCATGGCGAGTGTCCGGTGCAGTTGCTTGTATTTTGTCTGTCAAATTACGTGTTTAATATTTAAGCTCTTTAGTTTGAACCAATTTGAACCAAAGTTTGAGTGATTTGAACCATCTGTATTATCTGATGTATTCTAAAAAATGTGAGATACCACTGATTTTGTGTAGATGGGTCAGACAATAGCTAAATATTTATAAGGAGGGCAGGTATATAAATATATGTATGTATCTATCAATTCATGAGATGACTTTTATTTGTTAATACAGTATCAAGATGACCTTAATGAGCTTAATGAATTGGCTCGACATAGACCACGAGCAAATCTGGTTCTCAGCATAGCTCAAGAAAACAACCAAATTCGTGAGCTACAACAGGAGAACAGGGAATTGAGAGCTGCCCTTGATGAACACCAAACAGCGCTGGAGCTCATTATGAGTAAATACCGGGAGCAAGTTGTCAAGCTGCTTGTGACGCGACAGCCTGATGAACCGTCAGATGGACACGCTCAAAAACAGGTATTAGAGCTGCTAGCACATCGTCATCTGAGTAAATTATTATTAATAAGTTGTATCTAGCACTTGTTAAAGTTTCATGTTTTGTACCAAGACCTTGTTTGCATCAAGCCTTTGTTTACTTCATATCTTCAGAACTGATTGTCCGATTTACTTGACACCAGTAAAATTTAACTTACATGTAGGTGTTTACTTTGTAATACACTAGTTTCCAGTTTGAACATTTCTGATGAACCTTTTTCAACATGTTTGATGGTTTATTGGTACTGCCGTTACATGTATTTCTGCAGGATATGCAAGAAAAAATAGAGAAGATCTGTGAAATGGCTGCCATCATGTGGCGCGCTGTTGAGATAGATGAATCTAATGCTGGGCGGGAACAGGAGCTCATCAGCAGATTACAGGTAAAATTCAACAATATTGTGACACAGGAAAATGTTGGGAACAAACTAAGGTTTTTGTTTTAAATACAATATAGGTAGTATTCAATTCAAAAGTCAAAAACAAAATGCTGCCTTGACATGACTATAATTATGTATGTGAAATAAATTGAAAACGATAACAATCTACATACCACATATTTAGAAAGCTTTATACAATGATGGCTGATCCAGGGATCAAATATTCAATTCTTCAGTGATTTATAATCAGCACAATAAATATCAAGCTGTAGTGATTTGTACAACTTAACTGTACATGTACTACAAGAAACTAAAAAAAATGATGCAATATCAAAATAAAGGTCTTCTAAGTTTTTTTTTGAAATATTGTACTAATGTATTCTATAAAAGTGAGTGATATATGTTTAAATTGCTGATAAAAAAAGAGTTAATTTACTAACAAACATTAGCAATTTTTGACAGATTATGCACATATTTCACTCACAACAACCATTGTTTCATACGTCATTAAACCTTAGAGCCAGGCTACAATTAAGCATTGCTATGATGGCATTAGTTCAATCCCGCAGTTTAATACTTATTACAATAACTTCAGGAACAATTTAGTGTAAAAGTTTTGTAAATGAAACATTTTCATGACAGAAAAAATCATAATGAAAAAATTGTACAATAGCTCTTACTGGGCTCAATGTTGTGTCACCGCCTTCGGGAATTAGCCAAGTTTTATAACCATTGACAACTGCAGACAAATCATTGTGCTAACACAAATTGTAGTGTCAAGCACTGCATTATAAAATGATAGAATATGATTTTGGGGCTCTGAATGTCACTAGACCTAATTTTGCTATAAGCAGGATTTAATATTATCCTGTAATCCTATCGGAGTCATTCCGTTCCATGCTAAGATATATCTGTGTCATTATAAGGGGGTCCGATTATATTAAGCTAAAATGTATGACTTGTAAACCAATTATTATTAGCTCATCTGGCCTTTAGGCCTAAGATGAGCTCATGCCATCGTGTTTCGTCTGTTGTCTAATTTTGCTATAAGCAGGATTTAATATTATCCTGTAATCCTATCAGAGTCATTTCGTTCCATGCTAAGATATATCTGTGTCATTATAGAGGGGTCCGATTATATTTAAAGCTAAAATGTATGACTTGTGAACCAATTATTATTAGCTCATCCGGCCTTTAGGCCTAAGATGAGCTCATGCCATCGTGTGTCGTCTGTCTACAATTCACAAGAAATGCTTCTCCCTCAATTCTTATCTAATTTCAATTCTGTTTGCTTAGTTTAAAAGAGCTTGTGCCTCTGCATTAAACAACCTCACGGATTTCAGAAATTTTGATTATTAATTAATTTATTGCCTAATTAGGACCTAATTAGGGCACTCTGTCCACAATTCACAAGAAATGCTTCTCCTCCCTCAATTCTTATCTGATTTCAATTTTGTTTGGTTTGTTTGAAAGAGCTTGTGCCTGTGCAATAAAGTACCTCACAGCTTTCAGAAATTTTTAATTATTAATCAAGTCTCCACCCACTATGTGGTGGTGGAGACTATGTGGTGGTGGAGACTTATTGTTTTTGCATAGTCTGCCCGCTGCACTTGTTTCTGCTCTCACTCGAAAAACCCCTACTCGGATTATTTCCAAATATTTGCAGTATGCATACTGGCCCTGAGGAATTTGCCTGTTAATTTTTTTTTGCGTTTTTCAGTTTCTTCAACAAAATCCAAGATGGCCGCCAAAATCCTTTGGCGCACTCTAGAGCTTGAACCGCTTCATCGATTTGTTTCATGTTTGGTTTAAAGGAAAGACCTTACCCAGACCGTGAGCTGAAAAGCTTTTGGTGTGATTCTGATAATGAAAACTTTTTTTACGTTTTAGTATTTTAGCGGATATTTCTGTTTTGCTCACTTTGGCCATCATCAAAATTTTGTAATATAACCATACACCCCTACTCGGGGTGTATGGCTATATTACAAAAAAGTATTTGCAGTATGCATATTGGCCCTAGAAAATTTGCCCTGTAAATTTTTTTTTGTGTTTTTCAGCTCCCTTAACAAAATCCAAGATAGCCGCCAAAATTCTATGTCGCTCTCTAGAGCTTGAACCGCTTTATGGATTTGTTTCATGTTTGGTTTAACGGAAAGACCCTACTCTGCACATGTGCTGATTAGTTTTTGGTGTGATTTTGATAATAAAAATTATAATTTTTTTACATTTCATAACTTTAGTGGGTGTTTCAGTTTTTGTTCATTTTGGCTATCATCAAAATTTGTTAATTTAGCTATACACCCCTGCTTGGATTATTTCTAAATATTTGCAGTATGCATATTGGCCCTAAGGAATTTGCCCGGTAATTTTTCTTTGCATTTTTCAGCTTCTTTAGCAAAATCCAAGATGGCCGCCAATATCCTATGTCGCTCTCTAGAGCTTGAACCGCTTCCTTGATTTGTTTTATGCTTGGTTTAACGGAAAGACCTTACCCTGCACATGTGCTGATTAGTTTTTGGTGTGAATCTGATGATAAAAACTTTGATTTTTTTACGATTCAGAATTTCAGCAGATATTTCAGTTTTGATCATTTTGGCTATTATCAATATTTGGTAATATAGCTATACACCCCTGCTCAGATTATTTCTAAATATTTGCAGCATGCACATTGGCCCCAGGGAATTTGCCCAGTAAATTTTGTTGGCGTTTTTCAGCTTTTTCAACAAAATTCAAGATGACCGCCAAAATCCTATGTCACTCTCTGGAGCTTGAACTGCTTCATAATTTGTTTCATGTTTAATTCAAAGAAATAATCCTACCCTGGATGTGTGCTGATTAGTTTTTTGTGTAATTATGATAATAAAAACTTATATATTTTTTACTTTTTAGGATTTCAGCTGATATTTTAATTTTGCTCATTTTGGCTATTATCAAAATTTGGTAATATGGTTATACAGCTCAATTTTTTTCTTTTGTGTATGCTCAGTGGCCCTGAGAAAAAAGTCAGGAGAATTGTTTTTCTTTTTTCATTTATTCAACAAAATTCAAGATGGCCAACGAATCACATGTTACTCTGAAGAGCTTGAACTGCTTCACCGATTTGTTCCAAGGAAGCAACTTACCCTGGCCATATATTGATTAGATTTTGGTGCGATTCTGAAATCACATTTTCACGTGGTTTACATTAAAATTTGGTGACAGTACTGTCTTTCTCTATAATTAATGTACTATGTGGGGCGGGTGGAGACGCAAGCTTTGCCCCTCAGCCAAATCTAGTTAACTAATGACCTGATAAAGACCTAATTAGGTCACTCTGTCCACCATTCACAAGAATTCTTATTCGATTTCAATTTTGTTTAGTTTGTTTGAAAGAGCTTGTGCCTGAGCATTAAACGTCCTCACGGATTTCAGAAATGTTGATTATTAATTAACTATGGCCTAATAAAGACCTAATTAGGGCACTCTGTCCACAATTCACAAGAAATGCTTCTCCTCCCTCAATTCTTATCCGATTTCAATTTTGTTCCCTTTATTTGAAAGAGCTTGTGCATGTGCATAGAACTACCTCACGGATTTCAGAAATTTTAATTCGTAATCAACTTGCCCTAATTAAGGATGAGCTTCTGTGTCATTGACACTCTTCTTTTTATCGCCCGCCCATAGGGGAAGGGGGATTTTAGTCGCGCCAGCATTCTGTCCGGTGTCAAGTTTTCTTGTGGGCGCAAAAACACGAAAACTATTTTTTTTGGAAATTTTAGGATGGCATTCCTAGCAACATAGGGATGTGCAAGTGCTTTTTAAAGATGCCACTAAAATTCAAAATGGCCGCCAGAGGTCAACTCCAATTTTTTTGTGGCTGCAAAAACTCTAAAACTTGAAGTCAGAATTTTACAATCACATTCCCCTCGATATGGAGATGTGCAGGTGACTTTTTTAAGGTTTTACTGAAATTCAAAATACGCACCATCTGGGAATTTAAAATGGCCACCACAAATCGACTTTTTGAATATTTGTCACCGCAAAAAGTCTAACCTAATTTATGGCGGGTAATGATATAGGACTTCAGGCCTCTTGTTTATAAAAGAAATGTGTTTTGACAGACGGAGAATGACACTTTGCGACAGTTGATACGAACACCCCTGCCACCAGTGAACTTGAGCAGAAACTCCTGTGAAATGACAGATTCGTTTAACACCAGTGGCAGCAGTACGGACAGCCACCTGAGTGAAATGGAACCTGGTAACTCAGACACAATCATACGTGTGACCAAGAAAAACAAAATTCCTCGCTCAACAGCGGCTGACGAGGATACTCCACCTACAGAACCATTCTCTGTAGAAAAAGAAGTAGCTTCTGCAGCAGCACAACAGTCAGAAAAAGACCTAAATAGTTCTAGACCAGTGGAAGATAATTCTGATTCAGAAAAAAGTAGCTGAATTTTTTGTGGATTTTTGGGTACCACTTATTTTGTAGCATTTAGAGTCCAACCAGATTCAACAATAAGGAAGTATCAATTTACAATAGTATTGCCAAATTTTTATTCTTTCTCAGTATTAGTAGTTTACACAGACTTTGTGATATTTCAGTTAAAAATTTATTCCATAAATTATAACATTTTTTTATAGTTTTCAATGATACGGACTGCTACAATGTACATGTATTGTAATTAAGATTATGTAATATATTCTTGAAATTTAAGTTCTGTAATTTTATGTATTATTGTTCTATCTAGACACGTCATATTTACTGTGTACATTCTATTAATTTAAATGTGATTAACATGATTAAATGATTTACATTTAGTTATTTATTGTATTTTGTAAAAGACAACTTTTCACTGTTGTATCTCATAATTATCATATCTTTGGGGAGGACTTTTATATTTCTGTAGTCAAAGCTGCTATGTGGGCTGCAATTTTTTTCATGAAAGTCATTGATTGAAATAGCAGTAAGCCTATTTTGTGATGCTCCTTTCATAAAAAAATACCTGAGAGGAAAATACAATCACATTGCGAAAAAGAAAAGATTACTTTGATTTTCAATGTCTATATGATGAACGGTTCATACACCGCCAGATATACAGCCAAAATTGACACGTAATGAGGCGGTAGGGATGAGCATTTGGGCAACAGCAACACCTGCCTAATTGGCATGGGAAAATTGCAGGTGAGGCCTTTCCACAATTCTGGGCCAAAAGCTCAGTCACATGGCCATTGTTAAAGGCTAAAGGCTCACCTTCTAGATCCTCTGAGCTTTTTTACTGGACATTCTTGGTTTCTTATGAATGTTTAAAAAATGAAATATCATTTGTTATTCAGAATACTGCAATTGTTTTTAGTAGACTATACTACTTCGCATGTTGGGATGTATTATAGCCTATATCTATATATCTCAGTCACTATGGGAATTAGTTGTTATTGGAGAAACAATTTGCTTGCTGTATGGTGACTAATCATATGGAGTTCTAGCTGAACATGACAGTGTATATATTCTACAAATTAATTCACATACAAATCATCAGCAGAAAAATCATAACTTAAACATGGATGTACTGGTTTGAATTATCGCAGCAATGCGAAAATATGTTCATTTAAAAGGTGCTTTGCAGATTATTGTGGTAATCTAATAAATAATGACTGAGACAAAGTTATTATTAACTCTTACAGCGCGGGGATCGACTTCAGTCGTTAGAATCTGACCTCTGTAGACGTCAGATACTGACGACTAAAGTCGATCCCCACACTATAAGAGTAAAAATATCTCCCATGGCCATAGACCCATAACATAGGTATTCAAATGAATCGGAAAGAGCTAACTTAGACATTTATGATGATTTCAAATTAAAAAAAACAACTTTGGTCTCTATCGTTTTTAAAAAAATATTCAGCTATGTAAGAGTGCTGGCAATAAATTTTGCCTGATAATAAGGCAGGCCTACAGATTTCAACTCAGAGCGGGCATCCAAATTATCTGAGAAAGTGGAATCCAGCAGGCGATATGTTCCTCCTCAGCACTTCCAACAAACTACTGTAACTTTCTGAAGCATGTTGTTACCTGGTGTCTGCTAATTAAAAAACTAGCTTGCTTTCAAAAATATTGTTATCTTTCAAATCTGGATGTATATAATAATTTTGATCCAAATAAAGTATCCTTCAACACCCATTCCTGTCCTGTTATGACACTATGCTGATGAATTACGTTTTTTTTTCTCAAATGAATTCTTAATGAGATATGTTAACTATGATAACCTGACGTATGCCTGTATAGTTACAGTCTGTTCAACGATGGAGTCAGGTCTAAAATGAAAGTTGGCGTTTGTTACGAAATGTTGACACCATTCTTATCTAGTAATTTGCAACACGTAATTGGACTATGGTGAAGACTCTGGCGTGGCTCTGCTTGAAATTAACGTTGATACACTGCGTCCAACGTTAACTCGGCGAGGCCGCCGTTAATGTGATTGTGTAGTCACAATGATAGGGGAGGAGGTATTTTTCCGAAAGACCCACGCAGGTTAGCAGGGCTCGAACCCTGGACGCATGCATGACTGGCGAGGCAGTCAGGTGCTCTACCAATGCGCCACTCCCCCTTCTCTATCACACTATAGGCCTAGGCCTACATGTACATCAGATACTGTATAAGCTTATCGATTGTCCGGCTCCGATAACTCATTTGATTCGGCTATGACCTGAAACTGAGGAGTAGGCCCTGTTGGGTTCTAATCCCGGCCGGATGGCGTTATTGTTGGTATGGAGTGATCCAAACTGTTTAAAGGCTTGTAGCTAATTAGTGTGTGCAGTGTTGCTTATGATATTGTGCACTTTAATTCACCAGGTGGCGTTTCTCCTTACTATCCCCTCCCCTCAGTCACGTCATCGCTGAGCATGATGTAGAACACCATCTCTCTGCCGATGACACACAAATTTATATATCTCCATCCGGTTCTGAAGCTTTAGAATCTCTAACTGATTTGAAATCCTGTGTTACTGATGTTTTCATTTGGATGACAAATTCAAAGCTAAAGCTAAATCCAAGTAAAACCGAGTTTATCATCATCGGTTCTAAAAAACAAAGAGAAAAGTTCAAAGATCTATTCCCTATATTATTACTTGACCATGACACACTTCCTAAAGCATTCGTTAGAAATTTGGGATTTATTTTTTATTGTGATTTCAACTTCAAACGACAAATCTCTCAGACTTGCAAAATATGCTTCTATCACATCCGTGACTTTCGGCGTATTAGGAAGTACCTTAGCCCAGAAGCTGCAAAATCTGTTTCATGTGCTCTAGTCACTAACGTCAGTCATCTTGTCTATTCAGTGTTTCTGGCTCTGAAAAAAGTTGGAGTCAGGCACTATGAAGATTCTGACTCCAAACCTGCTGCTGGAGTCAGCACGCAGGCGCAGCTTTTGGCGAAGGCCCGTCAAAGGCGGTGGCAAATACAGGGCCCCCGGGAATTTTGTTTTTGAGAGAAGACTTTTGGTGGCTTCTAATGATATCTAAAGTTACATTTTAAGCTTTAAAACAACTCATTTTTAACTACTGAAACACCGAAGAATATCTCCGGAAATGGTTTCAGAAAATTTCATTAATCAATTTCGTCAGCATGGAGTGATTTTTCGTCAGGGGGGAAAGCTTGTCGTCAATTCTGACGACATGACGACAGATCAGAAACACTGCTATTGCAATTCCCTTCTGTACAATCTTTTTGACCGAGACATTGACATATTGCAGCGGGTACAAAATTGTCTGGCACGTGTAGTATGTGAAGCTTCTCGTTTTAGCAGATCTAAGCCTCTCTTAAATTTTCTTCATTGGCTACCAGTAAAATACCGCTTTAAACTCTGTACCATCACTTTTAAAGCCTTCCTTTTTCACCAACCTACATATCTCTTTAATTATTTAGTACCACTTCAAAATTCAAGACTGCTTAGATCTTCCAACACAAATATGTTAACTGTTCCACGTTTACGAACAAAATGGGGCTCAAGGGCTTTTGCAGTTGCAGCTCCCTCCACCTGGAATTCACTGCCGGTTAATTTGAGAACTGCAAGTACAGTCACCTCATTTACTCCACCCCCCCCTAATTCCTCGGAGATTCGGCGCCCAGTTGATGACTTAATTACGCTTTGACTCTCAACATTGAGCTGGTTTCGATTTGGATTCTGCACCTCTGAGCTCGCATCTCAGAGGATTTAGGCGCTATAGAAGTTACCGAATTGAATTGAATTATCTCTACGTAGGCCTTCATGTCCGTAACGCCATTAAGTCTCCACCCACTATGTGGTGGTGGAGACTTATTTTTTTTGCTGAATCCGCCCGCCACCGCCGCCAGGAATTTGCCCTGTAAATTTTTTTCGGCGTTTTTCAGCTTCTTCAACAAAATCCAAGATGGCCGCCAAAATCCTATGTCGCTCTCTAGAGCTTGAACCGCTTTATGGATTTGTTTCATGTTTAGTTTAAAGGAAAGACCCTACTCTGCACATGTGGTAATTTGTTTTTTGTGTGATTCTGATAATAAAAACTATGATTTTTCTATGTTTCCGAATTTTAGCGGATATTTCAGTTTTGTTTATTTTGGCTATTATCAAAGTTTGTGAATTTAGCTGTACGCCCCTGCTCGGATTATTTCCAAATATTTGCAGTATTCTTTTTAGCACTAAGGAATTTGCCCTGTAATTTTTTGGGGCGTTTTTCAGCTTCTTCAGCAAAATCCAAGATGGCCGCCAAAATCCTATGTCGCTCTTCAGAGTTTGAACCGCTTCCTGGATTTGTTTCATGTTTGGAAAGACCTTACCCTGCACATGTGCTGATTAGTTTTTGGTGTGATTCCGATAATAAAAACACTTTGATTTTTTACATTTCAGAATTTAAGCGTATATTTCAGTTTTGTTCATTTTGGCTATGATCAAAATTTTATAATATAGCTATACACCCCTGCTCGGAATAATTTTAAATTTTTGTGGGCTCCATTGAATTTGCACGGTAAATTTTGCTGGTGTTTTTCACCTTTTTCAACAAAATCCAAGATGGCCGCCAAAATCCTATGTCTTTCTCTAGAGCTTGAACTGCTTTATGGAGTTGTTTTGTTCAAAGGAATAACCCTACCCTGGATATGTGCTGATTAGTTTCTTGTGTGATTATGATAATAAAAACTTATTTTTTTACTTTTTAGGATTTTAGCTGATATTTCAGTTTTGCTCATTTTGGCTATTATCAAAATTTGTGTATGCTCTGTGCTTTTTTTTCAACAAAATTTAAGATGGCTGACATCACAATCACATGTTACTCTGAAGAGCTTGAACTGCTTCACCGATTTGTTCCGAGGAAGCAACTTACCCTGGCCATATGTTGATTAGATTTTGGTGTAATTCTCACATCACATTTTACGTGGTTTACATAAAAATTTGGTGACAGTACTGTATTTCTCTATAATTAATGTACTATGTGGGGCGGGTGGAGTTTGTCTCGTTGATCGTTCCCAATGCACCACCCCTTAATTAACCCTTTCCGCGCGGGGATCGACTTATTCGAGGCACTAAAAGAGTAAAATATTATATTGGCCGTAGACCCCATAAAAAAGATATTCAAATGAAGCGGAAAGAACTAACTAAGACATTTATGATGATTTCAAATTGAAAACAACAACTTTGGTCTCTCGGTTTGTATAAAATATTTCAGCGTTTTAAGGTTTACTGATGAACATCACACCTTTCCCAAGAAACACGACGTTGAACCAATGCTGGTTTGATGTTGGTTCACCGTCTACGATGTTGTACCAACATTGCGCCAATGCCTTGTGTTTGCTGGGTTGGTGCTGTATGCAAATGTAGGCCTAGGCCTACCCATGGCATGGTATTGTGCTTATCTAGAAGAAGAAGAAGAAAGTGTATTCAACCGTAAATACATGGTTTTGGAGACCTCCATTAAGACCAAATATGGTCGCTGGCCTAGAGGCCACCAATTTGACAGTTCAGTTTATCTAGGGAACCCGGCTATTTCACTTGACAGGCAAATCAAACACACTTTAAAGTCTTATTCACAAGAAGATGTACATTGAGTCAATTTAAACGTTTACCAACTGTTTACATACAGAGGAGTCACCTTATGGGACGGGCTACCAGAGCTCATCAGAAACACTGAATATCTAAATTTATGTAAGACAAAGCTTACAACCTTCTTGAGACCTGTCAATAATATTTTGTTGGTTTGAACACATAATTGACGACCTATAGCTTATTTTTCCTTTCTGACAAAGGCTCCGGAACTTTCTGACCCAGATCACCATTATGAAACCTCCATGTTCTTGTCATTTTCTGTGTTGTAACCTGTGTGAGTGTTTTATCACAGTGCATCTAAGGTCATCTAAATGTGTATGTGCCCATTGGGAAACCAGCGTAATAAGGCTTTAAAAGCTACTGATTAAACATTATGTAAGCCTATATATGCCTCCTTTGTAAATTATAATGTAACGTTAGGCCTATAATGCTGAAAGGGTTACCGCCTACCGGTACCCTCAATCAATTTTCTCATAGGCCCCTATCAATATTTTTCTACACTAAAATGTCCTTATTGATATATAAGCCTATCGCCTAAATATCGAATAAACTTTGAAAAATGATGTATCTAACAAATCGGGTTTGAATATTCGAACAAAATGCTGTAAGTGACATGATCTAGATACGGCAGCTTGCTTTGATATGCTTCAAAATGGCAATTTTAAGTTGATTTGGACAAATTGGACAATATTTTTCTACCGGTATAGGGCCTATCTGAGAGCTATTTGTTGCGACAATCACATGGGATTGCTAACTCCGATATATGGTAGGGGCCTATAGATATTTCATATTAAATTCATAATTTGCCTGGATTACTAGTACGCATACCCTAGGCGAAACCAGGAAAACACTAACTGTAATGAGTTTCCAAGCCAAATGCCGTAACTGCAATAATGAAAGTTACAATAATCGTAGTAACTATATATATATAACATCATTACTACGATTGAACCAACTGAAAAAAGTTTTGCGACGTTGCCCCAACATTGACCCAACATTGGATTATTGCCTTGTATTTGCTGGGTTCAACGTAGCCTACGCTCCGTGTTTACCAGGTAGGCCCTAAACAAATTAAATACTGGGTTGGTCTTTACTATTATAGATGGCAGCCTTAACTGACTTCGGGCTTCCTTCTGTGCGATATGTATACACAATCTGCAGAAAATGACCAAAAAATATTCATCAACTCATTTTAGCCTAATAGTACGTAAGCCTAATTGACAGAAGGTACCTGTACCAGCAAATTAAAACGAGACGTCATATCAGTGTTGGTTTAATCTTGCCCCAGCGTCAGAGAAACTCTTCCCAATAATCTGGGGGTATTTTTCCAGGAAAACACGTAGCGTTGACTTGATCAGTTAATGTTGATTTAACGGTGTATCCCCGTCTGCGACGTTGGACAAACGTTAACCCAACCCAGCACACACGACACATTGAAACAATGTTGATTAAATGTTGGCACACCGTCGGCGACGCTGGCCCAACATTAAACCAACATTTTTTCAATGTGTCTTGTTTGCTGGGAACATGTATAGCTATGCATCAACGTTTTGTGTTTCATTGTGGCCAATCGAGCCCCACCTGGTGACGGTCGTTATCAGGTTATTTCTCAGGTAAGCTCACCTGGCCAGACCCGGCCAATCAGCGACGTTGACTCATCAGTCACAGTTGACACCAATACACAGCCAAAATGGCTGGACAGAAAGAGAGCAGTAATGATATTATTCTTGTCATATTTTTCGTATGGCAAGCATTTCTCTTGGTAAGTAGAATCTGTTAATCTTTCCTAGTTTACTTTTTAATTTACCTCAATCAAAATAGCGTTGATCAGCGCAATATAATATTTTGCGTATTTACTTTTGTTGAATGTCTGACACCGCTGTACACACCTGTATATGTACAGATAGGGCTTTATACTAACGTTACAGCTTACCTGTATGCTATACTGCTAGGCCAACATCACATTGATGTTTACAATAATGATAAACGCACTTAGTTTATTTTTATTAGAAAAGATAGACCCAGTTATTGACATTTATTCGAAAGAATTATATTTTAGAAGTACGAAGCCTCAGAAACAACATTCAGATTTAAAAAATAAAAATGTTAAACTTATTATTTTGAGTTAATTTGTCGATAGATTGAGTCAATATTAAAGAATCATTCAACTGCAATACGCGCATGCCTGGGATGGTCAACTGTAGGCCAACAGTAGCCTATTTAGTACAGATTGACGGCACTAATATATAGCCACTGAACTGATTACAAGATACTACTAAACGGGACATTGACCCAATGCTGTTTTATTGGTAGGCCAACGTCTGCTACGCTGGCCCAACATTGAACCAACATTGAATAAATGTACAATGTTTGAGCGAAAGTCCTCCTGCCCCAGCAAGCACAAGACATTTGTATAGCATTTATACAACGTCCGCCCAACGTCTTCGACGTTGGTCCAACATTGCATAAAGTCATACAAATGTTCTGTGTTTATTGGGATATGTCAATATAAGCTTGGGGTCAAGCAGTTTCAACATCCCGCAGTAATACAGTCAGTTTGTTTGCAAGCCAGTGACCAAGTAGGGGCAAGGGCAAAGAGCTTTGAATTATTAACTCATAGATGTCGCTCAAGTATATATGAACTTGCTTTGATTTGAGAACTTGCTCTTAATGAGGCTTTGGGTATGAAACGCATATCTAGTATTATTATGGAATAGGGCCTTGGCCTACCCACGGGCACTATTGCCTTCTGGGGGACCCTTGTCCCGCGAATTTCGACAGTTCACCACACCTTTAACTCGTCATGTATATTGAGATTACAACTCAATATATGAGTTGACAACTTGATATACAGGTTGACAACTCATATATTGAATCGGCCTCAATATATAAATATGACAAATTCAAATTATTCAATATATTTTTGAACCCAATATATGTATCGAGTTATCATGGTTATTAACTTTTCAACTCACTATATCGATTTGTTAACTCAATATATTGGGTTGATAACTCAATATTCAGATTATAACTCGATATAATGATTTTTGACCCAATACATAGGCCTATATCATGTATATCGAGTTATTAACTCAATGTATCGAATTGTGAAATCCAATGTATTGAGTTGTGAACTCAATATATTGAGTTGTGAACTCAATATATCAGGTTGTGAACTCATTTGAGTTAGATCATGTAGATGTTAATCATCTTTGAGCTTATACATGTATGTATACAGTGCTCCAAACTGTTCAAAAGCCTGGGGAATACTTCCTATTGTCTGATACTTACTAGTCACTATAAGTAGGCCCCTATATATAAACCCTTGATCTATTTAAAAAAAAATCCTTGCAACACAATTGTTAAGTAGTAGCCTATATAATTATTGTAATATAGGCTACATGTATGTTAATTTCAAAACATAATATGTGATTAATTACTAATATAAAAAAAAATTTGGTTAATTAATTTATACATGAATACTAGTTTTTTTCGGACACATGTATTAACATGGATTAAAAATAGATGAAATTGTGCTTAAAAGTTAACAAGAAATCCTTTTTGCTCCAGATTGCAGGTTTAGGATGTCTGGCAGTGGGAATATGGATGTATGCAGACAAAGATGTGATGGCATATCTGCATATTCTGAGACGGGATCCCTATGACGATGTCATGATGGCCATCCCCGGCCTCCTCATTGTATGTGGTGTCATCATCATAGGCGTTTTCATTCTCGGAATCTTTGCCGTCATAAAAGAAAGCTTCATTTTAATGGCAACAGTAGGTTGATGTTCCAGATCCTTTTGGTGTAGGAACTTTACTAATTTATGCTGAGTGTCAATTGAGATATAATTTTTTTATTATTATTATAAGATATTAAATATAAAATCAAAATAATTATTGTAGAATGAAGAAATAGGATACACATTTTGGATAAACTAAAATGTATCTAAAATATTCAAAGTATACAGTTTCAAGTTTTAGATCAATATTCAAATATCCCTAAATCTGATAAAACAGTTTTTGGTAGAAGCTTGTTTAATCCGATAATTCAATATTGGAGATGTCTATATTTCATAAATAATACTATTCTAAATTCATTTATTTGAATTTGGAAATTGTGTTATGAATGAAAAATATCCACAAACAATTCAGCAGTACAAGGGTTAGGCTGGATCACTTGAATATTGGCTGCATGAATATTATTTGTATAACTGACTATTATTTTTTTACAGTATACAGGTGTTCTGGTTCTTATAATGATAATTGAGCTGACAGCAGGATCTCTTGTGGCTGTGTTCAAAAATGATGTGAGTTCCCAGTAAACACAAGCCATTGAACCAATGTTTCATTGATGTTGGGCCTGCCTCGTAGAAGATGGGCCAACATTAACCCAACATTGGTTCAGTGTTAAATGTTATCTATGTCGTTTGGTGTGACCTAAACATATCAATGTAAAGATATCTATATCAGTGTATGTCATTTGTGAAATTAGTGCACTTGTAGGATTCTTAAAATCACATGATTTTGCACCTACTTTAACATTTTTAATTCAAAAAAATTGACATTGTTAATATAATTATCTCGTAAGTTGTCATGAAATATTGTGTTAATTTTCAAATAACTGTCCCTAGGAAAACATTTCTTTAACATGTTTTTATTTTTAATATGTCATGCATATCGATCCTATGCTTTTATTTGATAGATTCATAAATCGCTGAAAGGGGGTATGCAGGAGACGTTAGATAAGCATTACCAGCATGACAATAGTCATGGAAAAGCATGGAATAGAGTGCAAGTTCGGGTTAGTTTGACAGATTTTCCAACCCACCCTTTCTGAGAAAGGCGGGAGACTTAGAATTACTCTTCATCTGTGCTTGTTCTGTCCGTCTGTTCTTAGTCTCTCCATGCACTTAACCCTTTGACTTCCAGGCCGGGGTGCATGCCAGGATCCAGATATACTGGTGTAGGAGTTCTATTTTTCGTCATTTGAAGCTGGAATTGCTAACGCAATTTCCAGCTTCAAATGACGAAAAATACATAAATGTAGTATATATTTGACGAAAATTTTATGGTCATTTTATGGTTACGTTCATTGACGAATGACGACGGAAATTTCCGTCATGTATGGTAGTGAAAAGGTTAAAATTATTGCACTGTGGCAAAAAACAAAATTGATCACTTAATTAACCCTTAGGTCAGACTTTTTTTATTATATGTTTTACGCCGACATTGATTTGAGCAAAATAAACATTTTTTTAAAACTGCAACGTGTTACTCCACATAATCTGATAATATAATTTTTTTCTTGTGAAAACTCTCTGATTTCACCATGATTTGCGGTCCTGAGAACCGACACACTAAACTATCTGTGGCCTATAAAGCCATACCCCGTGTTTACCAGATGCTGAGGTCATTCCCAGAAACAGCTCTTATATTTGTCTGATCTACCACCTCCAAAGAGTTGTGCCTTTAAACACAGTTCGCATTTTTTAGATATATCTAAAAATTTTTTTTTCGAATTTTGACATTGCATCCTGGCAATTTCCACCTGTAAAATATATGATAAAAATAATCAGGCCTTATCTTACTTAAATTTTCACCCACTTCAAGTTTTGTCTCGCTACAGCGACTCACATTACCCTTAATTGAATGGAAAGTACTCATACATGTATTTGGTTAATTTTGAACTGAACATTTGCAAATCTTAAACTCTAGACAGTAGGGGGGAGAATAAAACGTTGAGCGCATGCCAATCGACAGGAATGGCATGTCAAGGAAACTGCCATTCCTGAGTGAAAACTGTCATTCCTAGAAATGGCCTTTGTCCTGAGATGGCCATAAATCTGCCAGTTCATCGGAATGGCAAATTTTGTCATTCCTGCACATTTTTTTGGCAGTACCGGACTGGAGGAATGGCTTTATTTCGAGCACTGCTGTGTTTCAATTAGCACCTATATAACCCCTGATAACCAGTTGGTAAAAATAAAATACTGTTTATGAACACTCATTTCATTCGCAATAGCTGCTAATAAAACAGATCAACAAACGATTATTGTCGTGCTTAGCACTTAAAAAGTAAATGATTGTTACTTATATAAGCTCATATATGATATTCAGCATATATTTTTTCAGGAGGAATGTGCTGGGGTAGATGGATCATGGGACTATCACAGAACACGGTGGTGGTATGAACAAAATCCACAGGTACAGTAGAACCCCTCTTATGCATGAATTGATTTTTATTTAGTAGCGCTATCAGAATAATAATTTTTTGTGAGATTCTTGAATTTGCAAATTTGTCCTCCTAGCGAAATTAGCGAAAATTAAAACCGCATTGATGAAGAAGCAAATTCGTCAGTTCCTGGTTTCTGGTTTTTAGTAGAGCTTCAGCTCTACTCTTCTGATGATGTGGTTTTCTGTATGATTAAATTCAAGACAATAACTTTAAATTTGTGTTAAGAATAGCTTTTTCCGTTGCACCAGGAAGCCACATTTTGAGATTTGAGCTTGAATGGTCTGATGAACACTGATATAAATGACGCATCAATTCCAATACCTAATATGTCAGCCATGTACATGATGTACAATGGGCTCTGTTAGGTGACGTCACACGTGACACGTGACCTTGGCAATACACTTTAACATGCCTTCGCTAGCACAGCTATACCAACCTGACAGTACTGTATTCGACACTTGACCTACTACCCAGCAAGCACGAGGCATTGGCCCAATTCTGTTCTAATGTTGGCCCGCCGTCTTCGACGTCGGCCCAACATTAAAACAATTTTGGGTCAATGCCTCGTGTTGGCTGGGTATGATCCAATGGTGTTTAAATGTTGGCCCGCCGTCCCCGAAGTCGGCCCGACATTAAAACAACATTGCGTCAATGACTCGTGTTTGCTGGGAACAGCACCTGGCATTAATAGTAGGCCTAGTACGGCAACGCTGACCAAATGTTGGGCCAGCGTCGTAGACGGTGTGCCAGCATTGAAACAACGCTGGCTCAATGTGATTGTCCAGCGGTATGCGTGTTTGCTAGGTCAATCTGTCTCAGAGGCATACACATTGCAACAACACTCAGCTGACACAAGGAGACGTTGAATCAATGTTGGTTCAACGTTTGTCCACTATCTACGACGTTGGGCCAATGTTAAGCCAACTTTGATTCAACGTCTTGTCTCTGCTGGCCTGCCAATACACATTTATAGGGCCTATATAATATGCCTATTGGCCAAACAACCATTCACCGGTGTGGCATTAATGTTGGGCGAGCTTCATAGACGATGCTCTAACATTAAACCAGCAACAAAAAAAAATCATTTGTAGTAAAAACTTAGGCCTAGGGCCTACTGGTGCCTACAGTCTGAATACGTTCTGAAAACTTTAAAACACCCCTCAGGCAATGCATAGCCTAATCCTGCTATGCTTAATAAATCTCATAGCCATATACTATACTAGCATGCAGTACCTCCCCCTACCTGTCATTGACTAGGGTATGCCTAGTAACATATATGCCTATACATTGATTCAACGTCTTGTCTGTTGGCTACGGTGTACGTCCGACGAGTGTGACCAATTAACATAGCTGTAATACGTCTTAGAAACATGCAAATATGACCACTATGATAATTTTTGATCGTTATATGATCAATTCTGTCATGTATAACACATTCAATTATATCACGATTTGACTTATTTGAACCCCAACGATCGTGTAAAAACGATTTCAATCTATTAGACCAAGTAAGCAGGTGTTACATGACCACAACTGTAGCGCTCATAGGGCTACATTTCCTGTCCTATAGTGACACATTTAATGTGAATATATACAACGCCTCATGTCTGTAAAGGGTCAGAAGATACCTGAGCTTATATAACGTGTGCTCTGTTAGCGTGATTAGCGTAGCTAGTGGAAATGTTGCCGCAACCGCGTGCTTTGATACACAACGACTACCAGTCAATGGTGGGTGAATGTCGCCGTCATTAGCCCGACATTACGCCAGGCGCCGCACCCGCAATTTTTACAGCAAAAACCCATTCCTGTGACCAGCGACTTTCTGCCACCAACGACTTTTTTTGTGTGGCAGAAGCAAGGTCGTTGGTGACAGGATCTACTGTACCACTAAAATTGTCAGGTTAATATAAACAGTTTCTGTTTAATAGATTGGCTTTGAATAATGAACTGCACCACAGTCCCAGCCCAGGGTCACACAGGGAGTAGCCAGAGCCTATAGGCCTATTTCCATTAGGGTAGGCTTACCCGATTATCCCTAATAAACCGGATATACTAATAAACACAGTTGGGGGCGTATTTATCAGGAGTTTTATTATGTGCACTAAAATCAGTGTGCAGTCTATCAATACAGTTGTCGACTTGATGTGTAAAAAATAGATGTGACAGATCAAGGCTGACCCTGTACGCGCTATGGCTCGTTTCGCCGGGAATTCACAACATCACAGGTGCAACACATGACCACCACCCACCCACTCCCTCCCCCCTCCCCTACTAAACATTGAAAACAACATTGAGCTGACGACAATCAGACACGAGATACAGCATAGCTACTGTCGGATTCAACACCTCATTTAGACCAATATATTTGTTGCTTAATTGTGAAACTGCATCATAGCTTTCCTTAAAACAATGACCCTGATTCAGGGTCATTGTTTCAGTGAAGCCCGGCACAAGCTCTACTTCAGTGCCGTCAGGCTCTAGTTACATGTACACTTGCTTTTTTCTGAAGAAATTGTGTTATAAAAAGGTTGGTAGCCATGTTTGACATGGCAGTAAAATAAATTTATAGACCAAGGCATACTACTTAATAACCTATTTAGGATTTGAACTGCCAAGCTATAATATATGTTTTTTTTTATTATGTGTGCTTGTAGGAAATGACAGTGGAGGCGTTTACAACAAATTGTCCAGATTCAGCATGTGGACTGGCACAATTTGCTGACAAAGATAAGGAAGATCCTCAAAATCCACAACTTCGAGATCGAACTCGGTGTAACCAAGATTCACATGCTAAAAAGACAAATTCAGAATATGTCAACAAAAGGGTGAGTTACCCCACTGAAAGGCAGTATTATCTGCATGTGGCCACAGATATTATATACACGAAGTGGTATATTGATGTGGTTTTCTTTCACTATAATTATTTTTTAAACAGGTTTTCAAAACATTAACCCTTACGTCTCTGAAATGTTTATGTATCAACCATGGAGACCAATGAGGTAAACTTCCGATCTGCTAAAAATAATACATTGAACATTTTGCAAGAAACCGGTCACCTATAGAATGTGTATGAATAACCCTAGCCTACAATGCTGAAATATTTTGTATGAGCTAATGTGAAAAAAGGTGTCTTAGTTGGCTCTTTCCGCTTTATTTGAATACATATACATGTAGTATTTTAATACACATGGGTCTACGGCTATTATAAATATTTTTGCTCTTTCATATGCTCTTTTTCTTATTTCTATAGATGATCCCCGCACTGAAAGGGTTAACTGTAGCCCTACTATAGTTTTTCTGGGATTTAATTCGCACTTGTGTACCCAGCTTTTACAACTCAGAAATGTCTTCATAATCTCTGAAACTGATATACATGTATAACATCAAAAATACATAAGATTTCTGATATACATGTATATAAGCTGTGACCTGATTTTACAAATCTAAGTAATTTTAAGTCACTTGAAGTTGTGGTTCGCGGTAGCGAGACACAATTTCAAGTGACTTAAAATTGAAAATGAATAGATCAGTGCCCTAGGGGTTAATAGTAGATGATCAATTTAAGAACTGATGTTTATTGTGGATACTAATTTATCTTTTTATGTCAACAGGGTTGCTACGCCAAACTGCTTGATTTTATCTATGTTCACATTGATTTGATGATAGGCCTAGGGCTGGCTGTTGGATTTATGCAGGTCAGTGAAATAAATTAACATATAATGAAATGTTAAGTAAGCATTTTATGTAAAGTTTCTGACTACAAAAAGTAGGCGGTAGGCCTGTTGCATTTCTTGGTCACTGGTAAGACTGTCTATAACTTCATTTCAAGTGAATGACATTATAATTATTCCCATGATTAAACTTTTTTATTGAGGATGCTATGTTTTTTCTAAATGACACATAAATAATATATAATGAAATGTTAGGTAAGCATTTTTTGCTAAGTTTCTGACTACAAAAAGTAGGCGGTAGGTCTGTTGCATTTCTTGGTCACTGGTAAGACTGTCTATAACTTCATTTCAAGTGAATGACATTATAATTATTCCCATGATTAAACTTTTTTATTGAAGATGCTATGTTTTTCTAAATGACACATAAATAACATATAATGAAATGTTAAGTAAGCATTTTTTGCTAAGTTTCTGACTACAAAAAGTAGGCGGTAGGCCTGTTGCATTTCTTGGTCACTGGTAAGACTGTCTATAACTTCATTTCAAGTGAATGACATTATAATTATTCCCATGATTAAACTTTTTTATTGAAGATGCTTTGTTTTTCTAAATGACACATAAATAACATATAATGAAATGTTAGGTAAGGATTTTTTAGCTAAGTTTCTGACTACAAAAAGTAGGCGATAGGCCTGTTGCATTTCTTGGTAATTGGTAAGACTGTCTATAACTTCATTTCAAGTGAATGACATTATAATTATTCCCATGATTGAACTTTTTTATTGAAGATGCTATGTTTTTCTAAGTATTTTTTAAATGTTTTTTTCAGCTGATAGGTTTGTGCTGTTCAGTTATTGAATGCGTCCGCTACAGAAAAATTGATCCTAATGATTATTAGATGGTGCCATCTGGTGTATGTGAAAGACTTGTACAGAGCCCCACCTGGTGAATGTGAGCAGTTATACGTACCATATAGTGGTAGGCCTATAAGTAAAATAGGACGTTTGTGATGTATAGATTTCTGACGTGGCAACAAATGACTGCAAATCAATTTGACTCATGAAATCTATTTCAGGGTGAATTGTCACTATAACCTGCTGAATTTTTTTAATTGTATTTTTCGTCATTTGAAGCTGGAATTGCTAACGCAATCAAATAATGGAAAATATTTTTATATTTTTTAAATATCCATCTTCTAAATTAAGTTATTTGTCTAACTGAGCATCTACCACAAACTATATGATCCATTTTCAGTAACATATTATTTGACCTAAAACATGCTTAAAACCGTATATATACAGATGTAGCGGGACAAGGGTTAATCGCTATATTATTCTACATTATTTTTATCACTTGTAGGGTGTAGTGAATGGTGCTCTTGTGACATTATGTAAAGGTTGCAGATGATGGTCTAACGTTATTCAGACCAATAACAGCTCTGCTCTGCAAAGGCAGTATTTGCTCACTTGTAACGTAAGCAGATACTGCCTTTGCATGTCAGAACTGAGGGCTCAACTTCTGTTGTCAGCTGTGAAATAATGAAGCTCATTAACCCTTTGCCCTCTAAGCATGACTACAATCGTTTTTAATATGTTAAGAAGGTTAAATCACAGCTAGTGGTTAAATGGTTAATACCGGAGAGACAGAGTTTTCTACGTCCTCGCCAAGTAGTATTTTACAATTTTCAGGACATACTAAATTTGGATCAATACTGGATCAATATAATTATATAGATTATTTAGTCCTCATGTGTTGAAAGAAGTGTTTCTTAGATATCGCACAAGTTGTCCAAATAGATAAAGTATGACGTTTTTAATGTATTTTGAACCCGTAAAAATTGATGTATTACGAAATTATGACAACTGGTGATATGCTGAAACCCCATGCTTTCGCGAACTGATAGTGACTTTAATTTATGTGTGGGTGATAGAGGAGTGACATGGCTAATGGTAGATCAGAAGCCTAAGCGGTTTTGTCTGTGGTGAAAGGCCAGAAGGGGAATTTTAAGAAGATAAATTTGAGGATAGAAAAGTAGTAAATCTACATGCAACCTTCGTAAGAAGTAATGAGATTAGGGAGCAAACATATATTTGAAGCAGCATGCTCAATACATTGGCCTAATATTATTTCAATGTATTGCAGACATTGATAATATGTTGTTTTTACAAAGTCTATACTCTGGTGTTAATACCGGAATCACTGAAGTTTGATTTTTAAGTAAAAACAAGCTTTTAAGACAAATCGCTGATTGGAGAAGACCAAATTTCGATCAACATTTGTCTTATAATTTTAGTGAAAACGGTCCTCCCATTATGTCACTCATATGTCTAGGTTCTACAATGTGTAGCCTAGAGCATATCCATCAAACACGAGACATAGACCCAGTGTTGTTTTAATGCCGGCCCAGTGTCGCAGATGGTGGTCAAACATTAAACCAACGCCATCAATGTATCGTATTTACAGGGTCATATCTAATATCTCTGATAATATCAGGTCCGAATTATCCATAGTACCAGAAACATTGTGTAGCAGTTTAGCATACTGGCATGTGTCAAGCTACTATTCTCCATACGAAGAACTGCTACACCAACAAATTATTGTGTAGCATTTGCCCAAAATTGCGTAGCAAACTGCACCGCTACACCAGACAAATTATACCCTGAGTACTGTCTTGCAAAGGCAAAAGGCAGTATCTACTTACTTGTAAAGTAGCAGATACTACCTGTTGGCTTTGCAGAGCAGAAAATAAATAATGCCTAGCTGTTTGTAATGCATTCAATTGTACAGTTTGTATATAAGATTATAACAATGTATATCGTGTGTGTACATACATCGATGAGAAAACACAGTGCAGAACCTTATGTCTCAATACATCAGAATGACGCCAATAGGCCTAAACTTGCTAGTAAAGTGTTATAACGGAATAACGTTCTTCGTCACACACAAACTTTTTTTAACGTGATTTTCACCATGCAATTTCGCGCCATATTGGGAATCATCCAACAAGTAACTCATTTGGGTGATTTTAGATGTTCTTTTAGATGGTTCGAGGTTTCTCATTTTTCACATCAAAGTGTACATATTCATGATAATATAGAGCACAGCTTGTATGGCATTCATAATTGTGCAGTAGATTAGTTTTGATACGATCATTTGTATGTACCGTAATATTCTTATAACCTGGTCATTGGCTGCTGTTAATCATGCGGTTAGCCTACTCCACGGATTATCCAGCAAACACGAGACGTTCACCCAATGCCGGTACAATGTTGGTCCATCGTCTGCGACGCTGGCCCAACATTGTACCGGCATTGGGTGAGCGTCTCGTGATTGCTGGTTAGCCGTTGTTTTTTAACCCTTTAAGCGCTGAGCACGACCACAGTCGTTTGTATTTATTTTTATTAGCCGTCAAAGTTACTGTTAGTGGGAATAAAATGAGTGTTTAACTGTTTAAACATCAAGATTTGCAAATGTTTGGTTACATCAATTTAGTCAAATATGCGTGATTTTCACCCACTTGAAGTTGTGGGTCGCGGTAGCGAGACACAACTTCAAGTGGGGGAAAAATTTAATTCTAACCTTAACGCTTCAAGAGTTAAATAGTAATCGACTCTGCAGGCACGAGACGTCGACCCGATGTTGCTTCAACGTTTGTCCATCCTGGCCTACGGTTTTCCACTATGAAAACGACTGGAAGCCATCATTTGATTAACCCTTGGGGGGGGGAATTTGAACTAAAAAATGTTACTTTCTAGTCACTTGAAGTTGTGTTTCGCTACCGCGATCCATAATTTCACGTGACTGGAAATAACTTGGACTTCAAACTACAATCTATGGCATTGTCCCAGAGTTTAGCCACTTCTTCTTCAGAGAACTGGTCACACAAATGTTAACCCTTGAAACACTAAAGTAAATAATTTAAATTTTCACCCACCTGGTGAAAATGACTCGTATTTGTTTATTTTAAGAACAAATATTTGCAAGTCTTGTTCAAACACCCATTTTATTCCCCAAAACAGTGACTTAATCTGCTAATAGAACATATTAACCCTTTCAAGCCTGAGTTTACCATTGTCATCTTCATCCACTACAAGCCGCGAATTGCTGTCGCAATTCTCGACTTGTAGTGGATGAAGATGATTTGATGTGGTTTAAAAATTAAAGAGAATTGCCATGTATTGGTAAACCAGTTTCATGGAAATTTCCGTTCTAAAACCCTTTGTTGTAGGGAAAAAGCAGTATGTTTTGAGGGATGTAAAATGATGCTTTAATGCATCGTGAGGACTTAAAGGGTTAAAACGACTATAGTCGTGCTTAGCGGTTCAAGGGTTTTAATAGAAACACAGGAAGACCACCTGTAGTCGACACTGGTGCTCCAGGGTTTAAAGTGTCCCCCCCCCCCCAGCAAACACGAGCCGTTATACCAATGCTGTTTTAATGCTGGGCCGACGGTTAATGTCTCGTGGTTGCTAAGCTTTTGTTAATTCAACACTTTCCCAGATAACAGCAGACGTTGAACATACATGCTGGTTTAACATTGGCCCATCGTCTGCAATGTTGGCCTAACATTAGAACAACTCAGTACTCGTCTTTTCCTGGTTTCACGAGCGTGATCAATTTGAATAAAACAGGGCCTTACAATTTTGCTTTTAATCTTCTTGAGAAGTAAGTTTTACTTCACAATGTTGCCGTGCAAAGCTAAATGGTTTTAACTGAAAAGTTAATATACAGTTTCTGCCTTTCGGCTTTGGACAGCAGCGTTTTTTAAAGATATATATTTACACAAAATTGTATCCCTAACCTACTTTGCGAGATTAGGTCTACACAGTTCAACGCTGGGTGAGCTTTCAGGTCTATGTGATGTTGAATTTAAGCTTTACCTTGTTTACCAATATTAAAAAGGTAAGGCGACGTTATGGTTTAAAACTAACGTGTGACTTGTATTTTAGGGAAAATAAAAAATATTTGTTGATTTCTGCGAACTATATAATTAATAGCTTGGGGAGGGGTTGTTCTGTAATGAATTGACAAATCATATGCTATTGAATAATGACATTCGTGTGGTTAGTTTCGAATGTTTTCTTTTTCGACTTTCCACATCTAATCGACGTGAGTGATTATATTTATTCGAATTTTCATTCATTTGGCAGTTGTGTCTCGCTTCCGCGATCCACAACTTCGAGTCGTTGAAAATTATTCACATTTGTTTAACTTGAGACCAAATATGTCCCTACATGTATAATGCCGTGAAGAGCTAAAATGCAGTATCTGCTTACTTTACAAGTAAGCAGATACTGCATTTTGGATTTACAGAGCAACCCTATTTTCAATTGTGCACACCAGCCAAAGGGCACCATTCACAGCTGCATTGTTTCGATTGTAGCTAGGCTACTACTACTAATTATTTTCGTTTTACATAACGAATACAAAAGATACATTTTTTCATTGAATTGAAAACTAATATTTACATTCCACAAAGACGGTCTTAAAACACAGTGTTGGTCAAAAATTTTGAGACCTACAATGAAGTCCAACGTCGTCGCCTAATTTATAACCATAACTGTCACGTCTCATCAGCTTGTTTTGTACGTCTTTTAAAATACATTCTATGTACTCATGAGTTATGATTCCGTTAGATGTAGCTTGGAGAATATCATGACGTACGTTATCTTTAATCTTCATAACATAATTAAACAATTTCTTCGGTATTCTTCGACATGATGTGGCGGTATGGTGGGCCAACGTCTCACGCTGTTGGTCCAACATTGATCCTCTCAATTTGCTGATGTCTCGTGCTGGGTTATATTCTGTTACGTCGGATCCCTGGTCAGAGCTAAAGCGTCCTATCTTAACCCTTAAAGCGCTAAATTAAATAATTAAATTTTTTACCGACTTGAAGTTGTGTGTCGCTACCGCGACCCACAACTTTAAGTCGGTGAAAATTACTCATATTTGTTTAATTTGAGACTACACATTTGCAAATCTTGATGTCATTTTATTCCCAGTAGCAATCATTTAGCCTGTAATAAAACACATTTGAATGACTATATATAATAGTGGTGTTCAGCGCTTTAAGGGTTAAATGAGGGGTAGATATGACACTTTAGCTTCAAAGGGATGCTATATTTTGCAGAGATTTTTATGTGTAGGCCCTCCCAGCAAACACAAAACATGTGTATGACATTTGTACAACGTCGGCGCCCAACGTCTTCGACGTTGTTATGACATTGGGCAAATCTTATACAAATGTGTTGTATTTACAGGGCTATGCCTATTATGTGACATTCCCAAATACATTTAAGGTCATGTGTACTGGTAGCCTATTTGTAGGCAAATATGTTGTACACAGTTTTATATGCTATACTTTATTACTAATAAAATGTAAGTATTTTATTTTAATTTTGTTTTTGTTGTTGTGATTGTTCCATGAGAACCGCTCGTCCAATATAAAACTTCGCTTTTTATTCAGATGCAGCACACCGATAATATTATAGAATTATCCTCCGTTTGTGTGCTTGGTGTGGTGTAAGCTCGATACGCTCGCGCGATAACCAGATAACTGATTAAAAAAATAGACATAACTTTATGATAAGTCTAACGAGTAAACCTCTCATAGTTCTATAAAGTTCAGCATGAAGGCTGTTCCATAATAATTGGCGTCATCACAGCAGTGTTTTTAATAGAATTTAGTTGTGTGGTTTCAATAGTGTCTTCTTATGCATTACATTAATAAAGGCAAGGTCATACAATAGACACAAGAGAATATTCCCTACAGATTGAAGACAAACCTACACAAAAATAAGGGCCTATACATTAAACACCATCTTGCCGTATCAGGTCTGACCGTCAGACTTGACAACAGGTGTGTGTGAAGCGGGTACTAAAATAAGGGGTGCGAGCAACATGAATATTCATTATGACGTCACCGGTTTACTGACTGCAGTGTGGAGGTCACACTCAGGTCAGATTGTTTGGGCCGCCTGAACCAACTGTGAATTGGCCAGGGAGGAGGAGGGGGGTTCTGAACTCATAGCACATATACGGGTTATCCAGGTTCTGCCGGTGGCAGACAACTGGATATATGAAGATGATTAAACACAGGAGTAGTTAATTGCACCATATAACCAAGACAAGACAAATTTATTACGTTGGTTCAAAAAGAACATGCGCAATTGCCAGGGATGTTCCCGACAATATACATTATTGCTTCAAATTTTAACTTAATTTCCATAAATATATTGCAACCGTTTTTGAACATTTTAAAACCTATCATATATACACTATAAAATCATACATATATTTATAAAACATTTTTTATAATAACAATTTTAAATTTGCAGAGTGGTAGTAAAGAACTAGTTGGATTCATAATTTGTTTAAAGGTAAGCGTTGATGGATTAATAAATGAACGGCATTTCAGATACAATAACCTGTCTTTGAGAAAGTGTTTACATTGCGGTAGGTAGTGGAATTCATCTCCTATACTTCCATCGTTACAAAATGTACATATTCGGAGTATTCTTGGAATATTTTCCCTAGCACCTCTTTCCACAGGAAAGTTGTTGTTTCGCACCCTTTATAACACCATATTTCACTTCCATATAAAACTAGTGGAGTAACCACTGCATCGAATAGTTCAAGTTGAACGTCTATAGGGAGATGAAGCTTCCTAACTTTTGTTATGAGGGCAAACATTGCCCGCTTTCCTCTCAATAAAAGATCCTGCTTAGCTACACGAAATTTTCCATTATAATTGAATATAATTCCCAGATATTTATAGCTGTCGGTGTTAACTAGTTCTATTTCTTCAAAATAAAATGTATTTCTCTTTCTGATTTTACCTCTTGAGAAGGTCATTACTTGAGTTTTTGTAACATTTATAGACAGTTCCCAGTCTACAATATTCTGCCATGCTGTTAAGTGATATTTGCAGATCGTTAGGGGTTTCTGCTAAAATCACTGTGTCATCAGCGTACAATAACAGGTGAAGTTTTAAAAACACTACAACTTCCATGTCGTCAACAAACTCCGTTGCCAGATTCTGTATATAATTTAAACCGTCACACTTCCTTGATAAAAAATATTTTAGGTCAGAGAGATAGATCGAAAATAACAACGGGGAAAGATTTTCCCCTTGTCTGACCCCTACTTGACATGGGAATAATGTCGAAACTGATTCCCTACTTGAAACACACGATTTTGCCTTTAGATATAGGTTATTTATCACTCTAAACATTTTACCATTAACTTGACATGCGATAAGTTTCTGCCACAACAATACTCTTTTTACACTATCGAACGCCTTTGCGTAATCAACAAATCAAACATTTGTGTGCAAATATAAATCAATTAACTATTTTAAGTGCAAATATATGATCATTTGTTGAAAATCCCGACCTGAATCCCGCTTGTTCAGGACCAATCACGTCGAGTGTGTTAACATATTCTGTTAATCTCATGTTAATGACGCTTGTAAAAAGTTGTAAAAAACAGCTAATGATTGTAATGCCACGGTAATTATTTGGATCAGTTCTTGACCCTTTACCTATATACAATGGTTTAATTATGCCAATGCTCCATTCTTCAGGAATAATGCCGCACTTTAGAATTAGATTAAAAAGCTTTGTATATAATTTAATATATTCAGAGGTTGAGTTTATTAGATATTCACTTATTCGTCTATGCCACAACTTTTGTTATTTTTTAAATGTCTAATAGCTCTTTTTATTTCTTCCTCAGTAAAATTTTGATCTAATATTGGATTTGGTGAGTAGTAAGTTGATGACATACCAAAATTGAATTCATCTTCTGGTTGAGCATTTAATTTGCGAAAGTGTTTCTTCAAGGTGTCTAAGTCTGGTTTCTCTGAGTTTTGTGATTTTGTATGTCCATTTAACAAATTCCAGTATTCCTTCGGATTCGAAGATTTGAAATTTCTATTTTTTTCGAAAGGTCAGATTTATACTCCCTGTAAGATTTGTTAATTTTTTTCTTATATGCTCTGCCTGCGTTTTGCATTGATATTAAATGTTCATCGGTTTTGTTCTTTCTATATTTTCGTTTACTTTTCTGATATATTTTCTTCACATGATTTATTAAACCAAGGCTGTAATGGTAGTTGACGTGCCCTGCCTGGTTTTCTTCTGTGCTTATCTGACGTTACTACACCTGCGTCAGATGCCGCGAGCTTTAAATATGAACATACATCTGTGACTACATCATCTATCATCTTTTGGTTTACGTCTATGTTAGTTGCTAATACTTCAAGAGTTAGGTTAATATTTCTATAGAATGGTCGTTTAGTTTTTCAATAAAATTTGCTTTCACTTCAGGTTTCCATTTTGGCTTACGTGTGGATCTTCCCTTACTCTCTAATAATCTTGATTCTTTACTATTAATAAGGGGTATCTGGCTTTTACTATTAAAATCATAGCACAATTCAATAGGGCAGTGCATTTGGAGCGGTCCCACCATTCATGCAGTAATGATAATAATGCCAGCTTTATGTTGTGATTCCTTATCTGAAGAATATAATTGCACGAGAACTATCTCCTTATCTCATGCTAAAAGCGTCAGATTTCGTTCTCCTTCTTTTTTGCTCATTCTTCCCTCACCCAGACAATCAGATTCGACACCAGCTGAAGAGAAACATTGATTAAACGCTGCGCCGAAGTCTCGCGACGTCGGCCCAGCGTTGAACCAACCAGTTTGCCGGAACCAGTTGACACAATGCCGTCGCCGCTTATCTCTCGTGCTTGATGGGCAATAGGAGTGGATGTTTTTCGCGCGCCCGCCGCTCCCCTGCCATGAAATCCCGCTTCCATTGGCGTCATCTCGCAAAATTTGAATAGGGGATTAATTTTCTATTTCTCCATTCATCACCTAATCGAGAAGCTGATTGTGCCAGGACCGCTGTCATTATCGCACACGCTGCAGCAGGTAGAAGTTGCTATGCCACGAGATTTGCCGCCGTTGTCAGATAGGAGATTACACCTCTATCCCAAATTGTTTTCTTTGAAAACAATTCTATGGGTAGGATTTGCCGTTTTGGGAGATGATGCACAGGGATGATGTATTTCTATCTGTGTACAGATAGGCTAAACTGGTTCTGAGTAACAACCCAGAGGAATAAAACAGTTTTTGGAGTTACCATAAGCTAGATTTCAAAAAAATTGGTTGTATATTACCTGCACGTATCATAATATATGCTGTCGGTCATAAAGTAAGTAATATTCAATGTCACATTGGTAAAATAAATACGCTGTCATATCATTTAACAATACAATATCTCTATGTTTATTACACGTTCACCTATTTGTTATAGTTAATTACATAATGTTTATTGCCCACCACAAATAGATGACTTTCCTATGCATATTAAGATTAGGCCTATGCATAAACAAGATAGAAACGTTTTGTAATCTCATAACTTCGATTTATACAATCTTAAAAGTTGGAGAAAGTGTTGACCATGTCCGTGGACCACTTGTTGATTCAGAAATGAGAAAACATGCATGGTAAGAATTGACGGCAGTAACGTCAGTGATAAACCCTATGCCAGTCTAGACCTATAAACCAAACTGTATAATGAGTATTCAGGGCATTAATTTTCTAATTTAGGGTGGGCATGGATCTCGGTGGCTGGTAATTTGGCTGCGGTGACACCCTATCTTTTCCGGCTCTTCCAGTTGGCGGTGTAATCTCCTGCTCCACGTAATTCTGATCACAGGGATTCCCCATCTCCCCTCTTGTTGCCCAGAAGAAGATCACGGCCGTCAGAACGAGGACGTCAGACCAGCTCAACCGGCAGTCAGACGATCGTAAGAAAAAGCCACATCACCCATCAAGCGACAAGAAAATGACTGGTGAACTTCGGCAACTAACAGCATCCCCCCCCCCCTGTGGCGCGCAAAGCACGTGTCGTGTCTCAAACAATTACTAATTTCACAATCTAAATCTTGTGTGAAATGACAATTATGTTTCCAAGTGTGGCTTTCATTGCGACAATGAGAAAAAATTACACCAAGTGATCATAGCTTCTGCAAAAATTGTCATAATTTATAATTTAAAAAATTAAAAAATAATTTAAAAAAAACCCGTTTTGATGTTGTCAGGACCATCGATTATAGAAAAATTATCTATGGTCAGGACAAGACCAGCAAATCATAGGCCTACAAATTTTTGCAGGTTTTATGTTGGTCCTGCGTCGCAGACGATGGACCAACATAAAAACAACATATTGGATCGAAGTCTTTCTGTTCCAGCAGACACAAAACGTTGAAGCGAGATTGGTTTAACGTTGGCCTACAACTTTGGACCAACGTTAAAACAACATTGATTCAACTTCTTGTGTCTGCTGGGAAGCGCCTGCAAAGCCCGACAAAGCGCCGTGCCTTGCGGTAGGAGTACTATACGTCCAACCCGACTGCTAGAGATGCCCATCTTGACCTTAGCAGCCTTAGTTACCTTAGTTAGTATTGTGGGGAGCCTCCGTAACCGAGAGGTAGCGTGCTCGGCCTCAGACCGCCAGGGCTCGAATTTCGAATCCTGTGTCTGGAGGACAGTGTCATCTCAATCATCTCATCATCCTCAGGAGGTTCTCCTGGCCCAGTTTAGCCTATATGTGCACAAAGGTGGCCTAAAGCCCGATTCATTTCATTTTTTACCTTAGCAGCGGTAGATTGACACCAGTGTTAATCTACAGCTGCTAAAGTCACGATGGAGATATCGCGTTTTGGACGTCGCGCGGTAATCCGCGGTCAGTACCGCGCGTCGCCGTCCTACAAGGTCGATTGGCACTCCGACAAATGAGATTGGCTGTGTGGCTGACAGGGCCGCCTGGCGTCTTTGTCCCCTCAACAGACACGATGCCATCACCGCTAACCATCTTCACTTTATCTTTCGTGGCGGGGATTGTGAAGATGTCCTCTCTAAAATTACCATCTTCATTATATCGCGACCCCAGTTGTTGTGGCCGATCATCGGCCATCCACTCAAGCTCACTCTCTGCATTGAGTGCAAGTCTACTTATATGGGCTCAAGCGAGTCTGATCACAAACAAACAAATCTACAGATTGGTTTGTAGAAAATCGTTTCAAAAGTACTGTTGTGGAGGTCAATTGAATTTCAGCTTCGATAACATACTTATCGTAGCCCGTCTCCCCACTGAAGAGTTTGTCATTTGGTTTGATTGAAAAGGACTTCGTGTTTCCCGTAATCTTTTAACCCAACTTTTTCACGAGGTGTTGTGTGTGCAACATGGTAAATAAGACAACCTAGCCTTCTTGTGGTATAATCAGGAAAGAAGGGTGATTTCACAGTGTGATATCAAGACTGAAATATTCCCTCGACACAGAAACTGGTGATCCACTAGTTGGTCCATTCACCCCCACCACACACACACACACATACCGATGCCTCATTCACCGACTGACTGACCCACTCACTCACACAAAAAATTACCGTGGTAACGTTATGACCCCTCTCACAAACATGTTGAGGGACAATTTGCAAGACGTTGTTTCAATACTTAATTTTAACTCTTTAAGTGCTTCATTACTACTTAACATTTTCCTTTCATTTAAAGTTGGCATTGCTCACGCAATTGCCAACTTCAAATGAAAGGAAAATACCTCCTCACTTTAAAATTAAACCTGCTAAATTTCACAATTGGGGCTTTACTCAAGATTTATACATTTATATTTGTTCAATTGTGGTCAAATTTTAGTTGTGGAAAAACAGTATGAATGCGCTTAAAAGCGTCGCCCGCACTCAAAGGGTTAACTGATCGTATGAACACAAATTTCCATTTGAAGTTATAATTATATGAGCTAATTATTTTACTACAACATATTTATATATAATACAGTTCGGTGAATACATTGACTAGTCAATTTTATTTTAAAAAAATATGGTGAAAGTTATGACCCACACTTTGAAATAATCATTTTCATATTGTCCAGCTTTGTCAATATTCAAGTGATACAATTAAAAAAAAAAAAAATTAGCACCTGTTTTTAGAAAGCTTAGCGTTTAGGGATCATAACTCCCTAACGTTTCTGGATTTGTACGGTAAGGTCAAGTAAACTGTATTTATTAATAATATTTTTGTCATATTTTGTAAAATGTATTTCGCACATGCAGCTGAATTTGTAGATCAAATTAGAACACCAAATACATATAACTATAAACACCCATCAGGATTGTGGATTATATGTTATAATGTGAAAGGAAAGACATTAATTGTTATCATTCGCATTCCCAACGCAGTCCTAATTCATTGTGACAAAGAATTTTGCAATTGGAAACAGTATTTTTTTCGCAAGAATTTTCATCTGCGCCTATATTGAGAGTGATAGCCAGGAAAAACAGTGGAGACCTGCTGTTTATTGGACACCGTGTCAGACCTGAATGACATCCCGTGATTGCGTGTCATGTCATCTCAATGCATACACCGGCAAGTATCTCTGACGTAAGACAATCTACAGGCAATCTCTTCATCGTGTGTACCTCGCCCGGTGGTGGATGCATAAATTTCCAAGTAAACACAAAACATTTGTATAACATTTGTACAATGTCGGACCAACGTCGAAGACGTTGGGCCGACGTTGTTCAAATTTTATACAAATGCTTTGTGTTTGCTGGGTTGTGTGGAGACCAATTTGTTCTTTCACTTGACATCAGAGACTCCACAGGACCTCGGGAGTCTCCGGTGTCAAGTGAAATGTCTCATACATTTTCTGCTGTACACTAAGAAAAACAAAGCACTTTTGGAGTAAATGAAATAAGTTGAAACGAATGTATACAGTGATGCTATCGAGCATATTTTAAAAAGAATTAATGTTATTATTATTTTTAGTCACGGATTAGAATTTTCCGTTTTCATGAACCATGCGGACCTCTGGACTAACAGGACTGCACCAAGATAGAAGTATCCGGCTGGACAGTATTATGTATGTGTATGGAAAATCCACCTTTTTATAGTTTGCCGAATGTCACAGACGTTGGCCCACCATTAAACCAACAATGGGCCAATAGTTATCTGTGGAATGTGACCGTGATTTTGTCTAGGGATATATGAACGGGTGTGTCTAATCTGAAATGACATCTTATATCCGAAATGAAATGATCCCATTATTAACGTATAAAGTGGTTTAGGGGTCGTGCCACCCTATCGTTGCCGGTGCACTTTTTCCAGTGATTTCTTACCGTCCACGCCAGCTCGATTGCCCTCTCTATAACACAGAAGAAAACTATATGCGCAAATCCAATTTCCAAACTACTCGCGAAACATAGGAAGTACCGATTTTCTGTCTTTTTTTCTGTTGAATTGTCGTTCTCAAGAAAGAATAACTATATACGATAGAAGCGTGTGTCGAGAGATGTGTTGTTATTTTGTATTTTACTAAAAGATTCAACTTGAGAATGGAGCGATGACAATCTTCATTAGTTTCATTCATTCGTTCAATCATTCCTTCATCCATTCATTATAATTATTATAATGAATGGATTAAGGAATAAATGAACGAATGAATGAAACGAATGGATCAACAATAAAAAAAATAACATTAAGTGAATAATTTTTTTTTAACTGAATGAAATAAGTGATGAATGATTGAATGAATGCATGAATTAGTGAATGGGAGGGGGGGGGGGGTCATTTAAGCAAAACACATAGGCAAATTGTGGCCTCGACATTATTCATGCTAAGTGTGATTAGCATGATCATGTTTCATGGTACTATATGAAAAGTCGTCTGTAATGAGAAATTGTATTCATTCAAATCAAAATCCGTATTTTGTCTTGCCTAAATGGCGGCCTTTTAAAATTCCAAGATGACTGTCATATTGTCATAGATAGCTTAATACTTTTTTAGCCACTAAATTTACATTTATATATACTATTTGAAAAACATCAATTTATTGTTTTTTTTATTAAGAAAAAGCCTGTTTCTAACTCGGCTATCTTAAATAACAAAAACGCGAAAAGGTGAGAACTGAACAGCCTCTTGAAACTCTTCACTGGGGCCTTCCATTTGAAATATCAATGCATGTTAACAATATCATGTTTCACTTGAACCTCGCCAGTGTCATTTCATCTTCAAGATTAAAACTTGAAAAATCAACCCAGGTATTTGATAAACTTTGATAACCTCACGGCATTGGCCCAATACAAATAGTTGTAATTAAGCCGGATTATGTCTTGTACATTGGCGCGGTATTGGGTCAATACAATATATAAATTATGTATTGGTCCAGTATTGGGCCAATACAGGCAAAACATGTAGTTTATAACGGCTGAATACCAATTTGTAACGGACTTTACTACCGGTAGCAGCTGGTATAGAACCGATATTGGTCCAATCACGTCATATTTACTTAGCTGTGAGGGACACCATTTAAGTATCACATGTAAGTGTGAGAGAATGTGGTTTTATGTCACTTTTCAGGGGAGACCGGGGCTAACTGAAACACCAGGTAGCATCAACGACGCTGGACCAACGTTAAACTAACACTGAATCAACGTAATGTGTCTTCTGCGACATTTGTTATTAAGGGCCTTTGTTAGGTTAAAACTAAAAACTACGCAGAGCTGGAACATATATCAGAAGCTGAAGAAGTGTCACTTTTTGCCCCGTATACGGGGCTAAGTGGGAAATTTCTCAACAATATTGATTTATTGAGAGTGAACTACATGGTTCCAAATAGTTAGATAGAGCATGAGTCCCTTTCAATTCATAAAAGTGTCTAATTCTATTATTGACTGCTTCAAGGCAACGAATGCTAAAAATGTCCCAGTCGGCCCCGGTCTCCCCTAAACCTAATGTGTTAGCACACCTAATGTGTTAGCCCTCAGAATACGACTCCCACAACGCAAAGAAAATATTAAGTGTGAAATTGCGTCATTTTGCGAAAATGACTTTCAAGTTAAAAAAGGCGGCAATTTGTACACTTTTTAAAAGAACACACAATCGGAAAACAATTAACGATTTTTTTTATTTAGATGCCATTTATTATATAATAAACGTATAGTTCTAACATTTTGCAAACTTTAAAAACAGATGCCTACAATTTTAATCGTCACGATCTTTTACATACATACTGATTAGCGAATATTTCAGGTAATATGTAAATAGAAGCAATTATCACTGATTCGAAAGTGAAAATCATGTGAAAATCAAAACGTGGAAACACGTCAAATAAAGGTCATTTTACCTTTTAAGGGCCCTAACATCGTTTGTCAAAGTTCGTCCTATGACTTATTTGCCGGACCGGGTCTCATAAATCACTCCAATTGATTCAGGGCATTCATGAGATGAGATAATGTCATAGTGTGAAAGAGAACAAATTAATGAACTATTTATGAGGTTCAAACCGTGAGTGATTATCTTTATGCAAACCAAAGTTATGGATTTTTAAACATTATACTACGATCATTAAAAAAAGGAGAGAAACCCTTAAATTTAACAGTTCAAACCCCCTAATATAATTCAAATCCCTTTAATATAATTATAATTTAAAATAATGTTTGATAAATTGAAATAAAAATAAACCACTTGAAATGTTGATTTGACACAAAATATGTATTTTTACATGTAGACAGCTATTTTGTTTATCAATTTATTCAATAAAACAAAAAGTGAAAATTGCTGGCAGGGCCTATCTTGTATATATTTTTTCACATTTCCGCCTTGACTACGCGCAAACGGCCCGGGTCACATACAAGTAGGCCTAACCAACATCCGGAGAAGGCTCGACTCGAATCCAGTACCTCCTTGATGGCGAACCCGACGAGCCACACAGAGCTTTTTTGCGTTTCTCATATCTGTATTGAATCTCTCGCGGTTTGTCTCAATTTGCAGCGGACGAGCTGACATTAATATCTTTCGGTCCCGGCCGAGATGGGCGGCAATCGAATTCGTCTTCATCAGGCGACCTCAAACTATTGGACAGCGCCAGCCCTGTGTAAACAGAACGACATATATCTAGATTAACCCTTTAAGCCCCCACGATGCATTAAAGCATCATTTTACATCCCTGAAAACAGACTTGATTTTCCTACAACTAGGGGTTTTAGAATAAATTTTCCATGAAACTGTTTTACCAATACATGGCAATTTTCGGCATTTTTCACCCACATCAAATCATCTTCATTCACTACAAGTCGAGAATTGCGGCAGCAATTCTCGACTTGTTGTGGGTGAAGATGACAATAGTAAATTGAGGATTGAAAGGGTTAATACTGCGCTCATAAAGCGACTTTTATCTGCTTTATAGGATATGGTTAGATGACCAAGTTCGTGAGTTACATGACATGAATTTGTAACAGAGCTATCGTCTGCAATGGCCGAAGGTTATTCCAGAATTGCTACTGATATCAGTAGGCCCACATACTCTGACCCATAGCCTATAGTAGCCTATACAGGAGTAGTTTACGAGCAGATAAGGAGGTAGTCTCAACTTCGAGTATCGGTACTGATACATGGTTATTTCTGGGTGCATTGCAGTTACCCCCCCCCCACCCCACTCGCAGAAAATATTTATTTTTTATGTGTTTCCACCAAACCAGAACACTTGGTAGAAGTCCCTGGCATCTGCACTGAAATAAGAAATGTATCTCTACCACGATAGCAACTTATGCGATTACCATTTTTTTTAGCATAATACCAGTATTGTTGTATGTTTTTTTTATAAAAAATTAAGCAGGTATAGTTTTAACCCTCACTGACAGATAGAAAATGTAATATTTGTGTAACAAAATATTGATTTTGTGTCAAAATATATGAATAATCATGTCACATTTAGTATTCTGTCTTACGTCTAGCAACCAAAGAGCGTCAGTCAAAACTTATGTACCATATTTGGTACCCTAATGCTTGATAATTTCAATCAGCATTTAGGAATAAGCTAACTAATTTACACAAAGCCACATTGGACAGGGCATGTGTTTTTATAACGTTTTCCTGACTGAGCGTACATGTCAAATCTGTGTACAGAGATGACCGTATAAATTGACAGTTCAGCAATATGTGGAATTAAATAAATTATTATTCGTATTTTAAATATGTTAAAATACTATTATCATCTGTTATCAAAATAAGTTAAAGATACGCTGAACCGATGTTGATTTAATGTTGTGCTAATCCGACAATAAACCAATATTGGCGCAACATCTCGTTTTCACTAGTTAGCCTATGTGTTTAGAATTGTTAATGGTAACATTGCGTACAAAACGAGTGGACGAGGTCTATGCTCCTCACATGCGGTATCATAATTATGCGTTCTGTGTGAATCCTTAAATACAGAATGCAAAGCGTTTTTCTGCCATTTGCTTCAGAAACTTCTTCGTCAACAATAAATATGTCTCACCGCTCAACAATTTGCAAAGCTCTGTTCAAGAGCATTATGATTTGATTGCTATTGGTATAGAAACGCAAATGACAGACATTGTAGACAGTATAAAAAGAGTAAAATGTGCAGGCCCGGTTTATCGTCCTCATCAGCCTGGTCAATGGACCAGTTAGTTAGTGTGCCATTTCAACTCCACATGGATCATACAGTCCTGCAGCCATTTCGGCGCATTGAACTTATCGTCCACATTGCCATCGCTATCCTACCACATACTCATTTAGACATGAGTGAAGTGAAGCGTGTGAGTGTAAAGCGCCTTGCCCAAGGACACGACATCGAAACAACATTGAGAGGGGAGAAACATGATATTTTTCGGAAATCCTGCAGCAAGCGAGGTTTTAAATCGTACGACAGGTGCCGTATTCTCGTAAAAGTTACGATAAATCGTAGGCTTCGGATTGGTCGAGATGGCCATCTTGACCAATCCGAAGCCTACGATTTATCGTAACTTGTACGAGAATACGGGCCCCGGCAGCGACATTGGCAAAGTTCCACGCCATAACCATTGCACCACGTTCATCTTCAAAAAGGAATGTAAGGGTGTTGGCGAGCCGCATGAAACGCGACGCGAAGCGATTTGACCCACAACATACCGCATGTATGTAATTATGTAAACCACCTATCGCTATAGGCTATACCATAAGGAATCATTTTTACTACACGTTATAATATTTTGTTAGAATTTTGCCCGTACTACGTATAGTACATGTTAACTACACATCTAAGAAAGTAACGTATTATCCGGTTACCTTGGTTTATGGAGACAATAATGGTCGTACCGTGGCATTGACCAGCACTATGTCGTTGTAAAACAGATCCGGATTGCATAGATGGCGCCAACGTCCTGCCTGCGGCGCTCCCAGAACCACCACGTGATGCTCGCCGTGAGATTAATCCTTTAAGCCCCCACGATGCATTAAAGCATCATTTTACACCATTGAAAACATACTTTATTTTTTCACAGCTAAGGGTTTTAGAAGGCAAATTTCGATAAAATTGTTCCACAAATGCATAGTAATTTTTTTTAATTCATCACCCACATCAAATCAGCTTCATCGACTACAAGTCGAGAATTGCGACAGCAATTCGCGGCTTGTAGTGGATGAAGATGACAATGGTAAACTCAGGATTGAAAGGGTTAAACGGGCGTCTTTGTCAATTTTTAAAATGATAGATACGTCACTTTGATTATAACGGGATGATGTAATAAACACAAGACTAGACACCAAGGTCGTAAAATCACCTGGCAATTTAGGTGGGTTGCCGTATATTACTCTGTTATTGACACATTATAGGTCTCTGGATGGATGGCGTCAATCAACTTCTGCTAATTATTGTCACCTCCATGTACAAGATTAGGCCTATATTGTGCAGATACTATTTTAAAACCCTTTTACAAGCCGCTAATTACGACTGTAATAAAGCCTAGTCGTTTTAATCGGTTTTATTAGCCGATTAAATCATTGTTATTGGGAAAACACGGTATCTTTTATTATCAGGAATTGCAATGTTTAGTCTCATATTGTGTTTTCATCCACTTGAAGTTTTGGGTCGCGGTAGCGGGACACAACTTCAAGTGGATGAATTCGAGCCAGGCAGACAACACAATGCAACATTTGCAGATTATCGTTCATAGGTCGATCACTTAAGGTGCCATTTGTGCTGGATGTATAGATATATATTCAATACACTAGTATAAGGCGGGGCGGTTCGTCAGCTGCCAACACATGAGTATTGACAACGGAGCCCTCCGTCCTTAGTCATGCGTGGCTGGTGACAGCTCAAATAGCCGTCTCACAGCCGATTCAAATTGCACAGGTAGTTTGAGACACAAAATATTCCGCTATATTCAACAATTTCCACAAGCACAAGCCAGGCTCCAGGTACATCGATTATTCACATCAAATAAGTTTACCATGGTGAAATATAATTCATTCAGGTTCTTCTTAAAAATCTGCAAGCTACTAGCATCTCGGATAGCAAAAGGCAAAGTGTTCCATAAGCGAGCAGGGCGTTAGAAATAAGTACATTGAAACTGAACAGTCTTGCACAGAGGTAATTTGAATAGAACACCCTGTTTTGCTCAGTTCATTGTCTAATCTGAGTCTTTAATCTGTTAATGGCGCCAATGATGCATCCAAGACACCAGCCCTTTAAATCGGAAGGAGTATATATTTAGGTGTAGAGGGGGCTGGAACCAACATATCGGACACTGGTGGATTAATCGTATATAAAATTATTGGTTGGAAAATTACCACTATGGAAATTAAGGGGGGTGCTCGAGTACCCTGAGCACCCCCCTGGATACGCCCCTGACAACAGCGCGGGGATCGACTTTAGACGTCAGACTCTGACGTCTGAAGTTGGTCCCCGCTCTGAAAGAGTAAAATATTTATAATGGCCGTAATAGCATGGGTATTCAAATGTATGATGACTTCAAATGAAAAACCCTTTGGTCTTAATGGTTTACACACAAGTATTTCAGCGTTGTAAGGATTAAAGATGGGTGAAAGCTGTGGTCACACGAATTCTCACTCTTATGTGAATCTCCATAATATATGAAAAACTTAACAAGATGGCTTAGACCAGTCTGTGTATGTTTCTGGTTTTACATGTAGTTGTACCCCAGTTGCCTTTATCTCTGTAATCAGCGTGGTGCTTTCTGGGTACAGATGTAACGTAATACGTACGTAATATTTACGTAGATTGAAACTTATTAAAATAGAAACATAATATATTGCCGGATCAGATACCCACAAGACAGTTTGGCAGTGAAGGCGTTAATCACGTTTTACGTAATACATTTTTCAGAAGATATGTACTAAAACACACTGAATATAACTTTATTGTCAAACAACACTTCATAGGTATAAAGTTATCATAATAATTATAGAAAATATGATTTATGATATGATTTATTTTTTAACCACCCTTTTTAAATACATGTACGGTACTTCAACAAGGAAACAAACGTTCAAAATTAATTTAAATCCTTATACTGCCGAATCATATATACACTAACATGTCTTTTAATCTAGATATTGATTAATATAACAATCATATAAATATGTTATTCAATTTAGTTCTAACATCTCTTGACATATACAATTCCATAAAGATATAATATTGTTTTTGTAATATACGAATATCACATTGATAATAACAACAATGTATTTTAAATATGACCGTCTATTGTTAGCTGCACCTATATAATAATCAACATATTGAAAATCTTTTTATTATACTCATGTTTCATTTGATAATATGTTTAGAGGGAAATGGGATAAAATACAAATTATTGTTCATACATAAAACAAGCGGGATAAAATACAAATTATTGTTCATACACAAACGAGCGCTGTATAGTAAACTTTTTAGTTATTTTGACAATAAATCAAGGTTAAAAAAACACATTTACAGTCATCGTAGTCGTGTTGATGGCTTACTTTTGTTATGTAGGTGCATTCATCGTAGCAGCAACACGTTAGGTCTATATGTTAACATATGACCTGAGATATAGCGATGATAAAACATATATTGTTTAAAGACCTGTAACTTAATACTCTTGTTGTTTCAATTGATGACCCATTGTATTGCTAGTGAGAGCATCATAGAAATTTAGATACATTACTTGCCACTTGGGTTGAGACATGCACAATAAGCTGGGAGTGTGAGCTCCTGAAAATAGTACTTTTGGTATCTGAGCTGTTCAGTAGTTGTAATTTCATACTCAGAAACAAGAACTGTTATATTATCTGTTTGTGGAGTACATCTAAAAGAACCATAGCAGCTTCCACTCAAGCTACAACATGTACAACAAAAAATATCTAAATAACACTTCAACATGGTCAATGGTTAAGTGATTCAAGTCAGTGTGTTTGAATAGGAATATTTGACTTCGATAAGTCTGGTACATTAAGTTAAATGACAGCCAAAATGTTATATGAAACACACCTCTTATATGTATCAGTTTATGGGATGCCAATCATTACCAAAATATTACTGGAGCATGATGATGTCATCATCATTCTCCAGTAATATTTTGGTAATGATTGACATCCCATAATACACACACCTAGTGTCTCATCATGCTACACTAGGGGCGGGGTCGTGACTGGACGATCGTCGACAATCGTGGACGACGTGATAGGTCATCACGCCTGTGCAATGACGATGATCTGCGAGCGCAGATTGTTGGCGGATCGTTGTTGATCAAAAATGGCGACAATGGAGACTCTGCCAGAAAGAGCGGCAGCAGCTAGAGCTATTATGTTGGAGATTTTTATTTACCTTGCTGCGTTTAGGTAAGAATACTCTAGAAAATAGAATCCTCGATCATATGCTATATGCATTTTGAAAGTCAAAAGACTTAGACTTAGAAGGTAATTATTTGTATGAACAATTCATGAACACCATAAAGAACATGAACTTAGTTCATGAACAGCATGAACTCAGTTAGTTTTGCCGGCTTGTCCTGGTCGTTCATCTACAACCCCAATTTTATGAACAAGGCTCGGGAACTTATTGTTTTTCTCAACAATGTTTCCCAGATTATTGTTTTATTTCCCAGGCCTAAGCTATTCAGATACCCTCTGAGTAGTAGGATAAGATCTGATGGATGTCTCAGTACTAAGTTTCAGGGAAGTGAATAATTATATTACACTGACCATATTTATATCGGCGTCTGCAGGCTTGCCCATTCCACAGATTTCTGCATTATCCACGGTTTTTTAAATTTTATTTTTAGTCCCTTCTACTGATTTTCGATTTTTACAATTTCGCAAAGCGTCGTTTTCCCTTTACATGAAAAATATAGGCCCTATTTTATAATTATTTATATTAAATATTGAGGTGATTTAAAGAATTATATTCATTACATCAAATAATTTTCCTTATTATCAAGTGCTTTGTTGAAGTGTCGCGAATTCCGATTTCGCGCGCTATAAAAGTAGTGCGAGTTCCGATTTTGCGCGTTATCATTATGTGTTACACTGCTGTCCAAAACCAGTATCTGCTGTTTACTTTACAAGTAGCAGAGCAGTGTAGTGGTTACAAGGAAAAATCTTTTAGGCCCAATAATGCTAATTAGTAGGTCATCACACCAGCTTCGAGATTCTGTCTATTTCAATATTACGCCTTTCGGAGCAAATAATAAAATGTTAGTATTCAACCACACCCACTCTGTATCAAAACATACCAGATGCTAGTGAAAATGAAATAATGTATAACAAAATTACTGTACATTGTAATATAAAGTAAATTATGATCTACTTACTCGCATGGTTCGGCCGCTTCAAACATTTGATAGTTATTGTGTAATGGAAATTCAACAGCGTGTATATAGCTGTTTACATCATTGGGTTTAGGAAATTGGCCATTGAAGCTGAACATATAACTGCACCTAAAATAATAACTGAGGTAACTATATGTTCATCAAATATTGGGTATAATTGAATGATTGCAATTTTGACGCCGCTTGGAATTATGACTCTCCAACACTAAATAAAATGTGTTTTTTTGTATCAAAATATTAGTCAATCGGCCGTTTTATTTGAATTGCTAATTAAAAAAACAATGGTTATAAGCCAACGATTTAATACACGTATATTCTGCCAAGAAAAGGTCACATGCAACCTCTACTAGGCTTGACAGCTAAAATATATAAACAAAACTGTATTATTGTAATGTGAACAATTGTATATAAGATATAATTTAAAATAGTAGACATAGATATCGAAAAGTATAAAATATAGAACATAGGCCTATTGTACATGTATAAAATAATTATGAACAAATATTAAAACTACTATAATATTATATTAGACGGCAATATAATACATAGAACAGACCCAAAACGGAGAATACAAGATTAGGCTTGGGTATAAATGTATGAAAAATAAACTTTTATGAGAAAAAACTACAAGAGTACAATGGACGACAAAAAACACAAGTACACACTAAACTCCACGTGCAGTGCTCGTTGATAATAAAATTAGCTAATCTTGTAAAATAGAGTTACAATTAATACCGGTCAGCTCGTACCCATGTCAACTCGTACCCATGTCAACTCGTACCCATGTCAACTCGTACCCATGTCAACTCGTACCACCAATAGATGTCTACTCGTACCACAAGTGATGTCAACTCGTACCACCATTAGATGTCAACTCGTACCCAAAAAGGCAAGTATCAGATGATGGTATGAGTGCCACACAATAGATGTCAACTCCTACCCATGTCGACTCGCACCCATGTCAACTCGTACCACTAATAGATGTCAACTCGTACCACAAGTTGCAACAAGTGATGTCAACTCGTACCCAACCAGGTGGGTATCAGATGATGGTACAAGTTGACTTCTCTTACCACACAACAGTTGTAAACTCGTACCATGATTAGATGTCAACTCGTACCAAGGAAAATAGAACTTGCTCGTACCAAAGATAATATTCTGCAGGATAATTAATGTACGTTATACAAAACATGTAACTTTTATTTTAATGGTCAAATAATACCTTATTAAATTATTGAGCCATGCATGTCAAATGGGATTAGCCGCAATGGTCTCTCCCAGACAATGCCGTTATGTTTATTTACGGCTTTGCGTCATAGTAATCACAAGTCAGGAAGGGTGATGGCAATTGTTACTGAGCGGTGACAATTATTTAATGCCTCCAGGCAAAAAATGTTTTTATTTCAAATTTTAACATGTTGTGTTAAAGCTGTGATAGTAAAGATATGAATGAGTCCGGTACTGAGGTGCGATGTCTTGGGCTTTTCAAAATTAACTTAGATGACAATGGTAATGGTCAATAGGTTGTTATCACAATACTAACTGTCAGATCAGCATGAACATATCACCGTAAATAATTGCTTCACACATTATCATGAATTATATTATTTTTGCAACATCATTTCAATGCAAATTGTATGTTACCTCAATCATTCTCAGACGAAACATAAATTTGTGTGCAGGTCCTCATACGACAATTGTGAATCCAAAGCAACTTTTAGGTGACATTTCATAAACTCCAGGACTGGAAGGGTCAAAGGGATTAGCGCCCTAATTAGTGACAATGCCGTTATGTTTATGCCTACATATGACGCTACGTAATGTCAAGTGGGCAGACGGGGGGCTGGTTGCAATTACTACGATAAGGGTTCCAGATCAATCAGTCACATGTGATAAAATAACGGCTTAAGCAATGGTGTGTTTTCATAGCAATCATTGCAATTAGCGACAACACATCCACAATTTGTAGTGCTAAGCGGCAGTAAACGGTCTGTCACCATGATCATAGAAGCGGATCATTTAAACGGACATAAAGTGACAAGGATAAAAAGCATATTCACCTTAGCTGCTATACCTTTTGAAGTGACACATTACAACCAGATAGTTTGCTCAAAGTAGCTCCACATACATGTATATGTTTGAAATCTAATTTTGAATCCTCAATCATAGTGAAAATTTGTCATCGGGACCGTCAAAACGTGTTGACTTTGAACCTATGTTACTTTGAACAAGTGTTGCTTTGTCATCCCGTCAAAACGTGTTGACTTTGAACATAATACAATTTTTTTTTTTTATTGGTCAATAAAATATTGTAGAAAAATCATTGCTTAATAAAACAATCAAAGTTTTTGTATGATGATATAATTTGATTAAATTTAATTGCAAGCTGAACATGCCCTAACACATGTAATACATAAATAACACAATCCAAACGGACTCTTATCAAGAATAGATGTTAATCTATTCTTGCTCTTATATAATTATAACCTACATTCATTATCCTTAGGAATTAACTTTGGTACGAGTTGACATCTGATGATGGTACGAGTTAACATCTATGAGTGGTACGAGTTGACATGGGTACGAGTTGACATCTGTTGTGTGATAAGAGATGTCAACTCGTACCATCATCTGATACCTGCCTTGTTGGGTACGAGTTGACATCACTTGTGGTACGAGTTGACAAATATTGGTGGTACGAGTTGACATGGGTACGAGTTGACATTGGGCGAGTTGACATGGGTACGAGTTGACTGTCACCCGTTACAATATACTAATATATATACTTTCTAAAAGAAAACACGCTGCTTGCCTCACGGATATGACGTGTTGTCCACCCCTCGTTATTTACAAATAACGTTAACTATTGTATTGACTTTTGTTAAGTGTTGTGTGTGCGTGTGCACGTGTGTGCAGAGTCTCACGATAAATCTATCATTTTTTACAGAAATATACAGAGGTAAATCTCAAAAATTAGTTCATTGTTGCGTAGCGCTGTCTAGACTGGTTCGCTGTCCTACTCCATCTGGTGAGCCAGGTGGCGTAGAGCAGGGAAACAGTCTAAGCGCTGTCGTGATCCACGTGTGAGGATGGGAGTAAATTTGGAAACCTGGAGTGCCAGAATTGGACAATTTTCTCAAAAGCGAAATGTCGAGATAGGTTGGCATAAACGCTTCGCCATACCATTATATGGGCCAGATTCGTGGTACGAACGGAGCTATTTTTAGCCTTCCTGGCGAGCGTATCTGGAGATGTGAAAACTTGTTCAACCATGCAGAACCACAGTGAATCTAGAATGTTCACCACAGTCTCGCAGTACAGTAGTGTGTTTCGGTACAGCAGTGTTGTTCCTGTCAGTATGGGAAATCAAGCCTGGATCAACAGTGTTCATACTAGTGTAACTTTGACGTGCTCAAATGATGTGGAGATGAACCCGGGCCCGGGCCAATCTGATGACAAGGGGCAAGCGGCCTCTACAAGGAGAAAACAGTCTAAACTATCAACAACGGAGCAGGGAGACATGCGCCGAGATGACGATCAAAATCCTAGCCTGACGGATCTGATGAAAGAAATAAAAGGGGTGAGAGGTGAAGTGATCAAGATGACAAAACAGTTTGCAGAAGACGTTGGCAAAATTAAAGAAGATGTGGCTGATTTGCAAGATAACGTGAATTTTTTTTCAAAACAGTTAGAAGATACTAGAAAAGAAAACAAAGTGAAACTAGAAAATATGGAAGGTCAGTCACGACGTAATAACGTTATTATAAACGGACTGCCTGATGTGAAAAATGAAAACTGGGGTGACTGTGAAGATTACGTAAATGCACTACAGATTGATAGAGCGCATCGCCTCCCTCGTGGACGCAATGATACCAGTCCTATAATTGTAAAGTTTGCATTTTTCAAAGACAGAGAGACCATGCTGCGAGCTGCAAGAAAAGAGAAACCTCCTGGTGTTTATTTCAAAGAGGACTACACTCATGCGATACGAAATGTGCGGGCTAAGCTCAAGACCAAGTTGCTACAAATCCGTAACTCGGAGAGGACATGGAAAACATTCCTGGTTTTTGATAAGCTGATAATCGCAAATGATGCGGGGAAGCAAAACGCCAACACATTCGACGCTGAGAAAGACGAAATTATTGTTTTATATAGAAACTTTGATGATAGTGCAGAAGGCCCTACTGAAGAAGATAGTGTTGACTCTGATGGAGAACGTCTCGGTGAGGACGCGGAGAATAGTGACGAGTAGGAGTTCGCCGGACCCATAAGAAGGGTGTATAGGTGTGTATATAAATGAAGATGCCCCAAATATAATTTTACTGTTGTTTGCTGATGATATTTCAATGTGTTCCGATATGCCTGGTAGGCTTCAGCATATGTTAAATGTCTTGAAAATGTTTTGTGATAAATGGGGTTTGAAGCTGAACTTGTTAAAAACTAAAATATTAGTGTTTAGGTATTGTGAAACAAAATGAAAAATGGTTCTATGGCGGGAAAAAAATTGAATGTGTAAAAACATATAAATATCTTGGATTATTTTTCACCACAACTCTATGTTGGTCACTGGCAAAAAGGACATTAGCTGCACAAGCAGACAAGGAATTAGGTATGCTCTATATGTACAACTATAAATGTAACGGTTTACCACATGAAATTTATTTGAACATTTTTGACAAAATGATACTTCCAATACTGCTATATGGTTCCGAAATTTGGGAATTTAAATATTCTGATAAAATAGAACAAGTACAACATGTATTTTGTAAAAAATTGCTAGGAGTATCGTCAAACACAGTAAACGAGGCTGCCCTGGGGAACTGGGGAGATACCCTTTAGCCGTGCATTATCATCTGCGATGTGTGAAGTATTGGCTTAAAATTCTTAGTATGCAGTCAGGGAGGTATCCTAAGGCCAGTTATACCATGCTATACAACCTAGATCAGCATGGCAAGAACACATGGGCTACATGTGTAAAAGTAATGTTGGAACAATTCGGTTTTCGGTATGTATGGGCCCAACAAGGAGTCGGAGATTTTGATTTATTTATAGAGGTATTTAAAAACAGGGTTTCACAATTTTACAAGAAAAAGTGGTATGATGCCACTAGAAATTCCAGTAAATTAGCTGTATATACTACTTATAAGTATGAATTAGAGCCTGAAAGATATTTGGATGTATTATGTATTAGGAAATATTTTGTAGCGTTTAGTCGCTTACGATGTTCAAGTCTAATGATTGAAAGTGGAAGGCATAACAATACTGTATTAGCTAAAAGAATATGTACTTTATGCAATTTATACTCTATCGAAGACGAATTTCTTTTTCTTATGAACTGTACAGCATATACGAATTTGTTTAACAAATTCATAGCTCCACATATCTCAGTTTCTCTATCTTCTTATGAAAATTTTGTCAAATTAATGCAGGGTGAGGAAACAATCTGTACAAAAGACGTTGCATGTTATATATACAAAGCATTTTTTCTCAGAAAACAATTGTTAAATAATATTTAACCATGAACATGCTAATATTGAGATGTATTTAATTGATGTACGATAGGCCAAATAAAATATTACCTTACCTATTGACTTTATATTTGAATATGATGTTTATGTGGAGTTGTTTTCTAAAAACCCCTGTAGTCCTGGGGATGAAGCTAGATTTGTGCCCCCCCCCCCCCTGACGACATAGGTTTGATGGTTGTTTTACCTCATCCGATTTATTTATACACCTGATTTATTTCCTGATAAGGATAGATGTTTTATAGACCAGACGTTGCCATTGAAGAACAGCCACTGTACAAGTTATCTCAGCCGCCACAAAAGTGATATTGACCACTATCAATCCGCCCTTAATAAATGTTCTCGGTCACTAAACAAGTAATCTTGACATCTAACGAAGCCTTCACTTTCACTTAAGTTAAAACTCATCTCAGCCACCACAAAGGTGATCTTGACCACAAACAAACTGGAGCAGTGTATAATATGCACGACGTACCACGATGACATATTTAATATCCGGTCCAGCCGGGATGCGAGGCCAATACCTCTTTTATTGTTTCCGCGCCACAACCGAGCAGAATGAGCCGGCGGGGCCGGTATAATGATAATTCTGTAACATGTGTTTAGTAAACAGAGCTATAACCCAGCAAACACGAAACATCCACACAATGTTGGTCGAGCGTCAGGGACGCTGGCCCAACATTGTACCAAAAGTGGTTGAACGTATTGTGTATGCTGGGAAGATATATAGACCCAACTATGGGATCAATAAACCAAATGTAGTATACTTACGTGGGACAATAAAGTGCGTCATTTGAGGTACAATATAGTTCATACTGAAACAAAAGTAATATCACTACCCAGTAAGCACGATATATCGACCCAATGTTGGTTTGATGTTGGGCCAGCGTCGCAGACGATGGGTCAATATTACCGCAGCATTAGTTCAATGTATCGTGTTTACAGACTGGATAATGCTTAGATTAGATTAGATTAGATCTTCTACAGTTGTATTTTTATATAATAATATAAATAGTTCATAGCAGACAAAGTGTCGTATATGAGTGTTGCATATAGGCCAAGAGTATTATGGTATATATGAGTGAAAGCTGGAACAAATTCATAACAAGCTGAAAATTTCAGAAAATGTTCAGAAAACTATCCCCTGCAGCATACTAAAAGTCCTTAGGAATCCACCATGAGCCTTTTGATAAATTCAAGATGGCGTCCAAGATGATCGCCAATTTCCCTATTTGTCCTATCTCGGGTTTAAATCATCATAAAAATGTAAATAAAGAGTCTAAACATATGTTTTTTGGTGCGGGGAATTCGATTTTGACATTATAATAATTAGATAAAGAGTTATTTATTGTTTACATTAAACAAAACCAATAACAACATCTGTCGATCTATGCAAACAACCACTCGTACCCAGAAAAAATTCTAACCAAAGTTTTTCTAGTGGTTTTGTCACCTATGGGATGTACTTAATAGCAGGGAAACATTCTATCCAAATCCGACTAACGGAAAGGTGCTAAATCCAAGATTACTTACTGCTAATGACCCTAAAAAAAGGAAATTGAAATGAATAAAATAATAGTGTATAACTGTTGTCTATATGTTTTCTCAAAAGTATCAAGTGTGGTAAAATTTACGACTCGACATTCAAGATGACCTTAAAATCATCAAAAATCATACTTCCTAAATTTTGATCTTGGAATTTACTTTTTGATATTCAAGTTGTCCTTGGAATCACTAAATAAATCACCACAAAATAGATTCTCCATTCAAAATCACATAAAAAATAAGTATTACACTCGCTGCTATTTGTATTTATTGAAAATGATATTTTGAAATGTGACCTTTAAATTGACCTTTTGACATTGAAGATCACCTTGAATAACATACATAATACCATAAATCCCATGAAAATTAGGTATTGCAGTATTGTTCCTAGTTTTATTTGGTAGAAATCATATTTTCGATTACTTGACCTTGAAATTGACCTTTTGACATTCAAGATGACCTTAAATCATGAAAGTGATTCAAGAAAGAATTTCAGTCAAAATTACACGAAAAAGAGGTATTACACTTGTTCCTACGTTAATGATTTTGCTAATTGAGACCTTGCAAGTACATATGTCACCAAAAATATAAGTTCATGTGAATGTAAAAAAATCACTAAGTGCTGATATATTCTTGAAATCGAATTTCTCGTCTCCCAAAACATATATTTAGACTCATTTATGACAGTTCTATGATGATTTAAACCCAAGATATGACAAAATGTGAACTCGGCGGCCATGTTGGACGCTATCTTGAATTAATCAGAACGCACAGGGTGTATTCTTTGGTACTTTTAGTATGTTGTAGGGGATTGTTTTCTGAACATTTCATGAAATTTTCAGCTTGTTGTAAATTCGTTCAGGTACGAAATCTAATACTCTTGGCCTAATACGACACTTTTGACATGTCAATAATTGATTGTCTTACCGGATCCTGCCACTTCGTGATAGGGATCATAATGCCTGGGTAGTTGGGATGTTCAATGACATGATTGGAGGGTATAAGCCCTGAAACATTCACGATCATTAAAATTTACCCTATTACATTTTTTATAATTATTATGTAATTACATTACTAAAGTAAACATGGTGGAGTAAACATGTATGTATTACAGTGAGATGTTTGCCCGGTGTAGCCGTTTCAGCGTATCCCCTCCCCCTTTCAGCATACCGGGGGGGGGGGGGATTGTTGAAACTAGTTTTTAGCTTACCAGAGCAGGGTCAACGTACCCTCCGGTAAGCTGAAACTAGAAAATGGCCAGCTTCAAGTTACCTCTTCTAGTTTCAGATTACCCATCGGTATTTTGAATCTAGAAAAATCAGCTTTTCTCCCCCCTCCCATTTCTAGGGCCTACACACCAAATCATGTGATTATTGCTGATTTGTTAGTACCGTTACACCTAGATTAAAGTAGATGATTCGAGTACACATGGTGGGCCCACCCACATGCAACATGGTCAACGTGCACAAGAGTGGGGCGCCGCCATATACATATTATGGTTCAGTGAAGCAAAATAAAATGAATTGAATGGGGTTTTAGGCCACCTTCGTGCACACGTAGGCTAAAGCGGGTTAGGAGAACTTCCTGAGGATGGTGAGATAACACTGCCCTCTAGACACAGAATTCGAAATTCGAGCCCTGGCGGTCTGAGGCCAATCACGCCACCTCTCGGTGTCACGGAGGCTCCCCACAATATTGAATCTTCACGAGTGACTGGGGAAGAAACAATTTGTTTCTTTGTAACTTGAAGGCCAAAGTGGTGGTTTGGACCCGCGATCTCCGACTTTCCAAGCAGGCAGCATCAACCACTGCTCCAGGGCTCCCACACTGAACGTTTGGCCTGTGTCGGTTCATGTTTGACCCGTGCCGGAGACGATGTCCAAATATTCGTCCGGCACAGGTCGTCTCCAGTGTGTATTATGACAATAAACTAAACATATTGTAAACATGTACATATATAATAATAATATTAAATTGTATTTTATTTATGTCAATAATATATATATATGTATGTATCTGATGTTAAACTGTATAAAAAACCAGCATTTATTATGCCAAGTGTGCACCACGGTAGTGGTAGTAGTAAATTATTGCTTTACGTCACTTGTCGGCACTAATAGTCATTTAACCCTTTAACCGCCGGTGCCGTATATATTCGGGATTTCATTTTTATTAGTACATTAAGTACCACCTATTAAACATGTTAAAGATAAAATGTGACATCAATCAGCAATATTTAAAAACAGTTGACCTCCATTTTGTCAAATCTGAATAATTTTTACTCACTCGAAGTTGTGGATCGCGTCAGCGAGACACAACCTCAAGTGGATGAAAATACAGATTGCATAATTTGGCGGTTAAAGGGTTAAGTGACATTATAATACGATAATAGCAGTACAGTCCTTTGATGAAATGAATGATGTACAGATAATAACGTGAGCGTCGGTATCGGGTCATCCCAGAAACGACATTCAGATATAAAAAATGTAAACTAAATGTATCGAGTTGTCACAACTCGATATCATTGAGTGTGTTTTCTCGTTATGTTAAGTTGACAACTCAATACATTATACCGAGTTTTTAGCTCAATATATTAAGTTATGAACATGGGCTACAACCACTCTACGTGCACCCTCTCCCCCCCCCCCCCCCCACACACACACTTCACCACAACAACTTTTTTAAACATTTGTAAGTCCAAAACATGGAATGAGATGTTAACAGGAAAACAATAAGGACGAACTTTATGTCTTGACCGCTTATATGGTGGTACCCCCGAACCTGTCTAAAATTACGCGAACGTTACGCAAACGGGTTACGCAAACGTCTGTCGTTGATGTTTTGGTAAACCAATCTGGACTTGCGATATACCATATAAAAGATAATTTAATTTCCGTTGATATAAAACACATTGCAGTAGAATAAGTAGTTGTCTCTCTACGTACATGTACGCTCAAGCATGATTTTTAGGCCCGGGCGAAGGCCAGGAGCCTGTAGTGGCTTTTCTGGCGACGGGAAGAGAAAGCGTCACCCGCATGACAATTTCGCATGACCCCAGCAAACACGATACTATCACCCAATGCTGTTTTGAAGTATTGGGTGAATGGCACGTGTTTGCTGGGGTCCTGCCACTACGTATACAGCAAACCCAGTGTTGGAGTAGTGTTGTGCCAGCGTCGTAGACGATTTACCGGCATTGAACCAGCAATGGGCTGCGACGCTGGCCCAACATTGAACCAATATTGGGTGGGTACTACGTACAGTAGGCCTACACCGTGTGTACGAGGTATCATAGAGACACGCGGCCGCACGATTTGGTAGTGGAAAGAATAAATGTTGAAGATATATTTTACCTTGTCTCCTTGGTTCTTTCCTTTATTATATCCTGGGCATTTAGGATTCTGGCCCATGAGGAGTTAGGACCAATAGATATATGTTTACAAAATATCAGGCCGATTTTTTGTCTATTGCACTTGAACAGCCTAAAACCGGGCCTCGGAATTTGGGAAATCCTGTTCTAGTTAGGCCCGGCCGGAGGTTTAAGTTTGTGTCCTATTTAGGGGAACTTCGATGAATTATTATGAATTTGATAAGTCCGAATTCGGTTCATGACTAGTTCATGAAAGTTCAGGAGGTACAGTTTTATTAAATGTGATGAATTGTTATGAACCTGATCAGTCTCAATTTAGTTCATGGTTTGTTCATTGAAGTTCATGAGAGATAGTTTCATGAACTTTGGTGAATTATTATGAACTTGATAAGTCTTAATTCGGTTCATGGCTGGTTCATGTAAGTTCGTGATGGACAGTTTTATAAACTGTGATGAATTGTTGAAAACTCGCTGAGTTATGGCCTTTAAGTAGGAAAAAATGATTTAGAAAGCTGATTTTTGTGTGAATCTGTGAGAGGAAAATATATCTTTCTGAATTCACAAAATGACCATGTTTTGAAGTTTAAATAGCTTGCTGTGTTTAGGTAAGAATACCCCCAAACAAACGAATACTCAATCAATATGCTATATGTATTTTGAATATTAAAAGACTTAGACTTAGAAGTTGATTATTTTTATGAACAACATGAGCTTAGTTCATGAACAGCATGAACTCAGTTTCACTGAGTTACCAGTGAGTGTCACAGTCACCCACTGAGCTTTTTCGTGGCATTTGCAAATGTTCACCACCAGGGGTCTCTGTCGTCTGCTACGTCACCGTCTGCCAACCAGCAGCCAGCAATTCATAAATCAGGCATGAGCAGTGAGGTAGATCCATGATTGGTCAGTTGTGTTTAGATGCACACCTGCCCACCCGCTGCTAACATATGGAAATCTGTGCACGCAGTGCTCGTCATACAAACCAGAGGGTATCCATGAGTGTTCCACTTTAAATTGTATATTTATTGATAATTAATTTAATGGAGTTTTTAAAAGTATGAACTAAGCACAATTTTTACTATATTTGGTATATAACAGTGTATATTCAGCCTAGATATTTTTATCTCATTTTCAGAAGCGTCATTGGTAATAACATGAATCGGGTTATTTTGCACTCTCTGATGCCAGTACAGAGAGTGGCTGTGCAATCTCTGACCCCTAGAGCTGATTATTAGCTGAGCGGGGGATGATTACCAGTGTCTGAAGTAGATAGACACACTGGTGACACGAGTGAAGTTTTACCGGCTTATCTGGTTCAAGAACCACCTGAGTTTTCTCGTCGTTCAGAACAACACCAATTTTATGGACAAGGCTCTGGAACTTCAGGTTGACAGTTCATGAATTTCATTTAACATCTAATTTGTTGCACTCCTGTTATAGTTAGGCCCCGCCGGAGGCCAGGGGCCTATTAAGTTTATTGCGCCTGAGTTTGTGTCCTACTTTTCTGGGAAAGAGAGGTGTCGTGTGTGAGAAACAATTGACATTTCTGTAAAACAGTCCTTATAGTCCAGTTGTCAAATGGCATTTTTTTACTCAAGCGTGTTTCGCGGTATGGACGATGTTTTATGATTGATTCTGGTTCTAAGGGATGTCCTGAGCAGGAATCAGCCGGGTGCCACTTTGGCACCCTTGGGCGGAATTTTTTAAGGGCAAAAACAAAATGGCCGCCAAATATTTCAAGGTCAAATATGATTTTTCAACAAATGAAGCCAGGAACAAGTGTAATACCTCATTTTCATGTGATTTTGACTGGGCAATCCATTTCTTGTATTATTTTGATGACTCAAGGTCATCTTCAAGGTCAAAAAGACAATTTCAAGGTTAAAGAAGCGAAAATACAAATAAAGATAGGAACATGTGCAATACCTCTTTTACATGGGATTTTATCTGAAAATGAATGTATGGTATTATTTTGTTGATCCAAGGTTAGCTTCAAGGTCGAAAGTCCTTTCCAAGGTCAAAAACAAAATGGTTGCCAGATATTTCAAGGTCAAATATGATTTTTTAACAAATGAAGCTAGGAACAAATGTAATACCTCATTTTCATGTGATTTTGACCGGGCAATTCATTTCTTGTATTATTTGCATGATTCAAGGTCATCTTCAAGGTCAAAAGGTCAAATATCAAGGTCAATCAAGCAAAATTACCGTTTTTAACATATAAAGCTAGGAACATGTGTAATACCTCATGCAATTTTGACTGGGCATTCCATATCTCATATTATTTTGATTATTCAAGGTCATCTTCAAGGTCAAAGGGGTCAATTTCAAGGTGAAGTAAGAGAAAATATCATTTTTAACAAATACAGCTAGGAATGTGTGTAATACCTCTTTTTATGGGATTTTGATTGACAAATCCAATTATAGTATTATATGAGTGATTAAAGGTTATCTTCAAGGTCAATTTCAATTTAAGGTCATCAAAATTCAATTAACAAACATAAATAGCAAAAAGTGTTGTACGTCTTTTTAGTGTAATATTGACAAATAATCCATTTCTGCTACTATTTTTATAATTAAAGGTCATTTTCAAGGTCAGTGTGTCAATTTCAAGGTCAGGTAAGCGAAAATATGATTTTCAACAAATAAAGCGAGGACAATATCTTTCTGGTATGATTTTGGTTATTTGAGGTGATCCTCTAGGTCAAATGTAAATATCAAGGTCAAATATTATTTTAACGTAGTATTCTACATATTGGAGCACACATAATAAATTGTCTTGGTGTATCTTTAACCGAATAATCTAATTCTAGTAGGGTTTTAATGAATAAACATCATCAGAGTGAAATGATCAGACAACTAGAAGGCATCAAAGAGTCACGGAGAGGCGTCAAATAGCGACGAAAAAGCATAAAAGATCAATGGAGAGGCGGTAAAAGGTGACAGAGAGGCGGTAAAAGACAATGGGGAGGCATTAAAGGATGTCGACGAGTTGCTAAAAGGCGCCCCAGAGGCGCTAAAGAGCGAGTAAGAAGGGTTAAAAGAAAATGAGTAGTCATTAAAGGGCAATGAGGAGGCATTGAAGGGCAATGAGGAGGCGGTGAATGGCAACGTGGATGCGTTAAGGGGCAAAAATGGGGCGTTAAAGAGCGACAAGATGCATTAAAAGGTGGCGGGGTGGCATAAAAGGGCTATGGAACAGTGACAAGGAAGTACGTTCACGGGTGATGGGACGGTGCTAATGGTTGATGGATAGGTGTCTAAGTGCAATGAGAAGGCATTAAAAAAGACAGAGAATTGTTAAAGGGCAATGGAGAAGCGTTAAATGGTGACGGAGAGACGTCAAAGAGCGATGGAAAGGCGTTAAAGGCCGAAAAAGTGTTAAAAGTGATGTAGATGCATTAAACTTTGATGGAGAGGCGCTAATAGGCGCTGCAGATGCGTTAAATGGCGATGCGAATGTGGTAAAGGGCGATGGTGAGGCATTAAATGGTGATGGGAAAGTTTTAAAAGGCGATGGGAAGGCGGTAATGGGTGATGAGGAGTCGTTCAAGGGCGACCATGAAACGTTAAACGACTATGGAAAAGCGCTGAAGGGCAATGGGGAGGAGTTGAAGTGTGCTGGATAAGCGTGTGAGGGTGAGTAGAAAGTGTTAAAACAACGGAGCATTGCTGAAGGGCGACAGAGAAGCGTTAAATGGTGACTGAGACGTCAAAGGGCATTGGAAAAGTAATAAAGGTTGATGGAGATGCATTAAAGGGTGATGAAGAGACGCTAACAGGCGCTGCAGATAAGTTAAATGGCGATGGGAAGGCGTTAATGGGCAATAAAGAGGCGTTGAAGGACATCGAAGAGGCGCTAAGGGTGACGGGATGTGTTGGTGGGTGTCATGAAAGGGTTATTGAATGGCGTTAGAGGGTGACGAGGAAGCATTAAATAACAGGTGATGCGGTGGTGCTAAAGGGTGATGGATATGTGTTTTAGGGCGATGATAAGGCGTTAAAGATGACGGGGAATCGCTAAAGGGCAACTGAGAAAAATTAAATTATGACGGAGAGATGTCAAAGAGTGTAGGAAAGGTGTTAAAGGGCCAAGAAAAAGTGTTAAAGGTTGATGGGGATGCACTAAAAGTTGATGGAGAGGCGTTGAAAAGATGCTGGAGATGCGTTAAATGGTGATGCTAAAGGGTTAAAGGGCGATGAAGAGGCGGTAAATGGTGATGGAGAGGCATTAAATGGTGATGGGAAGCCAGTAAAGGGCGATGAGGATGCGTTAAATTTCACCGAAGAAGCGTTAAAGGGTGACGGAAAGGCGTTAAAGGACGAAGAGAAAATATAAAGGTAGACCCAAAAGCATTGAAGGGCAATGAGAGACGATAAATAGCGATGGGGAGGCGTCGAAGGACCATGGGGAGGCGTTAACGATTGATGGTAAAGCTTTAAAATGTGACGGAGAGTTAAATTAAAGAGCAATGGAGAAGCGTTCAGTGTGAAGAAGAGGCATTAAAGGGGGTCAGAAAGGCCTTCAATTGCAATAAAGAGGCGTTAAACTAAAAGGACGTTCAGGGCAAAGAAGAGGCGTTAAAAGGCAAAAGAAAGGCCTTCTATTGCAAAGAAGAGGCATTAAACTGAAAGCTATGAAGACGCATTATTGTCTCCCTTTAGTGCCTCTCCATAGCTCCATAATGCCTCTCTCTCACATTATAAGGCCCTCGGTGGCTCTGTAACGCCTCTTGTGGCCCATTAACGCCTCCTCATTTCTCTATAATATGCCTCCTCATTGCCCTTTAATGCCTTTTCATTGTCCTTTATCGCCTTCTCATTGCCCTTTAATACCTCCTCATCCACCGTTAGAACTTTTCCATAACTCTTTAACACATCTCTGTTAATTTCCATTCAATGCCTTCGAGCCGATGTCTTCACCTTGAGCTTGTTTGATCATTTAAACCCAACAGAATTAGATTATCCAGTCAAAATAAAACCCAACACAAGGTATTATACGTGCTCCAATTTCTAGCTTATACGCTAAAACATATATTTGACCTTGAGGATAACTTTAAATCACCAAAGTAATAGGAAAAAGACATTTTTCGCTCAAAATCCCACGAAAAAAAAGTTTTTTACACATGTTCTAGCTGTATTTGTTAAAAATCATATTCTCCTTTACTTGACCGTGAAATTGACATTTTGACCTTAAAGATGACCTTTTATCATCAAAATAGTATCAAGAATAGATTATTCAGTCAAAAAATACGTCAAAAAGACGTATTACACTTCTTCCTATTTTGTTTCGAAAAGATCATATTTTTACATTTTGACCTTGGAAATGACCTTTCGACCTTGAAAATGACCTTGGATCAACAAAATATTACCATAAATGGATTTTTCAGACAAAATCACATGAAAAAGAGGTATTACACATGTTCCAAGCTTGATTTGTTAAAAATGGTAATTTTGCTTATTTGACCTTGAAATTGACTTTTTGACCTTGAAAATGACCTTGAGTCATGAAAATAATACAAGAAATGGATTGCCCGGTCAAAATCACACGAAAATGAGGTATTACACTTGTTCCTGGCTTCATTTGTTGAACAATCATAGTTGACCTTGAGATATCTGGCGGCCATTTTGTTTTTGACCTTGGCAATGCCCTTTCGGCCTTGAAGATGACATTGGATAACCAAAATAATACCATAAATGTATTTTTCAGACAAAATCCAACGAAAAAGAGGTATTACACATGTTCCTAGCTTTATTTGTTAAAAAGGGTATTTTTGCTTATTTGACCTTGAAATTGACGTTTTGACCTTGAAGATGACCTTATATCATAAAAGTAATACAAGAAATGGATTGCCCAGTCAAAATCACATGACAATGAGGTATTACACTTGTTCCTGGCTTCATTTGTTGAAAAAAACATACTTGACCTTGAAATATCTGGCGGCCATTTTGTTTTGCCCTTAAAAAATTCCGCCCAAGGGTGCCAAAGTGGCACCCGGCTGATTTCTGCTCGGGATACCCCATAGTATCAGAATCAATCATAAAACATCGTCCATACCGCGAAACACGCTTTAGTCAAAATCCACTGGACTATTATGAACAAGTCAAATATAACGTTCGAGGTCGCTAGGACAAGTACTTGTGTGTTTAAAAAGTGTCCAGAAAAATATTTTCACGATTATATTCGTGATCATAGATCTTGAAAGGTTTTGGTTGGAATAATGTTGGCCCGGCGTCCCACACGATGTCTGGGCCAGCATTACATCAGAATTGGGCTAATGTATCGTGTTATCTGGGAAGTGGCCTTTCTGGCGACGGGAGAGTAAAGTGTCACTCGCACGCAGTCCCAGTAAACACGGGACAATCACCCAATGCTGTGTCAATGCTGGGCGGCAGCGTCGAAGATTGATGGTTAACATTGCAACAGCATTGGGTGAATGCCATGTGTTTGCTGATGTGCTGACATTAAAGTATACAGCAGACTCAGTGTTGGATTAGTGTTTGGCCAGCCTCGTAGATGATTGACGGCATTGAACCAGTAATGGGCTACGACGCTGATCTAACATTGAGCCGGAATTGGGTGGGTGGGCCTACATCTTGTGTACGAGGTACATTGTAGAGACACGCAGCAGCACGATTCACTGGTAAGACTATTGAATGGGTGTTGGCTAGCACCGGTGATGGTGGTGGAAGCAATAAACGTTGAAAATATATTTTAACTTGTCTCCCTGGTTCTTTTCTTAATTTTATTTCGGACATTTAGGATTCTGGCGCACGAAAAAGACCAATACAGTTATATTCACAAAATATTAAGCCGAATTTTGTCTAGAGCACTCAAACGGCCTAAAGCCGGGCCTCGGAATTCCGGAACTACTGTTCAAGTTCATTATAAAATAATCAAAATAAACAACAAAACAAACGATTCAACATGGCGAAAGGAAACGACCTAATAAAATGTAATTATTATGGGGGATATCCATATCTGGCCTGAATTTTCTGAACCCAGATGTGTTTTCTTTAAAATTTTATATTTTTAAATGTCATATATTTTCTTTCATGAGAGAATAATAAAGCCGTTCGTGAAAATATGTGTATTTTGCATAGGCTGAAATTCGAAACCTTATTTTTTCATGGGAATTTTTGTGTATAATTTTTTATCCACTTGTTTTTACATAATTTGTGTGCTGAATACGAATCTGTCGAATAACATTCTAAATTTGGTGACCTTCACCTTCAAATTAGCAAAGCAAAAAAACAAAATGGCTACCAAAATGTTAAGAAACCCCCTATTTTCTTTGTTTTTTCACACACTAAGGCACAATTGACGGCTTCTGCAATATTTTATTATATATATTTTTCTTCTAGTGTCTTTCAACAGAAATAACCTTTATTTGACCTTCAAATACAAGATGTCCGTCGTTTTTTATATATTTACTGTTACTATAAGTATACCGCTAAAAATGTTGACGATAAAATGATTCACTTGTAGTAACTTAGTGGACCAGAAAATAACCTTACTGATGAGTAAATTTAAATGAAAAAAATCCAAAATGGCCGCGAAACTTACCTTTATATAAACAGGAGACAAAATGACTATCAAAAGGAAAATAAAACCTTTTTTTTGTGGCTCAAAATTGCTCATTTTTTATTTTCTATGACTTGGGGACCGAACAAACATTTCTGATGTTTATTGTTCATCGTCTGACCTATAGTTTATCGTAAAATGCAGGATGGACGCCATGCTACATATTTACTATTAAAGTAATGACGTCATTTCAAAGACTAAGCACATCAAAGCATGCTAGAATATACTGTACTTAAACACAGTTTCGAATGCCTTGCAACCTAATCCGTCGTATTACGTAGTCTATTTTTTTTTTTAGTTTTCCATTAAATAAATGTTGTTTATAATTTTATAGTTTACGTGCATAAAAACTGTTTTTATTTGTGTGTTGGCGGTATTAAACATTTTAGGTCAAATATAGGTCATTTTGCTCATCAAACATGAGACATAAATTTATCAACTCTAAAGGATACAGACACCAGAAATCGTGCAATAATGTGTAACAAAAATATAGAAAAGATGTGGTTTTGGAGGCCATGTTTTTATTTCATTTATTCGACTATTTGACTATAAAATGTTAAATTACACATTCGAGTGTGGTACACTCAAATCATGTAAAAACAAGCGGAAAAAATATGTACTCAAATGTCGAGCAACGAATAATGTTTCATATTCCAGCCCAGGCTAAATACACATATTTTCAAAAAAGGCTGCTTTATAAAAATATTTAGCTATGTAAAAATCTAAATACCCCTCAGTTTTAACCATATACACATCTAGGTTCAGAAAATGTTGGTCAAATATAGATATGGCCAATAATTATGTTTTAATAAGTCGTTTCCATTGAACATGTTGTTTTGTTATCGATTTTGATTATTTTGTAATAAAAACAATATGTCTCAACGTATTTGTAGAGATAACTCTTCAATCCAATGCATCATACAATACACTATTAGAACGGTATTTTATTTCGAAGCCATTTTATTTAACTTTTATATGGTATATTGTATGTGTAGATTGGTAAACTAGAACAACAACGCAGACGTTTGCGTAGCCATACTTCCTAATTTTGGACAGGCTTGGGGGTACCCCCTCCCCCTATCAGGGGTAAAAATATAAAGGGGGGTGCACGTATATCTTATATATTTTGTATATTTTATTCAAAAATTAAAAAAGGGTCTGCCTACTTGTCTGAGTCAATCTTTTCTCATAAACATGATCAAGAAGATAACATAATGACGTCAATACAAAGTCAAAGAAGTAGGCCGACTTGATAAGGTTAATTCATTTACTTAGAACAATTGCACACATTGCTTTGCGACGAATTCCACATGTAATGTCTGCCCCCAGGATTTTGTAATTTACACATTTTTTAACCGTTCAAGCTCGAATTTACCATTGTCATATTCATCCACTACAGGCCACGACTTATAGTGGATGAAGATGACTTGGAGTGCGTGGCAAACGAAAATAAAAGATACTGGTATTATTAAAACAGTTCCATGAAAATTTCCGTTTTAAAACCCCTGGGTTTTAGGAAATAAATTATTATTTCAGAGCTGCGAAATGATGCTTTGATGCATCGTGAGGGTTTAAAGGTTAATATATTTCTCAATACGTACCAGATGTATGTACATCAAAAAACAGTCCAGGGAACAGTAGATTGATCACATCTTTGTTTTCGAAGGCCTCAGTGGTGTTTTCTAGTAGAAAACAATTATCACTAGTTCCAAAAGATTGATAAATCATCGCCAGGCATAATACGGCTCGTATTGGCAACATGTTACCAGCTGATCAGTGCCTGAATCGCTGAAAAATGGTATCTTATCATAAATTTTGTAATAACACAAACCAATTCGAATTCTTTTGCTTTTTTTCAGAATGACACATTTTAAATAATTAATAATTATAATTATAAGTATAATTATAACAGTTGTGTCTCGCCACCGGGACCTACAACTTCAAGTGGGTGAAAATTATCATATTTGTCTAATTTGAAACCAACAATTTGCAGCTTTTGATGTTTAAACACACATTCCATTCCAAATACCAATGATTTAATTTGCTAATGAAATGGATTAAAACTATTCGAGTCGTGCTTGGCGCAGGGTTAATCTGAGTAGATGAGGTAGATGTATGTAAAACTCACGTATGAACGTCCTGCGGTTTCAATCTCCTAGATGAAAATGATTGTAAAGCTCACTATGGGTGGATAAGTAATGGTCAGCCGTGTATTTCGCCAGATTGATCTAAATCTTAGGCCTCTGATTGGACGATACAGTTATATGGACCAATCAGAGTCTACTTCAGGTCAAACTATTGGCGAATGCCTCTCTTATTTACTTCTGTTCTGATGTATATAGGCTTAACCCAGTAAAGAGAGTAATTAAGACCAGGGGGTGAAGCTTTCTTGAACTGATTATAGCCTTGAAGCTATATTATAGCCTGAATCAGTTCCTATATAAAATGGTGAAGGCAGTGAAGCCTTCTTGAGCTCTCAATGAGCTCTAAATCTGCCTCGTGATTATATTTTATATCTCCCATGAGCTTCATGAAGAGTGCTAAATCTATTTATATTATGGGTAAGTAAACAGTACTGGGACCAAACTGCGATCCTGGCGAACATAAATTTTCTGTTTTATATTTGGTAGGCGTCAAACCGCTATGAGTTCAAATCGTAATATGCAAGTCAATGACAGATATTACAAGGCAAATAACCAATGATAGATTTCTTAGACAAATTAGAGAGCTTCTATTACCAAATTTCACGTGCTTTTGTTGTCTTGTTACGCCATAATTCGTGGAAATCACAATAAAAGATACACACAATTTAAACAATTAGTTGCCTAAATAACATTTGAAGTTATTCCTGAATGATAAAAAATCTGATATGTACATTGCTGTAGGCCCTATTATACGGAAACTACATGATACGTAAATTTAAGTTGGGTCTATATCGCTTAACAAATTTTGTGTCCTCGTTGGGAGCAAAATAGGCCTAAATCTCCCCTAAAATATTATGTGAACTCCTAATCCGATATTGTGCGTCGCACTATAGAACACATAAAATGGTCACAAGTATCAGCAATCCAATACTGAATGTGATGATACTGATACGTTCTGTTTAATAATGCACTGTACTGATTGCTGATACTTGTGACCATTTTATGTGTAAACAAAAAATATTTCTCATTATCGGACTGATTTGGTTTAAGTATGTCTTGGTAAATTGTCATGGGAAATCTTTTTTTCAGAGAAGATGAAGTTTAAATGAAAAAAACAGAATGTCGAATACCTAGATGTCTCATGTTGTCCTAGTAATGTTTTGTTACGAAACAAATTATTGTAAGACGCAAATATCTTGGTTGTTATTTTAATTTGATTTAATTTTTCTTCAAACTCTCTAGTTTGATGGTTATGAAAACATACCCGGGAATATATAACTTGGGAGGTGTTGTTTGTTTAATCTGGACATGAACCTGACGTGGGTGATTCAAATTGCATTTTATTGGAATTAAAATTGTTTGGAATGACGTTGTTCTCAGCAGTTGTGAATATTATGTTATGATCAATTTGAATATATAAAAATATAAATAATGTTATAATTTGTATTTTATGCAGCATGAAAATTGTCATAAATACGGTGACATCGAAACATTCAAAGTGGTGTACTGTATGTTTGTGAAAGGCGCTTAAAGTTTAAACATCAAATTAAATTGACACTTGTTTTGTTATTATAAGCAATTACACAATTTAATAAATAACCATTAAATTAATAACATTAAACAGCTATTACACCTATATAGTTTATTGAGTTCAATGCATTACTTCGGCTCAGTGTTGTTTGTGATAAAAGAGTAAGAGCAAAACTGATCTTGTATAGAAATACCATTAGGGTATTTTACGTCAGATCTTACATCTTCTTCGAGACGTAAATCAGTATGCTGATGTTACATGACACATTTTCTATGATTCGAGGTTTATATCATCTCCTGTTTATTTTTTCAATATCTATCCACATAATGTTGATTTACGTACAAATATCTAGCTATCGCATTTGTTAGATATTACCTACATATAATTTGTTATGCTTCTAATTATCCATTTATAAAAAAAATATATGTCCTGTCTCTGCTACACGAGAGATCTGCCTCGCAAAACCAAAAGGCATTATCTGTTTACTTTACAAGTAAGGAAATACTGCCTTTTGACTTGGCACGGCAGAGTTGATGTCTGTTTTTACTCTTTCTAAAGCATGTTGCCCGATGTCTTTCTAATTAAAAAACCTAAAATATTGTATATTTTAAATGTATATAAACTAATTTATATCTAAATAAAGTATGCTTACAACATTTTTTTTCTGTTACGTCATCCTATTATAGAAGTACGGTTTTTCTCAAATCCACTCAAAATAAGATATGTTGGCAATGCTGACCTGACGAATAGGCCTAACCTACACTAAGTTGTTTTTGTTCGAGCTAAAATAAGTATTTAAATTATATAAAAAAGTATATATATGCTGGTTAACTTCGATTAATAATTGGAAACATATAATTATGTATGTCACAGCCTAGGTAAATAAAAAATCTACAGGTATCCTAAAAAGCTAAATATTTACAAAGAATTAAAAAATAGAAATCCAGAACATTTAGTGAATTGACAACTGATGAATTCACCAAATGTTCTGATTCAGGTGTGCCCCAGTACTCATTGTACTTTGCACTAACACATATAATAACAATAAATTATGCTTATGGTCTACTGTCATGTCGTTAAAGTCAAGTACCATAGCTTTGCCTACGCCATTGAAATCTTGCTGAACTTTACCACAATTTTAAAATACTTATTTTATTTATTTATTGTTCTATTATTTGAATAATTATAATGTGTAGGTCTACAAGCGCATGAGTATCACAAATAATGTAAATAATCAAATAACGCTCGCCCCATAATACGCATCGCGCCCAGTCTAAGCAAGGAACGACAGAAGACAGAAACCCCTTCTACATTAACTTCTGGCGCAGACGCTTTTACCTTTTTCAGTGTTCGTGCTCTTGACCTAAATGTCATAAACCTGTTCGTGCTAACTTGTACAACTGCTGGTCAGGCGCCATTAATCTTTATGTGTTAACTTGAACAACTAGCCTAGGTGTCAATTATTACATATCTGTGTTAATTTGTACAGTTTACACAGGCGTTTCTAACCTTCTCGTCTTAACCTGTATATTTGGTCCTGCCTGTCGGTCATTAACCTTTCCGTGTTAACCTGTATAATTTGACCGCAGGCGTCAATAACACAAAAGTGTTAATATGTGCAATTGACACAGGCGTTCCTAATCGTCCCGTGTTAATCTGTGCTATTGGAACAAATGGTATATACCTTCTCGTGTTAGCATGTAGCCTACAGTTTATCAGGGGTTATATCTCTATGTTTACCTATACAGTTGGCCTAGGGGTCATTCACCTTTTCGTGTTAGCGTGTACAGTTGGCCTAGGGGTCATTCACATTCCCGTGTTAACGTGTACAGTTGGCCTAGGGGTCATTCACCTTCCCGTGTTAGCGTGTAAAGTTGGCCTAGGGGTCATTCACCTTTTCGTATTAGCGTGTACAGTTGGCCTAGGGGTCATTCACCTTCTCGTGTTAACGTGTACAGTTGACTTAGGGGTCATTCACCTTCCCGTGTTAACGTGTACAGTTAGCTTAGGGGTCATTCACCTTCTCGTGTTAACGTGTACAGTTGGCCTAGGGGTCATTCACCTTCTCGTGTTAACGTGTACAGTTGGCCTAGGGGTCATTCACCTTTTCGTGTTAGCGTGTACAGTTGGCCTAGGGGTCATTCACCTTCCCGTTTTAACGTGTACAGCTGGCCTAGGGGGTCATTCACCTTCTCGTGTTAACGTGTACAGGTGGCCTAGGGGTCATTCGCCTTCCCGTGTTAACGGGTATAGTTGGCCTAGGGGTCATTCGCCTCCCCGTGTTAACGGGTATAGTTGGCCTAGGATCATTCACCTTTCGGTTTAATGTGTACAGTTGGTCTTGGGGTCATTCACCTCCCCGTGTTAACGTGTACAGTTGGCCTAGGCCTGATTACCCTTCCGTATTAACTGGTACATTTTATGGGGGGGGGGGGGGGTGGATCGATCGTGTTGTTGCTGACATTAATATGTTGAAGTGTTACGTTCCACCACCTTCCATCAACTCCTCCGTCGGGACGACGGGAATAAACAATTCTCAATAAAACATTCTTCAGGTATTTCTCACTTTATTGAAGTCTAGACATTCACACAATACAAACAGTTCCCAAGTGGAGCGCGGCGATCGATGCCATGCGGCTAAGCCCCTGAGCTCACGACGGGACGTCCTTCTGCTTCAGTGGCAACGAGTTAACTGATGGTGCGCTTGGCTGAAGGCGCGCTCGATTCGTTGCGTGGGCTAATCAGAACGAAGCTTGGCGGTCCCTGGCCACTCGTCAGTGGTCGGGGAAGCCGAGCAGTCCCGAACGGTGAGACGCTAACCCCACAATACCCCCGGGTCAAGTGTAAACGTATGAACCAAGCCAACTTGTGGTGGTAGCGTCGGTTCGTCGCTTCTTCTGGGAAATGCACAAAACCGAAATACAGTAATAAAACAGTAAAACAGTCAGTTGTGAAAATACAGCGTTGGTGATTGGCAACATCGCAAACGCAGCATAACGAGTTAATATGTAGTAATTATATCTGAGTTCCCATCCTCTTAACATCATTGTTCCAATCCTCTGAACACCATTGTTCCAATCCTCTTAACACCATTGTTCCAATCCTCTTAACACCATTGTTCCTAGTTTACGAATTATGCTGCTGCGCTACGGGTAACGGCCAACTTTTATAAATCTAATTCATACATTTATACTTAATAATAAATTTACATCCATAAGTAACTTAATTAAGTAACATTTCACATTATTATTGAAATTACGCCAGGCCTGGCAAACTTTATATCTACAAATTATGATTGTTACGGCTCGTGCAGCTGGTCCCGCAGTAGATGTCGTTAGGCGCTACTAAAGCGTGGACCATCTGTATGAAACGTGCGGGAGTGTGGATTTTTCGTCCAACTCTGGTTTGTTTTGCCGTTGCGTCTGGTACAATTTGGTCACCGTTGGCGATATTCGAATAGTTTTAATCATTCGGTGGTTTGGTCATTTAGTTTGAATTAGGGATTTTATCCCGTAAGTGAAAAGGTACACGTGAATACGTTCGCCAACCGCCGCCACTCCCGTTAGCGCGAGAAACGGCGGGGGTTCGCGAATGCGGCGATACATAAGGGGTGAATTGTTTAGGCGAATTTACTCTATTAGCATTATGCTGTGAAGTAGTGGCCAAATTCGTACCATTTTGAACCGCGACAGACCGTGTCTGTGTGTTCGCTTTCGGTTCAGCTCTCTTCCTTTCGGTATTCTGTTTGAGAGCCGGTGCCCTTCGAACCCTCTGTACCTGTGCCGGGCTTGTTGTCTAAGTGTGCAGGTTTAACTCGATCAAGGGAGACCGTTTCTACCTTGTCTTTAATTAGGATTTTTATGACTCTGCGGCTCCTCACGATGACCTTATATGGGCCGTCGTAAGGGGCGGTCAGAGGCGGTGCAAATCTGTATGTGCGTCAACAATGTACTTATGTGAAAATTTGCCCGGTAGTCGTTCCGTAAACGATTTCGGCGGCTGACCTACCCAATAACTCTTTAACGGCGGAATGTGCGCCTAGTAATACAGCAGGTAGTGTTGTGGTCCATGGATTCGGTTATTCGTGTGCCCTAATGGCTGCTTTAAGCTGATGGTGGGAACGTTCGACCATGCCGTTCGATTGGGGGTGGTAGCTCGTTGTACGGTCCCGTACTATCCCGAACAGATTACATAAATCATCCCATAATTTTGATTCGAACTGGGCGCCTCTATCCGTGGTGCTAGTGGCGGGAGTCCCAAACCATGCTATCCACCCGCTAAAGAAGGCATCGGCGACCGTTTCAGCTCTGATATCCACTAGCGGTATGGCTTCTGGCCAGCGTGTGAAACGATCTACACAAGTCAGTAGGTATCTGAAATCGTCGGCATACAGTAGGGGTCCGACTATATCTATATGTATGTGGTCAAATCTACCGGTAGGTTCGTCAAATTTGCTGAAAACTGGCATTATGGCGAGATATTTTAGTGGTCTGGCAACCTTTGCAAGAACGGCACCATTTAACAATATCTATATTCATTCCGTGCCAGACAAATCTTGTGTTGATCAACGGCTTTGTAGCCCTATGCGATCGATGACCTAATCCGTGTAAGTTCCAGAAAACCTATTTTCGAAATTTTGCTGTAACGTATAGCCGAATGAGTCCTGTTGATACATTACACCAAATCAAATTGTTATCAAATGATTTGAGTAATTTAAAATTCATGGTAGATGACTTTGAATGTCACAACCGTGTGACTTATGTGTCCAAAGCTTGATCTGCACTTAAATCTTTATAATTTTTGGTTGATGTATTGTCTATGAAGGACACAGTCGGTCGTGACAAAGCATCGGCGACGAAATTTGTCTCTCCTCTCACATATCTTATGTCTGTTGTGAACTAGGCGATAAAAGCCAACTGCCTTGTTTGTCGCAGTGACGGGCGTTCAGTGACTGATGACATTACGAAAGTTAAAGGTTTATGATCGGTGTTCACGAAAAAATAACGGCCTTCTAAGTTGTGCCTGAAATGTCTAATAGTAGCCTACACTGCTAAAAGTTTGCGATCAAACACACTGTAACGTGTCTCTGCGGGAGTAAGTTTTTTACTAAAAAATGATAGTGGCTGCCAGACATTATCGATGTACTGTTGCAAAGCGCCCCCTACAACGAAATCACTGGCGTCGCACGTGATATTCAGCGGTGCAAAGTGATCTGGGTGTACCAAAAAGGTAGCATTAGCAAGTATTTGATTAGACTCGATAAACGTAGAATTTGCATTTTCATTCCACTTCAAGTCGAAATTTGACAATCTTGTATGACCTTCAGTGAGTAATTGATTTACCGGTGTCAGCTTATCCGCACAATGTGGAATAAATCTATGGTAATAGTTTATCATTCCCAAATATCGACGTAAAGTTCTTTGCTTTTCAGGCCTAACAAAATTTACTATCGCGTCGACATCACTGGGTAGCTGTGAAATGCCTGCTGCACTAACATGATGTCCAGTACTGAACTGACATTTCTCTGGTCCTATGATTATCCCATATTCTGCTAAATGGGTAAAAAGAGTTTTCAAATGTTTCTCATGCGTACGATGATCGGGGCTTGTGACTAACTAATCGTCCAAATTTACGAACAGGAAATCTAGTCTGCGCGTAACGTGATCTATTAAACGTTGGAAGGTTTGACCAGAATTTCCTAAACCAAGCGGAGTCCTAGTGAAATTGAACAAACCGAGAGGTGTTGTAACCGCTGTTTTATGCACATCGGACAGTTCAACCGGTATCTGGTAGTATGCCCGTACCAAGTCTACTTTTGAAAAAACTACCGACCCTGCTAAACGTTGGGTAAAGTTTTGTATATGGGGAATTGGATATCGATCCAGTACTGCCTGAGCGTTCAAACTTCTATAATCTCCTCACGGTCTCCAGTCTCCGTTTTTCTTAGGCACCATATGAAGCGCTGACGACCACTCACTGTCGCTGACTTCTATAACGCCTAACTTTATCATGTCAGCGAACTCGCGTTTCGCAGTGACTAGTTTATCAGGTGCTAAGCGTCGTGGGCGAGCGAATACTGGGTGGCCTTTGGTCACTATTTTGTGTGTAATACTGTGTTTAACTGGTTCGCCCTTCGTTGTAGGACGAGTCAGTTCCTGAAACTGACCTAATAATTTTGTGTAGTCGTTTTGAACGGTGCCGACTCTATTCAGTGATAACGGTTTAATAGACGATAAAGTAGCTGGTATAGCTAAACCGGTTTGCATGTCTCTCAGACAACGACTTTTTAAGTCTACCAGTAAGCTGTAATGTATGAGAAAATCAGCTCCTATGATTGGTTGTTTGACGTCCGCTACTATGAAAGTCCACGCGTAATCTCGTTTAAAACCAACGTCGACGACGCATCTACAATCACCGTAGTTGTTTATAGTAGTATTATTAGCTGAAACTAGGGGGAGACAGGCATCGTCTGAAGTCCTGTTAGCGCAATACTTGGGTAACAGGCTGACCGCTGCGCCCGTGTGATTAAATAGTTACACTTGTTGTGTTTGTCTGCGACGTATAATAACTTAGAGATAAGCTGGGAAAGAGAGTTTCGCAGAGCCATGTCGCACCTCGGTTATTTCGCCAGATGCAAGAGTCGCTGCCTTGCTCTGGCCGATTAGTTTAAAGAAAACGCGCAAGGTTCTGTCACCAAATGTTTGGTGATAAAAACAAACAGATGCATCGGCTGTGTCGTTCGGTTGAGCAACGTTATTTTGCTGCGTTTGCGGCGGCAGTGCGTTAGGACTTTTTTGTTATTATTTGATACATCTTGCCTAGTAACAGCTTGATTATTGGGTACAAACGGTTTTGCTTGCACATTCGGAATGAACTGTGTCTTGGCGGCACGGTTCTCGTTTGCTTGTGAGCGTCCATATGTCTACTTCTGTGTTGCTTTGTCTGTGGCTGTCTCTAGTTTTTTGAGCCTGTGAGACAGGTCTTCCAACAGTCCAACGAGCTTTCCGATCTCACTGACATGGCCAAATCTGGTTGTGTAGCTAAATGCGCACGTACTGAACGCGGCATTTGTCAAATGAAGGCCTGGCAGGTAACTGCCTTGCCCACAACCGCTTTTGTTTTGTACGTCGGATCCCAGTTTTTCACCTGAAATCACCTTGTTGCCTCTTTCTGGTGTCGTTAAGCCTCGTCGTTCGATTTAAATCGCTTTCAAATTTTCGTACTAATGAGTGAGAAATGGCTGTAATAATACGTCTCTAACATCGGACGCTACTTCGCCAGAGAGTGCAGAGTGCAGTCAATCGGTAACGTTCGTCATCGTCTGTTATCTGGTGTAAATCAAATTGTGTTTCGATTTGATTAAACCATAACTCCACATCTGTTGAGTAAAAGGTTGCTATCTTGAATTTCGGCAGATTGGCTGAACGTCAATGAGGCTGACGTCTGACCAGCGAAGATGAATCACTTCGTGAGAAACCTCTCCGACGTCTGTTGCGTGCAATCAGCAGGAAATCAGCTTTTAACCGGCGAAATTCAGCATCCGTGTCTCTTAGTTCTGCTGCATTCTCATCACTCATAGGATACGAATCTTCATGATGAGCCCCTTGTCCGTCGAGGGGTGATGACACGAAACCTTCACTGTCTCCTTTCGCTGCCATTTTGAAATGTTTGTTTATTGAAATTAGTTTAGAAAGTGAAACGTCTGAGTTGCTGGCCTATTGGCTACTGTGCACTTCTCAGACGGGTATTGAAATGGTATGCATTTAAAACATACCAACTAGTTTGCTTGCCGCACTCCACGTGAGAAACTGTGTGCAAAGTTGTCTAGCTTGAGAAAAATCTAGAAGTGTGATAATTCTATTTATGAAGATTGTCCATTTAGATTCGCAGATAGTAGAGTGCAGGGGTTGCTGAAATGACTGAAAACTCTCTATGCATAAATGTGCGCGTGGAGGGATTTATAGTATTTCATTAAACATATGTATTGTGATGATTGTAGGTCGTTAACTGCATGCAAAAAATGCCAGAATAAATGCTAAATTGTTATTCTAAGCTATAGGGTAATATTATTTGGTAATTCGAACCGTGTGGAAAAAAAAATCAACTCAAGTCGAAAAACAGACAATGTATCAAACTAGTCGCCGTAGTTCAACTGTCAAGTCCCAAATTTGGATTTAATAAGAAATAATTAAATCCTGCCCATCCTGAGAAAATTTCGCTCTCATAAAAATAGCTTAGTGCGACTGTATTATGCGTGTACAGTTCAACTTAATTTATAGAATCTCTTGTTGAAATTTTTTGACTGACAGATGTCTATAAAGACTGCTTAAATAAATCTATTGATAATTATTTCCCATAATGAACATCCCTTTTTTTTTTTAAATGTTCAACATGAGAATTATTCTTATCAACGTCAAAATCGGTCGCTCGCTTCGACTTGTATTGGTGGGTGTAGACTAGTGCCCATCGATGTAGACTGTACGGTTGTATGATGTGCGGGATGTATGCATAGCGGCACACTGTCAGGTGGTGTGTGCCTCGGCTACTGTGCGCTGTGCACGCGGTGTGCGTATGATCGGTTGGCGTGCTGCATCAGCTCATGACTCATTAACATATTTAGCAGCTAAGTGATTGTCTGGAAAAGTAGACTACCAAATTTTCAGTCACAAAATATCACACAATGTGTGACCTGATTTGCAATATTTAGTAACACATAATAAAATAAAATCAGTCTCTCTTTTCTGACTGAGAAAGATATTTTGGAAAAATTTACTCTTGACTAAACCTAATTTCCAGACGCTGTGTAGGCCTATGTGGCCTTGACATGTGAGCGGCATTTGCCGTGCGTGCGGCTGATTCAAGATTGCGGCCCAATTTATGCTAATTATGCCGATCTGAGCCGATGGGGTGACGCCGCAATGGTAAGAGGGAACACGTGAGGCTATGCGGCAGCCAATTGAGCTAAGATTAGGGTGACCGGCTGCCAAGATGGCGGCCTCTTTCCAATTCACATTAAAATAACTCTGCTGCCACTGAAATAAAAATTATGATTACAGTCATAAAATGTCGACATACAGTCCTAACAAGGATGTACTTATAGACCAAATAAGACCTTTTATTCACATATATTTCAGACGAGCAGTTTTAAGTGGCTCTAATCCTATTTAAAAGCTGTCTAAGTCGAGGCATAATTTCGATCCGTAAAAATATCTTTCGTAAGCACAAAAAATATGGCGGGTATTCTCATGAAAACCGAATGAGGTGTCAAAACAATTTAAAAAACAAAAATTTCAAAATATTATTCTTTCAGTCGCCGGCATTGGCGTAAATGAGAAAATAACATTGAAATCCGTCAGAATTGATGAAAGTAGACTATTCCGTCTAACATGAATTTGTCTAGGCTGGATTTCTGCAAAATACGCCATCTTGAAAATACCCGAAACCGCATGGGTTTCTAGAAAAATCTATCGATTTTTTCGCTGTTTTAACTAAAACGCGAAAACCTCTGTTCAGTTAACCTTTCTAACTAACCTCACTGGCATATTTTTATTTTTGACCTACAATCACCACGTACCTTGCAAATAATGATGTGTCATTTTTTGAAAAAATCCCCTAATTTCAAAACTATCCTTGGTGGCTAAAAATCGATGGTTATTTTGGTTCTTTTGTCGTGTTGCTGACATGAATATGTTGTAGTGTTACGTTCCACCACCTTCCATCAACTCCTCCGTCGGGACGACGGGATTAAACAATTCTCATTAAATCATTCTTCAGGTATTTCTCACTTTATTGAAGTCTAGACATTCACACAATACACACAGTTTCCAAGCGGAGCGCGGCGATCGATGCCATGCAGCTAAGCCCCTGAGCTCATGACGGGACGTCCGTCTGCTTCAGTGGCAACGAGTTAACTGATGGTGCGCTTGGCTGAAGGCGCACTCGACTCGTGACGTGGGCTAATCAGAACGAGGCTTGGCGATCCCTGGCCACTCGTCAGTGGTCGGGGAAGCCGAGCAGTCCCGAACGGTGAGACGCTAACCCCACAATTATACCTAGTATAGATGACATTAACCTTCTCATGTTGATTTGTACAAGGCCCCATTAACGTTTCGGTGTTAACCAGCTGTCATCACTAAACGTCTTCATGCGGGAACCTTCACACTTGGCTCAACATGTTTAAAACACCAAAATACTGAAGACAGAATATATATTTGCCAAGACTGTGGTCGAAATGAAATATCGAATAGGCCTATAATATAAATATTCTCCAAAAACCTGAAAATTCGCTCTCACATATTCTCATTCTCATTAAGTTCTTTATTTGCCAAATTATTTAAGGAGTTAATTGGAATTTTCGCCCACTTGAAGTTTGGGCTCGCTGACACGATCCACAACTTCAAGTGAGTGGAAATTATTCAGTTTGGATCAAATGGAGGTGATGCGATCCCCAATTGCAAGTGTGTGAAAATTATTCAGTTTTGACCAAACGGAGGTCGATGATTATGAAACCTTGTTGATTGATATCACAGTTTATCTTCAACGTCTTCAAAAGCTGGCATTTAATGCATGACATTAATCATGCACAATTCGCCTGACGAAGCGAGGCGAATTTTACTCGATATCAGCGACAGTAGCCTACATCTTCGGGTAATTATACATAAAAACAATGCAGCTAGGCAGCATAATTCCTTAAAAATAAGTGATTTATTTCTAAATTGTGGGTTAGGCCAAATGAAAAAATAGCATGCACAAATGGTCTAACCATCAATTTTTAAAGTGTTTAAAGTGTTTAAAGTGTTTAAATGTACACCAATATAATTATACATTCTATATTAGGCTTTTAAAGGTTTTATCTCAGCTGCCTGATTTACCAGAAAGGTCAAAACCTTCAATGCTTGATTACTCAAAAAACACCAAAAAATGGGTTAGACCAGTTGTGCATGATGCCATCCTAATGTGCTAACAAAAAAATGAAAGGCCCGTTGTCGACGGAATTAGGTCTCAACCTCTAATTATCGTTTGAGAGCAAATATTATTTGAAAAAAACACCGCATAATTTACAAGTATAACTTTTAAAATTTAAACTTTTAATATATTATGACCATTTATTTTCAAATTATATTTACATTTACATTTTTGACAGAATGATGTCAAAATAAATTGTATAGTAATGGTCTAGCCTTGACAAAAACACTTAAAATGTGGGAATAAACAATCTATCTACATGTGGTCTTGTGTTTTAACATATTACGCATATTGAAGTTAATAATGGCCGCAAGTCGGCCATTTTGAATTTGCTCGAGTTGACATTTTTAAGGGCATATCCCTCCTGAAACTGTACATATCATTTCATAATTAATTGTCTAGCTTTCTGGCACGGTTTGTCATATATTACGCATATCAAAGTCAATAATTGCAAATTCGGCTATTTTGAATTTGATCAAGTTAAAAAAAATGTCAGGAAACCGCACATATTGTTCTATAGTAATGGTCTAGCTCTCTGACACCGTTTATAAGACATCACGCATATTAAAATCAATAATGGCCGAAAAGTGGTCATGTTTAATTTTTTCGAGTTGAAACTAATTTTGTCAGAGCATATCCTTCCCTCAATGTGAAACTCGTAAATTTATGAGGTTGTTTCTATCAATGATATATATTTTCATTGTTTTTTTTATCCCTTTTGCTTAATATGTGGAGGTATGGACTGATTTTTTTTAATTTATCTACTAGGCAGCATAATTCCTTAAAAATAAGTGATTTATTTCTAAATTGTGGGTTACGCCAAACGAAAAAATAGCATGCACAAATGGTTTAACCGTCAAGTAAACAAATAATTTAAAGTGTTTAAATGTCTGATAAACCATATTTTAGGTTGAAAAATGTTTGTATAATTTCAATGTACACCATATAATTATATACATTCCATGTTAGGCTTTTAAAGGTTTTATCTGAGCTGCCTGATTTACCAGAAAGGTCACAACCTTCAATGCTTGATTTACTCTAATTATCGTTTCAGAGCAAATATTATTCAAAAAAACACCGCATAATTTTCAAGTATAACTTTTAAAATTTAGACTTTTAATATATATTATGACCATTTACTTTCAAATTACATTTACATTTACATTTTTGACAGAATGATGTCAAAATAAATTGTATAGTAATGGTCTAGCCATGACAAAAACACTTAAAATGTGGGAATAAACAATCTATCTACATTTGGTCTTGTGTTTTAACATATTACGCATATTGAAGTTAATAATGGCCGCAAGTCGGCCATTTTGCATTTGCTCGGGTTGACATTTTTAAGGGCATATCCCTCCTGAAACTGTACATATCGTTTCATAATTAATGTCTAGCTTTCTGGCACGGTTTGTCATATATTACGCATATCAAAGTCAATAATTGCAAAGTCGGCCATTTTAAATTTGATCGAGTTAAAAAAAATGTCAGGAAATCGTACATATTGTTCTATAGTAATGGTCTAGCTCTCTGGCACCGTTTATGAGACATCACGCATATTAAAATCAATAATGGATGAAAAGGGGTCATGTTTAATTTTTTCGAGTTGAAATTAATTTTGTCAGAGCATATCCTTCCCTGAAGCCGCACATTTTGTTTTATAGTAATGGTCTAGCTATCTGGCACGGTTTTCCAGATATTACGCTTTTATAATCAATGATGACAGCAAGTCGGCCATTTTTGATTTGATTAAGTTGAAAATTATCAGGGCATATCTTTCTATCAGCATGGTTTTCCAGATAATACGCATGTTTACAAAAAAAAATTGCCCATAGTCTGCCATTTTGGCCGCCGTGATCTAGTTTTTGCCTGATGCGCACCCATTTTCGAACACATCCCAGGTATTTGGAGAAATAGATATAATTATGGTATAAATTTCAGAGCGATACTTAGAAAATTGGTCAGTGAATCGCGCTAGCGAGAAAATTTGCCGATTGGAAAAAAATCAAGGTCACAGAAAGGTCAAATGTGAGCTCTGTCGAAGTTTAGTCATAGTTAACCTGTATGTGCATTCCAGTAACGCGAAACAAGTTATAGTGCTAACATTGGCGGACAGACGGACGGAAGGACGAGCGGATGCCGCATGACGACAATAGGCATACAGACGAATATAATCGGGACCGACGGTTAAATGGGTAAAACAAAAAATTGGGGTAATTTTACATAAAATTAGTGTCCCCAGGACTTAAAAGGTCCGCATTTTGAATTAAATATGAAAATATTAGAAATAAATGGTTCAACTTCACGTTTAAGCATTATTACTTATTAATGTTTAGATTATTTGTAAAAATTGTTTAAATATATATGGTTTTATAAGAGCTCTATGTCATGAAAACGTGGAAAATGGCATGTCCCCAGAGAAAATTCCACTATTTGAAACTTCACTGTAGCATACAAATACACAATATAATTCTAATAATTACATTTCATGGCTAGACATTGTTCACTTAAACTAATCGATGATCAAACTTCGACCTCAAATTGATATTGATATATATAATTTTGATGAATATACATGTCCCCACATTTGCATTCTACTCCGTTACCATCATTGTAGCATGCCCCATCAAGTGAATAATCATGAACTAAAAATATATCAAGTGTAGTTTGACACACTGAAGGCCCTTATACCAGTTTTTCACCTTGACAGAATTAATATAGTTGAGTAACAAGTTATTCCAAACAGGTATTACCAAAACGTTAGAAAATATACTCCGTTCCTATCGTTGTGGGTCTAAAAAACGAGTTGGTTTTATACTTGCATGCCTAGAACATGTTGCTATGGGGACTATTTCCACCCGTATGATATATTCTTGAATTACTGCCCATATATTTTCATTAATCCCATGAATACTTTTAATTTTACTACTCCGTTCCACTCTACTCCGTTACCAAGAAAAGGGAACGGAGTAGTGAATTACCAAATTTTATGGGTTTTATTGTCATAATGATTGATGATATAGTCTTTTAAAACATGGCTCGTTATTCCTATATAAATAGAGCACCCATTTATGATCGATGTTATGATAAGAGAATAATACAGTTTATATTTATGTCGAGCCAAGCATTTGGTAACGGAGTTGAGTATTTTTTGGCTTGGTAACGGAGTTGAAATAAGGATTTTCGTTTATCCCGTCAAATTTGAGCAGTTTTGAAATATGTTTGTTTAGTATTATGCTTCAATAAGGATATCACGTTTAAAAGTGTGATGTCAAGCTAAACAAAGTAACATCAATGTTGAAATGGTTTGGATTTGGTAACGGAGTAGTAAATGGAATGTTGCAATTTTTTAAAAATGACGTTTTTGAAGCAAAAAAAAAATTCTAGCGCAGCCAGTGACTTTTTTATGCTCTATTGGGATCAGTGCACCAAACCCATCAAGTGGTTTTCCTCATCTTTGATGGTCCCCTCACTGCCATTTTTGATGCTACAAAGTTACCCCAATTTTTGGTTTTACCCAAATGGTTAAATCGGGCTTGAGGTGTGAGCTGCTTCAAAAATTCACAGGTGAAAGAAAATGTGTCGATTTTAATGCCAATTTTTTTTATCAAATTAAATCTTCTTTGTGATGGATTAGGGCCTATGTAATTAATGTAATTCTCTATTGAACTTGTTTCTTGATAAATGCAACAGGACCCGTAGCTTGAAATTCCAATTCCAGTCCGATAAAATAATACATGTACAGTAGGTCTACAAATAGAAAGAATCGATCACAATCCTGAGAATATTGCATTTAGCTCACACCAGTCATTTTTTTTTAACATTTAATTTGCTTTAGTATTCAATTGATCATATTGTTTTCTAAAATGCCTACCAGCAAAATCACCATAATGCTAACTCGTTTTCAGTCCGATCGTCTGGCATGTTGTGCATCTTTAATTTCCTCGGCTATTTTATTTGTTTGCCCTTGTTTGTTGGTCTGCGGGACAGTATAGCCCCGCTATGTCAATCCTTCGGTCCCCGAACAACCGAAAACCCCTTGTTGGATTCGCCTCGCGTGATTTGTGAACAAGGCGCGGAATAACCAAATGTTGGGTGATTGTCGGGTTAACGTCGAAGACGTTAGCCCAACAATCACCCAGCATTGGGCCAGCATAATGTGCTTGTTGATTTGCGATACTACCCTGATTTCCCACGGGGAATATTACGCCATTTTCTCGATTTAGCCGATGAATTCAATCCTGGTGAATTGATCACCCAGCGTGGCAGCGCGGGTCCACTTCGGACGGTTGACTTCGTTAGCCGTTGTCAGTCAAGTCCTTTTTTATCTGGTGATAACGCTTAACCTTCGCAGTGGTATGGGGGGGGGGGGCGAATATACACTCCAATAACCCTTTTGCAACCGTGGTCGATAGGTCTACACGTGGACTTTCAAAGCAGATTGTTTAAAGCTAAATTGAATAGGTTTTGTGACTAGACATGCGGAAAATTCTGCTACGCGTAGTCCTACCTCCAGGCGGCATTGCTACAATTATGATGTTATTTAACCCTTTAATCACCGGTGCCGCATATTATATATTCGGGTTTTCATTTTTTATTAGCACATTAAGTACCAAATTTTAATTTTTTTAAAGATAAAATGTGACATCAATCAGCAATATTTGAAAACAATTGACCTCCATTTTGTCAAATCTGAATAATTTTCACTCACTTGAAGTTGTGGATCGCGTGAGCGAGACACAATTTCAAGTGGGTGAAAATTCCGATTGAATAATATGGCGGTTAAAAGTTAAAAGTAAACTATCATCAAATCAAAAATTTCAAATTTTTCAAAATATATTCCAGTTCATGAAAAAGGGAGGGCACAGCCATCAAATCAACTAAAAAAAAATCAATTTTGATAATTATTTACACCTCACATCCCTTTCAGTGTACGTGACGGGTCACAAATGTTGGCTAGCAGATAGATACATGGATCCCGGGCTTGAAACCTGTACATGACGATCTGTGTCAAGTGGATTTTCATCATTTTCCACCTGATCCTTATTCCACACGAGGTATATCGGCCCACTGTTTTGTTTCTGTTATATCATTATTAAACCAGTAAGCCTAGGCCTATACCATGGGTCTGCGAGGTAAATATGAGGTTGATAACAGTCTAAGTCTAGGGAGGCCATCTTGGAATTCTGACTGTTGTTGTTTTCTTGATTTTTCACCTAGCTCTCTCTACAGCCCGTTTCAACGTTCAAAGGTAAAATTCCACAACAAAACTGAGCAAAAATACTTCTATGAGGTTTTGGTAATAAAGTAGAAACATAATCTGGTATAGCAATTTTTTTATGGGCCCCCTAATATATTTTCTCAATTAAGGTTTATTTGAAATATCTAGCTTCCACTCTTGCTCCGTTAATAAAATAGTTTTATGCTTTACATTTGAAATATCACACGCAACAAATTTTCAAACATATTTTCTGGTAGGTGCTGAATAATTGTATTTACATCGTAAGACTAATTGCGCTCAGGGGCCTGCCTGTCAATGAAAATAATGCATCCGACTGAAAAATATGTTTTGTTAATCTATGATTTTCCATATTATTGAACGTTTCAAAAAGCTAATAATATAAAAATATGTAGGATAATATATTTATATTAATTATTATTGTTTAATCATGTAATAAACGAAGTTGAGGCACCACTTGACTTGGCTACATTTAACGGGGCAAATACCGAAGTTTAGGAAATAAAGACCGACGTTTAGGCAATATAATTTTGAAAAGGTGGGTTCAGGAACCCATTGACTCTCGCTCTCTGTCCGCTACTGTATTACCCCTATTGCTTTAGTGAAACTTAAAAAATCAGCTTTGTTAAGCAATTCAGGTGATACGCTCACGTCGCTATGTTATTTCGCGGGGGCGCAAAACAGAATCGCACTCAGGGAACCATAAATCGCGGGGACTGACCTCCGGCCGGATGGTTGACGCCATGTTGATTAATTTATCGCTCAGCGTCGTTTGTTAATTGCGCCTTGGCGCAATTAACAAACGACACTGAGCGATAATCAACCGCTAGCGTTGATTTTCTGGAGAACCCCGACGAGGCTGATCTCCAGTGTTTTCCACGCATCGAGGGTTCGGGACTGAGCAGTTACAAGGAGCTAGCTGGCACGCATGACCGACAGGCACCGGCGAGTAAAGATCGTGCCACGCAGGTCGGCCAATCTCGGCGGCGGCAAATTTCTGGGACGAGCCATTTTTCAGGCCCGGAAATGAACGAGACAATCAGGCCGGGTAGAGCAGGCGCCGTTTTTCACACCACTTAGGAGGGGGCCGTAATTCACGGGCGCGAGCCCGCCCCTTCATATCGTCCCCGCGTGACGAAGGCCCGCCGCCAGTCTGCCGTCGGCGGGCCACTCACCTTTCCATCACGGCGGGGACGGGTGACAAATCCGTTTAATAATTTATGGATTAAGATATGATCCGGGGGATTGCCTGGGGGCTTTCCGGACCCCACAAGATCCCGGTGCGACCCCCTTTGGCGTGGTGTCGTCATCCTTCGTCTGTCACAGCTGCTTTTCGCGTCTCCACAAAAATGTGGCGATTCAGGAGGCTGTCTCATGCAAGTCGGGGTCTTCTCCTTCTTCTACCGGGTAAAATGTATTTAGTTAGTTGTTGTTAATGAAACGCGCAAAGCCAAGAGGAAGTACCTGTTTACATTACAAGTGAGCAGATACTCCCTATTGGCTTTGCCCGGCAAAATAGCTAAAAATTAATAAATAGTGGCACTAAGTGATTTGACAAAAAACATAGTGTATTTTTAGCCACCCTTATCAGATTTATGGAGCATGTCTAAGCAATAACAACATAGTTTCCCTTGGAGTCTCAAACACAACAATGATGCCGTGCTAAGTCAAAAGGCAGTAACTGCTTACTTGAATAGCAAGCAGTTAAAATGTATTTAGTTAGTTGTTGTTAATGAAACGCGCAAAGCCAAGAGGAAGTACCTGTTTACATTACAAGTGAGCAGATACTCCCTATTGGCTTTGCCCGGCAAAATAGCTAAAAATTAATAAATAGTGGCAGGAGAAGGACATTAATATCTAATTCATTTCACCGTCCTTAGTCCATTTTTGGGTGTAGGCTACTGTAAATTTCTTTTATTTATACAATTCCCTTTATTTATACAAACAGACAATAAGATATGTCGTCATTGACCTGCAGAACAGTACAGGGAAGACTGGGGCACCTTCAGACATAAAAATTCAAACCGCCAACAAAGATACTTAATTTCCGAAATAAAAAAAAACTCACACATATGGATACAGCATGCAGTGGGGGTATATTTTAGGCCAGAGACGATTTTTTTTAAGAAACTCGGGCACATTGATACACCACCTGGGGTAGGCCCTACTTTGAAGCACCATATGGTACCGGAAGACAACGTGGATCTAACTAAACTCAAGATTTTAGTACTACATACACCTTAAGTCTGCTGCAAGTTGGGGCACCTTGACACACTTTCGGGGCTCCTTGAGACAGTCTGCAACGCAATGAAGCCTTTTTGACCTATTTGGACCCTCCTTCACAACGTTTCAAACTCAGCGTAAAATTGTGAAAATACAACATGTAGATTATAAAAATATTTTCAATTCAATTATATTATCACAGAATAAATATTTTACCAGAAATCTAGACACAGATAACGTCTGGATTTGTTTAAAACCCTGATATGAACATTTTAATCTCGCATTCTCTCAGCATTGTGTTGCAATTGACAGGATCACTTGTCAACAGTGTGTATTTCGTCGCCTCGGAGCTAAAGGATCCTATCTGCCACTCTAACGAGTGTCAGATAGGATCCTTTAGCTCCGAGGCGACGATTTCTGTTGTATTAACAGGCTTATCCTGCCGATAGAAAGTAATACGTTGTGCTTAACCCCTAAAGCGGTAAATAATTTTATCAACTATATGGAGACCAAAAGGGTTTTTCCATTTGAAATCATCACGAATGTTTTGGTTAGCTCTTTCTGCTTCTTTTGAATACCTATGTTATGGGTTTATACGACCATTATAAATAGTTAACTCTTTTAGTGCGGGGATCGACTGTATTCTGACGTCTGAAGAAGGTCCACGCACTTAAATGGTTAATATTTATCTGTTCCTTGTTATTGAAAGGACGTCACCTGAGTATTAAAGAGTTGTATCCGCCACTTTAGCAAGTGGCTTATGCAACTCTTTAACCCTTTAACCGCCAAATTATTAAATCTGAATGTTCACCCACTTGAAAGGTGTTGACAGAAACATCATGTCAGCAGCAGAATAAGTTCGCAGGGGATCATTTTTTCAAAAAGGTAATTTTGCTTATAAATATTTAAAGCCCACCCCCAATTGCGTTAGCAAATTACAGTCTCAAAAGGATGAAAAATAACACGAGCTAATTAGCAATAACAGAGTTATATAAACCTCTCTCACTAGAGCAAACCACCTTCATATTTTAATGTCTTTTTAATCCAGTCACAACACTTCCTTTTGTTTCCGTAAAACTAGATTACGATTCCGCGCACGTAAACGGTGACTTTATTTTGGACCTGTCTGTCGGTGTCAATTGGGAATTCGCAAGTCGCGTTCGGTGGACATAGACTAACCCTTTAATCGCTACGCATGACTATACTGCTCTGCAAAGCCAAAAGGTTTGCACGGTCGTAACGTATTCTTTAATCTGTTTAATTTAAAACCGGTTAAATCACAGTTATTGGAAGTGAAATGAGTGTTCAAATATCAGGATCTACAAATGTTTGGTCTCAAATTAACCCCCCCCCCCATTATTATGAGTATTTTTCCCCCACTTGAAGGTGTGGGTCGCGGTAGCGAGAAACAACTTCACGTGGATTAAAAAACAAATGAGATAATCGTTGAGACTGATTGATTATTTATTTTTATTTAAATTAGGGGGTAGAGTACCATACATGGACCCTGCTATAATACCCGGTTTGAGTGTGTTATAACACACAAGTTTCGTGAATGTAACCCTTGAAGCGCTAGGTTAAATAATTTAAATTTTCACTCGCCTTAAGTTGCGTCTCGCTATCGCGATCCACATCTTCAAGTGTGTGAAAATTACTCAAATTTACATAAAATTTGATTCATAACATTCGCCAATCTCCTAATTTTCAAATAATTTAACCCTTTACCCCCAATTTTTTCAATCTGAATTTTTACCCACTTGAAGTTGTGTCTCGCTGACGCGATCCACAACTTCAAGTGACTGAAAATTATTAAGGTTTGACAAAATGGAGGTCAACTGTTTCGATTGACGCCACATTTTATCTTTACCATGTGCAAAAGGTGGTACCTAATGTGCTAATAAAAAATGAAAACCCGAATATATGCGGCACCGGCGGTTAAAGGGGTAATGCTCATTTTAATTCTCATGGTTTGAAAGATTTAGTTAAAACGGCTCTAGACGCGATTTGTACTTCAGCCGTTTAACCTTCAGTCCCGATTATATTCGTTTGCTCATTTTTTTGTTAGCTTATTCAGATTTTGAGCTATTAAAGACAAAACGTGACATCAATCAACAAGATTTAAAAATCGGTAATCTCTACTTTGTCAAATCTCTTAACCCGTTTGTGACGAGCCCCGGAGATCTCCGTGATTTAGGGAGAACATTCAGATACGAGGCCCGGAGATCTCCGGGACTGATTGCATGAGATAACTATGACGTCATAAAATAATCTCGTTTCAGAAACAGTGCAGTAGCATAATAATCTCGTGTTCAACGGGTTAAATTTTCACTCACTTGAAGTTGTGGATCGCATCAGCGAGACACAACTTCAAGTGGATGAAAATTCCAATTTATCAACTTGGCGGTTAATAGGTTAATGTTTATATGTTTTGAGTGTTAAAATTGAATATTTCACTGCAAATAGATTATAGGCATAACGTCAACAGTTTTAAAGACTCTCCATCTACAACTGAGAATAAAACATCCACGCAATGTAGAATATCATCTCCTCGGTATTAAAGTGTCTTGTGCTAGTCAGACGACCTTTTAATCCCGAGGCGGCGCACGTGGATCACTGTGATTTTTAATGGTGATTCCGGATCTCTGCGGACGCACACATTACGGGATCCAGACAGCGGGATCGCTAGCGGGACTGATCCAGTCCTTGGTAGACCAATCTGTCAGCTGCGGACGCGTGAAACATTGTCACATCAGGTCCGAATCTGTCCGGATTTCATCCCTGATGGCATACGCACCCTTTGTCAGCCACTGTACGTGTAACCCAACGTCCAATTTCCCTGCGTCTCCATTAATATACACCATAGAATATATAAAGTATCAATGTGTATGCAATGATATGTGAACCGATCCGGTAAAATGAGTCGTAGCTTACGTCGCAGATTAAAATATATATTTAATGTATATTGGATAATTATATAATAACAATGCTGAATCTACACAAAATTGCTTTTATTAAGGTTATATAACATAACTTTCCAGCATGATTAGTATCAAAAATATGGTTCGGGAAACTCAGAGTAATGTGATGTCTGAAAATGACCTTTAAAGATCAAAAAGGCAATTTGTACATTTTTTTAATAAACACAATTAGATTAAAAATTAAATAAACAGAATTAATAGTCATTTAGACCCAATTTTCTCAATAATAAATGTCAAATTGTAAATTTATGAGAATTTTAACAGTGTATGCCGGGTGTTTTGATAATCAGATTATTTACATCGCATGAATATTTCCTACTCGTTAGCGACTGTAACCTGTAATGGCAATATGTAAATAGAAACAAATATCACAAGAATAGATTCTATGCCACACCATTTTAGGATTTGAAAATAATCATATGAAAATAAATTGTAAAAATTAGAAAAAGGTCATATCAAAGTCATTTTGCCTATCGTTTATAAAAAGTGCAGCTTACAACTTAATACATTTGCTAGATCGGGTCATATATCGTCCCTTTGGTGTTAGAAGGTGTTAAACTGCCACTTTAGCACCTTTTAACTCAAAGGGGGCGATATTTATTACGCTGCCTGGCTGGTCCATGTGAAGGAATTAAATAATTAGCTACATGTATGTAAAGTTAGATACAAATTATGTGTGTAGAAATGCCACGACTTTATATGCTATATGAAGGAGGTATCAAGTTACGATGATAAAAAATTAAATAATTTAAAATGTTTTCCACAAAAAAACTGATATTGACATTTATTGGATTAAGGCCTTGGCATCTGATTGGAATATAAATGAGACTAATATAAAAAAACAGATATATTTAGAATTTTTTTTACAACATGTACATCTATTTATATGCCACACTATTTTAGCATTCGTGAGTAATCATATCAAAATGAAAAATTAGGTAAAAATTAGAATTTTTATGTCAAATGAAGGTTATTATTTGTTGGTATTTTAAAGGTCTTAGCATCGCTTGTGAAACTGCGACTTACAACCAATTTTGCGGGATCGGGTCGCTAATCATCATCGGTAGCCTATATATGGCTACAAATGTTTATTATGAATTAAAAAGCGAGGACATTTTTCTTATTATGACTGTGTGTTAGCGTGAGTGTCCTGATACCTATAATAACACACACTACTATTTTTAGAGACAGAACGGGATGCATAAAGAGACAATCTGATTTTATTAGTCGATTGATTGATTGATTGATTGATTGATTGATTGATTGATTGATTGATTGATTGATTGATTGATTGATTGATTGATTGATTGATTGATTGATTGATTGATTGATTGATTGATTGATTGATTGATTGATTCATTCATTCATTCATTAATTAATTCATTCATTCATTCATTCATTCATTCATTGATCGATCGATCGATCGATCCATTTATTCATTCATTCATTCATTCATTCATTCATTCATTCATTCATTCATTCATTCATTCATTCATTCATTCATTCATTCATTCATTCATTCATTCATTCTTTCATTCATTCATTAATTCATTCATTTATTCATTCATTCATTCATTCATTCATTCATTCATTCATTCATTCATTCATTCATTCAATGATTATTTTTAAAAACGTTTTTATTTTGCCGATTTCATATATCTACATAATTATAGATTAAATTATGTGATGATAGTAAAGGATTATGCTGCCCACACCTACACGTATGTGGTCAAATTCCCGTCATGTAGAAGCCTACATTATTTATTTTTACCTTGGCCTAACCTTGGGTCGGGAAGCTTCCGTTTGTACGGATGATTTATCGCAAGCGTCACCTGGTGAATGATTGTTCATAGGTTTAAGGGCAGGTGCACACACTTCCTAAAACTAATATTAGCCTTTGTACAGGCCTACTAACCATTTGCCTACACACCATACTCTCCATTTGCCTACACACACGTGTGAATGATGGCCTACTGAGCAAAAAGGCTTGTTATTAAATACGATTTTTTTTGCAATTAAAAGTCCACACCTGTCAGACAGTGAAATAGTAGCCTATACTACTTATTATGCATCAATGCAAATACCATTATTCTTGTGACCCTCCATAATTTTGTTCTCCATTTTACAATAACATAGTTTTAAAACAAGCATAGCGAGGATTTAAAGCTTTATATCTTCATGAAACATTTATACTGCTCTAACACAAATAGGCAGTGTCCGCTTACTTGTAAAGTAAGCAAATACTGCATTTCAGCTTTATAAACCACGTGTCGTATTTTTCGTAACGGTTTGTATAGCATTTTGCAAAATCGCGACATTTTTATACCTGCTCCACCGGTGAGAGGCCAGGAGAGAGTATCGTAAACTAACTAGGTCACCGTTTTCATTTTTAAAGATAAATAGATTTCGGTCAAGATGAGCTCGTGTCTCTCTTTTTTCATCTTTCAAATTAACCCGACCCTTTAATCATTATCTCATCGCTGGTAATTTAGACCATGCTGTAAAATGCAGTTACCCGGGGCATTTATATTACTGAAACCGAGTATTTTTCACACCGCATGCTTGAATTCTGAACCTTGTCGTATCCACGAGTTGCCCGTGATCCACACAGGCGAGGTCCTATCACAGCAAACACGAGAAGTTGACCCGGTGTGGGTTTAATGTTGGGCCAGCGTCGTAGACGGTGGCCCAACATTAAACCGGCACCGGGTCAACGTCTCGTGTTTGATCCTATCAAATCACTCAAGCCTCACTCGCTCCTAACATCGGTTCGCTACTGGGCCAACGTCCGAATAGCTAGCCAATCTTCGTTTTTTGCCGCACCACTTTGCTTGATAAGGTGATAGGCGACACCGTGTGAAAATTATGGTCCCGTAAACGAATATCCCGATAGAAAGGCTGCGCGTCATGCTCATTTATTTCGGAAAAAACAAGATAGCAAACCATGGAATGAATTAATTAAGGTTTTCTATAGGCCACATTTGTGCACATATAGACTAAACTGGGCCAGAAGAACCTCACGAGGATGGTGGGATGACACTGCCCTCCAGAAACAGGATTCGAAATTCGATCCCTGGCGGTCTGAGGCCGAGCACACTACCTCTCGGTCACGGAAGCTCCCCATAATACATGGACATTTACCGTTTTTCCTGACGTGATTGCCCGATCTTCAGGCTCCTGTCTATACATTTCCAATAACTTCAGACTTTTAGTACATCACTGGGGTAAAACGATGGAGTTTACCTCAAGTGGCAAGATGACAATCAGTTATAATATTCATTTGAGATGATGACCGGATTCTATCGACATACCAGGTGGCGGTGATGTACGTTTGATTTCCACATTTTCCTATCATGCCTCCCAAGACGACCGTGCCAGAGCCGGTTCAATGCTGGGCCAACACCGAAGACGGTGGCCCAGCATTATGACAATGCTGAATCAATGTCGATCTTTAGATGGGATACATCGCCATTCTGACGGCACTTACTGATAGGCTGATAGGTGGCGCCGTGACCGTCGTAAAAATAACCGATCCACTATTTTTTTTTCTGGATCTCGAAAAAATAACCCTCCAGATTGAGTGTCTTCTATTTTTTCTGGGAGGAAAGGTATTTTATTCATCATAACTGCCCAGCACGAGACATTCACCCAATGTTGTGTCAATGTTGGTCCACCGTCTACGACGCTGGCCCAACATTGACACAACATTGGGTGAATGTATTGGCTGGGTGCGCCAGTCTGCTTGCGGGCCTGTTTACCGGTGACTCATGGATTGGTATGGATGAGAACAGCGTGGAATTCAGCAAAATTGAGTCAGGCACATTGCGCTCAAAATAAAGCAGTAAAAAAATAATACCTAATTTTACAATAATTTACATAAATCACAAATGAAGGGCAGGGCAGAAATATTCGTGCTAGTAATTAATCACTAATTTGGTAAATTGGTAACTCTTAAAGCGCTGAAATATTTTTGTATAAACCATGGAGACCGTAGTGTTTTTTTTAAATTTGAAGTCATCATACATGTCTTAGTCAGCTCTTTCCACATCATTGGAATACGTATGTTATGGGTCTACGGCCACTACATATCTCTGCATTCTTTCAGTGCGTGACCGTCCTTAGACGTCAGATTCTGCCGATCGGACCTTCTGTCACTTTGTCGGTTGGTCGGTCGGTTGGTCGTCGGTCGGTCTGTCGACGGAGGATGCATTTTTTGGTTTAATGATTTGCAATTCACTTCTATCTTTAAAAAATATATAATACTTTAACATGATACAAACAACAGGTGCACCAAATGAGCACGACCTTCAGAGCGATATTCCAAGTGACAATACCATCATCAGATGAAATGCAATACTTGCTTATTAAAATGTCCTTCCACTTAGATGGAAATAAAAATAGATGTTGATTTTTTTTACTTTGCTGGCATGCACGTATTAGTATTACAGTATTCTATGCATCGGTAGATTGATTTTTCAACTGCTGTAGTTAAAGTTTGAACCTTGTACTGCTGGAGGTGTACTGGCGTGCAAAGCCAAAAGGCTGTATCTGATTACTTCACAAGTAAGCAGATACTGCTTTTGACTTTGCAGAGCAAAATGTTATAGGGAAATTTCGAACCAGATAAACATGCCCCAGAACTTGGAATAGAGAGAGATGCTTAGTTGATGAAATAGTTGGATTTGGCAGATGTATATTTTATCAATATATTTTTTTCTTCAAATTGATAAAAAATTAAAACAAACAATTCAGCAGAGCAATAATATAACCCTTTGCTCGCTGAGTGATTGAAATTATTTTTTTCACCCACTTGAAGTTGTGTCTCACTACCGTGACCCACAACTTCAAGGGACTAGCTTTTGTGACTTCACCGAAATCCCAGTAAACGCAAAACATTTGCATACCATTTATACAACGTTGGACCAACGTCAAAGACGTTGGTCCAGCATTGCATAAATGTTATACAAATGTTTTGTGTTTACTGGGATGCTATGGGTGAGGCCACACAAAATCATTTTCATTTTTATTCCCAATAGAATGAGAATTATGACACTGCACTGTCATGTTCCTCCCGCGTCAGTACTAAATACTTACCTTCATACCGTACTAAATACTTGTTACTTGCTACTTGTTACCTGTTGGGAGAGTATACGTGACATGGAAACAACTCGAATTCAAAAAGGAAAAACGGTCACCCTTTCCCTTTCAGGGATCAGGATATTTCATTGTTTTTAGAAGTCCGCAATATTTCATCGAATGCCATGCTATACATGATCGATATTTTGTGACTGTGCATGGCCAGGTTGCCAACTCTGCTCTGCAAAGTCAAAAGGCAGTATCTGCTCACTCGTGAATTAAGCAGATACTGCCTTTTGGCTTTGCACGGCAGAACTATGCTACATAGTTCCCCTCGTGTCTGGCGGTGGCTCACGATGAATATTTGACAGCCTTTCGGCTGCAGGTATTCATCATTTTGACGTGAAAATGGCCTAATCTCCCCGTTTTTGGATTTCCTGGCATATTTTACCATCGGATCGGTTCCTGGCGTAATGCGAGGATACCCACCTCCCCACCACCCCAGATCAGATTGCGTCACGCACAGGGATTTGCCGAGCAGGTCCATTATCATTTGAAAGAATCGACATCAGGGCTCGCAATCCTCCTGCTCCGTGGCGGAATATGGCATTATGCTGTCCTGAAAAGGCAGAAATGACAGTAACTGCTCACCTGAAAAGTAAGTCGTTACTGGCTTTTGGCTTTGTATAGGCCCTATGTATTGTAGTTAATTAAAATCTGACGCATAATACTTGAGTAAAACTGTAAAGTAAAGCCGACAAACTCTATTCCACCAAACAAGGGACGTCATACATCCTTGGCTTGATACCGGGCCAACGTCTTCGACGTTGGCCCGGCATCAAGCCAAGGAAGTATGACGTCCCACCAGGCCATCGCAGAAGAATCGTATTACCATAAAGCTCTACGGGCTTTTGTAGCGGCCCGCTAAAACAACGCTAATGGGGAACAAGGCCCGGCCCGCTCATAATCAAACCCAAGTAACGAGGCCCCGCCACCTAAGTAACGAGTCCCCCAGTAAAGTACCCCCAACAATCACCGAAATTGCGCGTCGATCTTTCTCTGGATTGGTCCTAATTAGAGGGAGAGTCGGGATCGGGCGCCAGAGCACCAGGACTGAGTTATGGACAGCTGTAACGAAGAAGCGGAGTTTTTCGCGGAGTTTTTTCTGGCGATTTGGTGAAGGGGGTATTGCGCAAGAGAGACTGATTTACAATCACTGACCGATAATTACCCGGTGTATAATATTTCCCCCCTTATAGTACAGGTATTTTGTGACAAGTAATGGCCGATGTACAAATGTACCATCTAGACCTATAACAATCTTAGGTGCAAAGTATTCTAAAACACTCTTTTGATTAATTAATAGTGCATGGGATAACTAGGTACATTGTAACTGTGTTATTATATACTAGTATGTTTTTTCATAACTATCATTTTCATTCACATTGAGGTGGAAATTGGAGCCGCAATGCAAAAATCGAGAGGTGTCAAGAGAGTTAAATGCTCGTTCTTGCCAAAATACGGCTTCGAACACTATACCGGGACTCTGAAACTCTTTGTGTCTCTCAAATAGATAAATTTAATTATTCCATTCCTTTTCCCAAAATGTTTTAAAAAACGTCGTTCACTGCAGATATTGTTACTTGACTGTGTTGACAAGGGTAAGATGGTTATAGTGCACATATATTGATGTTCAACACATGTGAATAAAAATGCATGACTATTAAAATATGAAAATAATACAACATATTTCTGAATAAAATAGTGGAACATAGCTACGCTAAATAGTTTCTGGTAGATTGTGAATAGTTCTGAGCCATTTGTGTGGGCATCAAACAAGACTACATGCATACAATGCATGCATAGCCTTTATGATATGAGTGACAATAGGAAAAGCGCCATCATGGATTTCAATACTTCCCATGCTCCCTGCCAGTTGCATTACTTGATACTTTTGATATTGTGTTATACAGGTCACTTTTATAACAATAAAACCGTTGAGTTTCCATTGCAATTTGTGTGAGGTAACGCCATACAATGCCCGTTCTATTGTCGTTAAAGAAACGTATTTGCCCCTCAAAAAGTGTCACGTTTCTTTAAATCTTAAGGGGTCGGTATGGTTTAAATTGTATGTATGCTTCCTATTTGGTCGAATAAATTGAATGTTTTAAATTAGTCAATATATCTTTCTCTGTGTTAGAATACATGGACTGTGGCGGGGCATACACTTGTGCTCTAAATAAATATTCAAATACTAAATAAAAGAAATCGAAAGCAATATTATTATTATATATAGACAATGCACTTGAATGCATTATTTTTTCTATATTTTGTCGAAGTTCACGGAATACGGCGTTAGCTCATCGGTGTCGGCTCGATCACTGAAGTTAAGCAACGCCGGGCCTGGTCCATAATTGGATGTGTGACCGCCTGGGACTACCAGGTGCTGTATACACTAGGACATGCGTGCTAAAATCATAACTCAGACAAGTATGTGGAAGTTATGTTTGTTTATTTTGAGACAAACCTTGATGCTTAAACACACAGTGCCTTCCCAGTAACAGTGATTTAATTGGCCAATAGAACGGATTAAAAACGTAAATAGTCGTATTCAGCGCCTAAATAGTTATAAGCCTTAAGCAATAGTTAAGGCTGAGTGTTAACTATTTTAACGCGAGAACCATATCTTTGTACGTCAGAATCTGACGTCTATCCCCGCGCTGAAATAATTAAAACATTTATAACGGCCGTAGACACATAACATAGGTTACTGGTATTCAAATGAAGCGGCAGGAGCTAACTAGGACATTTATGATGATCTCAAATTGAAAAAAAACCTTTGGTCCCCACGGTTTATGCAAAATAATTCGGTGCTTTAACACCTTAACCGTCAAATTATTCAATCTGAATTTTCACCCACTTGAAGTTGTGTCTCGCTGACGCGATCCACAACTTCAAGTGAGTGAAAATTATTCAGATATGACAAAATAGAGGTCAGCTCGTTTCAAATCTTGCTGGTTGATGTCACATTTTATCTTTAACAAAAATATTTGTCGTAGGGGTTAAGAGTTTACAGGCTAATGTAAACTCAAAGTGAAGTTTGTTCCGTCATTAGATTTGTGTTCTCACACCATCGATGGAGCACCTACGTTAAGTTAAATATTCCATGGCAACCCCTTTATTTTGAGGAGCAGCCTCTCCGATTTATGTGGTCAATACGGCACGTAACCTCATAGAGTCATAAATCCACCGCCAGATAACAAGGGTCACTGCATAGCGATATTGAGCATTAGCGACAGCACAGGAGACAGATAGCGACCGACTGTGTCCGCCACCTGGTGGACGGACCCGTCAGGGGTGCAAAATGGCCGCGACTTTCGAAGAACTGGTCGTTTTTCAAATCGGACAATCATGGTGTCTGACAACCACACTGGTTGACCACACTGCTCTGCAAAGCCAAAAGGCAGTATCTTGCCTTTTGGCTTTGCACGGTACGAGCTCGTTATGTTTCCACACAGCTGTCCGTCAGACAGGCAGGCGAATAGACCGTCATGGAAGGACGTAAAGTCCAAGGCGCGGGCACAATCATGAGGCATTTGCATTTGTTACCGCCGGGATTCCCCTGGAGGCATGTAAAAATGTTCCGGAGCTGATGCCAGTGGCACGAGCTCGCCGGCAATCAATTTTTATGGTTGTTTATATATATATAAATCGCGTTTGCTAGCTCTGCTTTTCCACTTTACTTGCTTTCTCTGGTTTGTATGCTCTGCTTGGTTGGTTGGCTAGTTGGTTGGTTCATTGGTTAGTTGGTTGGTTTGTTGGCTGGTTAGTTGGAAGGTTGATTGGTTGGCTGTTTTATCGATAGGTTTTATGGTTGTTTGATTGGTTGCTTGCTTGTTCTGGTGATTGATTGATTGATTGATTGATTGATTGATTGATTGATTGATTGATTGATTGATTGATTAATTGATTGATTGATTGATTGATTGATTGATTGATTGATTGATTGATTGATTGATTGATTGACTGACTGATTGATTGATTGATTGATTGATTAATTGATTAATTAATTAATTGATTGATTGATTGATTGATTGATTGATTGATTGATTTATTGATTGATTGATTGATTGATTGATTGATTGATTGATTGATTGATTGATTAATTGATTGATTGATTGATTGATTGATTGATTGATTGATTGATTGATTGATTGATTGATTGATTGATTGATTGATTGATTGATTGATTGATTGATTGATTGATTGATTGATTGATTGATTGATTGATTGATTGATTGATTGATTGATTGATTTTGCTATACCTTTAAAACATGCTTGGTTATGCTCGCATACATGCGTTTGCATCTTTTTCTTGTACAACACAATCTTCTCACTTTTGAATGAGTTGTCGAATCTTATTACATGTAGTAGGCCATACATCAAATTTACATCAAATTTAATTATAAAGCCCTGGAAATCACATAACTACGACGAGCTTTCTGGATATTTGTGATCCCTGTTTTTTTAAAACACATTTTAAAACATTTTTTTGCAATATATGCCTGGGGCCGTATTCTCGTACAAGTTACGATATTTCGTTGGCTTCTGATTGATCGAGATGGCCATCTCGACCAATCAGAAGTCTACGATATATCGTAACTTGTACGAGAATACGGCCCCTGGCGGATAATTTCGGCTCTTATATCACTCCTCGTGAAATATCCCAGAAATGATTCGCCGTTGGCCAAGATGTAAGGCCAATATTCGATTTAACACCGACAACTGATGTTGACAACGGGAGATAATAATTATTTTCTGATCGATCAGCAATCACGAATGAGCAACGTTACTTTTCTTTTTCACTATATCGCTTTTGATACTGATGTGAGATTTGTTGGATTGCTCCAACACAAATATATATTTATATTTCCAAATTTGCGTGAGATTCCAGCCTAGCTAGTGATCTTCAATGACGAGGAAAGCGCCCGAAAATTTGTAAAGTAGGTCATACCATTGCGCATGGCATATCACGTCATTTGCAGTGTTATTCGGCAGTAACTGTTGGACCACGTGTTTTGTGACGCACATGACTTTGTTTTCATGTTTGTAAGCCCCGAACCCACCCCCCCCCCCCCCAGAGGCGCCTGCGCAGTCATCGACAATAAATGCTTATATGGTGTATACTTCATGCTCACTGAGGAATGTAGGTGCAATGTCATGTGATTTCAGAGTCAAGTCAAGCATCAAACATTACCAAGAACCACAGTGTAAATGTAATAATAACTAGAGGGGAATTGCATCTGCACCAGTCCAGTCTCAATTTACAGGTGCGTGCCGCAAATCACATGACAGAGTGAAGATGGGGAATTGTGACTTTTCAAGTAACAATGCTATTTGGGCTAGGTTTTATGAGTTTTTTGTGGCAGCCATTTTGAATTTTGTTGGGTTATTTTTATTATGACAGATTGATTGGAATTTCGCCTTTTGAATTTTAAATTTTAGACTTCGGACTTCAGACTTCAAATTTCAGAAGTCCCCACTGAGCTTTTGAACTTGTAAATAGCTATATATTTGTTTGTCAAATGGAATCACATTCAGAGTGCCAGTACACACATTGACTTGTCTCTCTGTTGATTTAAGGTTGTATCACTATCCACGACGCTATCCCAACCTTAAAACAACATTAATTCAACGTTTTGTGTGTGAATAGAATGAATTGCAACTGTTTTTTTTTATTGTAGCATTTAAAAGTTTCAACTGTCCATATCAAATAAAAAATATTGGCTCAATACTGGGCCACTGTCTGCGACGCTGGCCCGGAATTAAAAAACTGGATAGGGATATTTTTATTATGAAATCTAGAGTACACCATTGAACCATGTACACCATTGAACCAACATTAGACCCTATTATAGTCCTACTGCCGTGCAAGCCAAAAGGCAGTATCTGTTCACTTTACAAGTGAGCAGATACTGCCTTTTGCATTTGAAGAACAGCAGTGATCCATAAAATCCTGGATAATTGATTGGATAAAAGCTCAGGGAAAAATAGCTTCTAACGAAACCTGCACAGAATAATAAGTTTAAGGAACCAAGCAAAACTCATAGCCCAAATTTATTTACTATAATGATTGGATTAGATTGGGCATAACCCATAAAATTCAGCTCATATCAGCGATTTAAGACCTACACCAAGTACGGGGAAGATTTCGCCGATCAAACACCGACCACACATGCGCTACAACCCCAGACAATTTCCTACAGGTGGCTATCTGCACTCACCCTCCCCCTCTATGAAATAGTGAGGCATTTCAGCAAGTCAAAACGAGGCTATGGGCAGGTAGTCTCAGTCGCAGTGCTTAGCAGGGATACAGTTGTAACAGTACGGATGCTACTTCACTTTTTATCTGGATTCACTGCTATTTAACCCTTCAATCGCCGATCACGATTATATTAGTTTTTATATAGTTTTTATTAGTACAATAAATACCAGCTTTCAAATAGTTCTTCTTTGCCCTAGTTCGCAATACTTCGAATCCACGATAGCCGCCCGATTTGCATACATTAAAAAATCAGCTTATTTCACCTTGAAATGACCTTGGTGTCATCTGATAACTATGCCACATTAAAGCCTTGGTGGTTGCTATTCGAAGTATTGCATCACGATGTAAAAAAATGGTATTTAAAATAATATTATTTCAAAAAAGGTTGACCCATTTTGTAAAATTTGAATAATTTTCCCTTGAAGTTGTGAATCGCGTCAGCGAGACACAACTTCAAGTGAGCGAAAATTCCAATTCAATAGCTTGGCGGTTAAGAGAGTTTATTGGACCGCGCTATGCAGGTCCGGGAACGCGGATCAGTCCTGCTGAAAGGGTCTGCAACCTGCACAAAGTACCTGCCCTTCGCTTCCTGTCGACCACTTCCGGTTCGGCCAGGTGCCACGTTAGCTAGATTGATCACCGTCCACTTCCTGTGTTATTGATTCGGCATGACTGGCACGTTTTGATGTTATTACCACAGGGTCCACCGACCACGTGTTGTTGTTACAGGTTCTTAATCTGTTAATTATGATACTGAGACTGTTAGTCTCCTGTAAACTGACCTATATCTCAGTCATCTGATTGGTCGCGAGCTCGTGGTCAATTCGAATGAGATGACCGTTGTCAAGTGTACCGCCGTACAAAAGTAGGCATACGTTTTACCTGTTTTCTAAATATAGGCCCTAATTTTTAAGCAATGCAAAACCAAAAGACAGTCACTGATAACTTTTCAACCGAGCAATTATTGCTTTTTGGAATTGCAGTGCAGCATACTGGAGTACGGATCCGATCTCGAACACGTGACATCTACGAAGACGCACGAGAGCGTTGTAAATCAGCTACCATCATTGGTTATAATTGTAAAATCTGATAGGATTCACATCTGTTAGCCATAGGCGGCGTATAATGTCGAAAGAAAGTGGACTTTATGTCCTCATGACATTATCACGTCATTATAGCAATAGCGTTCATCTATAGCCAAAATATCCTATCTACACCCATGCAGGGGAGTTAAGCCTTACAGCGCGGGGTTCGACTTTAGACGTCAGAATCTGACGTCTGTAGACGTCAGATTCTGACGTCCATAGTCGATCCCCGCACTGAAAGAGTAGAACTATTTATAATGGCCCATACTGTATTTAAATGAAGCGGAAAGAGCTAAGACATTTATGATGATTTCAAATTGAAAAACCCTTTGGTCTCCACAGTTTTACCAAAACATTTCAGCGCTTTAAGGGTCAAAGAGCCAGAAGTCATTGAGATCGCCCAGCTGAGGTGTTTACTTTTCATCAGCCATGATCACCTGATCCAGCAAACATGAGACGTTGGTTTACTGTTGAGCCAACATCGTAGACGGTGGACCAAAAGTAAACCAACGTTGGGTCAACGACTCATGTTTGCTGGGGAACGTTTATAATTTATTTTCGTGATTTTGTGCTCGATGAGTTTGTGATGATGTTCCCAATTTGTCCATTTTTTAATTTGACATCCTTTCTCGATTTTCTTATCAGATAAGTTGTGTGATTGGCCTTTTGCGATGTCAAGATTGATTTGTGGTTCTTTACAATCTTGTAATAATTCAATGTGATTTTTTTAGAAACCAAGGCCGGATTTTTATGTATGAGTGGTCATTTAAACCTTACATCGCTGGGATCGACTTTAGTCACCATAATCTGACGTCTGTTAAATTCTAACCCCGCACTGAAAGAGTAAAACTATTTGTAATGGTCGTAGACCCATAACATGGGTATTTAAATAAAACAGAAAAAACAATTTGAAAAAAAACTTGGTCTCCATGGTTTGTATACAAGTATTTTAGCGCTTTTTTCAGCGATGCCATGAAAAGGTCCACTGATTATCATATAGCACAGTTTGCCATTTCACATCTAATTGCACCATGTTTCAATTATTCCCTGTCAAAAGAAAATGAAAGGCATGCGTCAACTCCCAGCAAGCTTTAGACGTTGTCCTTAAGTCGAAGACGGTGTCCCAATGATAAATCAACATTGGCTCAATGTCTTCTGTTTGTAGCTGGGAGGCCCGGAGGAGAAAAATCGTGAAGCCACCACCACCTGTCCTAGATAAAGATGGAAGCAAATTATTAGACAGTACACATCTCGCCGGTGTCAGGTGCATCTGGCAAAGGCAAACAGCAGTAGCTGCTTACTTGAAAAGCAAGCAGTTACTGCTGTTTGCCTTTGCGAGGCGGTATAAACCACCACATATTGTGATGACGTCAGAGCAAATAAACAACGTTATTTAGGGCTCGTAATATGCTGGATTTGATTGACCCTTTTAACTCCACAGCCGGATCTAAATGTCTCACATGAGACGGAAAAGCGAGACGCTAGTCTGCTCACTTGTGGCGAAGTAGTCCTAGATATCGACCGACTCAAGACTCATGCAATTATACATGCTCACTGCATTGGTATAATAATTTTAAACGATTATAGAAGGGTAGCCCCAAAATCAGGAAGGAGACTAATGACTATATATTATGCCTCCAATACGTCAGACTTACGTAATAAAGATCCATATCCTCTTTGGGAAATCTATGATGATACTGATGGTAGATGAGCACAATTTACAATCATAGCAATTGTGGAAATTTGTTTACAAATTGTTTCCATGGCAATTTGAGCAAAAACATGCATTTTATTCGTGTGGGAATGAGTTGCTGGCATGGATAGTATCAGAAATGCATAAGCTTCCATACGATCCAAGAACATTAATTTTTAATTATTTAAGCAGTGCAGCCTAAAAAGCGGTGTGATTTTTCACCCATTTTCTGTAACCACACCAACAACAAATACAAAAAAAAAAGTACAGAAGTATCTCCAATTTATCAGTGCCTAGACATAAATGTGTGGATTGAAGCTTCGATAGTGAATTGAATATTAACTCAAAATGGACATTTTGGCCGTATGGAAATGACATGGCCAATATTAATATTTCACTCATTCATCCATCCAATACACCTATTTTTATTATAATTAAACAGGGGTGGTTAGAGAAATCACAAAATAGGGAGAGAGGGTGGTTGGATAGGAGTTTAGTCGTTCTCGCCAACTTAAATAGGATTTCAAAACAAGTGCTTTGATTTATTCTCGAAGAAAAAATAAAAGCATAATACTAACAATATTTTTACCGTGAACAGGAAAACCCCTTATTATATTATTCCTGATTATTTTTAACAATGTGAATTTACACTTACTCTACTTGATTAAATCTCAGTTTGCTTGTTGTTGCTTAGCCGGATAAAACATTTTTTAAAGAATCATTTGAAATTGAATTTGCCAGCTTTAAATTTAGGTTTGTGTCATCACTGGTATATACTAGTGCATATAATAACCTCTCAAAAATATTATTTTAATCTTTACAGTCGATTACCAAAATGGAATAATTAAAATATTTCTAATGGCCATCGGTATTCAAATGAAGCAGAAAGAGCTAACTATGACATTTATGATGGTTTCAAATTAAAAAAAGCCTTTGGTCTCCATGGTTTATACAAAAATATCTCATCGCTTTAAGGATTAAGGTGTAATATACTACAATGAAATACTGAAACGCTTCTCGGTGAGAAACTTTTTTTTACTAATTAGGACATCAGCGTGACATATTTAAATACAACCACGTCCTGGTCTCACCCACTAGTTTAAAGAGAATTAATCCCCCGGGCACATGCCCAAAGTTATTGCAATCACTATCTATGCCTATGTAATGGATTGCTTCCAACTGGATCTATCTTACTTGCTAAATAGGCATTATCACGCTGCAAAGTTAATTTGTTCTTTATGTGATTCAAAACGGACTTATTGTCCAGTTTAATATTAGACGAATGCAATTATGCCATTTTTTGCGAATACTGCAATATGATAGCGAATGTTTTGCGTTTTTTTCACAAAAAGTAATTAGGCCTAAAGTATTCGCAAAAATATGATAACTAAATTTCCACTTCTAAAATAATCTTTCAGGCAAATGTTACCTACCCTGAAGCTTTTGTAATATCTCATATACACGTTATTGAACTTTCAAAAATGCCATATCTATACATTATTGTATTATCATTTTTAGTTAATCGCATTTGAAAGTTTGACATGCTGTTCCATAAACAGGAAATATAAAACGTAAACATAAAATATAAACTGCAAGGTTATAATGTGTGAATGTTTCTTTACACATAATCATATTTCTCATGTAATATAACAGTAACATAAAACATTATTTTCCGGTTAAAACAACTTTATAGGATAATTTGCATCGTCCTCATTGCACCATTGTTGCCAAGATGTTGTCTAGGATGAATTTGCTTGCTTGACTATGTATTTTTCAGGAGGATTTGGATTGTTCCGGGTATATATGCCACACATCCCAATTGTATTTTATTCCCTCATATCCTGCTATAAATCAGAATAGCTAGCAGCAATAAAATATAAACTGATTTCGCTACCCTAAAACTGATGTAATAAATATTGACACCCATTCCTACTGTACTTTTAATCCCACATATCCAAGAGCAATATAATAAGCCGATTTTCTAATGAAAAAATATGAAATGATGTGTTAAATATCGCCTAGAGGAGATGCGTGGAGATCGCTGCAGACACAGAGAAAGACGAACGCTGAAACGACGGAATAATGGCCCACTGAAACTATGTTCAACAAAAACAACCAAGTATTGTAAATATAAGATAAATGATCAATTCATACAGATATCACCACGTTCTGAGTTTTAATTTGTAGATAGTATGCTTGGAGTGGGCATTGATAAACATCGAGGGGAATGAAAGTGAGACTGTGTGAGCTGTGTTTCTAATCTTCCTACTTCCTATGATTAGGCCTATCTCTTTTTCTTCTACATTTTCTCTTGTTTTTCTGCTACGTTTTCTGCCGATAAATTCTTTCTGATGTGTTCAAAACAGTCTATTTTTTATACACCGCTTCTTCGGGCACCAGCTGTGTTTGTAATTTGTACTTGTTCTACTACCACCCCAGCAAATATGAGACGTCGGCCCAAGGTTGGCTTATTGTTGGGCCAGCGTCGTAGACGGTGGCCCGAAAGTAAACCAACGTTAGGCCGACGTCTCATGTTTGCTGGGAAGTCTCGTTCTTGTCTTCTACTTCTCGTCTTTTTATCGTTACTTTATTCGCCGATTTTCCAGCCAGTTTTCCGACGGCCAACCTTATATCATTATTTACCTACTAAAATTAAAGGGACTAGCTCAGGCTAAAATCATCAAAAAATCAGTGATTTTATTTTGGCTTCCTTATATGACCATATGATGTGAACATTGATGTAAACAACACGAAATTCTTGATTTCTCTGATTTCTAATTATTGACAACCATGTCAAAAAATAGAAATACGGGAATATCGTCTCTATATCTAGTCTAACTGGTGAATGAGCAGCAGAAAAATTAAAAAACTTTTGCAGTTCTAGTCTATGGACATGTTTACATCATATGGTCATATTAGGAAGCCAAAATAAAATCACTGATTTTTTTCTGATTTTAGCCTGGGCCAGTCCCTTTAAGCTAGAGAAGCAAAATATATTTTTTTTCTATGCCATATTGGTGAACAGTCTTGAAAATAGGTTGATGTTTTCTTTGGAAATCTGAGGTCCCACTATAGACATCCAATCTGTTCAAATGGCTCTCTCGTCATGCGGAAGTACTGGTGAAATCGGCCACGATTCAGTTCAGTCCCTCTAATCACAGCCTATGGTATTTTCCTATATTTTTGGATTTTAATGATGGAAAATGAGATGAAATGAATCGGGCTTTAGGCCACCTTTGTGCACATACAGGCTAAATTGGGCCAGGAGAACTTCCTGAGGATTTTAATAATGGAATGGATCCATCATCTTCTTTTCGTTTTCTTCATTTCATTTCGTTTGTGTCATAAATGCAGAAGAATGGCATCGTCCAATTCTTCATCAGCCATTGTAAACTATACTGTCCGTGGACTACTATATGTGCCAGTGAAGTTGCGTGACTGATATCATATAGCTCAATTCAGGGCTATGAAAGCGGGTGCGGATGTCAAATGACGGGACGCCGCGTGTGAACAAAACGGACGACTGACAGCGGACAACGAGTGCAGATGTGTGTGCGGACGCCTCACGGGGACACAAAACGTCCCTTTATAAACGAAAGAGAATCGTTTGAATAATTGTCCTTATTTAGTTATCGTGCTGGTTACAAATTCTTCTGGTAGGACAGGAAAATGCACCATTTTTTTGGTAGGCGTACCTTTTGAAATTGCCCGTACGTTCAAAAAATAGTTGAAATACTACATATGTCAGCCACAAAGACTGATATAGACGGCAAATATTAATCAGTTTTTATTGTAGTTGCCGGAAATTGCACAGAGAAAACCATTCAATTGTTTTGGCTAACCTTCTAGGATTATTCACCATGGTAGAATTAATGGTTTCATTTTTGGTTTCATCTGTAATCCGCCCTACTAAAACCCCAGGTTTATTTTCGCTGTGAGCCAAAATAAGAACTGCAGACAAAAAAAGGACTGCAGACAAAAATGTGAAACAAATTCAGATAGATAAAACACCAGTGGAATTTGTTATTGCGTACTTTAAATCCATGCATGGCAAGGATGTTTCTGATCTTAGTAAGTGGCTCCTCACATTATTCGATTGCGATAATTATTCTGTTTTAGTTTATAATTATATCCAACAATCATACAAAAAAGTGACAGCAGACATATTTGACTAGTAACAACAGTAATTACAATGTAATCAAGTATAATTATTCTGTATTTTGCATTATTTGAATAACAATTCTAAATGTCAGCTAGTGCAAAGCGATTATTACAAATCAATCAATGGGCTATTCTAACAGGATAGATCGATTTTCGATTGGTGTTGAAACGGAGTTGAAATGTTATTGTTGTTTTATTTACTTAAAATGGGTGGTTGATGACCTTCACTGCGTAGTGCAAATATAGCAAGTGCTAAGCCAAAAGACAGTATCTGCTTACTTTTAAAGTAAGTTGATTCTCCTTTTTGGATTTGCAGAACAATTCACAGACTCTGCAGAACAAACAAATTATGATCATAATCATGTTAGTCATCATGTCACAGGACGGTATGATAAATACACCACTAATATTTTCATGGTAAGTTTACATCAGCATCGAGTATATTCGGGGTTTTTTCATTTTGTATAAGCACATTAAATACCAGCTTTTGAACATCAAGTTGTGGATCGCGGTGAAATTCAAATTGAATAATTTGGCGATTAACCCTTTCAGTGCTTTAAGTGTTAAAGAGTTAACACTTAAATAGCTGGAGAACGTCAAAATAAGGATAATTTAGGTTTATTTATTTCCGCTCCTGCAACAGGTGGTTGATTCTAGGTTTCTGATAATCTTTTTTCGCTAAATAGGCCTACATGAATTACAGCTCAAATTGAAATTAGCAGACTATACATGTATCATGTATCTACGCTGGAGCAAATTATTATTTTTCACTAGTTAATCAATAAACATGATCAATGGTAAAGTTTTAGGTAGCCTGTAGCCTAAGATTATATTATATCTCTAAGATTATATTAGGCCTATATCTCATCTCTAAAATCATGACTACTTTTTTCATATTTACTCTTTTCATAACAGCAGTGTCATTTATACATAAAGACGATGAATTGGCCTCCTGTGGCCCAACCATATTTGAAACAAATTGTCACCAACCTTCATCATTAACAAACATCATGTTTTCTAATTTGGTCAAAGCAAAATTACCTCTTTCAAATGTATGTTTCAATCGGAAATTACTTCCACTACCACCTTCTCGACCATCTTTTAAACTGGCTATCTTACTTCTACTGGTAGGAGATGTCAGCTTAAATCCGGGTCCCTTCGGCTCAAATGAAAGAATCAAAATTGCAACAATGAATGTCCGATCTATCAAACCTAAAACTGCCCTTTCTCCGAATATGTAACATCTATAAATCTGGACATTGTGGCAGTGATAGAACCATGGTTAAAACATGATGAAACGAAATCAACGATAGCTGATATCTCACCTCCTGGCTATTCGTTTTTTCACGAACCTCGCGCAGATCAGCGGGCAGGAGGAGGTGTAGGCATACTAGTGTCTGACCAATTAAAAACTGATATTCATCCTCTGCCATCATTTAAAACGCTCGAAGCGATCTCTGCGCGTATCGGGAACAACCCGTTCAGTTGTTTCGTTGTCTGTCTGTATAGGCTTCAAAACGGTACATGTAAATTTTTTGATGAATTTCAAGATCTACTAGAGAACATAATTTCACTGCATGACAATTTGTATATATTGGGAGATTTCAACTTACATCTAGATAACTCAAATGGAAACACCAACAAATTCAATGAAATCCTCACATGTTTCGATCTGAAGCAGCATGTTAATTTTCCGACTCATGTTCATGGTCATTCGCCAGATCTGCTAATCACCAAACGCATTTCTAATTCTATCAAATCATTTTTTTCGGCAGCAGGTATCTCGGACCATCTTGCGGTCATATCAGAAATTGACTGTTGTAAGACGAAATGGAACAAAGAAAAAATATCGTTTCGAAAAATAAACAAAATTGATTATGAATCGTTTCATTCAGATATTCTCAGTTCGGATCTAATAAAGAAACCTGAGAAAGATCTCTCGGCACTTTGTCAACAGTATGATTCTGTTCTTAGCTCTAACAAACACGCTCCTGTAAGTACAAAGACTCTGCCCAGAAAACCACCAACTCCATGGATGACTCCGGAAATGATAAAGGCTAAACCCTTCGCCACAATCGCGAACGAGCATGGCGCAGATCTCGCACACATCTAGATCGTTCTCGTTACAAACATCAATGCCACCTGTGTAATAGAATGATGACAAAAGCTAAATCGAAATATTTAGCTGATGTTATCTCAGAAAAATCGGACAATCCCCGTCGCCTTTGGAATTCAAAAAATAACATTCTGCATAGAATTCCACCTCCTGCTCTGCCAGTATTCATATCAGTAAAATCACTTTGTGATCATTTCTCTAGGTATTTTGTGGATAAAATTGAAACTAATTGAAACTACCCGTTTCAAATTTCCAGATAAAGTACAGAATATTCCACAAGTGCGAAATACAACCAGAAATAAGATCTAAAATGAACGTTTTTGAACGTGCGTCAGAAGATGAAATTAAAAAGCTTATTTTGAGTTCATCGTCAAAATCATGTGATCTGGATCCCATTCCTACAAGCGTGTTGAAAAACTGTCTTGACATATTAATAATGTCAAGACCTCTACTGAAAAAAACATCTCTTCCTAAAAACGAGCTGAAAAATTACAGGCCTGTATCCAACTTAAGTTTCATTTCCAAAATCTTAGAAAAGATAGTAGCCAATAGGCTGCAAGCTCATATAAAAAATAACCATCTATCTAATCCATTACAATCGGCCTACAGGAAACATCATTCTACAGAATCGGCTCTACTGAAAGTACATAACGATATCATCATTAGTATGGACAAGGGTGAAGTTACGGCTCTAATCTTGCTTGACTTGTCGGCCGCTTTCGACACCATTGACCATGCCACATTAACAGATAGACTTTCTGATTGGTATGGAATATCTGGCCAGGCTCAAATTTGGTTTTCTTCTTATTTGCAAAATAGGCACCAGTCCGTAAAAATTGAAGACACTTTTTCAGATAAAGTCACACTCTCCTATGGAGTTCCACAAGGCTCTGTGCTAGGTCCAGTGCTTTTTACTTTATACACTACACCACTCAGCGCTATTATCTCTAGTTTTGACATAAACCACTACCTTTATGCCGATGATACTCAAATTTACATGTCTCTAGCAGTTTCAAGCTTGAAGGAATCTCTTGAGAAGTTGCAACATTGTTTAATGGGTGTGTCGGCCTGGATGACAGGATCTAAGCTGAAGCTTAATCCTAGCAAGACAGAATTTCTTCTTATTGGGACCAAACTTCAGCGAAAAAAAATGTTGAATAATTTTCCATGCTTACTTCTAGGTCAAGACACAAATCCATCTACATCAGCTAAAAATCTTGGTGTACTATTCGACAGTAGCCTGAATTTCCGAAAACACATATCCCAAACATGTAGGGCATGCTTCTATCATATCCGTGACCTGCGTCGAATTCGAAAAAGTCTGTCCTTATATCTTGCCAAGCAAATTGCAGTGGCACTCGTCAGTAGTAAGTTAGATTATTGTAACTCACTTTTTCACAATATGCCAGAAAAGGATATCGCTAGATTACAACGCGGTTAAAAACTGCCTTGCAAGAGTAGTAACCAAGGCCCCACGATTTAGTCGTTCCGTTCCAATTCTAAAACGATTACATTGGCTTCCTGTCAAGTTTCGCATTCATTTAAAAATATGCGCAATAACTTTCCGAACGCTAAAAGAAAACCAACCTGCATATCTGGCTGATTTACTTGTTCGGCCGAAATGCTCAAAATATCTACGCTCCACTAATTCGAATAGCTTTGTTGTTCCTCGTATAAAGACTAAGACTGGGTCAAGAGCTTTCTCTATATCTGGTCCAGCCTTATGGAACGCCCTGCCTGTGCCAATACGTAATGTCAAAACAATCTTAACATTCCGGAAATTACTTAAATCCCACCTATTTGACCTGGCTTTTCCACCCTAGTCCCTCAGCAGCCCGGCTCCCTGATGACGAACCTGCTCTGGCCTCGATTATGACACATGATCACGCTAAGAATTTGTGCGCCTCTGAGCTCGGTCCGCTGAGGATATAGGCGCTATAGAAGTTTTATTGATTGATTGATTGATTGATTGATTGATATACGCTGGAATAATAGTGTTGTGTTACCCACTGGTGGAAATTCCCAGTAAACACAAAACATTTTTACAACATTTATACAACGCTGGTCCAACGTCTTCGACGTTGGGCCAACATTGTATAAATCGTTATAGAAATGTTTTGTGTTTACTGGGAACCGCCTGCTGTTCATAGATATCAATAAAACAGCGCCTGAAAGCGATTAATACTAATTATGTGATAATGATTATGATAATGACTATTACCACTTATATTGTCGATCTTGACAAAATAAAGATTTATTTTTTAGAACAGCTTTGATATAATTATTTTGTATGTAAGAAATAAAAAAAACGTATTTATGTACTGCCAATGAAGCCAAAAGTCAGTATATACTTACAGCAAAAGTAAGCAGAACCGGCTGTTTGGTTTTGCAGAGCAGTGTAGTTGTAAACTATACCAGTTCTGGGAGTAGCGTGTACATGTGTACTACCTAACAATGGTGCTTAAAACGTTGCTGTGAATTTCGGTGAAAAACACATGAATATTTGGGGGGGGGGGTGTTAATATATCGCTGACACAGCTGAATAGTAGGGGATGGGGATGATCATTTTAATATATTTTTAGGGATGACATGATAAGAAGACCTTGCAACGCGGTGAAACAAGATGCACGTACCCAGCAAACACGATGCATTGAACCAATGTCGGGTTAATGTTGGGCCAGCGTCGAAGACGGTGGGCCAACATTAACCCAGCATTAGTTGTATCTCGCGGAAACGACCCACAACTTCAAGTAAGTAAAAAGTGTTTAAACATAAAGATTTGCAAATATTTTGTCTCAAATTAAACAAATATCAGTAATTTTCCACCAAACAAGTTGTTGGTTGCGGTAGCGAGATTTATTTTTTTAAATTTAGTGGTTTAAAGTGACGTCTCGTGTATTGAAGTTGTGTATCGCTATCCTTTGATAAGGCGAGCTAGTCAGGGACCATTTTCGAAATTTCTGATTTTTAGTAGAATTTGGCATGCAGTTGTTCTTACACAATTTGGGAACGCTGATTTCAAATCTGCCCCATGCCATGCTCTATTTTGTGTTTTTCCTACTCAAAATTCAAAAACAAAATGGCCGCCAGCATTAGTGAAAATGTCCCAACATTACATCACGGCTTGGCTTACACTGACCATAAAAACATCATTTCCGTGTATTAAAACCCACCCGAGCAACATAATTAAAGTCCCTTGAATTTCACCTTGTGCGTTTGCCGCTAGAGGACAAAATCCAAAATGGCCGCCACTGCAAAGCATTGTGCCATATCTTTGCTTCCAAATAACGTAGAGATGTGTTTTTGGTGTCTACATATAGGTTTCTCACACCCGGGAAACCAATTCGGAGCCGTGATAACATCTATTATCAATATTTCACAAAGTTATGGGGGGGAAACAAATGTTGCGCCAGGAAAACGACACATCGTAGTCCAGTGTATTAATAATGATTTATTTAATAAAGTCATTATTTCACATTTAGAAGTCGAGGGAAACAAACGTAATATCCGGCATGTTGTAAAAATGTTTAGACTTTTGACAAAAAATATTTTATGATTGTTGATCACTGTCCGGCACTAGATAACCTGTCGCTCACCATATATCTGTTCTAGGTTTATTAGTATGTGGCCTATGTGATATCTACCTGCATCGGGTTTTTACAGTACCGTAAAGAAGAAAGCAATAATTTAAATGTGCGTTGGCCACGGGTGGCACCCTCCTACCCAAGCCCTGTACTAGGGTTAAGCAAAACATGAAGTTATTTTATCAAGGTGGTCTGCATAACCATGGCAATAATGACACACATACATGTTCCGTTCCTATTGAGACAAGAAGTCGTTTAAATTTAACAATTTATGATTCTAGTAACTATAGGTATATTGTGCTGGTTAAAACGTGCACATCACATATAAATTATGTTTCTCAATCGGATTGACAATTTACATTATCATGATAATAGTATCATCTTAATTTAGATATTTTGATCAGAATAGATACCGTACAAAAGCCTGGTAATGCGCTGATAACACAGTTTTCAGACATAATTGAACGAATAAAGTCCCAACCATTGGCTCAGAGATTCACACAAAACCGTAATGTAGGCTACACATATTTCTACTCCCCTAACTTGAATGAGATCGATGATATCACCATCAATAATTATGATAAAATACAGTTACACGATATCGGAAATCTGTAAATTGGTGCAGAAGTTGACTTATATATGTTTTGGGCTTATAAGATTGATGGTTGAGGACGCGCTAGGCGGCTAGGGTAATGTTCAAAATACTGACGATGAATTTATTTTATAAATATAGTATGAACATACACCATCTTCAGAATAAGTTAGTAACTAAATTCTATGGAGTGTCATGAATAATTCACCAAAGATTATTGGGTACACTATTGCAACAAGATATGATGCAGAATATGTGGTAATTGGGGCAATAATATCGTTCGTGGCACGATTAGGATGTTTTTATGAAGATTAACATAAAATACAGAAACTTTCTAGATGTGGTCGTGATATGGTAGAATGTATGAGGAATCAGTAGGTTCTTGTCATGCATTTTTAATCAGATATAAGCTCTCACTCTCACATAATATACAATAAACCAACGGTTCAGTTGTGTCTTGAAGTGCGGACATGCAGGACCATGCAGGAGGAGATATCAATGTTAAAGACAATAAGTCTTACCATATATAAAGTGATGAAATCATATGATGGACGTGAAGATATTTAGGTCCCTGATAACTGCGCCCTATATGTCTCCTCCAGACATAGTAGATTAATTATACAGAATTACATTACTTATGATATCTATTATATTCTTTTGTAATAAACATTGATCATCTAATAATCAATGCAAGACACATGTATCCTACATTAAAAACATTTTCTTGCACACTGCGATGCTATCTCAGATGAATATATAACAGATAAAGTACAAAATCAGGGAGGAGGGCAATACAGTTTCAATTCAATGTTCAAATTCACCACTTTTGGTAAAGAACAATGCCATTCAACTATTCAATGAACACTGGTATTTAAGTATGAGAAATACTGAGGTACATGATGGGTCGTTAAATGTTATTTCGGCAATCAAGCTGTCAGATCCTGACAATGTGGTAGTCGTAGGAACTGATGTAAACTTGCTCATTCTGCTTTCGAAACGTTCTCATCATAGCAATGCCTAGCTGTGTAAACCTAGAACTGGTGATATATTTCGTACCATTCAACCGTCTCAATGGCTTCCACAACACCAGCGGGCGGGGGCCCTAGGGTAGTGGTTAGCACCGCTGCCTTTCACGCCAGAATTCGGGGTTCGGTTCCCGGTCTCGGCGGTTTGAAAGTAACAAAAAAATGTTTCTTCCCCATCCACGTGTGAAAATCAGTATTGTGGAGAGCCTCCGTGACCGAGAGGTGGCGTTCTCGGCCTCAGACCGCCAGGGCTCGAATTTGGGATCCTGTGTCTGGAGCACCATGTCATCTCAATCATCTCATCATCCTCAGGAGGTTCTCCTGGCCCAGTTTAGCCTATATGTACACAAAGGTGGCCTGAAGCCCGATTCATTTCATTTCCACAACACCAGCACATCAATTCTAAAAGAAATACATTTAAATTAATTCATTAACATCCAAAACCAGAATTTAGGCAAATTGGAGTATTTCAATGTATCTTCTTCGTCAATAACCCCTGCCACAAAAAGTGGATATTGTTTCCGTTGTATTTTAATCCTGTTTAGCAATAAATACAGCTCTGGTCAGATAACAATATTATAAACATCTATGAGATTGTGGTTGGTGCTTCATTGATGGACAACTGCAACTAGTTCTCGCGTAAAAGCATCCTGTTCAACCTGAAGAACTATCACATTTAGTTTGATTAAGTGTGAATTAGGACCACGAGAAAGTAGCCAATGGCGCCCTATCAAGAAGTCGCTACATCAATTCCGAAGCTGCACAAATATATGATCAATATATTGATATATTGATGAATATTCTAGCATTATCATTATGCCAGATGATGGCATTCGTGCAAATCTGAGATATACACAGCAAGCCTATGTAGTTACAGTGATGAAAGTAACACATGCTATTGTTGTGCAATTTCCTCATAGTTATATAATGTGTTGTTTTCAAATAATCATATTTTTTGCATTCCCCGTAAGTACATGTCACATGGAAGTTGAGTTTGTTGATGCTGTGTAATTTGTTCGTGTCAGAAAACAAAAATAACTTCCTACGACATTTAGAAAAATGGTTTTAGTACTTGCTGTATAGTTGGCGGCCATCTTGGATTTTTCACTGAAACTAGATGTAATATAAAAGTTAGAGGTTATTACTGTATTGTACTAGATTTATTGGTACTAAAAACCTATATTTAGCCACCAAAAACAACTGTCTGACTTTTAGAAAAACGTTATGGTACTTTCTGTATTATTGGCAGCCATCCTGGATTTTTTGCGTGATAGTTGACCAGGTCTTAGAACATGAAATTCCTCAAAACAAAAATGTTATTTTGAACACGAAAGTCAAGTTTGTGTGCCCGCTGTGCACCCAGACATGATGTATAATCATGATAATTGAGAATTTATCTGCTGTTTTGGCGGCCATTTTGTTCTGAAATTTTGCAAGGGAAAAACTAAAAATAGAGCTTGGCATGGGGCAAATTTGGAATCAGCATGTCCGAATTGTGTGAAAACAACTGCATGACAAATTCTACTAAGAAATGCCTTACAAACTTTAAGAATGGGCCCTGACTAAACTCCCTGTGGGCAAAAGATTGACTCAGAAACAAAAAAACTAAGTGTGCACTTACCAAATAGCAAAACGAGCAGCAACACTCATTGAAAAACAAAACAGTGAAATGGTAAATTGTTTTGTAAAAGCAAACTAATTGTTTAAAATACACATATTGCTCTATAAAATAACAGAAAATTAATGTGATGGTTTGTTTCAAGGTGACCACACGTACAGAGTTGTCTCAGTTTTACGGCATCTTATGTTTTTCCCAAGCTATTAAAAATAATAAAGATCCATAGCTTTTTTAAGTTAATCGTATGAAAGTTTACTTCTCAGTTCCCATGATATTTTACAGTACAAAGTCCTCCCCAGCTATGAGTATTGATGGAGCCTGGGTAGAGGTGCAAGCAGGGGGAGGGGAAGGGGTGATTTATCCACGACTAAGGACAACAGGATGCCCCGTGTGTTTAGCGTTTATCAGGATCTATAATGCTGTCTGAACCTCATTTTCGCCTCGGTTCTTCAGAATAAGAAACGTGGGAGCACCTTTGTCATAGCATGCCGAGACAGTTTCCCCGTTTATACAATAGTTATTGTGGGTTTGGTGAGCGGAAGGCACTTTGGGGGTTAAATGGTGGTATGTGCCACTATACCAACATTTAAACCAGACTGCAATTCTCCGCCACGCGATCCTGATCGTCATCCGGATCATCGATCACCTTATCCTGCGGACAGAAAAACAAAAAAATAAGAAGAAAAAGACAACTTCAAGTCGGAGGTAATTGAAATGGGTCGAAAACACTAATTCAACTCTCTTCATGTTTTAATTGATGAAAACCATGATAACAATAACACCAAACACTAGATTAGCTGCTTTGAATGAACTATTTATACATTAACATTTTTCAACATGTTTCAAATTACGCCATAGAACATATCTTGTTTGTGAACATATTAGTATGGTCTGTCTTGTGTTGTTATTGTTATTTTTACGTCTCTGCTCCTTGTGAGATGAAAGAGTCTATCCCACCACCTAGTTTGAGTCCTGACTGTTACAAAGTAAAACAGTACACTAGGCAGGAAACGTTTTAGTCTGATAATATTGTTTAAAAAATCATAATAAAATTACTAGGCAAGTTTTCACTTTTACACATAGGCTAATCACCGATTTAAATGCCTAGGCCCTATTTCCCGGATTGTATATTAAGAATAAAAATATAACCAGAAAACGAGAAAAATGAGTCTCATGTGATACTACTTAATTACACCCCAAGGCCACAATGTAACTAGAAAATATCAAGGACGACGTATAGTCGGCCCATACCAATTTGTTGGCACTGACAAAGTTTGAATTGTCCGATTGCCCGACTCCCGGTACACAAAAGAAAAGTAGTTATGGATTCGCCCAGGGGGGGGGGGGGGGGAGTGATAGAGCTGACAAAGTGGATCTTGGTTGCGAGATAATATTTGTTAATCGCGGCCCGTCCGGTGATCAGCGTTTTGAATCACCCTGTGGTGTTTGTTCGCGCTCGCGAAATCTCTCGCGAGCATTCAACGAGGTTTCCATCGGGGCGGGTGGATCCGCTATTGTTGTTGCGCCCAGATCTGTCAGGGCGAAAGTACGGCCGCATTCATGCGGCCGTACTTCGGCCGCGACAGATCTGGGACGATTTCCTGTCTGGATCACTTTAGGATTCCATTGTGGCCGCTCCTCGTTACTAATCCCCTATCGCGCCCGCGATTGTTTCTCGCCCTATTGTTCTTTTTCCGCCTCAGGCCCGAGAGATTTCTCCACGCGCTGTGCATGCCGGGAAGCATGGGGATGTCACCGTGACCTCCCAGCGCTCTGTTCCCGATCATCGGACTGCACTGATAATCCATCCCAGAAAAAGTCTTATTGTCCATTGGCAATGGAGCAACTACAAACAATAATGTAAATCCTGATATTGTTGCATTCTTATTAGATATTTGATTCTTCATCTGGAGTTTGAAAGTATTATATACAAATTAAACATCTCCTTAGGCTACTAGTATTTAACACTGTGGCCACGGATCCATGTATTATTGACATCACCATGATAATCAGTAACTACTTACGTTAGGGGTCTTGTCAAATTACAAAAATACAAAAATTCGAGATAAACTCGGATTGGCCAGACCCCACCCTACTCACCCCTCTATCCAATCAAACTGGAAATTGTTCAAAAAAACACACACACACAATTTCCAAAAAAATCGAGTTGGAGCTTGACCCACCCACCCATTTTTGAGTTTTTCTCGGATTGTTTTATTTTTTAAACTTGACAAAACCCATCAGGGCGATTGATCATTCCATCACTAATATATGTTGCTTTTCTTCTATAAACAGATATGAGTCTTAGCCCCAAAAAACTCACCTCTGATCTCTGGCCCCCCATAGTGGTGTAATGTATACGTTCATACCGTGCCTGCACTCAATAGCGATGATCGGATGCTAAGGTATAGGCCAAGTAAGATTATTATACATCCGATCGCCGCCATTGAGTGTACATGCATGCACGATATGAACGTACAATCAATCCCCTAAAGTAAGTGGTGACTGCTGTTGAATTTGTACGGAAGTATAGTACATTATCTGTCTCGATTTTACTGTTTCACCCTTTAAGCTCTAAGTTTTTCAATTGATATTATTGAACAACGAAGCAGGGATGAGTACTATCTCCCGGTTAATGCTGCATACATACGATATTTTAATGCCGTGCTGCAAATAAGTCAGGGTCCCTGTGTAGATTTAACTGATCCATGCACACACCTGAACTCAAAATTCATTTTTGAATAAAAGACGACTGATACCCCTGGCAGAGTGTAGATTTAATTGCCTCATGTTCAACGATCGGGCAACTAGCCTATTATTTTCACATTAAGCGAATCTTAGACATTCATAATATCATAAGGAGGTCTAATTAAAGGGAAACAAATTGAAAATGCAAAATATTTCTTTCCAGGTTCCATCCAGACATTTGCACTACATAATATAATTGGTGGGCTAAAAAAATACCCACTAAACTGAGATCAGAATGCCATTACCTCGCTCTCGGCCTGCTAGCTATTCAAATTAATGAATAATATATTAATTTGTAATACATTGGCGCTTCATGTACGATGCAATGTAATGCAATCCAACGTAATCCAATGCTGTATTATTGACTGACTGACTGACCAAATTATTATATATGGATTTTGCTCAATTACTGGTTGAAATGGGGACATTTTGGATTCGGGTGAGGTTTTAAGTGTGTTTTTACATAGCCACACGGAGTCAAATTTTGTTGAGAAGCATTTGTTAACATTTTTGTCCAATAAATATTTCGGCATTTGAGAATTTAAGATGTGAACAAATATAATCCCCCAAAAAAATTAGCGAAAAACATATTGTATGTGGCTCTACGATGTTTAGTTCTCAAACGATAGCGATTTATTATTATTAAAAATTACATCAATTACTGGTTTAATTGCGGCAATTTTGACCGGAAACGAGGCTTTCGCAAGGTCGATTCGGGTGGGGGTTTATGTGTGTTTTACATAGCGCCAACGAGTAAAATTATGTTGAAAAAGATTTATCAACATTTCTGTAAATTTTATATTTTGGCATTTATGCTAATTGTTCACATTTTTAGGTTTAATTTGACCATTAAAATGACCTCAGTTTGACCTTTTAAAAATTTGAAATGTAAACAAATAGAATCCCGGAAAAATAGTGCGAAAAAAACATATTATATGTAGCTCTGTGGTGCTTAGTTCTGAATGATCATGATTTGAAACAAAAAATAATGTATATAAATTACTGGTTTAATGGCGGCCATTTTGGATTTTACCCGAAAACAAGGCTTTCTCCAAGGAGGATTTGGTGGCGTTTTATGTGTTGTTCTAATAGTTCCACTGAGGCAAATTATGTAGTAAAGCATTTGTTATCATTTTTATCAATTAAATATTTTGGTATTTGTTCACTTAAAAATGCAATTTTTTCACAATTTTAGGTCTATTGAGATCTTGATCTTGAAAATGACCTCAGTTTGACCTCTTAGCAATTCGAAATGTAAACAAATAGAATCCCTTAAAAGAATGGTGGGAAAAACTTATTATGTTTGGCTCTACGCTGTTTAGCTCTGAAATGAGAGCGATTTGAAAAAAATATATAAATTAATCACATTGTTTAGGCTATTTGACCTTGACCTTAAAAATGATCTTAGTTTGACCTTTTGAAAATTTAATATGTAAACAAATACAATCCCCGAAAAAAATAGTGCGAAAAAAACATATTATATGTGGCTCTGCGATTTTAGATTTTATCCGAAAACGCGGCTATCCCCAATTGGGACATCCAGAAAAAATACTAAAAGTCAATAAAATTAACTAATATGAGGATTGAAGGTAGAAAAGACGAAAAACAATTGGGGACCTCAAAAAGTCCCCAATTGGTTTTGCGGTACCAAATTAGAAGGTTGTATGTTAGATAGAAGTCCCCAATTGCCTGGTTCTACTCACTCACTCACTCACTCACTCACTCACTCACTCACTCACTCACTCACTCACTCACTCACTCACTCACTCACTCACTCACTCACTCACTCACTCACTCGCTCACTCGCTCTCTCGCTCTCTCGCTCTCTCGCTCTCTCGCTCTCTCGCTCTCTCGCTCTCTCGATCAATCAATCAATCAATCAATCAATCAATCAATCAATCAATCAATCAATCAATCAATCAATCAATCAATCAATCAATCAATCAATCAATCAATCAATCAATCAATCAATCAATCAATCAATCAATCAATCAATCAATCAATCAATCAATCAATCAATCAATCAATCAATCAATCAATCAATCAATTAATCAATCAATCAATCAATCAATCAATCAATCAATCAATCAATCAATCAATCAATCAATCAATCAATCAATCAATCAATCAATCAATCAATCAATCAATCAATCAATCAATCAATCAATCGATCGATCGATCGATCGATCGATCGATCGATCGATCGATCGATCGATCGATCAATCAATCACCTCACTCATGTCAGGGCCGTGGGGCAGTGGTTAACACCGCTGCCTTTCACGCTAGAGTTTGGGGTTCGGTCCCCGGTCTCGGCAGTTTGAAAAAAACAAAAATGTTTTTTCCCTATCCACTCGTAAAACTCAGTATTGTGGGGAGCCTCTGTGATCGAGAGGTAGCGTGCTCGGCCTCAGACCGTCAGGGTTCGAATTTCAAATCGTGTGTCTGGAGGGCAGTGTTATCTCGTCCATCTCACCATCCTCAGGAGGTTTTCCCTGCCCAATTTAGACTATATGTGGCCTAAAACCCCATTTTATTTTTCCCGCTCATTTCGGCTCACTGTTGGTGATTCACTGCACGTGACTGGTGCTGTCTAATGCCTCCTCAGTGGTCAGGGCGAGGTCGGCAGAGTGGCCAACTGTACATTAACCAAATGAAGCATGGCCGCCATCAGGAGAATGACCTACCGCCGCAGTAGCTACCTTTATTTTCACTCCCTTTCTCGCACCTTTCCACCCCACATCTCTAGCACCCCGGGCCCCTTGGTGGAACTGTGACCCGTCAGCGACCTTATGGTGCATAATTATGTCCGGTGGTTTAAGGTCAACACAAAATCATTGGTTTACATTTGTATTGGGCCAGCATCGCACGATATTGGCCCAACGTTGATCGTCTTTATAAATTGCATCTTTTTCTGGGAATTAAAAGTTACTGACCGGCATGGCTTTGAGTGCTCGTATATTGTTTTATGCTATCCTTATGTTATGTGGTTATTTTCCCATTCCAATGAAACTAAATATATACAAATACTATTACTTTGTCATTTTCACTACAATCTTATTTAATCTCCTTATTGATGACATACAAATACATTCTGTCCGCAAAATGGTTCTTTTTCAATTAAAAAAAAAGAAAGTCCCATATTTTTGCCATGGTTGTCAATAATTATAAATCAGGAATTTTGTCTCTATATCTAGCCTACCTGGTGAATGCGCAGCACAAAAAATAAAAAAACTTTTGCATTTCTAGTTGATGGACATGTTTACATCATATGGTCATATTAAAAAGCCAAAATAAAATCCCCGATTTTTTGATGATTTTAGCCTTGGCCAGTCCCTTTAAGCAACTACTGACGTTTGCAGTAATGTGTTACGGTAGAGAGACACAACTGCAAGTTGGTGAAAATTTAACCCTTTCAAGCCTGGATTTACCATTGTCATCTTCATCCACTACGAGCCGTGAATTGCTTTCGCAATTCTCGACTTGTAGTGGATGAAGATTACTTGAAGTGGGTGCACATGGAAAATGAAAAAATTATGTTGTTAATTTTAAGTTTCCTGAAAATTGTCTTTCTAAAACACCTAGGTGTAGGAAATCGACTCGAGTCATTCTTCAGAGATTCAAATTATGCTTTTATGCATCGTGTGGGCTCAAAGGGTTACTTAGCGGGAAAAGGGTTCAGTGCAATTGAAATTTGTGAGCTGAGTCATTATTATCAGTTTATATAACAAATTTGGTTTGATATGGATATACATTTTGTTCTGAATCATCAGCATAGACTTGAGATGTGTAGCCACGCTAAACCGCACCAGATTATATCAGTAGAACACAAGTCATTACCCTAATGCTGGTTCAATGCTGGGCCAGCGTCGAAGACAGTGGCCCAACATTGAACCAAAATTGGGGTAATGGCTGGTGCTTGCTGGGAAAATTATGTAACGTTACGTATACATTAACTCGGTACTTTACTTGACATTATGCCTACTTGTTATCTCTTTTAAATTGCCAGTTTCAAATGAATGAATATAATAATTAAATACCCCAGTTATAAAAGTGCCACTTGATTTGGTGTTTTAATTCAATCTTACACTTGCGTATTTCATAAATGTCCTGAGTATTTTTTGTTAGAAACCCTAGATTTATTCAGATATAAATTGCAAAGGAAAATTAACTGACTTTGTAAAATACTATGAAGACTATAATTTGATCAAAATTAAACTTTTAACCGCCAATCCCAAACATATAGGCGGATGCCTTTTGTCGTCATGCGGCGCATCCATTCGCCCGTCCGTCCCTCTGTCCGCTATCACTTGTTTCGCGTTATGTTGAAAAGCACATTAAACTTCACATAGTTACGGGTTTAATCATCACTAAACCTTGATTAGGTTCACATTTGACCTTTATATGACCTTGGGGATAAATATATAACTGGAAGGAAAAAGGGTAAAGAATGATGCAGCTAATAGTTCCAGAGTGAAACAGAGTGCAGTGACCGGAGTGATTGTATAAAAAGAAGTGGCGAAAAGCCATCTCCGTGCCAAGGAACATGACGGTAGTTTAAGCTACGATTCGTCACTTTGTCAATACACACGTGCCACCACTGTACACACACAAACACCAGACAATGACCTAATGTTGTTCTAATGCTGGCCCGACGTCTAAGACGGTGTGCCAACATTAAAACAACATTGGGTCAATGTCTCCAGTTTGCTGGGCACATACAAAAAAATGCGGCCAGCAAAATACATGAACGTTGTGCAATTTGTGGCAACGTCATTGACATGGATCAACCTCTGGCCGACGTAGGAGGAACGCAGGATATTCTGAGGAAAAGCCCATAGGGAAATAGGACACGGGTGCCATTTAATAACGCCATAATGTCTTTTTTATGGCCGAGCGCGATATCTGGAAAACTGTGGGAAAAAAGAGACGGTAAACTTGGGGAAGTAAAAGAAAGTAAACTCACGGAATTGCGCCGAGAAATATGAACCGGCAAAAATCACAGCCACCCCAGGGCGATTTGGTTCCCCTCTGGTGACTCGCCGCTGTACCAATAAAGAGATGATGGATTGTGGGTAGAGGGTTCACTTCCTTTTATACGTTTACTGGGGGGTCGGCGGGGCGCGGCCCATCGGGACTATGGTCACGTATAGCCGAGAGATAGAAATAGGTGAAGTCCGGCGATGTAATTTCGCACAGCTTGACCCAGATCGCAGCTCGGTGATTGGACGAGATCGAGATCTCGGTCAATCACCGACCCGCGATCTGGGTCAGCTTGCGCAGTGGTCAGTGATTATGTAAAGAATCATAATAGTCTCTCGTGCCACCCACTTGACATACGACGTCGTTACGACGTTGAATCAACGTCAGTGACGTTGATTCTACGTTTAAGCAGCGTCGTAGAAGCTGCTGGTTGAACCTCAAGTCAAAGGTAGGCCTACATCATATTGAGCCATTTTGTAAAAAATGTCAAGATCGTCAAATCTTTCCCGATGACGATAATTGGAAGACGTACAACCATCGTTGTATATAACTACTCGGAATAAACCAAGTGGTGCAGCGTACCCCATGGCGACTGCGCGTGAACTTTTCCCTAGAAGTTGACCCAGCTAACACGAGACGGTGGCCCAATGTTGGGTTAATTTTGGCCCACCGTCTTCGACTCTGGGCCAAAATTAATCCAACATTGGGCCAACGTCTCATGTTAGCTTGGGGGCCACAGTGCTATTTATATTAGCCTACTTCACAGTGACACTCGTGTTACATTTTCTTGGTTGATGTTGCTCTCACACACCTCGTTATATTGTGGACATTTGAAAACAATTTTCTTTTCTATTCTTGTGTGTGATTGTATTTATTGTTTGCATGGACCAAATTAGATAAATCATTGTTGGCCTGCGAGGATTATGCAACGCGCTGTTGTCACTTGACTTTGCGCACACAATAATAATGCAGTCAGGTAAATTCAGGTGTGAATAGCCATTTTTTAATGTCAAGCGCATGACAATATCCAAACAAATTAATTCTTCAGCTAAATATAATTTTCAATTTGCTTCCGGGTTCGTTCCCTTCTAGGATAATAGTATAGTCGTTAACCCTTGGAGCACTGATGTCGACTGTAGTAGACATTCTGTGTTTTTATTAGCACCAGTGTTAACGAGCTGTTGACAGAAAAATATGCCTTTAATCTTAAATCACTTATATAATATTGGGACTTAAATTTCACAAATAGCATAAATTTTCAGTCACTTGAAGTTGTGTGTCGCGGTAGCGAGACACAACTTCAAACTGAAAATTTAAATTGAAAAGCTCAGTGATCTAAGGGTTATTGGCGCAGTATACCAATATGAGCAATTTGTCATTTTTACTTTTGTGTGTCATTTCGTGGTGCAACACATGCACCTGTCAGTTCACACATAGCCTGCACATTTTTGTTGTTGTCAGAGCAATATTGAGTATGTGCATGTATTAATATGCACCCTTTAGTGGAAATGTAAACTACATGTACATGTAGGCCTATTATGATCACTTTGCTATGTGCAGTGTAGCAAAAGTAAAATTTATGGATCTTGATATGATTCGATTGTTGATAAAGTCCAAGATAATGTTTTTCTATTAAACCAAATGGTTGGGATGGCTCCCTCTAATTTCACTATAAACGAAGCTAAGGGAATTATAAGCATACTGTTTTGTTTCCAAAGATCTTGTAATGGGGGTAATATGAGGACCACGCTCATTAATAAATTTGAAACAGCGTATATGAAATGACTGGGGTTTTAGGCCACCATTGTACACATGTAGGCTAACCTGGGCCAAGAGAACCTCCTGATGATTAAACAGGGTGTTCATATTACCCCAGGAGAAGGGGGGGACCATCCATCTGGTTTCCAGAACATGCAATATTCTTATTACCAAGAATAAGTTAATGTATTCTTGCTACTACTTATATTGCTAATTCACTGTATTATTGTTTCTGTTTTGCTAAACATAGTTATGGATATTGGCACTCACACACATAATTTGTGTGATTCGTAGTGATTTATTTTGCATAACTAAACTACTTTAAAAAAACTGACGAAATATCAAGTGTTTGTCATTCCTTCATTATACTCCAGATGACACCTCATTCCCGTTATTATTGAGAATGTCACATAGTTCTCATGTTATCTTTTTTGCTCATATTACCCTATTTATTTCACAACCAGTTCTCATATCACCTTTTATGCTAATATCACCCTATTTATTTCACAACCAGTTCTTCTATTATGACCTTTTTTGGAATTGCTCATATTACCCTTTCTATTTCACAACCAGTTTTTATATTACCTTTTATGCTAATATCACCCTATTTATTTCACAACCAGTTCTCATATTATGACCTTTTATGCTAATATCACCCTATTTATTTCACAATCACTTCTCATATTGTGACCTCTTATGGTCATTTTACCCTTTTTATTTCACAACCAGTTCTCATATTACCTATATAATACGCTCATATTACTCTTTTTATTTCACAACCACTGCCAACTACTACCCAGTAAACACAAAACATTTGTATAACATTTGTACAATGTTGGCCAAACGTCTTCGACGTTGTACAAATGGTATACAAATGTTTTGTGTTTGTTGGGATATCTTCGTTGACTTGCTATCTAACGCATAGGGTAATTACCATGCTCTGAATCATGGGCCCACACATTTGAAAAATATATATTTTTGGCCCCGAAAAAGTTTTCTCAAATCACTTACATCTCATGCCATATTACATTGCAAGAGAACTCAATGTATTATGTGTGGTTTTAATTGTCGTTTGTAAAACACGTTTTCCTTCTTTAGTAATACTCAGTGTTATTGTATCTAAAAAGGCAACCATGAGGAAGGGTGGGGTCTTTGGTGATGCCCTCTTGATGAAGATCACCACAGCAGAGTTGACACCAAGTGAAGGGGTGATAAAGATGCCATGGTCAAGGAAATAAATGAAATGAATCGGGCTTTAGGCCACCTTTGTGCACATATAGGCTAAACTGGGCCAGGAGAACCTCCTGAGGATGGTGAGATGATTGAGATGACACTGTCCTCCAGACACAGGCCATGGTCAAGGACCAGTAAATAACGCACAGAATAATAACCCACACCACACAGTCCAGCAAACACAGGACATTCACACAATGCTGTTTTAATGTTGGCCCAGCGTCAAAGACGGTGGGCCAACATTGAAACAGCATTGTGGGAATGTCCCGTGTGTGCTGGGAGTGCTCAACGCGAAACACTGGCTCGACGCTTTGTCAACGTCTTTGAACTCGTCCGAAATCGTCTAGACGCCACACAGTGTCATGGCAACAGAAGATGGAGGTGTAAGATTTGATTTGTGCACAATCAAATTTAGTGCAGTCACTGTCATATATATGATCTAATGTAGATTTAACTGTCTAATCTATTAATTTGTATTTTTTGCTGTACATTCTCACAACCAATGACCTGTCTTCATGTTCTATGATATATAGGGCCTATGTGTACAAAAGAAAGAAACGTTGTGTTTGTCTCACGAACAGCCATTCACCAGAGCAAAGTAGACAAATCAACTTTGGCGACGCGCTGTTGTCACTTGACTGTGCACACAAAAAGATGATGAATTCAGGTAAAGTCAGGTGTGAATGGCCATGTTTTAATAGCAGACGCAAAGCAATTAATTAATCAGCTGAATATAATTCTCAATTTGCTTCCGGGTTCTTTCTCTTTTAAGAGAATAATATAATCGTTAATGGCGCAGTATATCAATACTAGAGACAGTTCACAATAAGCAATTTGTCATTTTTACTTTTGTAAATCATTTCGCCTGTCAATTGCACCTGTCAGTCCACACATATTAATATTTTTGTCGTTGTTAAAGTAATATAGCGTATTTACACGTATTATTATATTAATATAGACTCTTAACTGGAAATATATTGAAATACGTGGAAAAACTAGAATAAAGAAATTCAAAGCATTTTTCAACGCAAAAACAACGCAAAAAGAACGTAAGAATTTACATAATTATTATGCAAGGTGCGTGGATAATTTGGGCCATGATTTATACCTTTTCTAACCCTTTAACCGCCGGTCCCGATTATATTCGGGGTTTTTAATTTTAATATTAGCATATTAAATTCCAGCTTTTGACCGTGTTAAAGATAAAACGTGAAACCAATCAACAACATTTCAAAATCGTTGATCTCCATTTTGTCAAATCTGAATAATATTCACGCATGCACTTGAAGTTGTGGATTGCGTCAGCGAGACAAAACTTCAAGTGGGTGAAAATTCCAATTAAATAACTTCAGCGGTTAAATGGTTAATATGCACCCTTAAGTGGAAATGTAAACTATCCAAATACGTAGTAAAAATAAAATGAAGGCATTTGAAGCATTTTTGAAAGATAAAAAAAAGATCAGTGTACCTCTCATGACATACTAAATATATTATATTCGTGGTTGTCTACCCAAATTGTTTATTAATTATTATATTCGGAATGTAGATATTCATAGTCATGTAACACGCCAGCAAAATAAACTGAACACACATAAATGTAGGACGTCTGCCGCACAAAAGGCCATCAGGTGTTATGGTGTTATTTTATGGAATCAATTTTCAAGCAAAGTATGTTTTGATGTCAGTTTCACATGTTATAAAAGAGCGTTAAACACATTTCATTTGAATCAAGTAGAATTTTTTATTACAAATCATATCCTCTGATGTATTATACATCATTTGATAGTATCATGCACTTCTGCACTTGTTATTTTTTACAAATTCGAAAATGTAACTTTTTGAGGGCGCATACGCCGTTTTGTCCTCTTTGTCATTAGATGCGATAAATTTTATTTATTATTTCATCTGTATAATATTGTTTTGTTTTCATACTGTATTTCTAATGACAATAAATACCTTTTGAATTGAATTGAATTGAAACCGTAAAAGGAGGTGTATTTTTTCTGTAAAATTTCAGCACGTAATGACCTGTTTCCATGTTCTATGATTCTATGGTTCTAGGTACAGACTAAGCAGCAAGGTCAAGGCGGTTAGTAGGCTACATGTATGTTACGCAATGATCAATAAGCTGATTGAAGAAACAAACAAAAAGATAATCTTTATTAATTCGTGTACTGCAGCATTGTTTATTTCTATTTTTCATTCATTCGATGCTGGAATTGCTAGGTACAGAATAAGCAGCAAGGTCATGGCGGTTAGTAGGCTACATGTATGTTACGCAATGATCAATAAGCTGATTGAAGAGACAAACAAAAAGATAATCTTTATTAATTCGTGTACTGCAGCATAGTTTATTTCTATTTTTCATTCATTCGATGCTGGAATTGCTGACGCAATTTCCAGCTTCAAATGACGAAAAAAATGTATTTATATGAAACATAGACAGATCCTAAAATTAATTATTTGATTTGACTATCTATCACAAAATATTTTATCAATTTCAGTGTTTTTTTCATTCGGTTTGAAACCAGCTTCAACCCGTGTATACAAGATCACAGTAGGGGAAGGGTTATTACAAATTACATTACAAAAGAAGAACTCAATTCCACTTGTTAACACCTATCACGACTATGATCTTTTAAATCCCTGGTATTAGTAGGAAAAAGTGCTTTGCAAATTTCATGTTCGTCTCAAGTTAAAAGAAATATGAGTATAGTTTACCCACTCGGAGTAGTGAGTCGCGGCAGCGAGAGACACCTTCAAATTATAATTAACTTGATATGAATTTTATATTTCCAGTGTGTTATGGTACAAAGGAGTGAGTGAGTGAGTGAGTGAGTGAGTGAGTGAGTGAGTGAGTGAGTGAGTGAGTGAGTGAGTGAGTGAGTGAGTGAGTGAGTGAGTGAGTGAGTGAGTGAGTGAGTGAGTGAGTGAGTGAGTGAGTGAGTGAGTGAGTGAGTGAGTGAGTGAGTGAGTGAGTGAGTGAGTGAGTGAGTGAGTGAGTGAGTGAGTGAGTGAGTGAGTGAGTGAGTGAATATTATTATTACGTTTTGTGCACATTATGCCAATATCGCGACAGCAATACATAGAAGAAGCCCGATGTTGGAATTATATACCCTATAGGACGTAAGATTTTTTTTAAGTGCACATATCCATATATAGCAATGCACACTACTGGCTTTTGAACAGTTTGTAACAATAATATTGTTACAAACTGTTCAAAAGCCAGTATGGTGCATTGCTATCTATGGATATGTGTGCTTAAAAAAAAATGTTATATGGTTCGGTGAAAATCCAGCCCAGACAACATTTGAACATGTATGAAAGATACCTTCAGCGCTGGACCGTCTTTAGACGTCGGAATTTGACGTCCATAGAATATGACGTCAGAATCTGACGTCCGTCAGAATTAAACAAGGTATAATACAGTAGACCCATAACATTGGTATTCAAGTGAAGAGGAAAGAGCTAACTAAGACATAACAAACAATTTAAGATCACACAGACAGGGCCGTACCTCCCATTCTACAATAAATTGTTTTGTTGATCGGCCCTCCAATACCAAGATGATGTCGACTTGATTCTCAGACCCATTAGATACAGGTTGTTTGGCACACATTAAAACACACAAAAAGTCATGTAATGGAGGCTACCATAATAGTAGAAAGAAAACGATTGATTTTTTTTATTTTAGCCAGAGATATTTTTATTAGCGTTGTTCTTGCGATGTGGCGTTCTATTGTCATGTGATTATTTTTACGTGTTTTCCCCAAGCATTTGAACACTGACTGTCTATGCGGTCGCCAAATAATTAAAGATAGAATGTCAGCCGCACCGGAGCCCAAGTCAGGCACCGTCGAGCTCTTTGAAGAAATAGTTTTAAATCTTCTTAAAAAAACATGTAGTGGATTATTCTGCTGTATTTTGTTTGGTGATTTTCAGGAACATGTCATTTTTGTTTTATCGTCATAAATAAAGTGGCTTTCGTCAGTCCATCGCCGTATATAAAGTGGTTTTCGCCAGTCCATCGCCGTAAAAAGTGATTTTCGTCAGTCAAATAATAAATAAATAAAATTTTAATAAATAAAGTGGTTTTAATGAAAGGTGCTGCGTCTTCAATCTTAACGACGTAAATAGTCGTCACCATTTCGGCATAGCCTTTATCGTTTATTAAAACAACAATATTTTAAAGCTTCGCGTGAAAATTGATATATTTTCGTCAGTCCATTCGTGAATATACAGATGTCGTTGTTTCATATTAATGCATTACGTTCATTAAAAAAAACGTGTCCTCAACGTCGGGCCAATACTTGAGACGTCGGCCCAGCGTTGAGGAAAAAAATAATCCAAATGATCTCGGGCTCTTACAGTGCATGGACCAGTAGGCAAAAGCGCAATCTCCCGATCAGCCGGGGTCGACCTGCGAACGTCTCCCAAGCGTCCCATACAAGACAATTACGGCTATCCTATCTTTAGCGACCCGCCGATAAATGGACTGAATCAAGTGATCCAGAAGGCGTACTTGCCAACATTGAGCCAACATTGGCCACTGCTGGGGCACCGTTTCAAGCAGTGCATCCAGCAATGGCCAATGTTTGCCAACTTTTATAATACTGTACATTGTCTGTTGCTACTTCTTCATTAAATGATTTTAAATCCAATTTTGCAGTCTCAACTCACATTTGTCCATGGAGTAAACCAACGCGAATGGCATTCAAAAATGAAAAATGTTTTCATGGTAGGCCTACATATTGAAGTTCGAGTTATTTAAAAATAATTCACCTCAGTCGAGCATTTTTATCAAAGTTCAACGAGCCTCAGGTAATTGTGTTTCCTTCTTTGCTATTTTATGAGGCGATGTCGGTTGATTGTTGAACCAACGTTGCAATAAGTTATAAATATATACTATTAAAAAAATGAACGTATAGTAATCTCAATAATATGATACAAAAATGGAATAACACACAGTTGCGTGTACTCGGTAATATTTATCAGATACTATTTTTTGCGGGAGGGCCCCCGGGTACTGAACTTTGGAACAGCCCCCGCGCATTGCATTTCCAGCGAATTGTCTGTTTTTGCTGGGTTATAAACGGTGGTATCCTCACGCCGTCTTTCTCCGTCTCTATTCTCGCACCCTCGTACACTCTCTCTCGTGTCTCCTTCATCCCCTTCCCACTTCCCACTGCATTCTTTTCCCTTTTCTTCCCGCGCGGCGATAACTCAGTTTAGGGGGCCGGCACAATTTCTCCCCCCGGTTCAGGAGTAAGTGCCAATTCCAGCTAAAAAGGACACTTACAGCCTCGCAGACGGCCCGCATCTCGGAGGTGTCGTATTGCCAGCTTCGTTTGTTTCCAAAAACAGACCGAACAATTTACATCAGGAGCAAGCGTGATTCTGGCTGATGATTGAGCCAACGTAACATATTTATTTCAACAGTTACAAAACATTGGATTTTTAATCATGACCCTTTTCGGTACGGGATTCAGGCCGTGTCCAGCTAAATTAAGCATTGAACTAATTTATACGATATGCCTATATATATAGCTACGTAAAATACCGAGCAAGTCAAGGATTATCATCAGGGATGACGGTTTATTAAGTTCTAGGTTTTTTTTTTCCATTAAAGCTGTTAATTCTAGCTGTCAATAATTATTCCAGCTTCAAATGAAAGAAAAACAACACACCAGCTCAATACTACAGAAATTCAAGGGTGGCTGGGATAACTGCACTGTGTCCACCTGTTTCATTATTTAGTCTGCAGAGCATAAAGAGTGGGCAATGAACAGCTGAACTTAGATTATTATAAGACGGCGAGCCACTGTTACTTATCATTCGCCCAGCACTGGACCAACATCTTGTATACTTGGTTGTAGTCGGTGGGCTGATATCTATAAATTTGAATTTCGCCTAATTCTCATGACAATTATGTTTATTGGTCTCATTTTGAAGATAAATATATTACCTTTCATTTGAGACCGGGTAACCCTCTGAGAAAATATCCGAAAGAAGTATTTTGAAGTCAAATAGATACCTACCCTCTGGTATCTGAAAGTAATGAAAAAAAGTGTTTCATAATTTTTTCACAATGTGAAATTCGGGTTTAATTCAAGAAAATGTATAATTCTAACATAAATTGATGCTGAACCATAAACATATGGTGCAATTGTTTTAAGTGAGCTTAAATTTTACTATATAGACCCTTTAATCTCTAGGGATTTGATATTTGTGATTACTTAAAAAACCGTATACCATGTCAAATTAAAGGGGTTTTTCAGATAACCCCATGTCATACCTTTTCATATACCATGTCATATTTGTTACATTATTACATCGGACAAATATGTCAGAGAAGGTTAAAATTGAGCAAAATATCCGCGTATATAAAAATAGATAATTGGTAAAATAACTTACATATTATACTGTTTATTTGAAAATGGTAATACTGCTAATTACATTTTTATGCATGAGCTCATATGTATTGTTAAAATTACATTTGGTTTATTTATGTATACATTTATATAAATAAATATAAATTAACACTTTAAGCTCTAAGTCGGATGGATATTTGTACCCACTTGAAGTTATGTCCCGCTATCTCGAAACTCAACATTTTTTTTTTTTAATTTACATAATGTGCGTTGAGAAAAAATAAAAATCAATAATAATAGTCTGGATTTATGATCAATGGGTTATATTATTTTAAAAAGTAAATTGAGAAAAAACAACTAGCGACATTTGAAATTTAAGAGGTATCATGTTTTAATGTGAGAATATGGACTGTTTTGTGAGGACATGACACCCTATGCTTAAGTGGGGTATTGGGATGATTGCTAATAGTAGTACTTTTCACCCCCATCCGGGGAGGGTCACAGGGATCTGTTTTGTCTGCCGCATGCTTTACAGCATGCCTCCTCGAGTCTGGCCATAATCTTCGGGCGGATTGAAAAGTGGTGTACCCTGGTTCCTCTATTCGACAACGGTGCTAATGCAGCTTCCGTATCAGTGCAGGCGCTGTCAGCAGTGCAGGCACTGATGTTGGCAGTGGTAGCCTTGAAACAACCGGCAATAGAACGTTAGACATTATGTTTCTTACGTGGGATGAATGGAGTTAATAACCCTTAGGTATTGTTACTCTGGGGACTATCTGACCCGAGGATAGCGGAGTTGTGCGAAGTGCACGGAGTTTCAGCATTAAATTGCCTACAATTGACTACACTTTTTTTTATCGTATTACGATGCCACTTAAATAACTATTTGTGCCGGAAAATGACGCAAAGCAATAATTTACTACCACCTATGTTTAAGTGAGAACAATTATGTCATTTTACCAACAATATTTTGTGCTATAATGTTAGGTAATGGCATTAAATCGACAGAAGATAATATTATCGTTTAATATAATGTATAATGATTGCGGAATATGACAATATAATGTCTGGATATAGTTTCATATATTTTTTAAAGGTGATATTGTGATGGCAGCATTTGGGATGATACTGCTAAGACATGAGAATACTCTGACTATTGTTTGCCAAAAGGATTGGTATTTCAGGATTTGGCATTACAATTTTGAGATATGGTATATTAGGGCTAGAATAAATAAGCCCTATAATGACAAGTTATATCGCCTTAGTGCTCGGATATGACAATATAGTGTCAGTATATTGCATTATAATACCAGGAATATGACAATATTATGCTGTCGGCATAATACATTATAATGTCAAAATGTGCAATTACAATGGCAGGGTATGACATTATCATAATAAGATATGACATTAAAATGTCAGGAAATACTGTTTAGTTTTCAAGATGTTTAATTTTAATGTCAGGATGCGGCACAATATTGTAATATATGCTATCAAACTCATAAGTCAATATATGGCATTTTCATATAGGGACATGACAGTATAATATAACATAAATGGGAATAAAACTTCAAAGAAGGGCATCAATATGCTGGAATAGCATCTCGATATATTGCAGTGTACATGTATTTTTTAAATTTGAAAATTGAATGTTATGATAGTTAATTGTATATCTAGAAATATTTAATTTTAATTTTGTGATAATTTATATAGTATAATATCAGGATCTGGTAATGCCAGTACAGCATATTGTAATTTTATAATAATTAAAGCATTAAATGAGCGGATATTACACAATAATGTCAGAATATAATTATAACATCAAGATTATCTTCATTGTCAGTATATGACATTTTAGGGCAGTTAGGTGTTGAGATAATTACAGTTTATCGCATGAATTTTTTTTATGTGTCATTTAATGTCAGGGTGCGATATTTTATTGTCAGCATATGTTTTTGCAAGACATGATATAGCTACATTATTTTAAAATCACTGCATTATACGCGAAATGTCAGGATATGACAATATAAAGATGTCCTGGATAGCCTATTTGGCAGTACTCGGATCTGAGGGAAATTCTATCTACGATATGGCATATTACCCATGTCCAGTATATGACAATAATGTCGGTATATGGCATTTTAATCACATTTTAATATTTGGGAGCATATTTTCAAAATATGGAGCTATCATCCCAAAACAAGACATTACATTATTTAGATATGACAGCGCAATGTTAAAATCTAAAATTACAAGTATGTAATATGATATCCATACATCGCACCATAATGACAGTATATCATGCATATGGCGATATAATTTCAAGATATGTCATTATTTTGTCAAGATAACATTTTGTATTGCTGGGATATATCATAATAGCAGCCAATATGCCAAGATGTTGTACTACAGTCACCGTGGGACTATGGCGTGATCTGTTATGTACATTCTGTTTTTCCGAAATAGGCTTTTCTATATGCTTGAGAAATACATTACGCACACGTTGAATCAATGTTGGCTTAACGTTGGTCCAGCGTCGTTAGACGCTGGCCCAACGTTAAACCAACATCGATTCAACGTCTTGTTTTGGAATTTTTGATTACTGTTCTCCCAGCGTCCGCCCAACGCTAAACCAACATTGATTCAACGTCTTGTTTCGGAATTTTTGATTACTGTTCTCCCAGCGTCCGCCCAAAATTAACCTAAAATGCCTGAAACTAATGCCTAACATTAGTCCAACATTGGGTCAACGCATCTCGCTTGCTGGGAGTTGCCACCAGGAGAAACGAGACATCGGCTAAGTGTTGGTTTAATGTTGGTCCACCGTCTGCGATGCTGACCCAACATTAAAACAACATTGGCTCAACGTGTCTTGTTTGCTGGTGGCTGTGCGTCACTTGTTTATCGGGGACTAGATGTTTCATCGCCGTTGTTTTAAGGTTGGCCCACAGTCTGCGACGCTGGCCCAGCATTAAAAAACAGTGATGAATTCGATGTTCATCCATCATTTATTGTGAAGGTTCATTTGTCACAAATGAGAAGGGACGAGAGATTGAACGGACACGTGATAATCGAATAAAACCAGATAAATCACAGCTGTTCGGTCACCGTCCAGCGGTCAATAAAATATGACACAGAAATATCACCCTCACACCAGTATAAAAGTCAAATCTGAGTCGGTTGTTGGACAATAGTTTGCGTGGTTCTGAGGTCAAAGTAAGAGCAGTTGAAACAGAGTCACCTGGTGAAAGCACGTGTTACTGCGTCGCGGCTTTAATGCATAAGGAAATCAACAGTTTTCTGCATCGGCGGAACATAAAACCAAGCACCAAATGGCCTCAATTGCGATGTAAAATTAATTTTCTTTTTTTCAAGCGGCTAGATACAGTCTATGTTTAGGACGAGCAGTTTTGTACATTTTATCTAATAACAAATGTGAGTAGGCATATTATTGTTAGTTTCTGTTACATGTGGAAATGATGTATGATAAAATCAAGGAAATAGAGAAACCTATGAATCCTTTTCTAGTATATCATAAGCAAACCTGAATGAAGCCGCTAAACGAGTTTCTCCTTATAATATCCAAGCAGTCCATATACAATAATTCAAATGAAAATTAATATTTACCCTTGATGGATAATATTTATAGATATAATTATATTGAGCTAACACATAAGAGTGGAATGTGGAGAATTGTGGAATGTGTGGAGTTGCATTGTGTGAAAAAAATGTTTTAAGTCTAATTATTATAAAGGGCTGGTGGAAATTGAAACATATGTTGGGTGGGAACTACTAGCAAAGGCTCCAATGGATCCTGTTTAGTTTCTCTCCCAGGTGTACATTTACCTATTTATATTCTAGTGATATTATTACTTATTATTATGTGTCTCATGTATATAATTTTATGTTATTTGTATATGTTATCAAACTGTTATTAATATTGTATCTTGTACACTAATTAAACTGAATTGAATTGAATTGAATCAGTATTTCAAAGTAGTATGTAATTACATAACGAGCATAGGCAAACAAACTGTTGAAGACTATATAGCAAAAAGACATTGAATGTATAAATGAAATAAATCGGGCTTTAGGCCACCTTTGTGCACATATAGGCTAAACTGGGCCAGAAGAACCTCCTGAGGATGGTGAGATGATTGAGATGACACTGTCCTCCAGACACAGGATTCGAAATTCGATCCCTGGCGGTCTGAGGCCGAGCACGCTACCTCTCGGTCACGGAGGCTTTCCCACAATACTGACTTTCACACGTGGATGGGGAAGAAACTTTTTGTTTCTTTCAAACCGCCGAGACCGGGAACCGAACCCCGAACTCTGGTGTGAAAGGCAGCGGTGCTAACCACTACCCTAGGGCCCCCGCCCCATTGAATGTATAATTTGTTATATTTTCTGCCCATTAAATGTATAACAAATAGGCAGGATCTTTTTTCGACATTTTTCAAAAGCAATTTTTCCTGCGATTTTCTGAAGATTTATTTCTGTGTGGAAAAGTCATACCCCCTCCCTCATCCCCACATATTATCATCCTGTGATATATTAACCATCGAGACGCTAAACAGGAGGCCTTAAGCAAATGAGTCGATTAGCGGTTATAATACGTATTGGTCCAACATCAACTCAGTCCAGCATTATCACTCAAGTCAATTTCCCACAGAAGGCTTTATGGGTGATGTCGATTTGCAAACATAGATATTTCGATTGTAAATGCAGTTTATTTCGTCAATCATCAGAGGCGTATGTATAGGTATGTATGTATTTTTAACCCTTGTACCGCTAAGCACGACTATAGTCGTTTTAACCCTTTAACCCTTTAACCGCCGGTGCCGCATATATTCGGGTTTTCATTTTTTATTAGCACATTAAGTACCACATTTTAAATATTCTAAAGATCAAATGTGACATCAACCAGCAAGATTTGAAAAGAGTTAACCTCCATTTTGTCAAATCTGAATAATTTTCACTCACTTGAAGTTGTGGATCGCGTCAGCGAGACACAACTTCAAGTGGGTAAAATTTCAAATTGAATAATTTGGCGGTTAAAGGGTTAAGCCCTCACGATGCATTAAAGCATCATTTTACATCCCTGAAAACAGACTCAATTTTCCAACAACCAAGGGTTTTAGAATGAATCTTTCCATGAAACTGGTTTACCAATACACGGTGATTTTCTTTATTTTTAAACCACATCAAATCATCTTCATCCACTACCAGTCGAGAATTGCGACAGCGATTCGCGTCTTGTAATGGATGAAGATGACTATGGTAAACTCAGGCTTGAAAGGGTTTTAATTAATTTTTTTATTAGCCGATCAAATCACTGTTATTGGGAACGAAATGAGCGTTTAAACATGAAGATTTTCAAATGTTTGGTCTCAAATAAACAAATATGTGTAGTTTTCACCGACTTGAAGCTGTTGGTCGCGGTAGCGAGACACAGCTTCAAGTGGGTGAAAATTTAAATTGCGTAATTTAGCGCTTTAAGGGCGGTCGTATGGGTTATATTTTTGTTTTCAGTGTTTTTGTACCAATTACCACGGAAGCCTAACCGCTTAAAAATGGACAAATTATCTCCACGTCTTAAAGACTCATGCTTGCCAAACCAATTACCAAACCTCGTTCTGAAGTGATCTTTTCTAGCCATATCAATTCGTCCCCTTGGATATGAAAGGGTGTATCTGCCACTTACAAAGTGGCATATACAATCTTTCGTATCCAATGGGCCGCTATGTGCACGTGCGCATTATAGTATAAGTAACTTGAGAAAAAATACCCCTTTCAATTAAAAATAGCGTAAACTATCCCCGATTTCCTCAACAGGACCTGAACGACGGCCCAATCCGTGAGGGAGAAACATCCCCCCCCCACCCCCGACTCTTTCTCCACCAACTAGGTTTACGAGCGTAAAACAACATGACACTCTATGAATAATATTTGGCGAGCTTACAAGCCCGGGCCGTCAGGTCGTCGGCGGTCTATGATATAGATTGGCGGGGCTAAACCAAATAAACACCACCTTCCCAACAAACACAAACCATTTGTATAACATTTGTACAATGTCGGCCCAACGTCTTCGACGTTGGTCCGACATTGTACGAATGTTATACAAATGTTTTGTGTCCACCTCCCAGATTAGGGTGCGGCTGATTGATTGGGCCGCCTCTCAAAGTGACGGCGCCTGATTTTACGGCAGGCGGTGGTGCGAGATCCGGACGAGTCCCTCGGGATCAAAGGGTGGTGTATGCCACTTGGTAAAGTGGCATACACCACCTTTAACCGTTCAACCGCCGGTCACGATTATATTCGATTTTAAAATTAATCGGGAAATCAAATGCAGCTTTCAGACAATCGTGTTAAAGATAAAACGTGACATCAATCGGAAATATTTCGTTGACCTCCATTTTGTCGAATCTGAATAATTTTCACTCACTTGAAGTTGTGAATCGCGTCACCGAGACTCAACTTCAAGTGAGTGAAAATTCGAATTAAAGGGGTATTCCAAGGGTCCTGTTTCCTGTCCGCTAACAATATCCTTTGGTGGTTTCATATAAAAAAATTTGGTGGATTGAATAATAATAATAATGATATATCTTTAAGTTAAATAATGATTGCAAGATAAAATTATTAAAATGTAAGATGTCAGATAAAATAATTTAAATGATACCGTTAAACAGCAAACTCAATGAGATTCTGTTAGCGGTAACGATAAGAGAAAAAGCAATAATATAGTTCGTTTTGGAGTGGAGTGGTTTGTGGAGTGGCAGATACACCCTTTCATATCCAAGGGGATATTTTGTGTGATTCCACAGATGGGTGATTACTTTCTATTCAAACAATAATTCATTTTTTTATTATATTTTTATTGCCCTTCAATACCTGAACACTAAGGCAAAAATAACTATAATCTAAAAGGTTTTTTTGTTTTTAGACATAACCTGATAATCCCATGGTATTTAGCCCTTCAACCTCTAAATCATACATTTAAATAAATGTGCCATCCACGTGTCTCGCTCCCGCGACCGACAACTGAAAGTGGATAAAAATGACAATACCATTTGAATCAAAATAGAGGCAAATCTAGCACATTTAATTATGATTTCTCTTTCAAATTCTTGTGTTTAAAAGATAAATATAATGGCTGAAAACGGTTATATAGACGTTATTAGCCCTTAAAGGGTTTTAACAGAAAATATTTGACAACTTTCCATACAAAACAAAACGGCAGATTCGAG